>CAWUFW010003926.1:0-1200000 GCA_963921515.1 Calotriton arnoldi | reverse complement strand
TACATCCGTGCCATGTCAGAAATCATGCTATCAGGCATGACTGGTCTTTCATCCCTGTAAACCCAAACATCATTTTCCTCCCATTTTCTGCATCCTGCTTTTATCCAGCTATGTTTTTCCTCATCATCTGCTGCTTCCTGTAATTGTCTCACTTCATCCCATGTCTCAACAGGGTTAGTAAAAAGCAAAGGACATGAAATATGCTCTCTTTCTCTGTTTTTGTTTACTGAGACGACATTTTTGGCACAATACTGTGCCATTTCATCAGCAAATTTATTGCCAACAGTTATGTAGTCTTCCCCATTTTTATGTGCTTTGCACTTCACCACCGCAATCTGTTTAGGCAGCTGTATCGCCTCAAGCAACTTTTTCACAAATTCACCATTTCTTATCGGGGTTCCTGCAGACGTCAAGAAACCTCTCTGAGACCAGATCTGCCCAAAATCATGAACCACTCCAAAGCCATATTGGCTATCCGTGACTATTGTGATTCGGACATTCTTTCCCAATTTGCATGCTTGAATTAGAGCAATCAACTCCGCTACTTGGGCAGAACGTATCCCTTTCAAACAAGATGCTTCCATTACAGCAGCTACTGTACAAACTGCATATGCTGCACTCAACACTCCATCATCCGTTCTCAAACATGAGCCATCCACGAACAGAATATAATCTGATTCCTTTAAAGGCTCATCCTGTATATCGGGTCTCGGTTTTGTACAATATTCGAGTACATTCAGACAATCATGATCAACTTCATCCATTTCAATCACACTCTCTTCATCTGGCAATGATGTTGAAGGATTCACATTCATGCATCTGTCAATTGTGACATTGTCTGCACTCAAAATTACTTTTTCATACCTAGTCAGCCGACTATGTGTCATATATTGGGTTTTGGTTCTTGTCAAAAGAATTTCCACAGAATGAGAGACATATACTCTCAGTGGATATCCCATCACTATGCCTTCACTTTGTTCCAGACTTACACAAGTAGCAGCAACTGCTTTCAAACATCCAGGCAACGCTTTCGCTACTGGGTCTAAAACAGCTGAAAAATATGCAATGGGTCTTCTCATGTTTCCGTGTCTCTGCACCAGGACTGAAAACGCACACCATCTCTTTCACTACAATACAACTCAAAGTCTTTTTCATAGTCAGGCATTCCCAATGCTGGAGCTTCACACAGTTTTCTTTTTAGTTCTCTGAATGCTTTCATTTCCTCATCATTCATTTCAAAAGGATCTTTAACATCCTTCTTTGTCAATTTCTGTAATGGTTTTGCAATTAATGAAAATCCACTTATCCATTGTCTACAATATCCAACCATTCCTAGGAACATTCTTACTTCTCTTTGTGTCATTGGAGCTCTCATTCCTTGAATTATTTTTATTCTTTCAGTCGTTACTTTTCGCACTCCCTTTTCAATCTTATGTCCTAAATATTGGACCTCTTGTTGACAAAACTGCAATTTTGATGGGGACACCTTATGTCCTCTTTTTGCTAAATGATTCAGCAAAGCAATTGTATCATTAACACATGCTTCCTTTGTTTTTGATGCCACCAGTAGGTCATCAATATACTGAACCATCACTGACTTTTCTGGCATTTTTAAAACTTCCAATGATTTCTTTAAAATCTGATTAAAGATCGAGGGGCTTTCTGTATACCCCTGAGGAATTCGGCACCATGCCAAAATACGCTCTCCGAACCTGAACGCAAATAATGGCTGGCTATCTGGATGTAATGGAATAGAGAAAAATGCATGGCATAAATCAATAACTGTGTACCATTCTGCTTCGCGTGGAATCTGGTATAGAATTACAGCAGGGTTTGGTACTATTGGGCAGCAAGGCACAACAATTTTGTTTACCTTTCTCAAATCCTGTACAATTCTATATGTTCCATTCGGCTGTTTCAGTCCCATTATCGGTGAATTACATGGACTGCTCATTATTTCTCTCAAAATCCCTTGTTCAATCATTTTATTTATTACTGGTGTTATTCCTTCAATTATTTCTGTTGTCAATTTATACTGTGGCGTATTTGGGTAACTCGTTCCTTCTTTAACAGAGATTTTAACAGGGTCTACTCCTTTCATTAACCCTATATCTTCTCCCGTAAAATCCCACACTTCCTGTTTCACTGTTTCTTTCTGTTCAATTGGGATTTTCTCTACGTCAAATATGGGAAATAAATCATTCACTTCTGATTCTAAATTTACCATTGTCATTTTATATAATACATCTTCATCTGGGGTCTGAAATGCAATTCCATCTGGAGTACAATAGATGGTGCAATTCATCTTGCATAGTAGATCGCGTCCTAATAAGTTCACAGGACTGCAATCACACGCCACAAATCGGTGCATTTCACTGAAAGGTCCAATCTTTACGTCCACTAATTTTGTAAGAGGCGCCTTAATTTGCTGATTCGAAACATCCACTACTTGGATATGTTCACCTGAGAGAGGAAGGTTTGGAATTTCCACTGACCTAACAGTAGAACGGGTAGCTCCAGTGTCCACAAGGAATGTTACATTTGCACCATTCACTTCTCCATCCACAAATGGACCTGCTTGATTTACCTCTAGAGTTGCGCCAAGCACGCACTCTTCTCCCTCTCCTAGGCACCGTCATAAACTTTCATCCGACTCATCACCATCCTGTCGTAACCAGTATTGAGATATGGCAGCTGGGCGCGGCAATTGTGTTACCTGCTCTCCTCCGTAGAATCCTGTTTCTGCACTGTATTTCTGTTGATTAACAATCTTGGGAAGTGGTGGTTGTGGCACCTGACTTTGTTGGGTAACTACCTCACTCTGCACCTGTGGATTTAATGATTGATTTTCCAGATTAAGTTTTGGAGGAAATTTACACTCGTTTCTCCAATGTCCTAACTTTCCGCAGTTGTGGCATGGCCACTTTTTCTTTGCTTCTTCTATGCTCATTTGACCTTTTCCTTTACCTATATTTGGTCTAGATCTAGTCTGTCCTGCCTCATTAACTTGATTATTCAATTGAGCTTCTTGCTTCTCTGCAACTTTCACTTGTGCCCACATTGCTTTCTCTTTTAATTTACGCTGTCTACTCTCAATGTCATCACTGCAGTATTTAGCATATCTCAAAACTTCATCTACTGTGCTGTTTTGCCAGCAAATCATATGCTGTTTAATCATTTCACTTATCTCTGGTTTCAACCCATAAACAAATCTATATACAAAATGACTCATGTCCTTCTCATTTAGCGTCTCATAACCACTATACTGTTTAAAAACTAACAGTAGCCTCTCATAGTATGCGTGTACTGATTCTTTACTTTCCTGTGTGGTTCTGTCTATTTTTACCCAATCCATTTCTTTGGGTGGGATTTTATTTTTCAAAAAGGTAATTACTTGGTCATATTTTCTCATCACTTCTGGTCCAGGCGCTCCTGTTTTAGCATCTCTTGGATATTCTACAGTTGGCCAATCAATGGTAATCTTACATTCTGTCCACAAATCAGCTGGTACTACTATATCAAATAATCCATCCAAATCTATCCATAACACTTTCGAAACTTTAACAAACCTCTCCACTTGTCTGTACCATTCTACTGGTTTCTCTCTCAATTTTGGGAAGTCATTTGTAAATGACAGTATATCCTGTCTAGACCATGGGACATGCACATAACTACCTCCTGGAGTTTCTCTCATCGGGTAATCCCTTACAATTGATTCCTTGTCTGTCACCGCAAAAGCCAAAGACGCTTTATCTGTTATTTTCTCATTCCTTTTAGTCCATCTAGTTCTCCATCTATCCACATCACCCCATTTTCTCAGCAAAACAATTAATTCTTTTATTTGGGTTAACCGTCCTGATGTGTTCAAATTTTCTATATCTTTCTCGCAAAAATCTACTCTATATGGTTTCTGCAAACTTCTCACTTTTACAAATTCTACTCCTAGTTCATTTGCTGTTTCTTCTTGACCGAACCCACCCTCAGACCGCTGGAAGCGACCCTCCACAGTCAAACAGGGCAATTTCAGTGAATCCTTGGGGCAATCTCTGACATAAAGGAGACGCTTGAGGCGAAGATCGATGGAGTAGCTGCTGATATCGGACTCCTGAGGAGGGACCATAAAAAATGAGTGACTAGAGTGGCCACCACAGAAGCGACATTGGCCCCGATAGGCCCCAAAATTAGAGAAATGAAAGTGCACCTCAGGTGGGCGAAGAGGTGGCTCATCTACAGGAGCAGGCAGAAGACACTGGGGGGCTCTCCCACCAGTGATTTCTGGAAGAAATTGAGGTTTAGAGCGCAGAGCTGTTCTTAGAACAATGGCTCATACAAAACATTTATAACGGCAACCTGTCAGCCTTCTTTATAGTGGAGAGAGCGCATTGTGTCCCTGAGCGTCCTCCTGCGCCATGGTTGCTAGACTCCACGAACTATAGGGACAGGGACCGCATCCTTCAGGTGTCATGCTCGCATGTCCTGTGGGAGGTGGAGGGTCGGAGGGTTCATCTGTTCCCAGCCAGCTAACCCTATGCTACACACTCCTCTACCCAGAAAAACTTTGAGTGGTAAAAGACAACCCATCCCTCTTCTTCGCAACACCGGAGGATATCTGGCAGTGGCTTGAAAAAAATGGGGCCCCAAGGACAGACTCAGACAACTGGCGTATAGTGGAACCTAGGGTGTGAAGGAGGGTGGTGAGGTGAAGGACCAGGAATCCTGGTCCTTCCAGAGAGCCCTGGAACAGGAGAAGGGATCCTGGACTGTCCAGGATACCTGCGAAACCTACAAAGCATCAATTGGAGACAGAATGAGCGCAACTTGCTGCTCAGGTGGCGAGCTATGGGAGCTTTCAGGGCCCAGACTTGGGGGGCAGCCCAGAATGCTCCCGGGATGAGTTGGACTCAGCAGAAGATGACGTTGAACTGCCTCTAAGACAAGGTCTAGAGATAATGCCAATGACAGCAGACACGCTGGGTTGAATGCCTGCCTTCAGGTCCTGACCACTGGGAGGAACCATCAGACAGAGGCCGATGCGGATGGTCATCGGCCACTACGGTGTACAGAGAAGCTGAGAACTGGGCTGGAGCCTCCCTTCCCCCCAAACAACTGTAATTAGGCAACCAGTGCGCATCCCGGCTTAACTGAAGTGTAGTGGACACGCCATGAGGGTGCACTTGCAAACACTTGCTGCTACTAGTTGGAACTCACCACTGGAGAGTGAGAGGGGGGTTCACTCTTTCTGAACAGGTTGTAGGGCAGGAGAGAAGCCTTTTCGACCATCCAGACCGGAATTATAGTAACTGAGCATACAGTGGAAGCTTAATGCCTGGGAACTTCAAGACCATGAGATGGTGAAAGACATACGGCATAACTCAACCTATAAGGCGGCCCTACGAAACAAACTGCAAACACTGGCAGCACAGAAAACACCAGCTGCCGCAGAGAAAATTGTCATCCTGGGGCACTGAGTCCTCGTCCTAGAGCAGCAGATTACCACACAGCTGGAAGCAGACAGTCTTAGATGCCTAGATGCCACCAGGGCAGAATATCGCACAGAAGTGGAGGAGGTGGCCCGACGTCATTACTTATCAGCCCAACAAAAATGATATGATGTGGGGGATAAAGCTGGGCATTTGCTTACCTGGCTAAGGCACAGGGAGGAAGAGGCACAATGGATGGGTGAATTAAAAACCCCAACAGAGGAAAAATTAACACACAATACAGACACAGCCCAAGAATTTGCTTGTTACTACCAAGAGTTCCATAAGGCTAGGCCACACAAAGCTGAGATGGAGACGGAACAGTTCTTAGGATCACTATAGCTACCAACTTTATCTAGGGATGATGCCAAGATGTTGGACGCAGCTCTAACTCTGGAAGAGCTGGTGGAGACTCAGGCCTCCATGCAGAGTTAGAAAACACCAGGAATCAACAGGTTGCCAGTGGAGCTGTCCAATGGACTGGCGGCACTGGTAGGCCCACATCTACTATAAATAAAAATGCCAATACCCAGGGGCAGTACTCCAAGATCTACGTCATGCCCTAATCACGATGATATATAAAGATAGCAAACTGAGAACAGAGTGTGGGTCCTATCGTCCAATATCTCTCTTAAACGTCGAGACCAAACTGTTGGCTACCATATTGGCTTGTAGACTCAATAAAGTAATAACTTCGCTCATTCACTATGATCAGAGTGGGTTTCTGCCCTTTAGATCTACCTAACAGAATCTTAAGCGCCTACACAATTGGCTAGAAGCAGTGAAGTGCCCCCCTCCACGGCTGTGGTATCTAATGATGCTATAAGAGCATTTGATTCAATTCACTGGCCCTCCCTCTCCCTGGCTTTCAGATGAGTTGGCTGCGGACCTTGGTTCTGCAGCTGGGTGGCCCTGCTGTATGCGGAACCCACAGCTGTGATCCTGATGAACAGGACACTGTCTGAGATATTCCCATTGGAGCTGGGGGACCAGACCTGGATGCCTCTCTCCCTGCTCCTCTATGCCTTGTGTATTGAACCACTGGCCAGCTGGGTCAGGTCAGCAAGAGAGTCAGAGGGTGGCAGGCAGTGGCAGAATTGAAAAATGAAACAATCTCCATATATGCGGACAGCATCCTCCTTTATGTACCAGATCCCAGGATGATACTAGGACCCCTCTTGGTGATTTTTGGAGCCTTTGGAGACTACTCCAGTTATAGGCCGAACTGACACAAGTTGGTAATTTTTACGACTGGGGGCAAGGACCCAGGACTGAACATCCCTGCTCCTCTCAGACAAGTAGTAGATGGGTTCAAACACCTATGCATTCTTGTCCCTATCCAGAGCAATCCAGGGGGAAATCCTAGAGGGCCTGTTGGGAGACATGCAAAGCGACATTGACAGGTGGCACAAGCTCCCGCTGACTCTCCTCGGTGGGGGAGACAAAATCATAACACGACAGACACTGCTGTACACTATGCAAAATACGCCCGTTCGGATCCCTGAGTCCATTTTCATCAGACTTGATAGAGAAGTGAAACTTCTGTTGTGGGATGGGCCTGTCCTCCCGGATAGCCCTGAAAACTTCATTGAGATTGGTATATAATGGAGGGATAGCCCTCCTGCATATGCAGGCATACTACTGGGTTTCTAGCTCTTGACCATCAACAACTGGATTCATGCCCCACGTGATGATCCGGCGGTTCGACTGGATAACTGCACCATGGACGAGCCCACCTGGAAGCACTATTCCTAAGGGAAGGGTAGGGCAATCCAATTAGCACCTGCATGGTTGCCTTGAATGCATGGGATAGGGCAAGGACCCATGTGGGCTGGAAGGGCAAGCTCACAATGGAAACGCCATTATGGGTGGCATAGATATTGAAGAGGTTCCCAGGCTACAGGGATTTGCAAGGTGGGGCTTGATTGGGATTTCTAGGGTGAAGGACATAGTGCATTTTTCCCCCCTGAGTGGGACGGGCATGCCCAGATGTGGGTCCCGTGCTCTCCATGCCACTGGAGTCAGGCTAGCCTGGCTGATGAGGGGTGAAACCCCGAAACCGGTCCCAGGATGCTGGTCCAGGGAGGACCTGGCCTGGCAGTACGGGCTGGACTATTCCCATGAGGAACAGGGTCAAGAAAGACTGATTTGCATATGGCTGGGTTTAAACTGGAATGGCATAAGGAACAAAAAAACGCTGCAATTAGGCCCAGATCTCTGTACCTGGGTGAATGTTTGACATTGTTCAACATTATGTCCATCATTTGTTCTTTTTGCATTTGTCACCCCAAGTGGGACGGGTATGCCCAGACGTGGATCCCATGCTCTCCATGCCACTGGAGTCAAGCTAGCCTGGCTGATGAGGGGTGAAACCCCGAAACCGGTCCCAGGATGCTTGTTTCCAGTCCAGGGAGGACCTGGCCTGGCAGGGCTGGACTGTTCCCACGGGGAGCAGGGTCAAGACTGATTTGCATATGGCTGGGTTCAAACTGGAATGGCATGGGGAGCAAAAAAATGATGGATTTAGGCCAAGATCTCTGTACTGGGGTGAATGTATGACATTGTTCAGCATTCTGTCCATCAAATATTCGTTGTTTTTGCATTTGTCACCCCAAGTGGGACGGGTATACCCAGACGTGGGTCCAGTGCTCTCCATGCCACTGGAGTCAGGCTAGCCTGGCTGATGAGGGGTGAAACCCCGAAACCGGTCCCAGGATGCTTGTTTCTGGTCCAGGGAGGACCTGGCCTGGCAGTACGGGCTGGACTATTCCCATGAGGAACAGGGTCAAGAAAGACTGATTTGCATATGGCTGGGTTATGTTATGTTATGTTAATTGAATTTATAAGGCGCACAGCTACCCCAGAGGGTTTCCCGGCGCCAGCCTGAGAAGAAAGAGAGACAAAACAGAGGATTACTGGTTGAACAACCAGGTTTTCAGACATATACGGAAGTTCCCATAAACAGTTTCGTTACGGAGTGACAAGGGAAGAGAGTTCCACAGGGAGGGACCTAGATAAGCAAAAGATCGACCACCCATGCGCGACAGTCTGATCCTAGGAACTAAAAATTTCACCTGAGTTGTGGAACGGAGAGGGCGTGATGGTATGTAAGGTTGGACTAAGGATTGCAGGTATTGGGCTGTGCCAGTTTTAATCTTGAACATGTAGCTCGAGGCTTTGAATTTAGTACGATTCTCCACCTTGAGCCAATGAAGATCACGAAGAAAGCCTGAGATAGAGGCAGCCCTTGGAACCTGGCAGAGCAGTCTGGCGGCTGCATTCTGCACCACCTGCAGTCTTTGTATCACATCTTTATTAACACCTAGGTACAGGCTGTTACCGTAGTCCAGCCTGGAAGTAACGAGGGCCTGGACTACGGTTCTCTGAGTGTAGCAGGGCAACATCCAAAGAATTTTCTTTAGCCATTTAAGGATGATGAAGCAAGTTGAGGCCACCTTCACAACTTGCTGTTTCATAGATAGCTGATCATCAATGACGAAGCCTAAGTTGCGGACTTGATGAGTAGGCTGGGTTAAAGCACCCATTTCCGATGGCCAGTGCTGAGGGCCCCAGAGATCTTGTTTTTTCCCTAAAATCAGGACTTCAGTTTTTTCTCCGTTAAATTTGAGTACGTTCGCTTGCATCCAAGATGCAATTTTCCTCAATCCAGACTGGAGAGTAGATGACTCAGATTCCTTCGCTGCGGAAAGGGAAAAGATTATCTGGGTGTCATCCGCGTAGGACAATAGGGACAGCCCTGCCTCTTCGGCAATCACCGCCAGAGGTTGAACATAGACATTAAACAGTAGAGGGCTTAACACAGAGCCTTGGGGTACTCCATACAGGGATGGGTGGATTTTGGAACTGGCCGTAAAAGAGAAGACCTGAAACGTACGGTGAGCCAAGAAGGAGTCAAACCATTTGAGTGCAGGGCCGTCAATGCCCAAAGATTGCAAAGCTTTCAGTAACACGTGTGTGACACCGTGTCGAATGCGGCACTCAGATAAGTAAAATGAGGGCCACCGTGTCCCCAATGTCCAAACGGTGCCGGAGCATTTCAGTGACTCCTAGAAGAGTTGTTTCAGTAGAGAAACCTGCTCTAAAGCCAGACTGTGAGGGGGTGTAAGAAGTTTTGGGATTCAACAAAGTGGGACAACTGCGAGTTAATATGTCTTTCCAAAATTTTAGAAAAGGCCGGAAGCAGTGAGATTGGCCAAAAATTGGAAAGCTGAGAGGGATCAGCATTAGCCTTTTTTAGAAGTGGAAGAACCATAGCATGCTTCCATTCAGGAGGGACTATAGCTTCCTGTAAGGAGGCATTGAGGAGCTCCATAATTAACATAAGTGAAGGCAACTCAAGCTGCTTCAGCATGGAGATGGGAAGTAGATCACCAGGGGAACCAGATTTTAGGCTACCTAAGAGCTGATTGAAGGAGTTCATGTCCAAAAGAGACCAAGTTTCCAATTTGTTGATGGATTCCATATTCTTGCAGTTTACAAGACCAGTGTTGTTGGCTGCATAGGAGAGAGTATTGACATGCTGTATGGTGTTAAACAGTTTATCACCGTCCAGTGCAGAATATATTTTTTCAACTTTACTTAAAAAGAAGTTGGCGAGGTCCTCACATTGCGATCCATTGAGGATAAGGGGGAGGTCTGACTTTCTGAGCCCGATAGTTCTTTGACCACCTTAAACAAAGTCCTAGAGCAGTTCTGAGCATTGGAGATAGTAGAAGAGACATATTCAGCTCGAGGGATTGGTCGTCTCTTATGGCCTTTTTATAAGAGAGATTGGTGTCAGACGCATAGTTCTTCCTCCAATGTCTTTCTAAAGTTTTACATTTGGATTTTTCATTTTTTAGCCTCTCTGTGAACCAAGGAGCAGGGGGGCGGTGATTGTTCACCCTCTTATAGGAAAGAGGGAGACAAACATCAATAGATTTTTTAATCCAATTTTGGATGTCCCCAAGATCAGCAATTGCCATTTGTTTAATAACAGGTGCACTATTAGATAAAAGATTATTTAAAGCTCCAATATCAAGTTTTCCCCAATTTCTAGTTTTGGACTTAGTTCCCAGTGTGGCTACTGGCGGACTGGATGCAACTTTGATCCGAAAACCAACGGCAAAGTGATCCGACCAGCACAATGGGAGGGCCGGGGGGCAGTAGATATTCGGTAAATTAGAGAAAATTGGATCCAATAAATGACTAGCCACATGAGTAGACCCCGAGTTACAAAGCTGAATATTAATTGCTGCCAGATCGGAAATGAGGGCAACACTTTTTATACATGCTGGGTCGTCAAAATGAAGATTAAGATCACCCAAAATGGTAAAGTTAGCAGCATTAAGAAGGTGAGGGGTAACTAGATTGGGAAACGATAAAGCCCATGGGCCAGAAGGTCCAGGGGGACGATAAACCAGTATGGCCGGAAAGGTAAACTGGGGGGTCAGAGTAAGTTTAAATAAGGAGGCCTCGCAGCCCGTAGAGGATAAATTTTCGAATTTACAATCAAAAGACTTGTTGTAGATTACAGCAATGCCTCCCCCTATTTCAGATTCCCTGTCCTTCCTAACAATGGCATAGTTAGTAGGCAATGCTATGGCTACATCAGGGCCTGAACTTTTATGCAGCCAAGTTTCAGTAAGGAAAATAGCATCGGGCTGCTCATTGATCAAAAGATCAAAGATATCCGCCATGTGTTTGGGAAGCTATCGACAGTTAATGTTAAAAAAGTAAATTCCTTATTGGGTAGAAGGCTTCTATCTACGTGACTTAGTGTAGATAGAAGTATTTGAGTCACTTTGTTTAAAGCATACTCTGCCAACATGATCCTTGTGTAGCAACGTTTTAAAAGTAAACTTACAGCATTAAGTAAAGTGCAGTCAAGGAGCGGCGTGCTGCAGTACTCCAGTAGCTGCATAGAGGAATAACTAAATATATCCATCTTAGTTGGGCCAGGGGTCGTGGCCCCTGGTCCCGGTCGGGCGCGGACAAGCGCAGACGGGCTTGCCTTTGGCGCGCCAGTGGCGCGCCCGCTGCGCGCATCCACTGCGCGTCCGTTCTAGGGCCATTAAGTGGGTTTGGAGGCAGGACGGCGTGCAGCCACTGGAGCGCTAACCGGAGGGAGCGCGTGGCACAAGCAAGATGGCCACCCAGGGAAGAACAAGCCCCGTAAAAGTGCAAAGTGCAAATAGCAAACTGAGTTTAACACACTCAGAACATGATCATGGTTAAAAAATAGAAGCCAACATTAATTAAAAACAGTCAATTCTCAATACAAAATGAATAAAACAGTAGAAACGCTAAAACATACAGAGCGAGTGGAAAAAGGAACCTTTCCGGCGCTGCACGTCCGTTCTCTGCCCGTTAAGTGGGTTTCGAGGCAGGACGGCTTGCAGCCACTGGAGCGCTAAACGGAGGGAGCGCGTGGCACAGGCAAGATGGCCACCCGGGGAAGAACAAGCCCCGAAAAGTGCAAATGGCAAACTGAGTTTAACACACTCAGAACATGATCATGGTTAAAAAACAGTAGCCAACATTAATTAAAAACAGTCAATTCTCAATACAAAATGAATAAAACAGTAGAAACGCTAAAACATACAGAGCGAGTGGAAAAAGGAACCTTTCAGGCCAAACTGAAATGGCATAATGTTAGAAATGGGATCTCTAGTTGGCAAGGGCTTGCACCTTTGTCCAAGTAGGGACCCTCCTTCCTAGTCAGGGTAAGGGAGTTACACTCCTAAAATAACCCCTGCTCACCCCCTTGGTAGCTTGGCACGAGCAGTCAGGCTTATTCTAGAGGCAGTGTGTAAAGCATTTGCACATAACCAACAGTAATAAAATGTAAGCTCTACAAAAGGACACCACACCAGTTTAGAAAAATAACCTATATTTTTATATACTCAAGACAAGACCAAATATGATAAAAATCCACAATACAAATACTTTAAAAATGTATGCTTGATAAGGTAACTTCTTCTTTGCAGGAATAACACAAAAGCAAAGTTCATACGAGTCGGTAGCCCCGTCCGGGTCTACCGCGATGCTGAAATACACAGAGTCCAACAGTTCCAGCCGACCCCGTCGCTACGGGCCAGCAGAGTCGTGAACAGACTCGGTCACAGTACCTTTTCTCGTTGTGGCGGGCACGGAGCGTGCGAGCCGGTCGGCGTTCGTCGCGGTTGCGGTGCAAAGCAGAGCGGTGCAAGGTGCGGTGTCCCTCGATGCGGTGCAGGCAGCGGCTCGATGAGCGTCGTGCAGACGGAGTCGGTGAGTCCAAGGCGTGCGGTGCAGGGCGAGACGGTGTACGATGCGGTGCTGACAGGTTGCGATGCAGGCGACCAAGGCGGAGTGCGGGAGCTGGCGTCGGACAGCGGTGCGAGTCGGAGCGGTGCGTCGCAAACGTGCGAGCGGTGCCCCAAATGCGATGCGGTCACGACTGTTGAGCCAGTTGCAGCGACAGCGTCGGTCTGGTCCGGCTGGCACAGTGAAGCGATGCGATGCGAACTGCGGTGCCCACAGGTCACGGTGCAAGCAGCGGCTCGGTGGCGATGGCGTCGGACGTCGTCGTCGGTGAGACCAGGGTTGCGGTGCGAGATGTGGACGGTGCGGTCTGCGGTGCAAACAGGACACCGGGCCAGCGATGGAGTCGGTTGACGGAGTCGGTTGCGGTTCCCTCTCCTCTGTGGCAACTGAAACAGCGGTTCCAGAAGTGGTACCCAGAGGGTGGTGAAGTCTTTGCAGTCCCTGAGACTTCTTAACAGGAGGCCAGCTCGGTTTCAGGCCCTTGGAGATTCTCAGCACAAGTAGTAGAAAGTTCAGTCCAGTCCTTTCACTGCCCAAGGCAGAAGCAGCAGCTGCAGGCCAACCCAACAAAGCAACAACACAGCAAAGGGGCAGTACTCCTCCTGGCAGCTCTTCCAGCTCTTCGTCTTGGCAGGTTCCTTGATTCCAGTGAGATCTAAACTCATGGGGTCAGGGCCCCAATATTTATATCCCAAATTCCTTTGTTCTCTGAAGGCAGAGAGGCCTTTGCCTGGCCCAAACCAGTTCTGGTCAGTCTTGGAGCACTTTGTTGACAAGCCTCCGTATTTCCTTTCAGGGTGCAGGCCAGGGACATCAGACGCACCACAGGAGGTGGAGCCAGCATTGTGGAGGGAAGGCCCAGCCCTATTCAGGTCCCAGGTGTACTCATCCCACCCATCTACATGTAGATCTTGCTATTCAGCCCTGTGCTGACTCACCCTGTCTCTGGGCATCCCCCAGCCCCTGTCACTCACACTCCAGACAAGGAATACACAACCTAGCAGAGGCAGGCTTGGATGGTTAGACAAGAAAATACCCACTTTCTAAAAGTGGTATTTTCAAACACAGAATGTTAAAACCAACTTCACTAAAAGATGCATTTTATCATTCTGAGTCCAGGCATACTAAACTCGAATTTCTGCCATGTTCCCTGGGTCAGTTAGGATTATAAACTGTAACAATCTAAACTGCCCATTCTGGCCTATGGGGAACAGGTAGCCTTGCAATAGTGAAAAACGAAATAGGCTGTAGTTCACTATCAGGACATGCCACACACACTAGCGCATGTCCTACCTTTCACATACAATGCACCCTGCCCACAGGGGTACCGTGGGCCTACCTTAGGGGTGACTAACATGTAGAAAAGGGAAGGTTTAGGCACTTGCAAGTGTGTGCACTTGCCAAGTCGACATGGCAGCCCCAGGCTGTGCACAGGCTCTGCGTTGGCAGGCCCGAGTTACACTTTACGGGCTGTTTGCGTGGGGGGCACAATCCTGTGCTGCCGCCCACCAACAGCATTTGATCTGTAGGCCCTGGCACTCGCAGGGCCCTTTACTAGGGACTGACACATAGATCAAATAGCCAAAACATGGAAATACCAATCCATAACATATTTCATACAGGAGCACTTGCACTTTACCACTGATCAGCAGTGCGTAAAGTGCGCAGAAACACTAAACCAGCACAAAACAGAGTCAAAACCGGGAGGTCATAAAGCAAAAAGTCAGGGGAAACACGCCAAAAGATGCCAAGTCTAACATAAGGAACAAAAAACCGATGCAATTAGGCCCAGATCTCTGTACTGGGGTGAATGTTTGACATTGTTCAACATTATGTCCATCATTTGTTCTTTTTGCATTTGTCAGGATGCTTGTTTCAGGGAGGACCTGGCCTGGCAGTTCGGGCTGGACTGTTCCCAGGAGAAACAGGGTCAAGACTCATTTTCATATAGCTGGCTTTAAACTGGAAAGGCATAGGGAGCAAAAAAATGATGCATTTAGGCCCAGATCTCTGTACTGTGGTGAATGTTTGACATTGTTCCACATTCTGTCCATCAATTTTTATTTTTGCATTTGTCACCTCGAGTGGGACGGGTATGCCCAGACGTGGGTCCCATGCTCTCCATGCCACTGGAGTCAAGCTAGCCTGGCTGATGAGGGGTGAAACCCAGAAACTGGTCCCAGGATGCTTGTTTCCAGTCCAGGGAGGACCTGGCCTGGCAGTTTGGGCTGGACTGTTCCCACGGGGAGCAGGGTCAAGACTGATTTGCATATGGCTGGGTTCAAACTGGAATGGCATGGGGAGCGAAAAAACGATGGATTTAGGCCCAGATCTCTGTACTGGGGTGAATGCATTTCATTGTTCGGCATTCTCTCCATCAAATATTCGTTATTTTTGCATTTGTCACCCCAAGTGGGACGGGTATACCCAGATGTGGGTCTCGTGCTGTCCATACCACTGGAATCAAGCTAGCCTGGCTGATGAGGGGTGATATCCCGAAACCGGTCCTAGGATGCTTGTTTCCGGTCCAGGGAGGACCTGGCCTGGCAGTTCGGGCTGGACTGTTCCCATGGGGAGCAGGGTCAAGACTGATTTGCATATGGCTGGGTTTAAACTTAAATGGCATGGGGAGCTAAAAAGCGATGGATTTAGGCCCAGATCTCTGCACTGAGGGTGAATATTTGACATTGTTCAGCATTCTGTCCATCAATTGTTATTTTTGCATTGTAGAAGACAGAGCATATCCAAGAGGATTATGAGCTTTCTCACACCCAGTTGTATAAATATACGCAGCTTAGACATGCCCTCCACACCAAAATCATCGACTGGGACGATCTGCCTGAGTCAGCCACCATAGAGAGACACCTACTGGGAGGCCCACTGGGAAAAGGAGCAGTCTCCTCATTATACAAGAAAATAATACACAACATCCCTGACAATCTTGGAAACCAAAGACAGTGATGGGAACGGGATGTGGGTGAGATGGAGGATGTGGACTGGAAAGCCATTTCTGATGCATCCTTGCGAGGGAGCCACTAGAGGGCGATTTAATTTATTACAACTCAAGGTATTACGTAGGGCTTACATTGACAGGTCCAAGCTCCATAACAGGGAAAATCCCCACACCCAATTGTTTGAGATGCCAGGGTGCTACAGGCAGTTCTGAAATGCGATCTTGAGAGAGCTGAGTGACGTACTCGAAGACGAAATACTGCACAACCCCAAATTTGTCCTCTTAGGAGTCCTTGTGGAAGTTGACCTCCCTAGGAGGAAACTATTATTCTGTACACTGGGTTTGATTGTCGCAAAGAGGGAATTCGCTCAGAAATGGGCGTCATCCACCCTGCCAACCAAGGGCCAGTGGATTGGAGGGATGGCATCTGTATGGAGGTCAAAAAGGTAATATACTCTGCCAGGGGGTGCCCCTGGAAATTTGATAGGGTGTGGGGTGGGTGGAAGGAGTTCTGTAGCCTGGTGCCTAGCAGCTCACAAGCCTTTACGCACTATGAAGTGGACACTGACTGACAGAGTGGATGCAGCCTGGCTTCCTGTAGAGGATGCAGGACTGAACTGGTGGGGTAATGGTATGGGACGAGCTCCAGGAACTGCAAAAGGAGCCACTGGTGCCCTGAGGAGACGCCCTGAGGTCTGTCTACTCACCAATCCATTCCCGCCTCTCATATGAGCAGCGGCAGCTCCTCCGCCTTCGCTGCCCCACTGCTCTTTGAGCAGTGGAAAATGGAAAAATGTAATTGTTAGAAATGGGATTTTTGGTAGGCTAGGGCATGTGCCAAAGCCAGGCAGAAACCACCACTCTAGTCAGGATAAGGGAGTTACACTCCTAAAATAACCCCTGCTCACCCCCTTGATAGCTTGGCACAAGCAGTCAGGCTTATCTTAGAGGCAGTGTGTAAAGCATTTTGTTGTAATTAACAGCTCGTGTTGAGCTGTAGAATGTAGAATGCTTTTACCTCAATGGATTGTTGAGGGGCATTCTGGCTTTGGACGTGCTGCTGTGCACATCTCTACTCTGTCGGTGGTTGCTTTGAATAAAGCCATCTTCCTAAGACTCCCTGCATTCATGGCTTTTATTACTGGCGACGAGATATACATAAAAGGAAACAAATAAGCAACCACCGACTTCCCTGTGAACCCGCTTGGATCTCCTCATCGATAACCTCCGACGAAACTCGACAAAAAAAAAAAAAAGGACTTTTGGCAAGAATTACAAGACTTTAATGAGCCTACGCTACGCTTCATTACCACAATACATACCGGAGTGTGTATTTTGAGGTACTTATCTACTTGCCACCACTCTCCAATACTTGACGACAGTAAGTAACGGTTGATGCTTACTTTTAAATTGCCAACATTGCGTGCCTGCATCCTTGTGTGCCCGTGTTCTTTCTCCTTGCATTCTCCATTCCCTGGATTGTCCGCGTTCTTTCGGAAGCGCTGACACAAACAGTCTGACGGCACTGACGGCCTGACTCTTTACGTTGCGTCAATGACGTGTTTGGCGGCCATCTTAGTAAAGATTCCTTCAATAAGAAAAGCACGCGTTGCCATGGATACGCGCAACAACTGACTAACTCCGACACGGCCAACACGGACATTCAGCACAGCAGCGACTATTATTCAGCACAGCAGCGACTCTCACGACTTGGCGATCTTCTAGAATTACTCACGGTGAGGATTTGGTTGTGGTTTTGTGGTTCTGCTTTCTTCATGGTTTCCTAGAAGACACTTTTGAATATAGCTTTCCAATATTCACGCTGTGAATCGTCAAAGACTAGCAACTCTTTTAACAAACAGTGTGCATCTTCTTACAATCTTTTGTTTCTTTTCACACTTTCTTGTGGATAACTACATCATCAAACTAGTGTGAAATCATGGCGACATCTCCCAGCATGTCCCAACCCCCCGCATTTTTGTCTGAAAAAGGAGAGCCTATCCTTCCGTGGAAAAGATGGAGGAACCTATTTGACTCCTATATAGTAGCCATTGGGGGAGAAAAATTTTCAGCCTTCAGAAAGCAACACATACTGTTACATAATTTAGGTGTTGAAGGCAGAAATATATATGATAGCATTGACCTAATAACAATAGGAAGTGGTGATGGTGAGCCTACAGATGTTTATGAAATGTCTATGACCATGTTGGAGCGATATTTTGGGCCCCGCATCAATGTGGTTTTGGAGCATCACAAATTTTTTACAAGGATTCAAGGTCCCAATGAACGTGTAGGGAGTTATGTCGCTTGCCTTAAAACTTTAGCACACACCTGTGAGTTTGGTGAACTTTCGGATTCCCTGGTAAGAGATCAACTGGTGCGTTGTACCAACAGCACTAGAGTACAAGAAAAACTTCTTTCTAAAAATCCCACGTTGACTGAAGCCATTGCAATTGTTGAAGGAATGGAAAACACTTCTTCCTGGGTAAAGGAGATGAGGAAGGGTCGTGATGATGGTATGCATAACCAGACCGAGAGCACAAAGAAGAGCCAAGACGGTATACATTCTGTGTCTGATGGTGACATTAATGAAGAAATTATTGACAATGTAGCTAGAGTGATGCACGATCACAAAAGCAAGTGTCTTCCTAAGAATCCCCTATCACAGCCTGCGACCTATAAGGATAGTCAATCACGCATTGAACGTGATCGTCCACAACATCAATGTATTCCTACTCGTGATAGGAATTTCAATGATAACCAAAGAGGACGATGTTGTAGGTGTAGTAGTTATTCTCATTCCTCTGCTTATCCGAATTGTTTTGCCAGAGATTCAGTGTGTAACAATTGTGGGGTCAAGGGACACTATGCACGAGTTTGTAAGTCCTCCAAAAAGAATCGTGCGACTGATAATGCTCCTGACACAGTTCGCACAGTAATTGTTTCCAGCATTTCTGAATGCAATGGTGATGTTGATGCTGAAAGGATAAATATGCCATTATGTGACATAGCTGTAGATGGAATTGTGTTTAGTGTCATGGCCGATTCAGGTTCCCCCTTTACTTTGTTAAGTAGCAAGCTGTGGGATGAAAAGGTTGGTCTTGACAATAGGAAACTACTCCCTCCAGACATCTCCCCAATTAGTTATGGTGGTTCTCCCATAGACATTATTGGGTATGTAGTTGCTAAGATTGTGTTTAAGGGAAGGGAGACTGTAGGGAAAATCTATGTGGCTGAAAGGGGGGACAATCTGCTTGGGTGGAGACACCAACGTGATCTGGGTATAATCTTGAACCCAGGTGCCAAGAACCCACAAGATCAGGTCATGTTAATTGACAATATGGATAGTGCTGGTGAGTGTTTTAGAGAATTTCCCGAAGTATTTACTGATGCCCTTGGTTGTCTCAAAGGTTTTGAGCATCGGATCATTCTGAAAGATGCAGCCAAACCATGTGTGCACAAGGTGCGTAAGGTACCAAACATGATGATTGGACCCTTGAAGTTTGAGCTTGACAGACTATTAAAATTAGGAGTGATTGAAGAGATTGAGGCTTCGGAATGGTTGGCCCCGGTGGTTTTGGCTCCCAAGGATGGTGGAGCTGCAGTCAGGATGTGTGTGGACTTACGCGGATTGAATGAATGGATCTGGGTAGATCGCCAGCCCTTACCAAATATTTCCAAGTCTATCAGCCTGTTGAAGAGTGCCAAGATTTTTAGTGTTTTGGATCTTTCCTCCGCATACCATCAGATCATGCTTCATAAAGATTCTAGGTGCGTGACCTCATTTGTAACTTCTCTGGGAGCTTACCGTTTCCTGAGGATGCCTTTTGGGTTGGCCTCGGCGGCGGCATGCTTCCAGAGGATTATGAAAATAGTTTTGGGGGATCTACCAAATGTCTTGTTTTTTCAAGACGACATCTTGATTTATGGTAGGAATGAAAATGAACATGATGGTGCTTTGAAATCGGTTTTGGAGAGATTGAAGGAGAGGGGACTCACTGTTAAGAAGGAGAAATGCCGCATTGGACTAAAGTCTGTTACCTATCTTGGGCACGTGATTTCTGGAGATGATATACAGCCCAAGTTGGAGCTCGCAGAAAGTATTGCCAAAGCTCCAGCGCCTGAAGACAAAGAGCAAGTAAGGTCGTTCTTGGGAATGGCTGAGTTCTATTCGAAGTTTGTTAGGAATTTTGCTAGTGTTGTTGAGCCTTTTAGAGCCTTGTTAAAGAAAGGAGTACATTTTGTTTGGTCCCCTGAGTGCGAAACTGCTTTTGATTTGGTCAAGTCAGAAATTAGTCCGATGCCGACTTTGGGACATTTTGATTCCAAGTTGAAGACGATTTTAACAACTGATGCAAGTTTGAAAGGACTTGGGGCTGTACTTTCCCAAGTATCTGATGGGGAAGAGAAAGTTGTGGCCTTTGCCTCAAGGGCTCTTAGGGAAGCTGAGGTCAATTATTCTTGTATTGAAAGGGAAGCACTGAGTGTGTATTGGGCAGTGCAGCATTTTAAATGTTATCTTTGGGGGATTCCATTTGTTGTTAAGTCAGACCATCGGCCCCTTGTTCAAGTTTTTTCGTCTCATCACAGTGACCACATGACTCCTAGGTTAAAAAGATGGAGTGAAGGTCTTCAAGAGTTTAATTTCCGTGTACAATACATTTCAGGATCGAATAATAAGTCAGCTGATTGCTTGTCGCGTCTACCTATAAACAATGTGCAAGTTGTTGAAGAACCAGAGTATGTGTGTTGGGTGTCTGAATCATCGATCTCGAGGGAAGATTGGATGACTTCTGCTGGTAGTGACAGAGTGTTTGCTTCCCTTAAAGTGGTCATTACTAGAGGTTGGCCGGAGTACAAAAATCTTGATGCTGATCTGAAGTCTTTCTGGGCTGTGAAGGATGATCTTACCTTCTGTCAAGGTTACCTCATGAGGGGCGACAGGGTGGTCCCACCTGATGTGCTGAAGGGAAAGGTGGTGAATTTGGCTCATGAGGGACACTTAGGAAGGAGCCTTACTAAGGCACGTGTCAGGGAGAGGTATTGGTGGCCGGGAATGGACCGTGAGATTGAGTCTGTAGTCAAAGATTGTCATTTGTGTGCCATTAATGACAAGTCTCATACCACCAGTCATGCTCCTTTGTCTCCTGTTTGTGTGCCTGATGTTGTTTGGACAAAGTTAGGATTGGACATTATTGGTCCATTCGAGTTGATGCCTTCTCATGAGAGATATGTTCTTCTTCTTGTTGATTATACCTCCAAATGGGTTGTTTCCAGATGCATGAACACTGTTACTTCTAGATCTGTGATCGAGTTTTTAAAAGATGTGTTTGTGTCAGAGGGAATACCTAAGTACATAATCACAGACAATGGAGTGCAGTTTGTCTCCCATGAAATGAACGTTTTCCTTGAAGAATTGGGGATCGTTCATCAGAAAACAGCCTTATATTCTCCGCAAGCCAATGGTCTCACTGAGAGAATGAATAGGGTTGTGAAGAGTTGTCCCCAGCGGGCATTGGATTCCAAGATTTCACTCAGCAGTGTTTTGAGGGATACCTGGTGGGCACACCGTACAGTTCCTAATGCCATTTCTGGGAAATCTCCTTTCGAAGCCTTGAGGGGAAGGATGGCCAGCTCTAAGCTTAATCCAGGGTGGCTTCCCATTCGGAAGGAGAGAGTTGTGTCAGATGATCTGAGGAAAATTAAGTTGAGAGATTATCAGCAAAAATACAAACAACGGTATGATGATAAGATGTCGGTCAAGGTGAAAAGGTGGTGTTTGGGTGACCGTGTTCTGGTAAAAAGAGCTAAACATGGTCACAAAGGCACATCTAGTTTCCTTGGCCCATTTACCATCATTGCAATTAGGAAAAATGTTGTTGTCCTAGACAATGGTTGTTCGTGGAGTATGTCCAGGCTTGTCAAAATCACCGAGACACTCCACCACTCTGCTTATACTCCTGATCCTGTTCATTCTGAAGGAGTAATGAATCGTCCAAGGAGACACAGGCAACCTCCTGTGAGATTTAATGATTACGTCTTGAATTAGATGTATTTGTTTTTACAATGTTTCCTTTCTTCCTTTTTTTTGTTTAATGCTGTTTAAGTCAACAATGTAGTAACAATGTTCTACATTCATATTTGTTGTTTTACTTTGCAATTGCTGTGTTATATGCTATTGTACTTGTTTTTGTCAAATTATTCTTCTCAATTCCTTAGTGTTGTATGGGGGATGTGTTGTAATTAACAGCTCGTGTTGAGCTGTAGAATGTAGAATGCTTTTACCTCAATGGATTGTTGAGGGGCATTCTGGCTTTGGACGTGCTGCTGTGCACATCTCATTACATTTGCACATAACCAACAGTAATACAGTGTAAGCACTACAAAAGGACACCACACCAGTTTAGAAAAATATCCAATATTTTTATATACTTAAGACAAGACCAAAAACGATAAAAATCCACAATACAGTACTTAAAAATCTTCAGTTATCACAATATGCTTGAAAAACAGTTTCTTGATGTCGATAGCTCCGTCCGGGGCTATCACGGCGTCGTGAACAAACAAATCCAAACAGTTCTGGCTGACCGCGGCGTCGCGAGCCAGCTACAGTGTCGAGAAGACCCGCAAACAGTACCTTTTAGAAATGCAGGGCGTCGGCGACCTCTCGTTGAGCTTCCGAAAGCACGGCGTCCGCAGGCATCGGTTCCGGAGGTCGGTGCAGGAGTCGTCGGGCCCTCGAAGTCACCCGCGTTGCAGATTGAACTCCTCTCTGTTGAAGTCAGGAGCGCTGGCGTCGGTAGGCATCGGGTGCTGCGGTGTGAAGTGCGGCATGCAGTGCCCTCAGGTCGCGGTGTGAGCAGCTGCTCAGTGGCGGCGTCAGATGGCGTCGTGGGTGCGACCAGGGTCACGGTGCGAAGTGGATGCGGTGCTCGTCGCGGTGCTGGCAGGTCGCGGTGCAAGCAGCGGCGTCGTCGTTGCTGAAGCGCTGTCGTCGGCTGACGAACGGGAGTCGATGGCGCCGGCGTCGGTAGGCCAAGGCTGCGGTGCGGAATGAGGGCGGTGCGTCGTGTAACTTTACGAGCGGTGCCCTCGAACCACGGTGCAAGCAGTGGCGGAGGTTTCGGCGTGGAGCGGCGTCGTCGGGGATACCAAGGCGTCGTCGTGAAGCGAGGCGGTGCAGAGTGTGGTGCCCACAGGTCGGGGTGCGAGCAGCGGCTCGGTGGCGGCATCAGGAGGCGTCGTCGGTGAGACCAGGGTCACGGTGCGGCGTTGCGGCGGTGCCCTCTGCGGTGCCTTCAGGACACGGAGTCGGCAGCGGCGTCGTAGACGGCATCGGGTTGCTTTTTCTTCTGTTGCAGCACAAAACACACAGTCCCCAGTGCTGAGGGCAGAATAACTTGAAGTCTTTGCTGTTCCTGAGACTTCTTGAACAGGGGGCAAGCTCTACCTCAAGCCCTTGGAGAAACTCACAAAAGTAGATTTCAGAAAGTCCAGTCCAGTCCTTTCACTGCCCAAGACAGAAGCAGCCACTGCAGGCCAACACAGCAAAGCACACAGCAAAGTGGTAGTTCCTCCTCACAGCTTCTCCAGCTCCTCTTCTTGGCAGTCTTCTTGGGCCAAAAGAGTTCTAAAAGTCAGGGGTCTGGGTCCCAATATTTATATCCCAAAATCCTCTGATCTCTTAGGTAGAGACTGTCTGTGCCCAGCCAGAACCAGTTCTGCCCTCTCTGGTGTGACTTCCTGCCAGGAGGTGGAGACGGCATGGTCAGAGGCAGACCAGGCCCTTTGAGGTGCAAGGAAATCTCCTCCCCCTTCCCCAATTGCAGCCCAGGTCTATTCAGCCCTTTCCTGACCCACCTAGACTATCTGGAGCCACTCCTGCTCCCCAGCCTTCTGTCATCCAAAACCCAGACAGGCAATCCACATTCCAGCAGAGGCACATGGGATGACTGAGCAAGAAAATACCTACTTTCTAAAAGTGGTATTTTCAAACTCAGAATGTAAAAATCACCTTCACTAAAAGATGCATCTTTAGATTCCGAGTTCAGGCATACTAAACTCTACTTTCCTACCTAATTCCCCGGGCCAGTTATGTTTATAAGATGTTATAAACAAACTCCCCATTCTGTCCTATGGGGAACAGGTAGCCTTGCAATAGTGAAAAACGAAATGGGTAGTAATTCACTATAAGGACATGCCACTCACACCAGGGCATGTCCTACCTTTCACATACAATGCACCCTGCCCACAGGGGTACCTTGCGCCTACCTGAGGGGTGACTGACATGTAAGAAAAGGGAAGGTTAGGGCCTGGCAAGTGGGTGCACTTGCCAAGTCGACATGGCAGTACCAGACTGCAGACAGGCTCTGCAATGGCAGGCCAGAGTTACCTTTTACGGGCTGTTTGTGTGGGTGGCACAATCCAGTGCTGCAGCCCACCAACAGCATTTGATTTACAGGCCCTGGCACACGAAGTGCACTTTACTAGGGACTGACACATAAATCAAACAGGCCAATCATGGAAACACCAATCCATAACACAATTTACCACAGGAGCACTTGCACTTTACCACTGATCAGCAGTGAGAAAAGTGCGCAGGAACACTACGCCAGCAAAAACAGAGTCAAAACCGGGAGGTCAGAAAGCAAAAACTCAGGGGAAACATGCCAAAAGATGCCAAGTCTAACACATGTCCCCTCCAGCTGAAAGTAGGGAGAACTACCCACCCTCCTGGGAGTTCTCTTCACTAAGGCGGAAGAACCTGGACAGACCATCTGCATTGGCGTGTTCTGTGCCAGGACGGTGTTCCACCGTAAAGTCCATTCCCTGTAGGGAGATGGACCACCTCAGCAGTTTTGGATTCTCACCCCTCATTTGCATCAACCATCTGAGGGGCCTGTGGTCTGTCTGAACCCGGAAGTGAGTCCCAAACAGGAATGGTCTCAGCTTCTTCAGTGCCCAGACCACAGCGAAAGCTTCCCTTTCTATGGCACTCCACCTCTGTTCCCTGGGGAGTAGTCTCCGGCTAAGGAAGACTACAGGCAGGTCTAGGCCCTCTTCGTTCAGTTGTGAGAGCACCGCTCCCACTCCATGCTCTGAAGCGTCAGTCTGCACGATGAATTCCTTGGAGAAGTTGGGGGCCTTAAGCACGGGTGCCAGGCACATGGCTGTCTTCAGGGCATCAAAAGCCTTCTGGCAGGACTCAGTCCAGATCACCTTCTTGGTCTGCTTCCTGGAAGTCAGCTCTGTTAAGGGGGCAACAATGGTGCCATACCCCTTAACAAACCTCCTGTAGTACCCGGTGAGTCCTAAGAAGGCCCTCACCTCTGTCTGGGTCTTGGGGGGCTCCCAAGCCAGAATGGTGTCAATATTGGGTTGTAGGGGCGGCATCTGGCCGCTTCCTACCTGGTGTCCCAAGTACACCACCGAACCCTGCCCGATCTGGCACTTACTGGCTTTGATCGTGAGGCCTGCCCTCTGCAGTGCCTTCAACACTTCACCGAGGTGCTGCAAGTGTTCTTCCCAGCTGGAACTGAACACTGCGATGTCATCCAGGTAGGCGGCACTGAAATCCTCCAGCCCAGCCAACACCTGATTGACCAACCTCTGAAAGGTGGCAGGGGCATTCTTCAACCCAAAGGGCATCACCCGGAACTGGTAATGTCCTTCTGGGGTTGAAAATGCTGACCTCTCCTTGGCCCCATCGGTTAAGGCAATCTGCCAGTACCCAGATGTTAAATCAAACGTGCTGAGGAACTTGGCAGCTCCCAACCGATCAATGAGCTCATCAGCTCTGGGGATGGGGTGTGCGTCAGTCCTGGTGATGGCATTGAGCCCACGGTAGTCCACACAAAACCGCAGTTCTGGAGTGGCACCGGGTGCAGCAGCCTTTGGGACCAAGACCACTGGGCTGGCCCACGGACTGTTGGAAGGCTTGATCACCCCTAAAGCCAACATCTTAGAGACCTCCTCTTTAATGCTGGCCTTGACCCGGTCAGTCAACCTGTAAATCTTGTGCTTCACAGGAGGGCTGTCAACGGTCTCCACGTCATGGGTACACCAGTGAGTAACACCTGGGGTCAGGGAGAACAGTGGGGCAAACTGTCCCAACAACTGGTGACAGTCGCTCTGCTGCTCTGGAGTCAGTGTAGGGGAGAGGATCACACCTTCCACTGACCCATCGCGCTCCTTGGTAGGCAGGAGGTCAGGGAGAGGTTCACTCACCTCTTCCACCCCATCATCTGTCGCCAAGAGCATGCTCACTTCGGACCTCTCGAAGTGGGGCTTGAGGCGGTTCACGTGGAGGACCCTCAAAGGGTTCCTTGGAGCCCGCAAATCCACCAGGTAGGTGACATCACTTTTGCGCTCCAGCACCTCAAATGGTCCAGTCCACTTGTCCTGCAAGGCACAAGGTTCCACTGGGGCCATGACCCACACTTTTTGCCCAGGTTGAAATTCGACCAGAGTGGCATTCTGGTCATACCACTTCCTCATTTCTTCCTGGCTGGCTTCTAGGTTCGCCTGCGCGAGTTTCCTGAAGCGGGCAGTTTGGTTTCTGAAGGCCAGCATGTAACTAAACACATCCTGGGGAGCTTTCCTGGGAGCTGCCTCCCAGCCTTCCTTCACCAAACTCAGAGGTCCTCTCACAGGGTGACCATACAGAAGCTCAAAGGGACTGAACCCAAGAGACTTCTGTGGTACCTCCCTGTATGCAAAGAGAAGGCATGGCAAGAGGACATCCCACTTACGCCTCATGGGTTCTGTTAGACCCTTAATCATGCCCTTCAAGGTCTGGTTGAATCTCTCCACCAGACCGTTACCTTGTGGGTGGTAAGGAGTGGTGAACTTCTAGGTTACACCACAATCCTTCCACAGGGATGTCATATACTTGGATATGAAATTGGTCCCCCTGTCAGAAACCACCTCTCTGGGGAACCCCACTCGGGAAAAGATCCCCATTAACACCCGGCCCACCACTGGCGCCATCATTGTCCTGAGAGGGATTGCCTCCGGGTACCGGGTGGCATGGTCCACCAAGACCAGGATGTACCTGTTGCCCATGGCTGTCTTGGGATCCAGTGGCCCCACAATGTCTATCCCTACCCTTTCGAAGGGCGTTCCAACCACTGGAAAAGGTTGGAGAGGAGCTTTGACCTTCCTCCCACTCTTACCACTTGCCTGGGAAGTTTGGCAAGACCTGCAATGTCCATCTAACTGCCTTCGCATTTGGGGCCAGAAGAAGTGGGTGACAAGCCTGTCAAAGGTCTTGTCCTGCCCCAAATGTCCTGCCAAAGGCACGTCATGAGCCAGACCCAGTAGGAAGGTCCTGAAGCGCTGGGGTACCGCCAGCACACGGGCTGACCCAGGCTCAGCGACCTTAGGCTCACTGTACAGGAGATCATTCTCCCAGTAGATCCAATGTGATCCGGACTGATCACCAGCTGCCTGGTCTGCAGCCTGCCGCCGCAGACCCTCCAGAGAAGGGCACTCCTTCTGCTCCTTGCAGAATTCCTCCCTGGTGGGACCCCCTTCTTGCTGCCAATGGGTCAGCTCAGAGATGTCCCCCAGTCCAATTGTAACATTTCAGTGTAATGAACTGGAAGCCTGAAAGCGTCTTCCCCTGTAGGCACCGTAGCGTCCCCCTCAAGTTCCGCCTCCTCCCGGTCCGTGGGAACTTCAGGGGCCGGTTTCCCGCGCCCCTTGCCCTTTCTCTTGGCAGGGACTTGGGCCACTGTTTCAGGCTCCAAGTCCTCTTGATCACCCTCTCTGGCCGCCATTGACCGAGTGGACACGCATGCCCACTCTGGCAACCCAAGCATCTCCAAGTGAGACCTGAGCTCAACATCCTTCCATAAGGACTGCTCCAGGTCGTTACCTAGCAGACAATCTACAGGCATGGAAGGGCTCACAACCACCCTCAAGGGACCTGAGACCCCCCACTCGAAGGGAACCTGCGCCACCAGACACTGGCGCTCTGAATTGTCCACCGCAATGACTTGGTGGAATGCCCCTGGGACTACCTGCTTCTCAGAGACCAGGTGACACCGGACTGAGGTCACACTGGCTCCAGTAACTCTGAGAGCCTCTACCCTTTTCCCATTGATGGTCACCCAGGTGCTGTATTTCTTTGTGTTAGGGGGCACCGGGTTTCCTGGGACCATCTCACTGTCCCCTAGTGAGACGAGGGTCATTTCTGCGGAGTCCCTACCCTACTGTGGGTACTCCTCCTCCCCAAGCGCTACACTAGCCAACACCTTGGACTGCCCACCGGTGGGTGGCTGTGCCCCCTTAGGGCACTTGGGGTCCCCCTTCATGTGACCCACCTGGTCACATGCAAAACACTTGTGGGGGCCGGTCTCAGCAGGCTTTCCTGATTAGACCCCTTGTTTCTTATCTCCTGGGGGATGGGAACCTTTACCCTGGGTGTTAGTTTGGGGCCCTTTAGAGAACTCCTGTGTTTTACCCTTGTCCCCCCCACTTTTCTGCTGGGGACCCTGCCCACCTTTGGCTGAGTCTCCCCCATACGCTTTCCTGTGGACCCTGGTACTCACCCAGCTGTCCGCCTCCATAGCAAGATTCCTGGGGTCAGTCAGCTTACTATCAACTAGGTGCTGGCGCAGATCTGCAAAACATAGACTAGACAAGTGCTCCCATGCAATCAAATTGTAGAGCCCCTGAAAATCTGTCACATTACTGCCCTTCACCCAGCCATCCAGTGACCTGCAAAACATATCTACACATTCCAACCAAGTGTTGGCATCGGACTTCTTACTGGACCTGAACTGATCCCTGTACTTTTCAGGAGTGAGACCATACTTAGTGAGAAGGACGTCCTTCATGTCTGGATAGGTGAGGTGATGCTGTGAGAAAGTGCCATCTTTCTTGCATGGTATGCCCCCCACTTTTTGCTGAATTGCTGATGTACTTCGACTGAGTGTGTCCTGGGATCCTGCCAATCAGGTGCCCAGGGCCTGTGTTCCTTCCCTAAAACTGCATTACAGCCTAAACCCAATTGGCACCTCTGGCCACATGTCAGCCCCTGGTAAATGGTACCCTAGGTGCCCAGGGCATTGTGACCAGAGAAGGCCCCTAAGGGCTGCAGCACTTATTGTGCCACCCTTAGAGGCCCTGTACCCTGACACCCACACCCTGCCTTTGCAGGCTGAGTGTCTTGGTGCAGAACTAAACAGAGAGTCGACATGGCACACATCCCTGTGTGCCATGCCCACAAACACACTGCCCTGGCATACCTCAGTCACCCCTCTAGCTGGGTGCACTATGCCAGTGGTGTGGGCACAGGTGCATGAGCCCTGTGCCCCTACAGTACCCAGGGCCATTCCTGGGCACTGTAAGTGCAGTGATGCCATTAAGAGTATATGGTGCTGGGAGGTTGTCATTACGAACTCCACAGCACCATAATGGCTACACTGAAGACTGAGAAGTTTGGTATCAAACTTCTCAGCACATTAAACCCACACTGATGCCAGTGTGGGATTTAATGTAAAATGCACTACAGAGGGCAACTTAGAGTTGCCCCCTGAACCTAACCTACAATCCACGTCCTGTCTGAGGGGCTGCCTAGGCTGCCACCCAGCAGACATGTTGCTGGACCCCTGGGTAGAGAGCCATCCGCTCTCCCGGGCATGCAACAATGCACGTCCTGGGCGAGGTGCTAGGCCTCCTCCTCCCCCAGGATGGGCAGGGGGAAGCTTCAAAGGCATTCCGCCTTTGTGAGCTTCCCCAGACCACTTGCTGTACTCAGCAACTGGTCCCCACTGGTTCTAGCCCCCACTCTGGCGGGAAGACTGGCGGGAAACACCAAGGGAGGAGAGGGGTGTGCCAGCCTCTGCCAACCCCACCCCTCAGGTGGGGGAGGCGAGGTGAAGCACATCTCCGGGCTCTTGCCATCTTGAAGATGGAGAGCCCTGCCCAATCAGGACTAGGCTCCTGCCCCCTCCCACTGGAGAGTGGCAGGATAGGGGTGTACCCACCCCAGGAAGGGACCCATTGGTCCCTGCCCTTTACCTACCTGTAACGCCCCTAAATCTAGTATTTAGGGGCACCCTGAACCTTCCTTCCTTAGATCCAGATTCCGAAACGAGAAAGAAGATCAAGAAACAAGAAGACCTGCCGTGCAGCTGCTAACAAGAGGAAGACACCAACTGATTTGGCCCCAGACCTACTGGCCTGTCGACCCTCGAACCTGCTCCTGCTAAACCCCGGCGTCTCCAGTGGTCAGCAACCTCAAGAACCCCGGAGGACCTGACTGCCTTGTGACTCTAACTACCTGGGGCTCCCACGAGCAGTGGTACTGCTCAAAAGCAAGTAACCTACCCCTGGTGCCAGCCAGGAACCGCGAATCCAGCACACTCTGCACCCGCCGAGCCCGGCCTGTGCCTTAGTGGACAAAGACCACGAGGACGTCCCCCCGGCGACTGTGACCCAGAATCCAGCACCCAAGGACCCCCCTCGACGATCCTGACGACACCTGCAGCCTCAGAACCTGGGCACCCTCCAACCGCGACCAGCCGAGGGTAAGATTTCCGACGCCTAAAGACACCCCTGCACCCGACGCCCCACGGCCTCCTGTGCCCAACTCCTGGGTGCCTACCCTTCCTACAGCTTCCCAACTTACCTCTCGAAGTGGTGGTCGCACCTGAAGAATCACCGTCCCCGAGCTTGCAGCCTTTGTTCGTCACGCAGCTTTCCCATTGAAAACCATTGGGCGCCCGACGGCCCAAAAGCCCACTGCACCCGGCCGCCCCAGTGCTGCTGAGGGTGCACCCACTATCCTGTTCGACTTCCCCACTTGCCCTGAGTAAGTGACCAGGAGCTTTGCTCCCACAGCCGAGTGGTCTGCCTGCCAGCAGTCACCAACCCAAGGCCCCCTGCCGTCCATAGGATAACATTGGGCCTACTCACTCTGCACCCGGCCGGCCCTGTGCCGCTGAGGGTGTAACAACTGTACTTACCTGACCCTGGGGGACCCCTGAGTCTATGCCCGGAACCTTAACTCTGCCAGTCGAGTACTTACCCAAAAGCCGATAACTCACTTTTCTTCCATAGGGTAACATTGACTGGTTTCACTTGGAAATTCTTCTAAGTGTGGAGTTTTGAAACTTTAAAATATTCATCTAAAATCAACCGAATTACGAAAATGATTTTACTCACCTGTTATCAGGAGAGATCCCAGTGCTGGATCTTGGTGCCCAGCACTGACCCTGAAAAGTAATCATAACTGTACTTACCGGTAACTTGAATTTCCTTCCATAGGATAACATTGCCTGGTTTTTGCCGAAAAAGTTTCTGTCGATTTTGCAAACTTACAAATATTCGTTAAAAATCGCCTGTGTGACATATACGCATTCTTTCAATTGTTTACAGGAGATGCACCAGTGCTGGATCCAGGATCCAACACTGAGTAAGAAAAAGTAACGATAACACTACTTACCTGCTACGTGAATTTCCTCCCATAGGATTACATTAGTGATTCCATGTGAAAAAGCTTCTAAGTGCCAACTTTTAAAATACAATAATATTCCTTAAAAATCACAACTGTAACCAAAACAGTTTTACTCAACTGTTTACAGGAGATGTCCCAGGACTGAATCTAGGATCCAGTCTTGTGGTAAGAAAAGTAATCCAAAAAGTAATCTATTGCATTTTAACTAGAAATTCCCATTGAGCTCAATGTTACATTGTGTTTGAAATTGTGTTGCCTATTGCAACAACTGTAACCATTGCATTCAAAAGTCTATTGCCTATTGAAAGTATTTATCTAAAGCACCTCATTCTGAGAAAGTATATTTTGATACCTATTGTTGGTTCTAAAATAAAACAAGCATATATTTTTATATACAAACCATTGGCCTAGAGTTCAGTTCTTGAGTGTGTGAGACCATTTGCTGACTGAGTGTGTACAACAAATGCTTTACACTGTCCTCTGATACTGCCTTACTGCTCGACCAAGCTACCACTTTAGAGAGTAAGGTTATATCTAACTTTAGCCTCTGCCAAACCTCTGGGGACTGTGGACTCTGTGCATACTGAACCTTACTTTGGTTCAGTATATACAGAGCCACTTTCTTACAGATGCCCCTTACCCAAAGCTATTAAAGTATCCCTTGCTTCTTCTGTGAAGAGAGGCCACAATCCTGCTCCCTAATTCTCCTCAGGGACCCCATTCATGTGTATCGCTGCCTCGTAACCCTGAAACCACCTTTGTATGTCATCTCCCTTCTTGAATTCTTTGCCTACATTCTTAGGGATGTGCACAATCCTGTCTGCCTGTCTTGACGGGTTGCTGCCACCATCTGAGCTGGCTCTACTCCTCTGATCCAGCTCCTTTATCCTGAACTCATGCTCTAACATCATCCTTTTCTCCTCCATAGCTAAATTAAGCTTCTCCAGTTCTACTGCAACTCTCCTTGCTTCCCGCCTGTCCTCCAGCTCTCCTGGGGACAGGCCACTGCTGCCTGGCCTGGAGGGTTCCCCCCCTCCCAAAAGCACATCCACCCTAGGAATAGGCTCCTCCGCCTCTCCACTGAGATCACCAGACTGCTCGCTGGCATGTCTGGCTGCTACCCAGGCCCTCAGCGCCTTTTGTAGCTCCTCCTTCCTCGTGAGGCCTCTGACTTGGACTTTTAGGTTTTTGCAAATTGATTTCAATTCCCTAACATTGTAGGATTCCAACCTATCCTCCTCAAAGGCAATTTCCAGGGATGCAACAGATGATGCTCTTGATTCAGGCATGATGAAGTAGCAAGTTCAAACTGGCAAGATCAAAAATAGGCCAAAAAGAAAAAGAACCAGTATGTGGCACGTAATGGTCTGCAATATGGTAGTAGTGCACACCAATCACTGTAAGTCAAGTGCAAACGCAAGTACTATCCTCACCGCTGACAACCAATGTTAGAAATGGGATTTTTGGTAGGCTAGGGCATGTGCCAAAGCCAGGCAGAACCACCACTCTAGTCAGGATAAGGGAGTTACACTCCTAAAATAACCCCTGCTCACCCCCTGGTAGCTTGGCACGAGCAGTCAGGCTTATCTTAGAGGCAGTGTGTAAAGCATTTGCACATAACCAACAGTAATACAGTGTAAGCACTACAAAAGGACACCACACCAGTTTAGAAAAATATCCAATATTTTTATATACTTAAGACAAGACCAAAAACGATAAAAAATCCACAATACAGTACTTAAAAATCTTCAGTTATCACAATATGCTTGAAAAACAGTTTCTTGATGTCGATAGCTCCGTCAGGGGCTATCACGGCGTCGTGAACAAACAAATCCAAACAGTTCTGGCTGACTGCAGCGTCGCGGGCCAGCTACGGTGTCGGGAAGACCCGCAAACAGTACCTTTTAGAAATGCAGGGCGTCGGCGACCTCTCATTGAGCTTCCGAAAGCACGGCGTCCGCAGGCGTCCGTTCCGGAGGTCGGTGCAGGAGTCGTCGGGGCCCTCGAAGTCACCCGCGTTGCAGATCGAACTCCTCTCTGTTGAAGTCAGGAGCGCTGGCGTCGGTAGGCATCGGGTGCTGCGGTGCGAAGTGCAGCGGTGCGGCGTGCGGTGCCCTCAGGTCGCGGTGCGAGCAGCGGCTCGGTGGCGGCATCAGATGGCGTCGTCGGTGAGACCAGGGTCGCGGTGCAAAGTGAATGCGGTGCTCGTCGCGGTTCTGGCAGGTCGCGGTGCAAGCAGCGGCATCGTCGTTGCTGAAGCGCTGTTGTCGGCTGACGAACTTGAGTCGATGGCGCCAGCGTCGGTAGGCCAAGGCTGCGGTGCGGGATGAGGGCGGTGCGTCGTGTAACTTTACGAGCGGTGCCCTCGAACCACGGTGCAAGCAGTGGTGGAGATTTCGGCATAGAGCGGCGTCGGCGGGGATACCAAGGCGTCGTTGTGAAGTGAGGCGGTGCGGAGTGCGGTGCCCACAGGTTGCGGTGCGAGCAGCGGCTCGGTGGCGGCATCAGCAGGCATCGTCGGTGAGACCAGGGTTTGCTGTGTGGCGTTGCGGCGGTGCCCTCTGCGGTGCCTTCAGGACACGGAGTCGGCAGCGGCATCGTAGACAGCGTCGGGTTGCTTTTTCTTCTGTTGCAGCACAAAACACACAGTCCCCAGTGCTGAGGGCAGAAGAACTTGAAGTCTTTGCTGTTCCTGAGACTTCTTGAACAGGGGGCAAGCTCTACCTCAAGCCCTTGGAGAAACTCACAAAAGTAGATTGCAGAAAGTCCAGTCCAGTCCTTTCACTGTCCAAGACAGAAGCAGCCACTGCAGGCCAACACAGCAAAGCACACAGCAAAGTGGTAGTTCCTCCTCACAGCTTCTCCAGCTCTTCTTCTTGGCAGTCTTCTTGGTCCAAAAGAGTTCTAAAAGTCAGGGGTCTGGGCCCCAATATTTATATCCCAAAATCCTTTGATCTCTTAGGCAGAGAGTGTCTGTGCCCAGCCAGAACCAGTTCTGCCCTCTCTGGTGTGACTTCCTGCCAGGAGGTGGAGACGGCATGGTCAGAGGCAGACCAGGCCCTTTGAGGTGCAAGGAAATCTCCTCCCCTTCCCCAATTGCAGCCCAGGTCTATTCAGCCCTTTCCTGACCCACCTAGACTATCTGGAGCCTCTCCTGCTCCCCAGCCTTCTGTCATCCAAAACCCAGACAGGCAATCCACATTCCAGCAGAGGCACACGGGATGACTGAGCAAGAAAATACCTACTTTCTAAAAGTGGTATTTTCAAACACAGAATGTAAAACTCACCTTCACTAAAAGATGCATCTTTAGATTCTGAGTTCAGGCATACTAAACTCTATTTTCCTACCTAATTCCCCGGGCCAGTTATGTTTATAAGATGTTATAAACAAACTCCCCATTCTGTCCTATGGGGAACAGGTAGCCTTGCAATAGTGAAAAACGAAATGGGTAGTAATTCACTATCAGGACATGCCACACACACCAGGGCATGTCCTACCTTTCACATACACTGCACCCTGCCCACAGGGGTACCTTGGGCCTACCTGAGGGGTGACTGACATGTAAGAAAAGGGAAGGTTAGGGCCTGGCAAGTGGGTGCACTTGCCAAGTCGACATGGCAGCACCAGACTGCACACAGGCTCTGCAATGGCAGGCCAGAGTTACCTTTTACGGGCTGTTTGTGTGGGTGGCACAATCCAGTGCTGCAGCCCACCAACAACATTTGATTTACAGGCCCTGGCACACGCAGTGCACTTTACTAGGGACTGACACATAAATCAAACAGGCCAATCATGGAAACACCAATCCATAACACAATTTACTACAGGAGCACTTGCACTTTACCACTGATCAGCAGTGAGAAAAGTGCGCAGAAACACTACGCCAGCAAAAACAGAGTCAAAACCGGGAGGTCAGAAAGCAAAAACTCAGGGGAAACACGCCAAAAGATGCCAAGTCTAACAAAAATGATAATAATGCAACGTTATTATCATTTTATTTTTCTGTTCTGAGTGAGGTTTATGGGGCGGGCAGGGCTGGGCTGTTGGCACAGCCAGCAGGTGAGGAGTGGTTGGAGCACTTAAGTGTGCATGATGGTTTGGCCGGTCGTCTTGGGCCGGCCAAACAGTCATGCGCACTATGCATGTTCTCCACCGGCTGTATTGTACAGTCTGGTTGGAGAACATGCACAGGCTCATAGTCCTCGTCTGAGCGCCAAACCATGGTGCTCAGATCAATAATGATGCTGCTGTCATGGTAACAGCAGCGTCGTGGTTGGCTTCGGGGAGCCTGTGTGTGCTTCCTGCTTACGGCAGGAACAGAAGATGACGGAGATCAGGCTAGGCGGTGGCTGGCAGGCAGGTAAGTCATTTTATTGATTTTTCTACCCCGCCCCCGCCTCACCAGTACTTTTCACTGGCAGCCGCTACTGCATATGAATGTATAATCTGATATTACGTGGATACCTTAGATCACGTCATGTTAATTGATTGCTCTCTACGTTTGCAATTTAAAATATGCCAATAAAAAACAGTGTTTAAAAAAAAAATATTGAACAAACAAACAAAACGACAAATTTGCGCTTTGTCCCATTGTGAAAACACATAGAAGTGAGCAGGGGACAGTTCTATATACAAGCAAAGAGTTTCCAGTGTGTGTTTCTTTTTGCACACAATTATGGACCAGTGTAATGGATACTTTTTTGTGCTATCGTGTCAATGTCGTTTCGAACTTGTTTCGAACCCTGTCATCCACATGTAATCAGAACTTGTGGATGACAGGGACATCCAGGGCTTTAAGTGGGCCGGGTCTGTCCGGGTCTGAGCACCAGCAGTTATTTTCAGGGGGCCTCGAAACGGGTCTCTATCGGGCTCTATTTTCGGGCCTCGCAGAGGTAGTCCGTTTTCTTTTTTTTTCTTGGACTGCAGATAGAGCATTTTTATCATACATAAAAGGGACTCTGGACTGCGAAGATCCTTTCCCTGGTTGTCATTTGTGCGACATATGACATTCAAACCCTGTGCTTTTGTTATGGGACGGTTTATGGTAAAAACCCAATTCACCACACACAGTCTGCTGAAGAAAAAGTACCAGAAATGTAAAATCTGATAGTCTAGTCCAGTTACTTCTTCCCAGGGTGGTTTATGCCAGAGTCCCCGGTAGAGCGTTATCTGTGGTGGTACCAGGGCCAGAGGAGCAACTAGAGCCAAATTTCGGGAGGGGCTAATAAAAATGTAGGGGGGGGCTAAGTCTTCCAGCAGTAGGCTGAGTGGAGCTGCAGGGGCTCTAAGAAGGGGTGAAAACACAACAAAGCCTGGTTAAAAAGTAAATGGTCTTTTAAAGACCTGTGAAGAACTCGGGTGAGGCTGCAATAAGACGGTCGCCAGCCCGGGAAGCTGTCTCAGCCCAGGCGGACACACACGACCGGTGGGGGCGGCTGGAGCCCTTTGAGCCCAATGGGCGTTGCGCGCCTGACCAGGGCTGTGGATGGGCTCTTACCAATAACGCTTCGAACACATGGTAGTCTGCGTTCTTTTAGGAAGGCACTGAAAACCTATTTCTTCACCAAATTGTGGTGCTCAGAGATCTTTTTCACTCCGATATTTAAGCGCCAAGAAGCCTTAGGACAAACGTCAGAGATTAATGCATTTAAGTTCAATCAGTCGCTTCTGTAAAGGGAGACATAGGGTTAATGCGAAAATTCTGTTTCCACTCTTTTGGCAAAACTTTGCTTTGGTAGTGATATACAGCAAGAGAGAGAGTTTCGGATTACAAACATATCTCCGAGGGGTATTTTTCACAATAGAATTTCAAGGGCATGACAAAAGCGGGGTCCTGGGGGCTGCTGGCTGCAGATGTGTGGGATTAGGGGGCACTCTAAAGGAAAGAGATGTTTATATAGCTTGTCCTTTTCCCACTTTAGAAATCCGACAGGATTCTCCGGTGCTGGTGGCCTCGTGCATATAGGGTATGCTCACACGTCACTATCCATCCTGCATCGTCCATGACTGACTCTTCTCCAGCCCTACTGAAATATTAAAGTCGGACGGTGACTATGCATTACATGACTAGTCAGCATTTTTTAAGCCGGTTCTGCTGGCACAGGAGGCTAATGCATTCACTGCAGAGATCTGTGTTTAATGTTATGTACATGGGTTCGAATCCTGGCCGGTCCGCTCAGCCTTCCATTCTTCTGAGGCTGATAAAATGGCCATCATTATGCTGGATAACAATAAGCACCCATTATCTTTTTGTAGCGCCAAGAGACGCCATTGGGGGTGGATGTCCGTTACACAGAATGCATTTGTTATGTTTATTATGACCACTGATTCTACACCAGCTTAGCTGGCTTGCGATCCACTGTGCCCCCGCCCTCCCTGACTTTCAGAGGTATGGGTGTCATAGAAAGGTTAATTGTTAAACAGTTGGCTACTTCCCCAGCCCTTCCGGGTCTCTGATCCGTCTGGAATCTCCCAGTAGTCATAGAAAGCCGCCAACCTTTGAACAATCGCCATCCCATCCAGGTCTACCCAGTCTCCGTATTATTAACAGAATGTAAATGCTTGCAAATTCAAGGCTCGGCAACTCAGCCTTTTATCCTTCCGACGTCGATAAAACAAGCACCACCTCGTTGGGACTGAATAATGACGTCAGTTGTCCAGCGCTTAAAAGCTGTAAGCCAGTTATTTTTATATCACTAAGGTCAGGGCTTTAAGTGGGCCGGGTCTGTCCGGGTCTGAGCACCAGCAGTTATTTTCAGGGGGCCTCGAAAGGGGTCTCTATCGGGCTCTATTTTCGGGCCTCGCAGAGGTAGTCCGTTTTCTTTTTTTTTCTTGGACTGCAGTGAGAGAATGCACATCGATGTGCGCATGCTCATTTTGCTCACTACTGAGTAGTGGAGGTCAAGGCATGAGTCATGCCAGGTGAGCCGCGTTGTAGGAGGACTCTGTGGCATGTTTTGACGGGGGTGGTGGCTTCGTTAAAACTCACCCCTGTGAAGCCGTGTTGCCTTCTGGGAGCAGTGCTTCTAGTACACTCAGCCTCACGTGAAGCCACCCTATACGGGAGTTGTCTGCCTGGGCATTTCCCAGGATGACGACACCGGTCTTGGGGTACTGGGGAGGGTGTATGGCGTTATCCATACATAGCCTTGCTGTAATAAGGAGGGGAGAGAGCAAGCCTGAGCGGGGAATTCCAAATCTGATGACACTCTGAGGAGTCCTAGAGCTGACGGCTTGTCAGAGCAGGGGGTACTGCTACACTAGTTATCGTTATTTAGACCACGCCCCTACTTGGATAGGCCACACCCCTTTAAGAGGTTTGCCCCGCCCCTTTTAGAGCACCCCCAGTTTTTTTTTCCCACTTACAGCCCTGGGGACATCTGACACCTAAGAAACCTGACACCTAAGGTCACGAAGTGGGGTCACGTATAGGAAATCATGTTTCGTTGATGGCATTGGCATTTAGGCTGGGGAGGGGCCTGGTTTGGTCCCCGCTCCCCTCCAACTTAACTGAGTTAATGACGCCACTAACTCCGATGTAGGTTTTCACTTAGGCTGCATTTATTACAAAATACAGCAAGACATTAAAAACAGAACACATCAAAAAGCATTAGTAACAAACCCAAACATCAAAAACAATCCTTCTAGGCATGATGACAATGACACACTCCAAAACTAGTCACATAATATACAATGTTATTTATATCCTGAACAGGCTAAAAGGAGACGGCATTCATTACCCTAGAGCACTCAGGTCCAGGGCTCCACTTGCACCTCCACTCCACCCACACACACGTAGGCAGAACCATCTTGAGGCATGGTCCCATGCCACTGCCCTTCTGGACACATGTCCTGGACCCGGCCCTCCCATCTATCAGTTTAAGGGGCCCTAGCAGTGACATCAGGATCTAAAGCCCTGTGCCCTAGACAGCTACCCAGAGGTTCCAACCTTCAACCCCACCTCTGTTGAGAAGTTCACACAGAATGAACATGCACAGTGATAACCTCGGTGCTATGCCATGTTAATTTCAGAGAAGAGTCCTGTGAACTGAATTGATCAAATGTTTTGCATTTTACGGACATTCTTGTTAATAAAAGGGGAATTTCTTATGTGGTGTCTAGCTGGAGGCAGATCCTAGGATCCTAGGATAAAAGGCAGAGGTCAAGAAGGGTTTGCCTTATATATTAGCAACTCCCCATGATCACATGATGTTACAAATTTCGGGCTGCACTGATGGCCTACGCCTCATGCCCACATGATGTTGAAAGCGGCGCTCGGGCACGGGAAGGGGGACCTTTGTGTGGATCCACCACCACCATGGCCATGGGCCACATTTTTCGGCAAAGAATTGCGAGATAGTTGCAGGTTAGGGTCCCTCAGGCACCCCCAACATGAGTTTACTCTCGCATAGAAGGGGATCTCGGCTTCAAAGGTGTCATATCTCCAGCTGGCCCCAGCCACCATGAGACTCGAACAAGAAGAGTGCTTGTGGCTGTTTAAGTGTGGCGTTTGTGTTGGGCCTAGCTGGAAATGAAAGTAAGAGACTCCCTCACCACATGCAGGTCACTGCTCTGACTGCAAAGAGGGTAACGTGAGGGCATCTATGACTATATCCCGGTGCCGGATAATTGCACCAGGACAGAGCTAGCACATTACAGTGAGACCTGCCCAACCCCGGAGCTGCCTATACAATAACTCATTTCCAGTGGTGTAGGGCAGCCTGCTGGGATTTTTGTAAGAGTTTCTATAGAAAATAAGTATGCTTTACAAAGAAAGTAATAACATGGGCTGTGATTGCAACCACCAGGAAATCCCTGTGGAAGCACTTCTTTCAGACTAATCTCCACTAGGAAAATAGCATACAAATCATGCACTGCATGAAATTAGCATGTCACTTCCAATGTTTCTCTGTCCGATTTACGAATCAGGTCATAAACAGGACGTACACACTGCCAATAGATTCTGTGCCCGTGCCTAGCTCGCTGTTACCTCCACCGACTAGAAGGTGTCGGTAGCAGCGAGTGTACATGGACAATCAAGTGCCCTCTGGGCTCAGCGGCAAAGAAACACTAGTGTGAAATCGGAAGCAAAAAACAGTGTTTCTGACTGTCCTTGCCCTAGTCTAGTCTTCAGTGAATGCCACAAAAATGTTGCTGTCCTGTAAGAAATCATAGTTCAGATGGTTGCACCCGTGCTCCTGTCTGCGGAATGAACCACTGACCCGAAGCAGACATTTTACCTCTGTTTATATCCGCCTGACCTCAGCCGATGCCCTCTGGCCCGGATTGTGCCAATATTTGCAGTGAACAAACGCAAGAGCCGAAGCTGAATTTTCTAGACAACGCGTTGTAGCGCTTCCTTGTTTATACCTGCTCTGTCTTTCTGATCAGCTGTTAAGTCGGGCAGTTCATGATGGATCTCTAGATACATATACCAGGAACCTTGCATCTGGTTTCACTCCTCGGCACCTCCAGGGTCCTGGCATGTGAACTCCGCATTCTGCAGAGGCCTCTGCATTCCTGGGCGGCCAGGTCAGTGCCAAGTTCTGCCAAGGGCAAGCAGAGTGCAAGGGCACCTCACGGGGTGGCAGCGGGGGGTCTTGTGGGGGCTGGCGTCTGAAAGCGTCACAGAGCTGGGCGACAAGCATCAAAGGTCCACCGAGGCAGCAGACCGCTGTCTCCACCAACCGGATACTGAGCGAGCAGGGCGGATGGAATCCCACAGCTGGGCTGTCACCCAATGACAGCGACATTCTATCTGTGGGCGGGGGCCCGCCTTGCATGCTGGGACTTCAGCTAGGGTGGCACATCAGCAACTTTGGAAGTAAACACTGGGAAATAAAGTTCTCTTTAATTCTTTAACGATTAATTCGAAAATTGGAATGTTTAGTGCTCCATTGTAGACAATGGAGTGCTCAGGCTTCTAATGGCTGGTAGAGGCCCCGCTCCAATATTCCAATGTATGTTCACAGCTGTTGTTGTGAACAAAGGCCTCAGGGAGCCCGAGGGGATTTCAATCCCCTTGGGCTCCATGAGGCTTTTGTTTTATTTGTTAGAACATTCTGCCCTCTAGTTGGGAATGTTCTGATAGCCTTATAGTCCACCAGAGCTGGGCTATTCCGGCCATTAAAGGCCCGCTCCCTTGTTAAAGCTGGAGCGAGCCTTTAATGGCTGGTATAGCCTGCTACAGCGGGCTAGAAGGCTATAAAAGATCACGATATCTTCTGCATTTGTGTTGTCTTCCTAACGTACAATTAACCAACAGTTTTTATGTTATTTAATTTTCAGTGAAGTTAAACTTAGCTAAGTCCAAAGCAAGAAAAATGGGACCCCGAGTAAATAATATAGGCAGGGACTCTCGAGACAATGGCAGCAAGAAAACAAAACTCTCAGAGCAAGGGAAGAAGGTGTCACCTGCCAAACGATACTAACAGGACATAACTATGTCTCTCACTGATACGAGGAAAGCTTGATTAATCCAGGGAAGAAAACAATGCAATAAACAAACTCAAAACAGTAAGTACACAAAGGAAAATAACAATAACTGTTTGATGAAAAATAAGAACGTGTTTCAAAAAAGTGTGAAAACCAAGAGTTTTTTATTTTACTTATACATCTTTTTTATGGTTTTTTGTGTTTCTCATTATTGAGCACGGAGCAAAGGGAATAACATACAAAATATACAATATATATATATAAACAAACACCTTCCAAAGAACGGGTCGCACTCACGGGCAGGTTGACATTTCCTTTAATTTCAGCAATCCAGATTCTTACGGGCCAAATACAACAAACTTACGCTTACCTTAACAATATATAGGTTTATTCAAGGTACAAAGACATGCAGTTGAAAATAGTACATCTATTCTTATCTATGCCTCTAACTCGTCGATATCTTGGTTTTCAATATTTTAGTCACAACATTGTGGCCACTCAATATTCCATGCTGGATTTTCTGGACTTCAGTCGTAGATGTGGAGTGGGCAATAGTTTGACTGTGTAGAGAGGTGAGGGAGAGGCAAGAGGGTCTTGGCATGGACATTACCAGGGGTCGCAGCTGCAACCCCTGGCTTGCCGATTGCAACCCCTGGCACTGCTTTTGCAACCCCTGACTTCAGAGGTAGTAAAATCAGTGCTAGGAATACAGCAGCAGCTTGTCCTTTTGGACTGCGGTTGGAGTTCCCTCTCCTTGTTTTCTTTCAATTTTGTATGACCCTAATAGTGAATAGTATGCTATTGTTGACGATTGGTGTAATAATAACGAAATACAATTGGCTGGGATATGACCTTCCCTGGCAGCTGAGGTAAGTAAAAAAAATGCTTTTAAATGTACGTTGTGTGCATGCCTGCGGGTGATAGTGTGTTGATGTGAACGAGAGTGTGGGTATGTGTGAATGTGTGTATATTTGTAAAGGTGAGTAAGAGCGAAAGTGAAGGTCAAAGGGCGTGTGATGTCACTTCCGCTACCCCTGGCATTTTGGTGAATTGACATCCATGGGTCTTGGTGAGGGGGATGAAAGCAAAAGCACTAATGAGACAATGCAGCACATTAAAGAAAATGTTGAGCTACAGTCAGTTTACCACTGCCCCTGCTTGCCTCTCATCCTATCCTGTGGCCTACTTGATATGGGTGGTAATCGGTGATTGAGGGTCATCTGGAGCAACAAGAAGGAGAAGAAAGATGATTTGAAGCAAGAACGGAGACTGTAGGGACATCTCTGAGTTTACCTTATTTACCCCCAAGCTTGCACCAGTCCAGTTTATGCATATCTCACAAATACCTCTCAAGGTGCAAGCACCAGAGCGCCGGCAGGTGCTCGATTTGCAACAAAATCCCGACCATACATCAAGCCCTATATAAGCCACAGAATTCAAAGAAATAACAGTGATATACTGTACAGAATGTCCAGAGTGTCTAGCAAGTCAGAAAAGTATTATAATCAGTAACAAGTTAAAGTCAGACGTGCCTACACACAGTGCTTAATTTGTAAAAGAATAAGCGCTGGGGCTCAGAAAACAGTGGCGGTGGGCTCTTCCTGCAAGCACCGGCTTCAATTCAGCCCTGCCTACAAATGACCATAGCACGCTCTGGTGAAAGGCCAGTGCATACAGAAGTGAGCCGCTGCCGTGGACCAGTTACAGTTAAAAAGGAGAAGAGTCATGCAGAGCCAAGGAAATCTGTGCGAAGGGGAGAGACAAGCTAATGGCTAATCTTGCTGCTGTCTTTGCTTTCTCTACCTTAGCGCCAAGGGGCCTTGTAGTGAACGTGCGCTCTATAAATTCCCGATAACAGAACACAACAGAGATGAGGTAGGGGCAGGGAGCAGAGAAGTAAAATGGCAAATTCTGGCAAACTATCTAGCTACAGTTATAGAAAAGCAAACTGGGAATTGAGTCTATCCTGCACTGGAGTCAATCAGATTAAAGGATTGAATGTCCTCAAGAAAGTTTGGGTTTATTCCCCCAAAAGCATTGTAGAACCGTGCATGGTATCACCTAGAGCAGGAGTCTCCCCCCTACAGCCCACCATCGCTATGATGGCATCCAATAGGAGTGAGGCGAAATTTGCAACCTACCTCATGAATATTGATGAGCTAGGTGGAATTGCGTCCAATCCAAATGACGATTTTGTGAACCAACCGATTAGTACCTAGGTCGATTTGCAAAATCTGATTTCACCCTCAAAAGGTCGGCGTGCAATTTGCAACGTCTTTTTGCGTCATTTTTATACATCTTGCTCTATGGATTTAAAACTGAGAACTGAGTGGCAAGGAGAAGCTATAAATACACCTGAATCTAAGATGCTTTTCAAAATCGGTTCACACATAATGTTTCCTGGGGTTGCCTGTTGGGGCACGTGCGAGATTCAGTGTCACTGTCTGCAGGGTGATGTGTGGTATTACCCTTCAAATATGTCTTTCGTTTCTGTTTTCGTCCGTCACGTTTACCAAATTCTTGAAGGTATTTTCAATATATTCCTGTCCGCGGATTAACCCCTCGAGCAGCTGCAGTTACCCGCAGTTCCTTCAAAGACTGTTGTTTACCGTATTTGCGTGTTTAAACCTGCAGTGCGCATTGCACCGCCGACAGGAGAGAACACGCTGTCACAGAAACTCGCCCCAGGCCTCGGGAGTTTTCGAGTTGTTGAAAGTTAGATAGGAGATGAGGGGGGACGTGCAGGGTGGCGTGCGTAAGGGGGTGCCCCACCAACTGCCACAATACCTGGAAGTTTCATCCACATGATTTCTTTGAAGGAGTAACTGCCTGCGAATTTTGTATTATAGTCACTCAGAAATGTTCAAAACTTGTTTAAACGGGTAAAGTTCCCAAAATTTACAGACTTTCGATAAACTCTGCAAAGACGAAATATGAATAAATACATACCTCTATTTGAGGTGGTGGGAAGGCCATCGAGATTAATATTCTGAAAATTAAATCAAATTCCTTAAACTTAAAAAGTACTTATATAATATTGGATAGATGTTTACATGCCACAGACATTGACTTCTGAGAGAAAGCTAAAAGGAGGGGTGAGAGCAGTGCTGGGATTGGACAAGTTTACTCTGGGAACCCATAAATTGGGGGTCAAGGTGAACAACAAAAAGGGCGTGAGCCACAAGGGCCAGAGGCATGAAAAGAAGTCTGACTCTCAACTTATGCATTTATGTTTTTCAAAAACTCTGTCACAAGGAAAACTGGCATCAAGGAGAAAGATGACAGTAAATCTGTTTCAATGGTTGCAAAGGCTGCATTTAAAAATATCTCGGGGGGGGCGGTTAAAGAACGTGCTGCAAGGAGCTTTGTGTGCCCAGTAAATCTCAGGAAATTATAATATTGGTTAGACAACTCTGGTGGTTAAAGCATTTGCTGGAGAGATTTTTGTTTTGTTTAATCACAGTTTTCACTCACAAAGTAGCATAAAGGGATATTGTGTCTCCTGCGAAGCACACTGTTTAACATGCAGATGACAGATTATTTTGTGATATAGATAGGTAAGTGGGTCACTGATTTTGACACAGAGATCCTTTTATTACTCGCTGTTCATAAATTGCAATCCTTCTAATATAGCACAGTGAGCTATGAACCAGCATCAAAGACTTGCATGCAAACCGCAAGACATAGGTTTACAACCGTATTGTTTTTTTCTCAATCTGTTATTATATGGCTGCTAAAAGTGTTTCTTTGGGTAGTAATAAAGGACAACCCCACGCGTTGTCCTACATTTGAAATCCTGACTGTGTGTTTCTCCCAGCTATACAATCTTAGCATATCATCCCTACCAGTAAAGAGGATGTGTGCCTCCTGCACATTGAAGCCCTCTTTGTCTAATGAAACATCCTGTACATTGATTTACACAATATACTTGTGTGATTTATTATCAATGTGTAATGTGTGTGATGATGTAGAGCGCTCTGACCTCCTACAGTGGGATGACTAGCGATATAAAATTATTTAATAAAAAAATTATCAACTGCTATTTCAATTGTTGACCATGTAAATACTCATACATACGCTTACATCTGAGATTCTTACAGTGCATGCGTATATTTTAGTTGTGCGGGTTACACAAAATCAACTCGCCTCCAAATCGTAGTTTCTCTTAAGTACTTGTGAAGTGATGACAAGTTGTGTGCCTTTGTTTCCCCATTGCATGGGCATCTAGATGTTAAGGTGCTGGTAGCTTCGAGAGGATAATACTCAAACAAAAGGAGGGCTAAAAGCCCTTTAAATTCACCCTTTGTTTAGGTTGAGCTGGACGAGAAAATAAAACCCCCTCATTGCCTGCACGTTGCTGCCCCAAAGAGCTTACTGGTGCTGCTGAATTGTGTCCAATGTTGACACATTACAGCAGGACAAATTCAGCATATTTCAGGGGCTAGGCCGATCTCTGATTCGTCTGAATAATAGCTGCTAGATTGGGGATCCGGCTGGTTCCCTCTTCATTACAGCACTGTTTCTGAGGCAAACTATGTTTGAAAAAAACAAGGTTTGACTTGTGTTTCAACAAATTTATGGAGCGCACAGGTACACACCTAATCACTGCGAGGCGCTTTCCTTTCACCCGCAGAAAACCGTAGGACTCTGCAGGATAGATAACTCAATATGACAGTTTGTGAGAAGAACTCAATATTATGATTAAGGCTCCCAGTTTTCCGTTTTTACTGATTTTACAGATAAATACAGACAGAAAACAATGTGTTTCCTCTCTGTATTTATTTTTAAAAGCGGAAAAATACTTAAAATTGTGCTTCTTGTGAGAGACTCTGTATGCTGTCTTTCATGAACTCCAAGCAAAACCTGAACAGATAGACAGCACATGGAGTTAAAAAATAGGATGAGATTTCCTAAAATACAGATATATGTTAACATATATTTGAAGTATAATGCTAATATGTACCTGTGGGTGTAGTTTTATGTTAAATGTGGCTTCTTTATTTACTAAAACGCGACAGGTATCCACGTATAAGGGCATGTGTAAGAGTTAAATAAATGTAGAAATATACCATTTTGCGACTCCATCTATTCTCAAAATACAAAATAAATATGGATAAATACCAATAAGATGGCCCAAAAATAAATATGGATAAATACAGACTGAAATGTCAAAAAAATAAATACCATAAAACCGGGAGCCCTAATTATGATTTTCTTCAAACCTACAAGTGAGCAGTAAGTTGTTTTGTACAAAGCGCTTCACTTGACAGTCCTGCCTTCTCTAAGCAATACAAATAACAGACGTTACTATCATCCAAAATAATGGTACTCATTTTACCAACCTCAGAAGATTAGAATAATGAGATGGCCATTCGGAGATAGGAACATGTAACCTTCAGGTCACATCAGATGTCAGCGGTGAGTGTTAACTCGCTCAGCCATCTTGTTCACATGTGCATCACCTAAAATCCTGAGCTAGCTGATCATAATAAACAAAGAGGAGTGCATTGTTTGACTTTGATAATGAGGTTTTGGGTATCCACAGGGTGCTTTATGTGTGATGGGACTCCAGTGGAGTGACCATCCGTAAGGACGAGAGTTCAGATATGTATTTAGAAGCAGTTCCTCCCTGGGTTTTTCAAATTCTCCTTTTATTATCCTGTTGGTTTTTACACCCAGCAGTCTCTGATGCCCAGTTGCTTCCAAGCGACTAGTTGATGTGCACAGGCAGACCCCTTGGCTGCTGGGGGTTATTTCCAATAGTCCTCCTTCTCTTATGCTTGAAGCTTTAAGCTTTTTCATCTGATTATAAGGGGACTAGTTGTTTCATGGTCATATAAATATGAAATATAATAATAAATGAAATACCAGCATTTGTAAAGCGCACAGCTACCTCCGGAGAGGTGTCCCGGCACTGGGGGCCGTCGGGAAGATTAAGCGAGCTATTGCCCAGAGTCACATGGTGCTGGGCTAACCTGCCGCCAGCACCGGGGATCGAACCGTGAACGCCGTGGTCCAGAGTCAGGAACCCTGGCTGCTGCACCACACCTCTTCCACATATTTCCTAGTTTTGTATGATTTAACCTTTTGCTTTACCTAAGTAGCTATCCCTGCAGTTTCCCTAATTAAAATTCATGTTGTGGCCCAAAATATGACCCTCTCCAACCACCAAGAGTTAGGTAATCCGTCTATATTGTCTGTGGTATCATAAACTCACTGTTGGAAAGTGGATTATTGGTAGGGGCAAATGTAGGTCTGCCACTGGCAATAAGGCCACTAACACATGATAGGACTCAGCATAGGTCTTAAAAAATTATTCCCATGCTCAACCCTTGGTAGCTTGGCTTCGAGTAGGCAGGCTTAACTTCAAAGACAGGTATGTAAAGCATTTAAAAACACCAATTCAGTAAATAATTAAGACACAATGCATAATAAAAATCCAACACCAATTTATAAAAATAGGTAATATTTTTATCTTTAAAATGACACCAAAACAACAAAACTCCAATGTAGGGAACCGGAGATATGAATTTTTAAAGATTTATCACTTTATAGCACTTAGAAACCTATAGCACCTTATTGGGAAATCTGGTCGCGGTAGACCGGCTCAAAGTCAAAGTTTCAGGCCGACCGCGATGGAGCGCTGAGCGGCTACCCCTCGCTGTAGGTCGCGATCACAGTTTTTACCTTCGGACGTAGAAACCTTTCTGGAGCTTTTTCTCGTGGGGTCCCTCGATGCTCTTCACCAGGCCGGATTCGGTGAGGGTTCGCCGGCCTCGGATTTCTTCTACTCCCGGTCAAACTCTGGAAGTCGGACCTACGGAGCTCTCAGCAGGACGAACCTGGATGGCTTGGCCGGCTCGCAGTTGAAGGCAGGCGGCTTGGCTGACCAGGTTGAGTCAGTCCCCCTATGGAGCCTTTTTTCAAAGTTGCTCCAAAGGTCTCCAAACTCCTGGAACTTCTTCCTGAAGTTCCCCAAAGGGTCCCAAAGTGTCTCAAACTCACTCCAAGGGTCTGGAAGCTCCAAGATGGTCCTTGAAAGTTGAGGACTTCAGTTCCCACAATCCACTTGGACAAAACCCTTACAATTCCACTGGTAGTTTTCCAGGTTGAGGATTCTTGGTGGTGATGATCCAGGTGAGCTCTGTTAACCTGTAGCTTGCAGGGAGTCCACTCTTTAGTCTTTTTCACAGCAAGGTAGTCCACAGGGCTGTAGTTCCAGATGGTGCAGTTCTCAGAGGGCAGGCCTTAGCAATTGCACATCCAACTTCTCAGCATGGCACAACGTCTTGCTTTCTTAAGTTTCAAGCAGCAGATCTGAGGGGCTCTGCCCTTCTCAGATACTTATTCCAAGATCTCTCTGTGTCAAGCAGGAGGTCACTCCTGACCAATGGGGGCAGGGTAACTCCCCAAAGATATGACCACATCCTGTAGAGTGTGGCATTATTTTGTCCCAGAGTGCATCAAATCTTCCAAATTCATAATGGCTGATTTTCCAGCAGAGAGTTAAGAGCTGGCTAAACACACCCCTAGGATGGCTATTTCCATAGTCTCTCCCCCCTGCATCTGCTCATTCCTTCCTTAACCTAGCATCTGGCTTGGGGTCAAACGTTTAGAGTTGTAAATGACACTGGTTTCTTCCCTCCCCTTTGAAGACCATGGTTTATGACTCCTCCCACTGGCCTGGCATTCCTGTGGAACAGCACACTGCCCTCCCAGAAGAGCTGGGTAACCCCAGGGCTCTTTATCACCTCTTGAAAGCAGCCTGGCTAATCCACTTAATTCTGACCAATCAGGACAGACCCCTGGAAGGCTGATTCTGGACCTACAAACAAAAAAGTCTTATAACTTCTTGTCTGTACATTTTAGGAGAAATTCAACAATATCATATTGTTGGATTTATCACTACCATTCTGGGAAGTCTTTGAATGGAAGTTCTCATTCTCCTATCAGGAGTTATTAGTTAATAACTTCTTGCCATGTTAACCTATGTGGCATGGGATTTGCAATGGGAAAAATGACGTGGGCCATTTTTCCAGCACCAGGACTTACAAAAACATATTTTATAAGTACTCCGCCTATATCTACAGGACCCCCACCCCATGGAACAACTAGGGGAGACTTTGGGGGTTCTGAATCTGTAGAAATATTGCAGATCCTCCCTCCCCAGTGCTCCTAGCATCAAAGTCGAATTTGGGCAGCACTGTATCACAATGTGGGGAGTGAAATGTGAAATTTCACTTAACCCAGGGCATATAAAACTCATTTTATAAGGGTCCACCTTATAAATACCAGACCTCCCACCCCTGGGACACCTAGGGGAGACCCTGGGGGTTCCTAATATGCCAAAACATTGTAGGTTATCCATTTTTAAGTGCCCCAAACACCAAAGTCGAGTTTGGGCACAATTTACCTTTTAAAAGCAGTCATGGAACCCAGGACTGCTTTTAAACTGACCTCAGGCTTCAGCAGTGCACACATGCAAGTGCAGGAAAAGCTGCTGGCCTCTAAACTGCCATGCCCTACTATATACTAGGGACTGATAGGTAGTTTCAATCCCCCTGCCCTGTTATGCACTAGGGTCTTATAGGGTAGGTCATGCCAATCACAGGGGTACCCCAACCCATAGTGTACCCTAGTGTATGTAGGTGTTTTAACTGTATTCTAAATGTGTTTCTTTCAGCATAGCACTGGCCCTGGGCCTGGTTAGGCAGAGCCCAGGGTCAGTCAGAGTCAGTTACCACCAGTACCAGTCAGCAAAAAGTTGGGGGTTGCCCAGGGCACAGGATGACTTTGCAACACTCACCCTCTAGGGGGGGCAATATCCTCTTCAGACCCCCTTTTTCCTGGATCACTGGTGAGACGTACACTAGCACTAGGGGTTGTTTTTCTTCATTTCGATCTAGTTGCGTGAAATACACAAGTTCCCGGCCAATGTGGCTCCTTCAGTTTGCAGAGAAAGAAGATAGCCGAAATGCCCTCACAGGCCAGAGACTTTGACATTCAATGAATGCTTTGAGCACTTGGGTCCCTGCATATCTCGCCAATCAGGGAAATTTAAAAGGACTTTAAAGGACCGGACAAGACCTCCTTATTGTAGACATAGTGTGGTGCCCACTTCCATGACCACCACATCAATAACATCAAACAACCAACATTTCTCCCATCTCTCGTCTGACTTATTGATATGAACCTACTTAAAACCACCGCTCATTCAGACCTTTCTGACCTGCTCGCACCCATCATAGTCAACATCCCACTGGAACAGAACAGCTCCAAAAACACACTAAAAAACTGACCATATCTTTCCTCTATTGAAAGAAACCTAATCTCAACTGTGACACCAGTAAGTTCATTTTGCAGTCCAGGTGCCTTTAACTCAAATCAAGATGCGCCTGTCCCATCAGAGACTCCAAGGGAGCTATAAAATCTTAACTGTGACTATAAGGGACCATTTTGCGTTCTTGTCTCATAGAAACCTAGGGACATGAGAACATCCTGTACCAGCCAGGGCTCTGCAACCATAAGGAAACCAGTTGATAGTGAAATAGAAAAATCGGAAATAGTAGAAGCATTTTCTTCTTTTTACCTGCCGTGAGGGGAACGGCGAACAGCAGCTTTCTTCCTCGCCCGTTGCCGTGAGGGGAACGGCCACCGGAGGGCACTTCAACTCCCAGGAGCCCAAGCGCCGGCGCCAGCCGTGACGCTGCTTTCCGCGCCCGGAGGCGCGATAAGGCTCGACAGGCCTTTTTGCAGCGTGGGAAGCATTTTCTTCTTTTTACCTGCCGTGAGGGGAACGGCGAACAGCAGCTTTCTTCCTCGCCCGTTGCCGTGAGGGGAACGGCCACCGGAGGGCACTTCAACTCCCAGGAGCCCAAGCGCCGGCGCCAGCCGTGACGCTGCTTTCCGCGCCCGGAGGCGCGATAAGGCTCGACAGGCCACACGCAGCGCGGGATGCGCGCGGGCGAAGCCCGGGCCAAGGGCGGGCCCGTCTGTACCCGTCCGAGCCCGGCTGAGACTGGACTGGGCCACCCCCCTTGCTTCTTACCCAGGGTTTCTTACGGCACGACTGAAGGTAAAGTGAATTTCATTGCCCCACATGCTAGATTGTGTGTTATTGAGCCGTAACACAGGTGGAACGAACTGACCCCCAGAAATGTCTAACCGGAAAGGGGTAGTCGGGACTTTGGATGCCTTCATTGTGAGGGCAGAGTCTCTTCTGTCCCATGAAATTGAAATTACGGAGCGCCGATTGTCCATGGACCCTGCTACTTTGTTTTCTAGTTTATCAAAGGGTGGACCAAAGGCTGTGAAGACATTATGCGCATCTCCTTGTAAGTTACCGTCTTTAGAAATTTGCGCCGCATCACCTGTTTTACCAGATACATCATCTTTAATGCCGTGCCCGGGAGTCGTGAGTCAGGTCGCATCAGGTATCAATACCAGAGCACGAGGGGCATACTCCCACAAGCCCGCTAAACTGAAAACACTGCCATCTAAACGCAAGAGGAATACCGGGAGTGATGGGTTGCCCAAATCAAAGGCTAAGCCCAAAAACTCTAAAACCGATCATGACAGTGCCAATAACCCGGGAGTTGTCTGCACAGCCTCAGTGGGGACACAGACTGACTTTGTTTTCGATTCTGCCGGTAATGACATTAACCTAGTTGCCAATATAGGCGCTGAGGGAGGCATTGCCGTTCCTCCTTCTGTTACCAGGCATATTGACACCAATCTGGTTGACATTAAGATTGCACTTGATAAGACCTTTAATTTAATGAAGGTGGAGTTCGAATGTTTAAAATCTGTACTGATTAATGTGGCCGACAGGACTATGACCTGTAATGTAGTACCCAATAATGATGTTGGTAATTTACTGCCCTCTTTAATCAGTCAAATGAGTAACACACCTGGGGTAGAGTTGCATCCTGGTCTTGCTACCCAAAAAGGTCCCATTGTTGTTACTCCGCATCTTAACTGTAGTCATGTAAACACAACTCACCAGATAAAAACACATAGAAGGCAAGGGGACAGAGGGGCTTCCTCACAAAGACACATAGATAATCTGAACTTTGTACCAGGAAAAAGCTGCCCCATAGTTCAACGCCCCAGCATACTTGCATGTGATGTAAGAGTAGCTAGGGATACCCCTAATGTTCCCAGTAATGGCTCCCTGAGATCCAATCCCGATGTACTCGATTTACCCCCAGCCTCATGCCCATATGTGTTAGTCCTGGCTGGGGTTCCCTACTTATCTGGGGAGCAACGGGAATCCTGGGCAGACCTGCGTAATAAGGGCGTAGATTGGCTTTGTAAGCATAAGGGGTTCCACCCATCCAAAATGAATGATATCATCATGGCTAGAAGAGTCGGGTGGGTTGGCCATTCTCTTAAAAATATAGATGGCGACTGCATTGTTCTTAATTTTCGCAGACCTAAGCTTGTTCGCCATTTACTGAATAATTTTGAACAACCAACCACTCAAAACACCCATATTAGTGCACTCCCCCTGAGTTATTTTTACAAGCCACTCAACAATCCTCAAAGGGACTCCCCTGTTTTGCCTCTGATAACAAATAGGTTTAACTCGTTATCTAACCTAGATACACAGGACTGACAATTATCAACCAGGGACGCTCAGCTTTCCCAGCAGTCCCTTTTGGAACAGCCCCTTGCCAGTACAGTTATAACCATTACTGATAACGGCGAAAGTCCGCCCACTAGTATTAATAATGGAGCTGATTTGAACATCCTCAGCTGGAATGTAGCAGGACTGCACTCTAAGCTCGACGACCAGGATTGGTTGCGCCTGGTCAAAGACCAAGATATTGTCATGTTCCAAGAGACCTGGGCCACACACGATTCACACATTGAAGGGTTTCATTGCACTTGTGTCCCGGCATCCAGCCACAATAAAGGTCGACCATCTGGGGGCCTTCTTATTGGTCTTAATGTAGCGACTGGTGGTAGCTATAAGATACTTCCAACAAACAGCCCTAACTTCCAAGTAATACTTTTTAAGAGTAGAGTCTCTCTTTATTTGGTTAACTTTTATAATAATGATTTTGCATCAGTCCCCAACAAGAGTTTTATTGAGCTTTTTGATTTTATTTCCAATCTAGATTACCAGGCATCCGGTTGGAATACTATTGGGATTATTCTGGCTGGGGATTTTAATGCAAAATTTTATGACAGGCATTGTGTCACGGAACCACACACTACGGGCCCTTCTTTTCGCAGGGGAGCGGAATTGACAGCTCTATTGAGCTCGCTCAATTTAGTTAATGTCATGGAGCAGTTGGGTACATCTCATGCCACCAATAACCATCACCCAACCTTCAGAGGCAGGGGACATTCGTCCGTAATAGACTTTGTTTTCATCTCTCCTCTACTGACGGATTATTTAATTACTGCAGAGGTTGTTGCCACTATTCAGGGGGATCACAACCCCATTAGAACCGCTTTCAGATTGGCACCCCGACACATGTTCCCAATTGAATGCGGGGCTAAAGATTTAACTCCATCTACCGACAACCTAACACTGTCATGGAGGGGTATTGATAATGGGGATCTGTTTAAATTACTTGTGAAGGACAACTTACTTCTATATCACCTCCTGCTTGTCATCTGAAGCTCCCCATCAGGAGGTAGTTGGTGGTTTTTCTAAACTCTGTCAGGCAGTTAAAACTCTCCTGTTAAAGCCTGTTTCCTTGAAGAAACCGGGCCCTAGATGGTTTGATTCTGTATGCTCTGCTGCCAATAGGAACCTGCGTATGGCTTTGTCAGCTGACCCCAGGTATTCCCATGATGTAATACAGGCTAGACAGATGTATAAACTAGCTATTACTAACCGGAAAGAGGCACTCGTAAGGGATCGTTGGGAAGCCCTATCGCAGGCTGCTACGGAAAAAAGGGGTAATTTATTTTGGACTGCTGTAAGGGATCTTAGATCCATGGGACAGCTATTAACACCAATTAGCTGCACAATCTCGAGCCAGTCCTGGGAAGATCATTTTTCAAATATTTATGCCACCCCGCAGGGAGAGATTGAACAGCTGGAGTATAGTCTCCCCAACACTCTTCAAATCACACTCCCTGAAATAGAAGAGGCTATCCATCAGTCTATCGGGAATAAAGCCCCAGGCCCGGATGGGTTACCGATTGATATTATCAAATGGATCCCGGACTTCTGGGCTCCCCTTCTCCTGAATGTTTTTAATCATTGTATGTTGGGCCCGCTCCCTGATACTTGGGCAAAAAGTATTATAGTTCCAATATTCAAAAAGGGGGATAGGTCACAGCCCATTAATTACAGACCAATATCGTTGATTGATAACACTGTTAAAATACTGGGCAGAGTCCTATATAACAAGATCCTGGAATGGTCAGTGGAATATGGTATTTTAGAGCGCTGTCAGTTAGGCTTTCGTAGGAAGGTTGGTACCATCGAGCAATGTCTGAACCTCAGCCTTGTGATTGGGAAATATACCATTGCTCGTAAAACTCCTGTCTACCTGGCCTTCATGGATTTGTCCTCAGCTTTTGATTTTGTCAACAGGTCAAAGCTGTGGGCTATCCTGTTGGGCCATGGTTTAGACGCTCCCCTGGTTCATTTCCTGGCTTATCTTCATAAGGACCTTCAGGCACAAGTGAGAATTGGTAGAGGTGGTGAGGTCTCAGGGCCTATCAAGGTAGGAAGGGGGTCAGGCAGGGATGTGTTCTGGCCCCCTTCTTTTTATTATTTATATTAACGGCCTGAACAAATCATTGATAGGTGCAACCAAAGATGTGCCTATGATTAACGGCAAACCTTTGCCGGTGTTACTTTATGCTGACGATGCGGTGCTTATAGGTCGCACCCCAAACTCATTGCGCATTTTAGTACAGTCGTTTGTTAAACATATGGACAGTCTGGATTTAAGAGCTAATTTAAAAAAATCATTTTTAATGTCTTGTGGCCCACAAAAACGCTCCCTTACATCTATCTCCGTTGGCAGCCAAAAATTAATATGCACTGGTAAATTCCCCTACCTTGGTGTGGTCTTTGCTGCGAACGGCTCCTGGACTGAGCATCTTCTCAGTCCAGGAGCAAGTTCTCAAAGACCATCAATTCCATTTTTAGCTTTCCCCGTCCCAAGAACACTGGCGTTATTTTAGCTATCTTAAAATTTTTTAAATTGCAATGCGTCCCAGTAGCTACTTATGGAGCGGAGATCTGGGGCACCACAAACAGTTCCTGCATTCAGCGGGAAGAAAACAGATTCTGCAGGAAACTGTTGGGCGCCCCAATCTCGACATCTCATTATGTTTGCCATAAAGAATTAAATTTAAATTATGTCACTGATTTTATACGTGCTCGCCCGGCTCTCTTTTGGCTGTCTGTCTGGAAGAATGAGGAAGCTACTCTGACTAGAGATATCATCATGGACTGTTTGAAGTGTGAGAAAGGGATGGATATCCCCTGGCTATCCGGAGTTTATCAGAGCTTATGCAGTATTAATCAGGGTTGTATTTTTAGAAACCCTTGTAAAGCTGAAACACTACGGAAAATAGATCTTAGGAATGCACTTTACCTATTTTACAGTACCGAGCGCATAGCTCAGGAATCACAGAAAACCCTTGTCTCTAGTTATATGTCACTAGTCCAATATTGTTATCCCTACCAAACTACCTCACCTTACCTATGAGTCACTGGGAAAGAAGTCTGTTATTCCGTCTCAGAGCAGGGACACTCAAGTTTGTATTATGTTTTCCCCTTGGTTATCATCCCAAAATTGATTTGGTACCCTGCCCATGTGACGGAATTAGCGGACAGACAACCCTGCACTTTTTATTCTTTTGTAAATATTATATGAAATATAGCAAGGGGACACTCTATCCCTATTTTAAAAAAGGAAACCTGTTAGCCTGGATCTGGCTTATACAAGCATGCTTGGTATGATCGATGAGGAGCTTGTATTCCGCTTAAGTACTTTTCTGAGAGCTGCGATCCGGGCACGTCAGTCCATGTCAGACCCTTGAATTCTTAACTGTGATTGGTTATGTTGTAAATAATGCATTTTATTCATCATATTCTAAGATGTGAAATTGTGTCTGATAATTTTAACAGTTTTTTTATGGTTGTACTTTTATGGATATACTGCCTATCCGAATAAAGATTATGAATTGAATTGAATTATCATTGTCCCAGAATAAACACAACCATACCAAAAACGATAAATGACCCCTCAAGGCAGTAGCACTGTTGAACAAATCAATGTACCAGCGATATAATTGATCTGCCAGCTTTTCATTAGTAGGGAGTGGTTTAAGACAATGCCCAATAACAAGATACCAGCCATGACAGCAGAATGTCCAACATTTTGGAAGTTTTCTCATCTTAGATGAAGATGCTGTTAAACTTCCTACTCTTCAGGAAACCCAGCAGTTCAAGTAATCCTAGGTATAAAAATTGATAACAATTTTTGTTAACTTAAGCAGAGAAGTAACTTTTAAAATATGTACTGTAAGCTGCCTGAGCCAAAACTGGCTTTATATCAGTTCTGCCACTCATCACAGCTCCAGAGCAGGAATACACATCCTTGGCTGGGAAAGTTAACAACTTTGATTCAAAGGAAAAAGGCTTGTCTCTGGGCCCAGAATAGGCCAACGGTTGTCAACTGCTGACCACTTAGCAGGGTTTAGCTATCTGAGAGTGGATAAGAACAGTTGATAGAAGAAAATGCATCTTTAGCACTACTTCTTTTGACTTGGAGATGCCAAGGAGGGCTGTCTCCTAGACAGCCTGTCCCTACTCACTATGGGGAGTGGGCAGTTCAGCCACCTAACACAACTCCAGGGCTGGAATACACTTCATTAGCTGGTAACAACTCTGGCTCAGAGGAAAATAGCTAGCCTTTGGGCCCATGAAAGCCGAATGGGTGTTAACTGCTGATCCCCTAGCAGGGATTAGCTATCTGGGAGTGGGCAGAAATATTTGGCAGAGCAAAAAGCAGCTTTAGCACTACCACTTTTGACTTTGCGAACCCAAGGATGGCTTCACCTACTCACCTCAGGACCTTTATTGTCAGCTAGACTCCAGCCACAGCAGGAGGGAAAACCAGCATTAATCCTGTCAGATAAGAGAGTGGCTAAAAAGCTGAAGACAGGCCTGCCTGGAGGCAGCTTGGTTTCACCAGTTTGAAACAGGGGCTCCTGGGTAATTTTATAGTCAGTCAAAGATAGGGTGCTAAAAAAGGAGGTTGAGGACTGCGATATAATTGATAGGATTGGCTGTAGAATTTATCCAATCACTAGTGCACAGGATACATTTAGCTCATTCCTCACCACCTCTTTAGAACATTCCTGGACTTGGGAGTAAATTACCTAATCGCCCTGATGAAGATGTCGTCTGCCGAATTTAGAAATGACGGCCAAGGTGGCGGTCAGTTCTAAAGCATTTCTAGGAACCGCTGTCGGTTACTGTCGATGCTTTTCTCAGTTTGGTGCAGGGCTCATCAACATGACGGAGCCTTTTACCAAATTGGTTTCTTTTTTATTTTCAAATAATCCTGATAATGCTCCCTCACCATGGTAGGCTTCTCCCATGGTGAGGGGGGCATTTTTTGTTTAATGGTCTTTTACCGTCAGAGTTTGCCTGGCGGTGACGCACCTTAAAAACGGCTCTATGTCCGCCCATCCTAAATGGGTGGATGACATCTAGCCAATTCTCTGAGGGCCCTTTCTCTGTCGAACCAGCTGAGAAGTGTGGCTATGGTGGTGATGGAGTAGTCACCACCATAGCCAAACCTATGTTCCATCTGCAAAAAATCGACCATTGCGACAGAGTTCCCCCTCAGCCAACAATTAAATCATTTCCTTAGTCTGAAGGTTAAACCTTTTACCAGGAAAAAACACTTGTCAGCCAATGGTTGCAGGTGGGGCCCATCGGCACTCATTTTGAGGATCAGCACTTATTTTTCCTCAACGGACCATGGAAGAGAAAAACACAAAAGGTGAAAAGAAGAAGGAAGAGAAATACAGAAAAACAGTGGCATAGGGAGAAAGCAGGAATGAAAAAGAACCCCCCAGCGTGAGATAAAGGGCAGGTAGTGTCTTAGGGTGGAATAAAGAGGCATAAGGTGCAATCAAGCTTACGCAGCCTTGCTATTTGGCACTCATACCTTTGATAGCGCCTGCCGAGGGCTTCTAAACAAAACTCCAGGTCACAGCATGTATTCTTTCACAAATTAAGCACTGCTGCTTGGTGTATCCAACCTCTGCTCCATTGCGTTGGTCTTGAAATTGCACCTTGGTCTCAGTTCACCGCAAACTGTTGTTTTTACATTGACTTTCTGTAGTTGCTTTTTGCCTTAAAAATGCAAAAATCAATATCTATGGTAACCCATAAATAGGGCTCACGGTTTTATGGTATTTTTTTTTTTGACATTTCCGTCTGTATTTATCCACATTTATTTTTTGCTCATTTTATCTGTATTTATCCATATTTATTTTAGGTTTTGTGAAAAAATGAATCTGAAATGTGTATATCTCTACTTTTATTTAATTGTTAATGTACACACTTGTGCCTGAACGCCTGCCAGATTTCAATGATTTGAACACACTCAGGTGATAAAATATGCACTTATAAGAAAACATGCAATTTTTAGACTTAAACTGCTATTTAAGACTTTGTACTTAAATTCCTTTTATTTTTAACCCCCTTTGCCTGTTTATTCCGCACAGCTATTGGCCTTGCAGTCATGGTTGACAGCATTTAGAATCACTCAAAAACAACCAATTTCCGTTTTTATCCACATTTAAAAACAAATACAGACAGGAACATAAATGGTTTTCTGTCTGTATTTATCTGTAAAAATCAGTAAAAACAGAAAACGGGGAGCCTTACCCATACCTATTTAGATGATCTTGGTGTATTTTCGCTCATTAAATCTTTCTCTATTTCTCTAAATTGATTTGGGAATTTTTATTGTGCTGTGTTCTTTACTTTGAAATTGTTGGTACTGCTTTTATTATTTTTGCAGTTTTATATAGCGCTAAGCATGGACGCCAACAGGGGTCGCAACTGTGACCCCTAAGCCACCCGTTGCAACCCCTGCCATCTTGCTTGCGACCCCTGGCCGTTTGTCACCCTTGGCAAGCGCTCTGGTGGCATAAAATCACTTAGCCACTGTGAGCAATGCTTGATTGCACTGCTGAAGCAAGCTCTGCATCATGATTGCCTGCAAGCTGGGCCTGGGTCTGTGGAAAGGAACTCGTCCTCTCACCCGCTGCTATGGTGACCCTGCCCGGGCCGGCCGGCGCTGCGTGCAGTCCTTGATTTCTCAATACATTGCGGGCCTGGGTCTCTCAGCCACTTGCAGGGCTGGCAATCTAGTAGCGAGTGAAAGTGCTACCTATGACGACCTTGGCAAGATTTATTGGCCAGCCCCCGCAGTGCTTTTTATAAAGCCTCGATGACTGATGGGTCTCTCTCTTCAGAGTCGGGCTGGTGTGACGTGTTTCAGACTCCAGTGAGTGACCAACGGCGGCACCGGCGTGGCAATCGGGTCGTGACTAAACTGTCAGTAGTAGTATCCTAAGTCCGAGGACCTCAGGTGGGGCGGGTGATAGCCCAGTCGTGTGAGAGAGAGAGAGACTGACAGACGACTCACCGACTGAGTTGTCACCACTAGTCTCTTGAATCACCAACTCCCCTTGGTGCTGGCCCGGCCCCGGTGGTCGTCGTGACTCGTGTCAGCCACGGGTTCGAGGCAAACCTCTGCTGTTCTAAAGAAGCAACAACAAGTAAGTCTCTTTTACATCAAGTGTTTCTGACATCTGGAAGCTACCATGTGCACTCTGACTTTCAGCTGGCTGCTCGTTTCAGTCATTCTTTGTGTGCTTCTTAAAAATGTTTTTACCACAGGGAAATCAGCAAGTGACAACAAGGCTGCTTATTGCTGTTTCTGCCCATTGTCTCATCACCACCCACGGGCCCAAGTGGCTCTCAAGTTAAAGAACATACTGCGGCCATGTTGTTCCAAACAGACACAATACTGCTTGATTTGCAGCTTCCTGCTGCAATCTGGGGTTTTAAAAGAGCAGCTTTGCATCCCTCCTGACACGTTTTAATCACTGCTTAATATTGTGTTAGAATGTTGTCCCTTGTCCTTCCATTGTTCCTTTTATGTTCACAAATGTGCTTGTGCCCACATCCTATGGAAAAATCCCTCTATTGTAAGAATTGGGAAGTTCCCTCAGGGATGCCCGCTACTGTATTTTCATTCACCGCCCATGGTGCAGTCTAAATGACAGGACCTCGCTCTTCTTGTACCAGGATGAGGTGTTGTTATGTCCATACACATTTCTTTTCTTTAATTTTATTTTGTGAAGGGACTAAGCTGCTAATGTTGTCCTGTACTTAGGAAGAGTCTATGTCTTTGAGAAGGGAGGTATCTCCGCTAAAGTCCTATAGGGTGGACTTCATCTAGGCCTAGATTTAGATCTCATGAGGAGCAGCACTCCGCAGCCTCTTGGCTTGGTTGGCGCTTCTGAAATACCATATAGGTGCATACTTGCACTCATGCAGTCTCTTTAGGGCTGCTGCTCCTGTCTATTACTCTATGGCGGGGGACCCCCCTCCCTTTATGGGTTACTTCATCCAGCTGCAGATAGGCAGAGAGCCCTCGGTGGTTCCTGAAGGGTCACAATCTTAAAGGACAGACTTCTGCATCAGCCCTGGGTCCTGCCATCCATTGCACTGATGAGTAGGACAAGAGGCTGTCTGGGGGTGTCGGTAGATTCTGTGGGGAGAAGTGCTTACACCCTTAGGCAGCCTTTGAGCACCCGCCAGAGACTCTAAATCAAGAGTCCATGGATTTAAGTATATATGTGAGGTGGAAAATTACAATATTTGATCAAGACCCACATAGTGGTGAAAGTCTTCCAGGTTTCATCATGGTTTATTTTTGGCGTTCCAGTGAATGTTGAATTTCCACATATTGCTGTTACATGAATGGAGAAACAGAGCAGAATTATGAGGCGCATGTGGAGATCACTGAATATGTCCTCTCATGCTGTGTTTCCAGTTTGTATTGTTTTTTAAAGTGAAAGACTTATCAAACCCAAGTCATGACTTTTAGGTACATGAAGAATGTCCCATCAACACAAATGATGTATTGATGATCAGCAGATGGAACTGAAATGCCAATATCATATTTGGGGGCAGTATTTATTGACTGAGCTAGAGGGCATCTGAGCACCAGAGCTGTGGGTGGCATGTTTAATGGGGTCATTGTAAATAGGCTCTTCACTTGACCTCTGTAGAAAACCCGCTTTTGCACATGGCGGCCATCCCTTGCTTCTGCTAGACACTACTTGTAAGGGAGTTCTCAGTGCATGTTTACATGCGTGCTTGTACATGCATGTAAAGGTGCTCTAGTTCTGCACCGCAGGTGCGCAGCCTGCCTGTTCTTTGCATAAAGGAGCTGGAGAAAGCCCTGATCGGGGTCCCCTCAGCAGGGACCCATAGGTGTTTGCCATAAAGCCAGAAAGAGGCTAAAAGGCAGGAATGTGTAGCATACAGGTACTGGGAACTTTTCAAGGACACCAGGGCGCTGGGAGGCCCAGAGAAAACTGGACAACTGTACTTTAGTACCTGTAATACTTTTCCCGTGCACTGTTATCTACGTTCCAAGACTGAGACTTAATGACATGGTACTCTTTGTTTCTAAAACAAATTATAAAGTGAACTTGTTTTGAACATTATAGGCCCATCAACTTTCCCATTTAATAAGTTATTTGATATTGATAATGACTGATGATTTCAACTTGACTAGCTTATTTTCCATTGTTGTACACTATTTGATAGGTTATTTATCGATGCTACATTATCTTAATTGTATATCTGAATATACTACCTGAAACAATGTATGTAGCTGCATTTTCAATAGGATTTGAAGTATGTCTGTTTATAGGGTACTTTTGTATCTGTAGAGATTTTCAAGCCTCTGTGTGTGATGTAAGTAACCAAAAGTTAGGTGCATCACTTCCTGTGATAGCACCAAGCCAAAGGTCATGCAATGTCGCTTCCTTTGATTTCATGGGGTCCAAAGGTCAAAGGATGTCACTTCCTGTGATGTCATCATGTCAAATGCCTTGCAATGTCACTTCCTGTGACATCATCAGGGTGGGTTAAAGAGCAGGTGATGTCACTTACTGTGATGTCACCAGGTCAAAGTTCGTGTGATGTAATTTCTTGTGACATCAGGCGGGGGCCACATGGCATATGATGTCACTTCTACTACCCCTGGCAATTTCATGAATCAACGTCCATGGCCTAGGTCAACCCAAAGGTATGTGAGCATTTTATATGAGCACCAGTTATATTACAGAAGGTTACATTATTTTTTTTTGTTAGGCACTGGGAGATGAGATTAAGTGGTTTGTTCAGGTTCACAGGATATTGAGCGACCCTGAGACTTGAACCTGGGACTCATTACGATGGCGGAACGATCGCCACCGCCGAGCCGGCGGAGGCGATCGTTCCGCCATCAAACTGAGATTTACCCACCGCCATATTAGGATGGCGGTGGGTATCGCGGCGGACGGAAAGTCCGTCCGCAGCTTTTCCGCCGGTGGCAATCGCACCGATTGCCTGGCGGGCGGAGCAGGGCCACTAATATGGTGGCGGTGCCTAGCAGGCACCGTTCGCCATATTAGGATGTGGGTTTTAGGAGGCCTTTCCATGGAAAGGCTGGTGGGAATTGGGTTTGGGGGCCCGTTGCTGGCCCCCCTTGTGTTGGGGGGAGGTGTGGGTGCACTGGGGGGTACACATGGTAGCCCCCTGCATTTCACTGCACCATGTGGCAGGCACAGTGTAGTGCCTGCCACGTAGTGCAGTGAAATGCACAACATGCTCTTTTAGACATCGCGGCGGTGCTGCTGTCAGCAGCCACCGCTGCAATGTTAACGGTGTGGAATCAGACCGCAGCGGTGGCGGTCCCATCCTAATCGGGTAGGCGGGACCGCCGCATGCATGGCGGTCGGTTCCAAACACCGCTACAATGGCGTGCGGATCAAGTCCGCACGCCATCGTAATCAGCCCCCTGGTTCCCCAGGTTCAAAGTCAGCAGCTCTGGCCACATCCTCTCCCCACTGCTTGAACTTTTAGCAGTCCCTTCTAAGGGGATTGCCTGCCGCTTGTGCCATAGCTACCAGGGGATTTTGAGGATTCTCTCAGCCTCTCAGCTTTATGGTGCTGGGGCCTACTTTTCCATCCTTATTCAATCTTTGCAATCCTTGCTTTCTAAAACTTTTTTTTCAATCTTTTTTTATTTATTATCCTTACCCTTTGTCTTTCTAAGTGTGTATTTGTGTTTTTTTTTCTACTTTACGGTTTGTGATTTGGTGAGTTTTGTACTTTTTTATTTTTTAGCTCTCCTACTTCCTTATTACCCAGTCCTTCCTTCTTTTTCCCGGTTTCTTTTTTTTCCTCTCTTTTCCCCCAGCCCCATGGCAGATAAGGGCACACCAAGGCGCGGATGCCTTCCTTGCGGAAGGCGGCGCCAGGCACGGGTGCAGCCCCGTTCCCTGTTTTCCAAGGTGGAGGTGGCAGCGCTGGTTTTTTATATCCAGCGCCACTGCCCCTCCACCCTGGCAGCAGGACGCAGGCCAGGGTCCGGGTTCGGGATGCGGGAGTGCCAGCAGCGCTGGGCGAGGGTGCGCCGGGCACTTTACCGCTGCTCTGTTGTGCGGCGCACCCATCAGCAGTTGGCGCACCATTGGTCCGACATCCTGGACCGAGAGCAAGACCTGATGGACCTGCTAGGAGTTGAGGTTGCGGGGCTAGGTGAGTAATTATTACAATTATTAATTTTTATTATTACTTGTGTGTTCTATGCTGTAGCTAATATTTTTTTCCCAAATAATAGCAAGCATGCTGCTCACATGCAGGGAAGTTAAGTTTTCAAATATTATGTAATAGTCTGTTATTCTAGACAAGTGCTTAGCTTACTTGGTGCTACCTCCTAACCTAGTTATCGAATCGTACTTGTTGCCGCTTGCTTGGGCTGATGTGATTAGTGATAATTATGTAAGACGTTCTGTAATTAGTTATTTGTAAATTCATAACCGCATGGTGCATACCACACGGATGGTGCAGGGATATGTGTGAACAACAACATCCATTTTTCAATGGAAGCTTGTAATGCGGGCCTTTTTCCCCTGCAAAACAAGCTTCCATTGACAAATGGAGGTTTGCTACTGCCCTATGGCATATGGGCAATCGCATCGATTCGCAATAGACTAGTGCGGTCATAGTGACCGCGGCGCCGACCTAAGGTCGGGCGGTTGCAGAACTGCAATGGCGTCCACCCGACATCGTTGTAATCACTATAATAAGACCCTTAGTGAAAAGTGCATTGGCCCGTCAAAGGGAGTAGACTTGAGACTGAGAGATTTCAAATGAGATTTGAGAAGAAGCAAGCATCATTTGTTGCAATTTATTATTAGTAATTCCAAAATGCAGATTACTAAATTTGGAATAGGAGTGGACTAGGTAGGTAGGTTTTGGAAATTTTGAATAGGATAGGACAGTACGCGATATACTACTACTAGTTGATCTGATTCAGAAAAGCTCAATGTTATTGCGATTGCCTGTGCCTGTCAAAATATATTTTGGGGAGATAATATTTAACTTTTTTTGTCGTTATGGAGCAAGAAGAGGGCTGAGGCGGGTGCTGGAGGTGCCTTCCAGAGTTCCTCGGCCAATGGCTCTGCTGGCCCCAGTAAGTCCTCCTGGTGTTGTTAACATTAATATATTTATTTCCCTAATTTTTCTGCTCCTTTTTGAATAATGTGGCGTCTACCCGTTTTATATTATTTTTGAAAATCCTCTTCGATCTATCCATTTCTAAATTCTTGTTATCCCTGCATTATCCTATTTACTTATTTTCTATATTTTAAGTTTCTCTACTTTACGTCAGACTGTCAAACTGTCTCTAGTTACTAGTCTGTCTGTAGCTTCCTTTCTTCTGCTTTTTCAGTCAGCTTTCCCTCTACCCTTTTGTGGACTGCCTAGTGGTGGTACTCTAAGACTCAGAGAACCCATTGGTCACATACTACTACTATTACTACTCCTCTGCCGTGCAGATTGCATGCCCATTGCCCAAGTAAGGTATTCTATGCATGTATGTTGAGATGAGAAGGCTCAATCACTAAAACAAGAGAGTGGCAATGGTCACGTTGGACACCCCAAAGTTGTGTCTTCTTATTAGCTAGGCCTAGTATTATTAGCAGCAGTTGGTGAACTGATGACTGTGCACCATGTCTGGGAGGAAGTACGAGGAGGACGGCCCCATTGCAAATGCCAACCAAGGCCATATGCTATTTTTGTCTCAAAACATCAGATTCATCAATCAATAGCTCCAGCTACTCCTTAACAGCTTGTCTCTTGTCTTCAGGCTTTTTAAACAATTTCCACCAACAAAATGCCCAACCAGATATTTTTGATAGAAGATACTGTCTGTAATGTATCCAAATTGTAGTAAATGTTGTGTGTGGTGTTTTTTTATTTGCTATAAAACAATTAATAGGGGAGGTGTATCTGGCATCTAAGAAATGTGTAATCTTTTTTTTGTAGCTGCAACGACCTCCAGTGCTAGGGCCAGCAGTGACGGCGCCAGCCAGTCTGCAGATGCGGCAGCAGAAGGGGGTGAGCCAGCGGCAGTGGCGGGCGGTGGTAAGTCATATTGCTTGCTTATTGGCAATTAATTATAAGCTCATTGTAAAGGTGTAGTCTTGTTGACTGTTGAACAACTGGTGAACCCAGCAGGAGTTGAAGTTGAGCTGAATAACTAATGGCGGCTCCTATCTTCAACTCAGCAGAGAACGTTTCATGAACAAGACCTTTAACTATGGGTTGATGGAAAAGGGAAGGATGGAAGGGGAAAGGGTGGATGAGATGTAATATATATGACTGAAAGAGAAGGATGTGTGGGTGAAAGCGCTGGATGCATAAATAGTACTATAGGTGGCTGATAGCTAGGATGCATGGGTGGGTGAAGGATGGAGGAAAGGTATACGGGTAGGAAGCTTGCCTGGGTGGGTGAAAGTGTATGTGTGAAAGGATGCCTGCCTGGGAGGTTCATCCTGTGGTGGTTTCTTTTGATTGAAATAAACTTAAGGATGAATGGGTGGGTAAATGTCAAATGACAAATGTATGTTGCTGAAAGGTTTGTACTTGAGATCATGAGACTAGAGTGAGACACAGAGCCATGTTTGGAACTTTGGATGGATGGCTATATGAATGGATGGGTAGTTTCAATGGTCAAGAGTGGATTGAGAGAATGTAAAACTTAAATGATGGTGAGTAGCAAAGCCAAGGGTGAAGAATAAAAAATAAAATGCTCGAAGAACAATGCAATGATAAATGGAAAAATCCTTGGGAAGGACAAGAAGGGACTAGGGTGCTCCTCTGTAGTGTTGTTCTTATCACCTTTACTTGCCTGGAATGGTTTTTTCGAGGTTTTGTTTTATTCAAAGGGTTGAGGAGGTGGTATTTCAGACTTCTCCCTGGACTCACAGTAGTTTTCAAGCGCAACATTATGTATCCTTCCTACCCACCCATCATCAATCACCTCCCTCCATACCCATGGCATAATTTTCTATGTGTTTTGCTAAAAACATTGTTTACAATTTGTCATATTTCTTTCTTGGTATGTAGCTACTCCTGCTGCTCCAAAAACACCGAGCAGGCAGGAGATTGCAGCCCGGACCCGACATCGGAAAATGGAGGCCATCAGGGCCGAGTACCAGCGGCTGGGGGCCTTGAAGGATGAGGCAGAAGCTGCTGCAGATGCCCCGGGCTCCAGCCAGGCCCAAACAACCACCCCACTACACCGTCGCCTCAGTCCAATGGGCGCCCGCGGGTGCCACCATCATTCCACCAGCACTGCTGCTCCCCCTTATTTCCACCGGTTTGAGCGCCGCATCATGCGAAGGCTGGCGGATATTGAAGCCAGGTTAGGAACAGACGGACAGGCACCTCCAGAAGCTCCTAACCCGCCGTTAGTGCTCTCTTCAGCCCCTTTTTTAATCTGTTTTTGGGTGGGTGGGTGGGAGTTGGGGCATTGTTGGGTTTTTCTTCATTTATGGACATTTCTTGGACACTACTTGGGCATTGGTTGGGGTTAGGAGAGGGGTGGGCCAGTTGTGGGTTTGGTTTAGATTTGTTCAGGGAATAAACTTTTCATACTTTTACATTTTATGATTATTCATGATTTAAAAACATTTTGGTGGGGTTATTGATAAGCCTGGGCGCAGTTCGCGTAGTTCAGTGGAACTCCACGAAGTGGAAAAAAAACTCTGCCGCGCTATGCGGAGCACCGCAAGCAGCGAAGATACGTTAGATGAATGCCGTTCGCGGGGATTTTCAGTCCCAGATGCTTGTCCGCACTCTGCAATCATTGCGAACGGCACCATGCACAGCGCAAGCAGGCGCTGCTTCCTTTTTGCCGCTCAAGGTAGAGTTTTACTCGAGCGGCAGATTTCTCAACGCGAACCGATGGTTTCTCAACACGAGCGGTCGTGAGCATACACGACCACTCGCAATGAGAAATCTGACCGCCCGCGTTGAGAAATCTCACCGGGAGGTTGATTTTCCACGCTCGCGCTTGCCAACTTGCTGTTGATGATCGCGAATGAGGAAAAATCTCGCCGGGAGGTGGATTTTCCTCGCTCGCCAACTTGACGTTGACGAACGCGAGCGAGGAAAACAACTTCGCTCAGCTACGCGAAGCAGAGTTTTTCTAAACTCCGCGACCTCCGAGTAACGCGGAGTGAGGAAAACTCCGCAAACTCCACGAGTGGAGCAGAGTTCACCACCCAGACTTAGTTATTGATTGTTTTACTTCACACTGCTGCCTTTGCCGTAGCTAGTTTTAAAAATCTGCTGATAGTGTAAACAAAATAGTGATGCGGTACCCTCCCTTGTCCTACTACTCTCTCCTCCGAGTCTCTGCAGTCTACTCTGCTACTACATAATATTATTAACCCCTAAGGACTCAGAGGGGGTGGGGGGTTAATTACCATGATTGTCGTTCAACAATGATCAATCAACCACAGTTCACTTCTCTTACCTGATTAGATGAAGCGAGGGCTCCATGGTTTCTTAAGGTGCCATCATGGTGGTGGTAGTAGTGGCAGCATGCACTGCTAGCGTTTCTTTTGATATTGAAGGCAAACTCATCAGAACTGAAGCAAGGTCCCACTCCCTCCTAGGTGAACTAGAACTGTAGGATAAGGACTCGGAGAGTGGAGACTATTCATCGAAAGGGAAGCCAACAAATTGAAATAAAAAACTAGGTTAATGCTGTTATTATATGCAAGCTTGATGACAGTCACCAGAGACTAGACTACTAGAACAGACTCAGTCTCAGACACAAGAAGAGAGTATGATAAGCAATAAAAAATTGAATTAATAAGAACAATGTTGAGCTACTACGAACTGTACGAAGTGGACAAGCTTAACCTTAGATGCAAATTAATACAGTGCCTGAATGATGATGCTGGCAATGAGATGTTCCTCTGAAAAAAAATATACACTGTGCTGGGGTGGATAATATAATATATACTGCCAGTGTGGGCTATATGAGCTTAATAATAAGATCCTCCTCACCCTGCACTGAGTTGTGTTGCTTTTACCACATCCGCCCCACCATGTGTGTGATCAATTAATGGTGTAAATTGTTAAGTCACACCCCAATAAATCACACAGCCTGGGGGGAAGAGGGTTAGGGGTTTGATGAATGGTTGGGAAGGGAGATTTGAGGGAAAGGTTTGACAAAGACAAACACTACACATGGACAACACTCATCTTGGCAGCCGACCATCATAAATCTGTTATAGGAGGCAAAGGAAATGCATGCATGATGATGAGTGGTACTAGACTAGTACAGAACAGTATATTAATTATGCAATTGTTTGTCTGCCCCCAGAGAGACCCAAGTTACATACATTATATTTATGTTCTGTTGTACCGGGCTTAGAAAGATAGCAAATACAATTAAAATATCTGTAGGAGTAAAATAAGCAAACATAAACAACACACACAGTCGTAATGATTGAAGAGAAAAAATAAGATACTGTATAAATTGGGAGTTGCATCTCCGCATTCCTATTGGCCTGTCCGCCCCTCAATCTTGGGTGCCTCGCGAATGCGGTTTGGTATGGTAAGTGTGAGTTGTTTTTCCAGTATGGTGCAGGGTAAAGGGCCTGTGGATGGAAAAACAAAAAGGATATTGAAAAATCAAGGAGAAAACTAAAAGTTAAACTGCATAACGAGTGCAACAAGAAGACTTTCAGAGGCAGCATGGCTAAATCAGACTCTGTTTCTGTCAGTTACCTCCAACAACAGGCCATCCCCGCCCAAACTCCACTTAGCTTCGGATTTGAGCCAGACAGCACTGAGCACACATACATAGTATACACACAGCAACATAGTATTTTCCAAATGAAGTAAAAATTAAAAAATCAATGCACCACTGTCAGTCACACCACACTCGCCGCCCACCACCACTACACAGACATGTAGGTCTGGTCTCTTTTGTTGTTTACCTTTAGGCCACTTCAAAGTCATCATCAATCATCCAAATCGGTTGGTTTCAGTGAATTTGAAAACCTCTAGCTTCTTCTGGTGGCATTTCTCCAAGTAGTCACGCTCACGCCTTGAGTTATTCCATCAATCATCTCTGATCCTCCTGAGTCCTAACCTGACTCTGACTGCGAGTATGGTGTCCAACTCCGAGTCTGTACCAACAGTGTCCGACTCCAGAGTGAGTCCTCCAGACTCATCCACTCCTGACTCAAAATGCAATGGATCGGCCTGTATTAGTACAATTTTGTTATTGAACAACAAGAAGGGAAAGATTGACTTGAGTCACTTTGCAGGATAGACATTCACAACAAACAACAATCACTCAGCATGCAATGCATGCCATCATTTACCTGTTCTTCCGGGGCAGTCCCTCTAGGTTAGGAAAGGATAGATAGATAGTCAGGGCCCAGGGTTGGAGGCAGGCACACATTTGTTTGAATTCTCCATCCAATGTCTGGCTTGAGGGAAATGGCTTTTGGGCAAGTCAGGAGTGGACTTTACTTCTTCACTGACTGCACACAGTTGCAACTCCGATCTGGCAATAAAAAGAGTAAGACGGTGGGGATGGATTTGTGAACCAGAAAGACAGTGACACACACAACTAATAAAGTAAATAATGTTCCTTAGCTATATCTTTTTTTTGGGACGTCAAAGAAAGAAAGTAACTGGAAAATGAAAGAGCCTAGTTGTTGCTACTTCAGGTATGGTGTAATCCGGTGGTATAAAGTGCTGATTCATTTTTATCATGGTTAACCTCTCCACGTTTTGGGGTGTGAGACTGGTCCTTCCAACTGTTAGAACGGCACCAGCAGCACTGAAAACACGCTCAGCAGAGACACTTGCCACGGGGCAAGCCAGATAGTTTATCCCCAGCCGGCTGAGCACTGGCCATTGGCGCCTTTTCCCATACCAATACAGAAATGGGTTTTGATCAAAGTAGACCTCTGTTGGGTCATCCAGATAGGCCTGGACCATCCGCTCAATGGTCATGGGTGCTCCGCTTTGCTTGGCCTCTTTTGCCTTTACCTCAGCACTGTACTTAAGCCCTGCCTGTAGAAACCATTCCTGTGCCGATTTTGGGGCTGATGCTCATGTTGTTGTTTTTCTTGGTGTTGTTGGTGGTTTTGGCTGCTGTGAGCCAACCGCACTGCCCTCAGGCTCTGAAGTTAAACTTGAAGCCGGCTGCCTGCAGTACTTATTGTGCCCTGGAGGAGCGGGCCTCTAATTCCCGCCCTTCTTTTGTAGCTGACTGGCTTGCACAGCTATCCAAGTTTTGTAGCTGGCAACATCCCTTTCTGAAAAAGGAATGAAAGTGTGCAGTAATGGTTTGTACCGTGGATCAAGAATTGTGGCACAAATGTAATGGTTGGATGACACAATGCCTCTTTGCACCCTTGTATTTCCAGATAAGCAAAGGGTTAAGCTCTCCACCAACTCATATGCTTCTTTTTTTTCCTCCACACCTGCGTACATTGTTGACATCTTTTTTAACTGTTCCAGTACCATGTGCAACAATGGGATAGCTTGGCCCATGGTACAGTCCTCCTTGCTGACTTCAGGTGTGAAGACCTCGAAAGGAAGCAGCATCTTCGTAAGACATTTAACTAGGCCCCATTGGTCCATCTCAATGATCATGCCTTTCACAGTAGCATGCCCTCTTTGCATGACATATTCATTGATTGGTCTGTACTGCTCAAACAGACGTTCAAGCATGTAATAAGTTGAGTTCCAATGTGTTGGCACCTCCTGGATGAGTGCTTTAACTGGCATTCTATTACCACGTTGAATGATCCTCAGCTGCTTTCGGGCTTTAAAAGAATGGCTGAAATGTGTGCAGATTCTTCTGCAGGTGGTAGTAAGTTGCTGACTTGGTCTTCTTTTTTCAGAAAATCTTGAACAATGATGTTAATGTAGTGCACCAAACACAGGACCCTGAAATAGCCACCATCGGCCATGGCCTTAACTATATTACTGCCATTGCCCTTGGCAACAAAACCAATGTCAAGCCCTCTTGGTTGCAGCCATTCAAAGGCCTTGTTGTAAAAGTCTTCCAAAAGGTTTGCAGCAGTATGAGATTTCTCCATGGCGAACATGGCTACAGTTGCATGTTTCCGAGCGTCATTCAAAATTTCAGCAGTGTCAACACCTGTAGATATCTTTTCTCTAACACCCACAAAAGAGATCCAGTGTGCAGTGATGCACATGTAATCAGTGGCTTGGCAACTGGTCCACATGTCTGTTGAACAGCACTCTGCTGCAAAGCTTGTCCAAGCAATTCCAGCACGTTGTGATGTAGAGCTGGAACAGCAACTCTGGCGAAATAGGACCTGCTGGGAACCTTCCATTTTGGGCAGATAGCTGCCACAAATTCAAGAAAACCCACCCCTTCCACAAAAGAAAAAGGGAGGAGGTCCAGCACTAACACTTTAGCCAGCTTCGCGTTGTACAAACATGCCATTGGGTGGCTGCGTTTGTACTGCCCTCCGACCTAAACATGCTGAAAATGGTAGCCTGGATTTTTTTATTTTCTGGTGCCACTTATGCAGGTGACTTCTTGACACCAGATGTTAGGCTCAAAGTTTGTTTTTTCGTTGCGTTACTCTCTTGCCTTTGACCCCTTGGTGTCTCAGCCTGACTCTTGTGCCATTGCGATGTTGCTGATGATGATGTGGGCAGCACCACTGCACTGCTGGGGACAGGGCTGCTTTGTGTACCAGAGAAAATGTCTCCCTCTTGTTCACCTTCCACCGTGATCGGATCTTCTTCATCCCCTCCACCAACAACACTTTCAGTTTTTTGGCCGCTAAGGTGCGCCTCCAACTGGATCAAGTGATGTTTTCTCAGATGGGTTGTTTGGCCTCCGGTACCATAGTTTGTACCAAGCTTACCCCGACTAACACCTACTCCTCAAATGGAGCATATAGCAATGTTCACCTCCTTCCTGCTAACTGAAAAGAAGTTCCAAACTGGGGAGGTCAATTTTCTGACGCTGCTGGTGCCACTTGCAATGTCAGATGAACTGGTAGGTGGGCGTGACGTTTGACTCTCTGCAGTACCTACTTCTTCTGAGGTGGTTGTGGTGGATGTAGGTCTCTGCCGGGACTTTGTAAATATGGCAGCTGGAGGTGGTGTTGGTGGTATCTGTGTTGGTGGTATCTGTGCCACATCCCTCAAAGCAATTTGCAATGGGGTAATGTCGGTCTCCACCGGCGCGGGGCTAATGTCCATGATGACTGGCTCATCATCATCCTCCTCTTCTACATCTACATCCATAACTCTAAGGCTTTCTGGAACCTTCCTTTTCCCTAGCCTTGTCTCGTGGTGTGTCTCACTCTCAGATTGAGGTGGGATCCAAGTGGCGTTTAGATCTTCAGAAGGGGGGCTTGCAGAAGAAGTTGATGGACCAACCCCCCTTTTCCCTGCTGAGGATCTGGAAGACAATGGATCTTCTGAAAGAGTAGCTTGCTCTTCTTCTTCCTCAGCAGGAAGCTCGATCTCCTGAACTGCCCTTACTTCGGGAGAAACAACTACTTTTGGGGGTCGTTGCGGCTGTTGTTGCCCACTTATCTGAGTTTCCTGCATTGATTGGGTACTACTTTGCGATAACGATAAGTCAATTTCAACATCACTGCTCGTCGGCGTTGTCGTGATTAGACTGGCTGCCTCTGTGACAGACATGGGCTTGGGCCTAGGTTGGTGGGGTGGGTCCACTGATGCAGGGGTGCTGCTCCCAGCTTGCTCCCCGGACACCGCTGCTGCAGGCGCAACTTTTGGTTTCCCAATAAAGGTCTTGGGCGACATACCAGTGGTGGTAAGTGGCAGTGCCTTCTTGTTCTCACTGGCAACTTTCTTGGTACTGGACCTGGTACCTTATTTTGGGGCCATCTTGAAGATGTGAGTTAGCACCCAGTGGCACAAGTTGAAGAGATGTCGATCTGTGGTCACACGTCATGTGACGTCATGTGCAGGGCGCAGGCTTCTGTCTGGCAGTACAATGGGTGATGTTGTCTCCTCCTCTTTTGTGCACCTAAAAGCAAAGAAGCAAGAAGAACATCAGTGAAACGTGGCATTGTTGTGGTTCAATTACTAGTACAAACAAATATAATATAATTTTGTGTGTGTGGTCACACTTGTTAGTGTTATTACCTCAGTTACTAAAACAATTAACAATACAGAGTAACCATTTGTGAGACTTTGACAACAACAAGGGCTTTCATGGCGTACTGTGTTACTGTGCACACTACAGTAGTACACTCAGGAAGAATAGGAAAGAAGAAGAACAACAACAGAAATACGAATGTAACGGTTTGACATTGTGCATCACGTGGGATGCAGCACTCGGGGAGCTGCAGCTGACAAATGACAGTGGAAGCAATAAGCCAAGGGGAACAAACAGACAGACATGCAGGCCTAATAGGCAAAAGCAAACTAACTGCCTCCACAAAATGGCCGCCAGCCACAGGTCACACAACAACAACAAGCAGGAGGCCTGGAAAACAAGGAACTCAAGCAGACCTATATGGAGTATGGACACAGACTTTACAAAATAGCCCCTGGTCATATGGGGAGGCTCAGCCAAGGCAAATGATGGCCCACTATTACAAACACACTCATACACTGGTCAGACAAAGGAGGCATGCTAAACAACACATCTTTAATGCAACAATGCCAAAAACGAAATTCTACAGGGCTAAAAAGGTTTGCAAGTTACAACCACACACATCCAACAAAGGCATTTAATTTACCAACACACATGAAAAAAAACTTGGTGAAATAAATACCACAAAAAAAACATTTTGTATTTTAATCCAATGCCATCCATGCCCTAAATGTTTAAATTCAACAGACAAAAAAACACGAAGAGAGAAAGGGTATGACGGAACTACTCCTAGTCCCCTTAAGATTAACACAGGCAACAAAGAAGGAGTAATTCCGGATATGGATTACTGCTTAATGTGGGGAAAAAAAGAAAAAATTCCTTTTTCAAGAAGTACCCTCACCCACCAACCTAGTTGGTGGCATGCTTCATCATTGGATTCCCACCCGAGGGGCAGAGTGCCTCCCGGGTATGCTTCGACGCCTGAGTTACATCGGAGCGGGTTTTTTTGGACAGTGCAAAGTGAGTGACAAGTGACAGTGATTAAAATTGCCTCTATGACACCTTGAAATTTATCGGTGGGGTCATAGGACAAGATTTAAAACAAAGCAAGGGGATGCTCTCTGTGACTTAATTGGTAATAAACATCCGTGGTAAGTTCGTGATTAGGTCTACATGTTTCAGCCTTTCATTGCTTAATAGCAAGGCTTTCTTCAGGACCAGTGGAAAGATAAGTGCACTCGCTAAGGTGCACTCATTCAGTGAAAGATGAACCGCAAACTTACAATTCTGCAACCAACGACTTGTTCTGGTAGAAAAAACACATGAGGTTAAAGATCCTACAATCAGGAAAATCATGCATCCAAAAGTAGTAATATAATCATTAGGTTCATCAGGTGTAATGAATCAAGATCCACATGCCTGGATATGCACTCGTTTATTCCACCTGTGCCTCCTAATGTGCGTTGTGGATCCACGTATTAAGGTGGCCATCAATAGTTTGCCATCATGCGCATGCTTTCAACCACACTTGTGACACTAGATGTGTGGTCTATTATTGGGGAGATTCACGTGCGATTTGCCAAAATTACCTTGTCAAGGGAGAGAGGCCGAACACTGCGGGCTCTCCAGCTTGCCAAATTTAAGGAGACAATGTGATCTTTCAATTAAAATTGTGGGTAAAATCACAATTAAAAACTCAATCTCTTGTCGGAGTGAAAAGTCCGACACAACAAGGCGGAGAAAAGAAACTGTATTTGTATCTTACGTCGATCGCAAGTATGCGATACCCCATAGATCCTGTCGGGGGGCGTTGCCTATAGTCAAACCCTGGAAATGAGCAAGTTGAAAGTAATCAGAAATCCAATGCTTGTTAGTAGTCTGGCGTTCTGTTGGGCAAGTGCCCTACTCACTGCATCAAGGTCAGCGCCCGCATCTGGCACCTACTTCAGTCCCGGTCCGGGATTCCGAGGATAGCTTGTCTCCCGGGCCGGCTGTGTTAAATGTGCCGGTCTCTGAGGCTGCTTCTGTGTGCATCATCACGCTGAGCGTGATGACGTCAGCACATGTGTCTACTTCCCGGTAAAGTTAACCCATACTTGCCCGATATGGCTCGTGGTAAGCTTTATTGAGACAGTGAATTCTGACATTTTCGTGTTTGCTGAACTCAAAGGAGCCAATCGTTTTGTAACAATGGTATTACCGTGTGTTCTTAGGAAAAACCCAGGGTTAGAAATGTTATACATTCCCAACGTGACGAGAACCACTTTGCATATAGCTGCTAGCAGGCAATATACATAACATTGAGCAATGTGCTAGCCATTGTTCTGCGTTATCCGGGCGGATAACGCCCGGTATTGAAGCATACCATTAATCCAGCTGTCACAAGGGAAAACATGCAATATACATAACATTGTGCATTGTGCTAGCCATTGATCTGCGTTATCCGGACGGATATCCCCCGGTAATTAAGCTAACCATGAATTCAGCTGACATAAGGGATCAATGATTTGTGCAGACTCAGGGTTTCATTTGATTACTACCTCAACCCCGCTTGAGTAAGAGGGAGGTCCTTAGTGTGTGCAGACTCTACACCATGGAACCCATTAAGTATCTTATAGTTTAAATACAATCACCACCCATTGCTTCGCTAGAATGTTGGTCCTAGTATGACTCTGTTCTGTTGGATATGGATTCAGATGTACATGGTCATCCTAAGGGAGTATCACCTCTGGTTAAGGGTGTATCACCTCTGGTTCAGTGTGTTCCACGGAATATTGTCATTGAGGCCCTGTTTATGGGTAGAAAGTCTGTATATCCATCTCTATTCCTTTTCTAATAGGACTTTCTGTGTGTTCCCTGTTGTTTGTATTTGCTCAATGATAGTCCAACTGAGGTCATTAGTTGTATGGCCTGTCTGCAAAATATGTTCTGTCATTTTAGTTGTGTTTCGCTTACACCTGATGTTGCTACGGTGTTCGCAGATACGTTGTTTCACTTTTCTGCTTGTCATCCCTATGTACCTTAAGCCACAGGGGCACATTATTAGGTAAACTACATTGGCAGAGTTGCAGTTCATGTGTGCTCGTAGGACCCAGGTCTTATTGGGTTCTAGATCCAGACTTTTTTTGGTGGCCGTCAAGTGACATACACCACAGTTTCCACAAGGGTAGTGTCCGGTCACGTGTATGTCACTTGACGGCCCCCCAAAAAAGTCTGGGTCTAGAACCCAATAAGACCTGGCAAAAGGTACAGCCAAATGTCAATTTGAGGAGTTTTTTTAATCCAAATCGTCATTTCGAGAAGGTTTTGATGCTGCTCGGGGAGAGTACCTTCTCCAGATTGCAGTTGCGGTAGATTTTGCGTGTTCGGGATCGCGTTCTTCACAAAACATTCGCCGGAAGTCCGATGGCGCGCCCGAATGACGTGTTCGCAATCACAAACTCTCGCGGGACCATGCGGCCACCTTTCAAATCTCGTGGCGCCCGCAAACGGCTTGGGAAATCTTGGCGGCGATCGCAGGCACCCGGTAAGTCGCTCCAGCACGCGCAAAAACGCATTTCGGGCGCACAAACAAAAACAACCTCCGCTCTGTTGCATAGTTTTTCGGCAACTCTGCGTTCTGCGCGGAACGTGGAGTTGCCAAAACTCCACAAACTCTGCGAGCGGAGCAGAGTGTTACACCCAGGGTTAGTCCAAGGCAGCACCAACAGGTCACCTCGTGCGGTACTGGGGATCCGGGTGTAGAGGTGCTTTTCACTTTGGGTGCGCAATGTTATCCAATGGGGATCAGTCCGGTTGAAAAGAGGCTACAGGCTTGGACTATGAAGCTAGTGGGTTTGAACCACAAGGGGGGCTTAGGTCTCACAGTTTGGGGACACCTTCTTTATTTAATTTTTTTTTTAGAGTTTTATATAGTGCGAACTTGACCCGGAGGTATCAGAGTACTTTACTTGAGCACAAGTTTCATTACAGATGGACGCATTCATTCTTGTTAGGCATGGGGAGATTAAGTGATTTACCCAGAATCACAGGATATTGAGCGTCCCTGCCGATACTCGAACCCGGTTCCCCAGCTTCGAGGTCGACCGCTCTAGCCATAAGGCTACATTCTCTCCCACCCTTTAGAACTCTTCTCCATGGGCCAGGGGTGACAGCTGCGGAGGTGTCTTCAGAGGTCTGATTTTCGTCCCCGGGAGCACTCGGGTAAAGGGGGCCTGCAAACAGAGGCTGCAGGCGGCGTTGGGCAGTCCACAGTGGGCTAGTACAGGGTGGGCTTTGTTTCTGGAGGGTCGAGGCACCACACTGGCACCGCTGGCCTACTTCAGCTCACACTTTCAGGTGTCGGGTTTTGGTGGCCCAGAGTCCTCTCAGGTTTCTTTGGATGCCTGCAGGATGCAGAGAAGCAGCTCCGCTGCTCCACGGGAGGTCCTAAATCTTGGCAGAGGTGCTAGCAGTCCTCTCAGGCTTTTGAAGGCACAGCAGCTTGCAGGATGAGTCACCTTTGGTGCACTCATCAGGAACCGCAGACAGGCCGGCAGGATTGAGACCAAGTCAGTTGCTTCTTCCACAGTTCTTGCTTTTTGTGGCCCTTCTACTTTCGGTCAGCAGGATCTGATTCTCTAGTGCCAGGGTTCCCCTAAATACTGAATTTAGGGGCATTAGGGGGGTGGGGGGTAGTAGCCAATGGGCTACCTAACCTTAGGGTCACTACACTCCCTGTATGACCACTTTCTGTTGGAGGTGGTCGTAACCCTGTCCCAGAATTCCTGATTTTGCCATCACCGATATGGTTACCTTTGAAAAGATGTGTCCACTTCAGGTTGCCCACCTTAGGAGTGGCGCTAGCCTGAGGGTGGGCACCCCTATCTGACTAGGTAATTTCCCCGCCTGTCCAGGTGCCAAATGGCTCTAGACAAAAGAAATCGGCTTCTTCTCCTGTGAGAGAACTCAGATTCACATACCAAAGCCAGTAGGCGCTTTGAAGCTCCCCTGCCTTAGAATGTTAATCTGCAGATCATCCTGTGGGAAGAGGCGAATGCACCCCCTTCCCAAGCAGGCTTGTTTTATGGACCCCGGAGAGCAGGTGCCCTCACCCCTGGGGGTCAGACACTAGTCTCTGGTGGCAGTCTGATGAAAACCAGTCAGTCTGCACCAGGGATGGTAGGTTTTCAGGGAGCACCTCTAAGGTGCCCTCTGTGTGCATGTATTACTAAATCCGACACTGGCATCAGTGTGGGTTTATTAATACGAGATGTTCGATACCAAACATCCCTATTTTCAGTGAAGCCATTATGTAGCTGGGGAACTTGTTTTCACCAGTGTCCAGCACATGCTTTAAAATGGATTCCCGGATCACTTGTGCTAGTAGTAATGGAACTGACCAGCACAGGGGCATATCTGCTCATGCAGTTATGCCCTCACATGCAATATAGTGCACCCTGCCTTAGGGCAGGAAAGCCTGCTGTAGGGGTGACTTACCTATACTGCATGCTGTATCGGCAGGCATGGCACACAATCTGTGTGCAGTCGTGTTTTCACTTTTGTCTGCACCAAGACATGCAGCCTGCAATGGCAGTTTGCATGAGCTTGGTGAGGCGTCCCTTATGGTGGCCCAATTCATGCTGCAGCCCTTGGGGACCCTCCTTAGTACCTCAGGTCCTTGGTGCCACTGGTACCATTCACTAGGGACTTTCAGAGGGTACTACAGGTATTGTCAATGGGTCAGCAATGGCACAATTTTTGGGAAAGAAATCTGGCACTGAGAACCTTGTTAGAAGGAACCCAGTGCACTTCCAGTCGAAATCACATCAATTACCAGGCAAAAAGTGGGGGTGCCCATGTCAAGAAGGGCATTTTCCTACAAATAGGGAAAACAGTTTTTGCATCAGTGCCCTGTTGAGCCCTTGAGGAACAAGTGCATTTATCAGGACTTATGATGGTCAAGGAATAATCGCAGAGTGCTTGCTCTAGTTGTGTGCCCTATCATATAAAAGTATACCGGAGTGTCAGCAGTGAATGACCTTGAAGAAGCCTATTGTGTCCTTCTGGTCCACACTGCAAGACCTAAAGTCATTTGGTCAGACTTTAGCACTTACCTCCTTAAGGTTGACCACGAGCCCATTATATCAATCTCACTTCCTGCTTTTCCAGGTCTTTATATTATGCATAATGTCTTGTGTGAATTCTCTTCCCCAGGAATTATTTAATTCCAATGCTGATGTAATGACTGCTGTGTACTAGTGATCTATATATACTTTGTTTCTGTTTTGTTATCTCTAAAACTTAAGCAACAGTTTAAAAGCAATAATAAAAAGGATTGTGAGCGAATCACTCCATTCTCGAACACACAAACTTTTCACTGTCTCCAACCTTCGTGTTAATCAAATATTCTCTGGTACAGGAAATATGTTGGTGCCTGCCGGTGTCCTATCAGAAGACAATCCCACGTAGAAAATCTCCAAAACTAGCTTCTCTGGAGCTGCCTGGAAATTGTAACTCGGAGGAGTGGTGTGGTTGACTTTGGAACATACTGGTTGTCAGGGCCACACCTGGGAAGGAACCACAGAGGGCCGGACTCGGGGTGGTTTTAACACGGTCGCCTTATTGCAGATTACTATAGATGTTTCACCCACCACGGCCATGTCAGGCAGAGGGAAGAAGGGAATAACAGGGTTGAGATGGCGCGGATGGAAATCTCGCAACTGCTTTTCTGGAGCCAAGACCAAAGATGGAGTCTAATATGTCTCTGGACATTTAGCAAATAGTGCATAATTTGAGCAGGTGCTTGCCAGGTTTCAGCCCCGGAACTCATTTTAGAGCACCAGGACGTGATTGCGGTGCTTCTGTCCATGATAGCACTACTCATGCTGGGGTCACATAGTTGTACACTTTGCAGAAAAGAATGGCTGGTGCTGAGCAGCGTCACTAATGAACATATTGGTATTTTTAAAGTGCTGCACAGATCTAGTTAAGAAACAATGAGGCTCTTTACATAGGGCTGGCAGAACATATGTGTGAAAGGAACAGAGTGATCGAGGCTGCAGTGCGGTTGCAATGTTCAGCGGCAACCGCCGAAGAAAGGTTTTGGGCCCTGCCACCATCTTTTTCCGAATGCAGGACTAGCATCAGAGAACGGCGTGTGTTCTTAGGTTATTTCCACATATAGTAGGAGTTTCAGCCGAACATAAGGGTTGATTTATATCTTGGCAGTATAGATACTTCGTCACAATGGCAACAAAGTATCTATATCGGCAAGATAATGGTCTGCCTGCCCGATTTTAATGCGGACAGGCCATACGTATCGTCACAGTAGATACTACTCTCTCTGCCGTCATTAAACCCCCCTGATAACCCGGAGGAGTACGGTCAGTTGGAAGCAGACCTGTAATTCCGCCCACCTAAATACAGATCATTTTTCACTGCTCGTCACAGGTAGGAAAACCCTGGCAGAAAGAGGCAATGAAAACTGCTAAATGCTCCCCTCGCTGAGGGAGCTTTTTCTTTATGAAAATAAAAAAAGAACCGCCGTGAAGGTAGGTCCTGGCAATGCTTTATACATGACCACCTGTTTGGCAGTAATTTATAAATCTGTCGGGCAGTCACTCCACCAGGGTGACAGAGTGTTTGCTCCATCGCCCTGGCAGAATAACGGGCCGTCCGCCAGGGTTTAAATCAGCACGATACTTTTGGTCCCAACCACGCTTCCGCCTATCACAAGGCTTGTCTTACAATTCAATACAATACATTTCCAAAAGCGCACAGCTACCTCGAAGGAGACGTCTCGGTGCTAGCGGAAAGGATCAGACACCAACCTTTACGAGAAAACGGTTTTAGAGAATGTTCATACAAGAATCAAAAAGTAGGGTTTTTAGACCTTTTTTAAAAATGGTTTCAGAAGGGCTGCTTTTCAGAGCAGGAGGAAGCGCGTTCCACAACCGATTTGCCAGAGAGGCAAAGGAGCTACCTCCTCTTCTGGCCTTGTGTGTGCGAGGAGTTTGAAAAAGTTTGAGATTGTTAGATAGCAAGGATCTCCCCTTGAGAGTAAAACTTGAAACGGCGCCGAAGGTATCTTGCCTAAGGTGTCTTACTACATTTGTCTGCCTTATTTGGACAGATAGAACATTGTGTTATGGGCTTATGAATGGAAGGCAAGGTCTCAAATATATCCTATAAAAAATACATACTTTAATTGTAAGATTGAGTTGAGCAATGTACCACGCAGATGCAATGCACATGATGTTTGCTTTATTTTTTATTGCAGAAAGCTGCTTTTAAAACCCGATTTTCCTGTATCTTGGTTTCTGAAAACAAAGGCTTGTGCACCAGGTGCACCAGTTAATTGCACCCAATATTTACTTTGCGTCATGCCCTGCTTTCCTGGCCGACCTCTCCCAACTACTCAAGTAATATTACTAAATAACGCCCAAACACTGCCTGCAGCCGCGGTCTCCTGAGGAGGAACGTATACGTGCCAGTAAAAGATCCTGTTTGTGTTGGAACCGATCATCTCTGTGTTTTAGTTGATTATTGTATCAGACAGCAGTTGATCAAGTCCGTAACATCATGTTTTACTCAAAAACACAGAAATAATCCCCAATGGGTTACTGAATAAATAGTCAGATCCAGTGGCTGCTGGTGAACTTGAAAAGCAGTGAGTTATAAATACTGTAAGTGCTTTATTGCATGCTTAATTAAAATCTTCACAATAATAAAAAGAGGACGTTACAATATACAACATAATAAATAGCATTAAAACTGTGATGTGGTTAAAATTGTAAGTTTACGTTCACGTAGGTCAAGAGAATTGGAAAGGACTATGGCCCTGATTACGATGTCGGTCAGAGTTGCCTACAACCGACACCATTTCGGTGTAGGAACTGCTTGTCCATAGGGCAGAAACTCCCACTTCTCAATGGGAGGTTGTGCGGTGGGCGGAGTAATTGAAGCTTTTTTTATTGGCATTTAGCAGAGCTCAGATACAATGAATTGCAGACATGTGTCCATGCCATAACCTGCTCCCCAGCACTGTGGTAGAAGAAAGGGGCAAATGTTCTTAAGCATCTTTAGATAAAATAAGCAAGATTTATGGAGTTTTGGCTTAGAGAAAGAATTGTTAACTGTCAACGCTTTGCCAAAACCACCATAGGAAGAGGATGGCCTAATTACATAGGCCACCAATCTGTGGACCAAGTTTCTTGTGTGTTACCAGAAATAACAAGCATTTTCAATGCAATAGGTCTCCCATTTGCGAGCGTTTAAGCTATTGGCATTGAAAATGACAATGCCTTTTATTTATGTGTTTTTAAAAGGAACACATATATAAAAGGCATTATTGTTTTTAATACCATGAGTTCAAACTCTCGCAAATGCGAGACCACTATAATGGTGGCCACGCCCCTTTTTTTAGACGCTGCTCCCGGAATTCAGGTTACAGTGAGCAGCGTCTAAACAAAGGGGCGTGGCCACCATTATAGTGAAAGCGCATATGGTGCTTTCACCCAAAGTTTATTAAAAAAAAAGTCATTTCAAAAGCTTTGTAGCGTGGCCGCTAAAGTGAAAGCGGCCCGCGCTGGTAATTAAATAATTAAATAGGCGCGGCAGCTAAAGAAAATGCGGACTGCAAAGTATATTAAATAATTAAATAAGCGCGGCCGCTATAAAGCGGACCGCACTGTAATTTGAATAAAATATATTACAATTTAAAACAAAGCGGGCGGGTGCTTCGATGCTGAGGGTGGAATAGGGGAATAGCATTAAAGAAGATAGTGCTCACCAACTTATAAAGCGTACCGTGTAACAACCGAAGTTAAAGGGCCAGTCCTTGTGGGAGGTTACAAGTGAAGACAAGGCGGTACTAAGGAGGGACTAACAAGCCTATGTACGAATCAGAAGCCAGAATTTACGAAGGGCAATGACATAAGCCAATGACAAATATGGGCGGAGAGTGGGCGGGACTTCAAGAGCATACTTTAATACAGCATGCCTCGCAGAGCAAGCAGCGCATGCGCGCTGCCCTTAGGCTCGACCTAAAACTGTTTTGTCCGTGGTGCATTTTAGGGCATAGTTTGCCATCCACAAGGCAACTGCTAATAAACAAGCCCTAAACCTAACTTAAGTATAACATGTGAAATCATCAAGGTGGATAGTTTTATCTTTAGATTCCAGCGCCTTGAGCCCCTAACGGGGTCTATAAGAAAGAACCCTGATTGATTGATTGTCATCCGCCTGTCATCTGTGCACGTCATAAACCTGAAGCCAAAAGATCCCACATTCACATTCCTCTCATTCGCACTCATACTCCTGTTGTGCACACTCTCATGCTTCTTAATCTTTCCTCACACACTCACTTTCCTCTCACCTTTGCATTCTTTTCTCTCAAACTCTTCTCATTCACACACATACTCTTCTCATTCACACACATACTCCTCTCATTCACACACATACTCTTCTCATTCACACACATACTCTTCTCACTCATACACATACTCTTCTCATTCACATCCACACTCTTCTCATTCACACACATACTCTTCTCATTCACACACATACTCTTCTCATTCACACACATACTCTTCTCATTCACACACATACTCTTCTCACTCACACACATACTCTTACTCATGCTTCCCACTCGTTCCCCTTGCTCCCAGTCATCTCGCTCATACTGGTGCATTTCTCACAAAGTGCTCTATCACATCTTTGCAGTTCTCTCACTAAAATGCTTCTCAATCACCCTCATACTCTTTCGCACTCTCACTAATGCTTCTCACGTGTTCCTCTCACTTAGTCTTGTCACGGATGCTTTCACTTCCCTCCCACACTGCTTTCTCTCACTCACACTCACTCATAATCTTACTCATGTTTCTCACTCGTTCCCCTCACTACCAGTTCTCTCACTCACACTCTTACATTTCTCTTTCAGCTTTGCATTTCTTTCACTCAAACTCTTCTCATTCACGCTCATGAGCCTCTTATAAACGATCACACTCATACTCTCACGCTTCTCAATCGTTCCTCACGCACACTCTCACTTTCCTCTCACATTGCTATCTCACCTTTGCATTCCTCTCATTCAAAATGTTCTCATTCACACCCACACTCTTCTCACTCACAGTCTAACTCATAATCTTACTCATGCTTCTCACTCGTCCCCCTCACTCCCAGTCCTCACATTTTTACATTCCTCTCACATTGCTCTCTCTCATCTTTGCCTTTCTTTCACTCACCCTCTTACATTCCTCTCACTCTGCTCTCTCTCATCTTTGCCTTTCTCTCACTGACCCGCTTACATTCCTGTCACACTGCTCTCTCTCATCTTTGCCTTTCTCTCACTCACGCTCTTACATTCCTGTCACACTGCTCTCTCTCATCTTTGCCTTTCTCTCACTCACCCTCTTACATTCCTCTCACTCTGCTCTCTCATCTTTGCCTTTCTCTCACTCACCCTTTTACATTCCTGTCACACTGCTCTCTCTCATCTTTGCCTTTCTCTCACTCATGCTCTTACATTCCTGTCACACTGCTCTCTCTCATCTTTGCCTTTCTCTCACTCACCCTCTTACATTTCTCTCACTCTGCTCTCTCTCATATTTGCCTTTCTCTCACTCACCCTCTTACATTCTTGTCATACTGCTCTCTCTCATCTTTGCCTTTCTCTCACTCACCCTCTTACATTCTTGTCACACTGCTCTTTCTCATCTTTGCCTTTCTCTCATTCCCCCTCTTACATTCCTCTCACTCTGTTCTCTCTCATCTATGCCTTTCTTTCACTCACGCTCTTACATTCCTCTCACTCTGCTCTCTCTCATATTTGCCTTTCTCTCACACACCCTCTTACATTCCTGTCACACTGCTCTCTCTCATCTTTGCCTTTCTATCACTCACATTCTTATATTTTTCTCACACTGCTCTCTCTCATCTTTGCCTTTCTCTCACTCACGCTCTTACATTCCTGTCACACTGCTCTCTCTCATCTTTGCCTTTCTCTCACTCACCCTCTTACATTCTTGTCACACTGCTCTCTCTCATCTTTGCCTTTCTCTCACTCAATCTCTTACATTCCTGTCACACTTCTCTCTCTCATCTTTGCCTTTCTCTCACTCACGCTCTTACATTCCTCTCACTCTGCTCTCTCATCTTTGCCTTTCTCTCACTCACGCTCTTACATTCCTCTCACTCTGCTCTCTCTCATCTTTGCCTTTCTCTCACTCACCCTCTTACATTCCTCTCACTCTGCTCTGTCTCATCTTTGCCTTTCTCTCACTCAAGCTCCTACATTCTTGTCACACTGCTCTCTCTCATCTTTGCCTTTCTTTCACTCATGCTCTTACATTCCTCTCACTCTGCTCTCTCTCATCTTTGCCTTTCTCTTACTCACCCTCTTACATTCCTGTCATACTTCTCTCTCTCATCTTTGCCTTTCTCTCACTCACCCTCTTACATTCTTGTCACACTGCTCTCTCTCATCTTTGCCTTTCTTACACTCACGCTCTTACATTCCTCTCACTCTGCTCTCTCTCATCTTTGCCTTTCTCTCACTCAATCTCTTACATTCTTGTCACACTGCTCTCTCTCATCTTTGCCTTTCTCTCACTCACCCTCTTACATTCTTGTCACACTGCTCTCTCTCATCTTTGCCTTTCTCTCACTCACCCTCTTACATTCTTGTCACACTGCTCTCTCTCATCTTTGCCTTTCTCTCACTCACCCTCTTACATTCTTGTCACACTGCTCTCTCTCATCTTTGCCTTTCTCTCACTCACCCTCTTACATTCTTGTCACACTGCTCTCTCTCATCTTTGCCTTTCTTTCACTCATGCTCTTACATTCCTCTCACTCTGCTCTCTCTCATCTTTGCCTTTCTCTCACTCACCCTCTTACATTCTTGTCATACTGCTCTCTCTCATCTTTGCCTTTCTTACACTCACCCTCTTACATTCATGTCACACTGCTCTCTCTCATCTTTGCCTTTCTCTCACTCACCCTCTTACATTCCTGTCACACTGCTCTCTCTCATCTTTGCCTTTCTCTCACTCAAGCTCTTACATTCCTGTCACACTGCTCTCTCTCATCTTTGCCTTTCTCTCACTCGCGCTCTTACATTCCTCTCACTCTGCTCTCTCTCATCTTTGCCTTTCTCTCACTCAATCTCTTACATTCCTGTCACACTGCTCTCTCTCATCTTTGCCTTTCTCTCACTCACCCTCTTACATTCTTGTCACACTGCTCTCTCTCATCTTTGCCTTTCTCTCACTCACCCTTTTACATTCTTGTCACACTGCTCTCTCTCATCTTTGCCTTTCTTTCACTCACGCTCTTACATTCCTCTCACTCTGCTCTCTCTCATCTTTGCCTTTCTCTCACTCACCCTCTTACATTCTTGTCACACTGCTCTCTCTCATCTTTGCCTTTCTTTCACTCACGCTCTTACATTCCTCTCACTCTGCTCTCTCTCATCTTTGCCTTTCTTTCACTCACGCTCTTACATTCCTCTCACTCTGCTCTCTCTCATCTTTGCCTTTCTCTCACTCACCCTCTTACATTCCTGTCACACTGCTCTCTCTCATCTTTGCCTTTCTCTCACTCAATCTCTTACATTCCTGTCATACTGCTCTCTCTCATCTTTGCCTTTCTCTCACTCACCCTCTTACATTCTTGTCACACTGCTCTCTCTCATCTTTGCCTTTCTCTCACTCACCCTCTTACATTCCTGTCATACTGCTCTCTCTCATCTTTGCCTTTCTCTCACTCACTGTTAGACTTGGCATCTTTTGGCGTGTTTCCCCTGACTTTTTGCTTTCTGACCTCCCGGTTTTGACTCTGTTTTTGCTGGTGTGATGATTCTGCGCACTTTCCTCACTGCGGTCCAGTGGGAAAGTGCAAGTGCTCCTGTATAAAATGTGTTATGGATTGGTGTTTCCATGATTGGCCTATTTGGTTTATGTGTCAGTCCCTTGTAAAGTGCACTGCGAGTGCCAGGGCCTATAGACCAAATGCTGTTGGTGGGCTGCAGCACTGGATTGTGCCACCCACGCAAACAGCCCGTAAAGTGTAACTCGGGCCTGCCATCGCAGAGCCTGTGCGCAGCCTGGGGCTGCCATGTCGACTTGGCAAGTGCACACACTTGCAAGTCCCTAAACCTTCCCTTTGCTACATGTTAGTCACCCCTAAGGTAGGCCCAAGGTACCCCTGTGGGCAGGGTGCGTTGTATGCGAAAGGTAGGATATGCCCGGGTGTGTGCGGCATGTCCTGATAGTGAATTACAGCCTAGTTCGTTTTTCACTATTGCAAGGCTACCTGTTCCCCTAGGCCAGAACGGGCAGTTTTGATTATTACAGTTTATAATCCTAACTGACCCCGGGAACATGGTAGAAATTCGAGTTTAGTATGCCTGGACTCAGAATGATAAAATGCATCTTTTAGTGAAGTTGGTTTTAACATTCTGTGTTTGAAAATACCACTTTTAGAAAGTGGGTATTTTCTTGTCTAAACCATCCAAGCCTGCCTCTGCGAGGTTGTGTATTCCTTGTCTGGAATGTGAGTGACAGGGGCTGGGGGATGCCAGGAGACAGGGTGAGTCAGCGCAGGGCTGAATAGCCAGATCGACCTGTAGATGGGTGGGAGGGGTCGCACCTGGGCCCTGAATAGGACAGTGCCTTCCCTCCACAATGCTGGCTCCACCTCCTGTGGCGCGTCTGATGTCCCTGGCCTACGCACTGAAAGAAGGGACGGAGACTTGTCAACAAAGTGCTCCAGAACTGGTTTGGACTAGGCAAAGGCCTCTCTGCCTTCAGAGAACAAAGGAATTTGGGATATAAATATTGGGGCCCTGACCCCATGACTTTAGATTTCGCTGGAATCAAGGAACCTGCCAAGACGAAGAGCTGGAAGAGCTGCCAGGAGGAGTACTGCCCCTTTGCTGTGTTGTTGCTTTGTTGGGTTGGCCTGCAGTTGCTGCTTCTGTCTTGGGCAGTGAAAGGACTGGACTGAACTTTCTACAAACTTGTGCTGAGTATCTCCAAGGGCCTGAAACCGAGCTGGCCTCCTGTTAAGAAGTCTCAGGGACTACAAAGACTTCACAAGCCTCTGGGTACCGCTTCTGGAACGCTGTTTCAGTCGCCACAGAGGAAGGGAACTGCAACCGACTCCGTCAACCGAATCCATCCCTGGCCGGTGACCTGTTTGCACCGCAGACCGCATCGCCCCGCTTCGCATCGCAACCCTGGTCTCACCGTGGAGACGTCCGACGCCGCCAACATCGAGCCGCTGCTTGCACCGTGACCTGTGGGCACCGCAGTTCGCATCGCATCGCTTCACTGAACCAACCGGACCCGACCGACGCGGTCGCTGCAACTGGCTCGAGAGTCGTGACCGCACCGCATTTGGGGCACCGCTCGCACGTCTGCGACGCACCGCCCCGACTCGCACCGCTGTCCGACGCCAGCTCCCGCACTCCGGCTTGGTCGCCTGCATCGCAACCTGTCAGCACCGCATCGAGCATCGTCTCACCCTGCATCGCACGCCTTGGACTCACCGACTCCGTCTCCACGACGCTCATCGAGCCGCTGCCTGCACCGCATCGAGGGACACCGCACCTTGCATCGCTCCGTCTTGCACCGCAACCGCGACGAACGCCGACCGGCTTGTACACTCCGTACCAGCCACAACGAGAAAAGGTACTGTGACCGAGTCTGTTCATGACTCTGCTGGCCCGTATCGACGCGGTCGGCTGGAACTGTTAGACTCTGTGGTTTTCAGCATCGCGGTAGGCTCGGACGGAGCTACCGACTCGTACGAACTTTGCTTTTGTGCTATTCCTGCAAAGAAGAAGTTAACGTATCAAGCATTCATTCGTAAAGTATAGTATTGTGGATTTTTGTCGTAATTGGTCTTGTCTTGAGTATATAAAATATTGGTTATTTTTCTAAACTGGTGTGGTGTCCGTTTGTAGTGCTTACACTGTATTACTGTTGGTTATGTGCAAATGCTTTACACACTGCCTCTGAATTAAGCCTGACTGCTCGTGCCAAGCTACCACGAGGGTGAGCAGGGGTTACTTCACGAGTGTAACAACCCTTACCCTGACTAGGAAGAAGGGTCCCTCCTTGGACAAAGGTGCAAGCTCTTGCCAACTAGAGATCCCATTTCTAACATTGGTTGTCAGCGGTGAGGATAGGACTTGTGTTTGCACTTGACTTACAGTGATTGGTGTGCACTACTACCATATCGCAGACCATTACGTACCACATACTGGTTCTTTTTCTTTTGGCCTATTTTTGATCTTGCCAGTTTTCAACTCACGACTTTTGTCATGCCTGAATCAATTGCATCATCCGTTGCATCTCTGGAAGTTATCTTTGAGGAGGACAGGTTGGAATCCTACGCCGTAAAGGAGTTACGAGCGATTTGTAAAAACTTGAAAGTCCAAATTAAAGGCCTCACAAGGAAGGAGGAGCTACAGAAGGCGCTGAGGGCCTGGGTAGCAGCCAGACATGCCAATGGGCAGCCTGGTAATCTCAGTGAGGAGGTGGAGGAGCCTATTTCCAGGGTGAATGTGCTTTTGGGTAGGGGGAACCCGCCAGGTCAGGCAGCAGCAGTCTGTCCCCAGAGGAGCTGGAGGACAGGCGGGAGGCAAGGCAGTTCGAGCTGCAGAAGCTCAGGCTGGAGAGTGAGCGGGAGGAGAAGAGATTGGCCATAGAGGAGAGGAAGATGCTCTTAGAGCATGAGAGAGAACTGAAGGAGCTAGAACTTAGGAGTAAGTCAGGCTCAGATGGTGGCAGCAATTCGTCCAGAAAGGCAGACAGGATTGTGCACATTCCCAAGAACGTAGGCAAGGAGTTCAAGAAGGGGATGACATACAAAGGTGGTTTCAGGGTTATGAGCCAGCCATACACATGAATGGGGTCCCTGAGGAGAATTGGGGAGCAGGATTGTGGCCGCTTTTCCCGGAAGAAGCAAGGGATGCTCTGATAGCTTTGGGTAAGGGGTATCACCTCACCTATGCTGACATGAAGGATGCCCTTCTCACGAAGTATGGTCTTACTCCTGAAAAGTACAGGGATCAGTTCAGGTCCAGTAAGAAGTCTGATGCCAACACTTGGTTGGAATGTGTGGATGTGTTCTGCAGGTCTCTGGATGGTTGGGTGAAGGGCAGTAGTGTAACAGATTTTCAGGGGCTCTACAACTTGATTGCATGGGAGCACTTGTCTAGTCTATGTTTTGCAGATCTGCGCCAGCACCTAGTTGATAGTAAGCTAACTGACCCCAGGAAGCTTGCTATGGAAGCGGACCGCTGGGTGAGTACCAGGGTCCACAAGAAAGCGTTTGGGGGAGACTCAGCCAAAGGTGGGCAGGGTCCCCAGCAGAAAGGTGGGGGGACAAGGGTAAAGCACAGGAGTTCTCTAAAGGGCCCCAAACTAGTACCCAGGGTAAAGGTTCCCAGCCCCCGGTGATAAGAAGAAAGGGGTCTCTACAGGGAAGCCTGTTGAGACCGGCCCCCGCAAGTGTTATGCATGTGACCAGGTAGGTCACTTTAGGGGGACCCCAAGTGCCCGAAGGGGACACAGCCACCCACCGGTGGACAGTCCAAAGTGTTGGCTAGTGTAGCGCTTGGGGAGGAGGGGTGCCCACAGGAGGGTGGGGATCCCGCAGAAATGACCCTTGTCTCACTAGGGGACAGTGAGATGGTCCCAGGAAACCAGGTGCCCCCTAACACAAAGAAATATAGCACCTGGGTGACCATTAATGGGAACAGGGTAGAGGCTCTCAGAGATACTGGAGCCAGTGTGACCTCAGTCCGGTGTCACCTGGTGTCTGAGAAGCAAGTAGTCCCAGGAGCATTCCACCAAGTAGTTGCTGTAGACAACTCAGAGCGCCAATGTATGGTGGCGCAGGTTCCCTTTGAATGGGGGTGTCTCAGGTCCCTTGAGGGTGGTTGTGAGCCCTACCATGCCTGTAGATTGTCTGCTAGGAAACGACCTGGAGCAGTCCTCATGGAAGGAGGTTGAGCTCAGGTCTCACTTGGAGATGCTTGGGTTGCCAGAGTGGGCATGCGTGTCTACTCGGTCAATGGCAGCCAGAAAGGGTGATCAAGAGGACTTGGAGCCTGAAACAGTGGCCCAAGTCCCTGCCAAGAGAAAGGGCAGGGGCGCGGGAAACCGGCCCCCAAAGTTCCCACGGACCAGGAGGAGGCGGACCTCGAGGGGGACGCCCGGTGCCTACAGGGGAGCAAGTAGCCGAACTGGGAGACATCTCTGAGCTGACCCATTGGCAGCAAGAAAGGGGTCCCACCAGGAGGAGTTCTGCAGGGAGCAGAACGAGTGCCCTACTCTGGAGGGTCTGCGGCGGCAGGCTGCAGACCAGGCCGCTGGTAATCAGTCCGGGTCACATCTGATCTACTGGGAGAGTGGTCTCCTATACAGTGAGCCTAAGGTTGCTGAGCCTGGGTCAGCCCGTGTGCTGGTGGTACCCCAGCGCTTCAGGACCTTCCTACTGGGTCTGGCTCATGACGTGCCTTTGGCAGGACATTTGGGGCAGGACAAGACCTTTGACAGGCTTGTCACCCACTTCTTTTGGCCCCAAATGCGAAGGCAGTCAGATGCACACTGTAGGTCTTGCCAAACTTGCCAGGCAAGTGGTAAGAGTGGGAGGAAGGTCAAAGCTCCTCTCCAACCTTTTCCGGTTGTTGGAACACCCTTTGAAAGGGTAGGGATGGATATTGTGGGGCCGCTGGATCCCAAGACAGCCATGGGCAACAGGTACATCCTGGTCTTGGTGGACCATGCCACCCGGTACCCGGAGGCAATCCCTCTCAGGACAACGACGGCGCCAGTGGTGGGCCGGGCGTTAATGGGGATCTTTTCCCGTGTGGGATTCCCCAGAGAGGTGGTTTCTGATAGGGGGACCAATTTCATATCGAAGTATATGACATCCCTGTGGAAGGAGTGTGGTGTAACCTACAAGTTCACCACTCCTTACCACCCACAAGGAAACGGTCTGGTGGAGAGATTCAACCAGACCTTGAAAGGCATGATCAAGGGTCTAACAGAACCCATGAGGCGTAAGTGGGACGTCCTCTTGCCATGCCTACTCTTTGCATACAGGGAGGTGCCTCAGAAGTCTCTTTGGTACAGCCCCTTTGAGCTCCTGTATGGCCACCCTGTCAGAGGACCTCTGAGTTTGGTGAAGGAAGGCTGGGAGGCGGCTCCCAGGAAAACTCCCCAGGATGTATTTAGCTACATGCTGGCCTTTAGAAACCAAACTGCCCGCTTCAGGAAACTCGCTCAGGCGAACCTAGAAGCAAGCCAGGAAGAAATGAAGAGATGGTATGACCAGAACGCCACTCTGGTCGAATTTCAACCTGGGCAGAAAGTGTGGTCATGGCCCCAGTGGCACCTTTGTGCCTTGCAGGACAAGTGGACTGGGCCATACGAGGTAAAGGAGCGCAAAAGTGACGTCACCTACCTGGTGGATTTGCAGGCTCCAAGGAACCCTTTGAGGGTCCTTCACGTGAACCGCCTCAAGCCCCACTTCGAGAGGTCCGAAGTGAGTATGCTCTTGGCGACAGATGATGGGGTGGAAGAGGAGAGCGAGCCTCTCCCTGACCTCCTGTCTACCAAGGAGCATGATGGGTCAGTAGAGGGTGTGATCCTCTCCCCTACTCTGACTCAGGAGCAGCAGGGGACTGTCGCCAGTTGTTGGGACAGTTCGCCCCGCTGTTCTCTCTGACCCCCGGTGTTACTCACTGGTGTACCCATGACGTGGACACCGGTGACAGCCATCCTGTGAAGCACAAAATTTACAGGTTGACTGACCGGGTCAGAGCCAGCATCAAGGAGGAGGTCTCTAAGATGTTGGCGTTAGGGGTGATTGAGCCCTCCCACAGTCCTTGGGCCAGCCCAGTGGTCTTGGTCCCATAGGTTGCGGCGCCCGGTGCCACTCCAGAACTCCGGTTTTGTGTGGACTACCGTGGGCTCAATGCCGTCACCAGGACTGACGCGCACCCCATCCCCAGAGCTGATGAGCTCATTGATCGGTTGGGAGCTGCCCGGTTCCTCAGCACGTTTGATTTGACGTCTGGGTACTGGCAGATTGCCTTAACCGATGGGGCCAAGGAGAGATCAGCATTCTCAACCCCAGAAGGTCATTACCAATTCCGGGTGATGCCCTTTGGGTTGAAGAATGCCCCTGCCACCTTTCAGAGGTTGGTCAATCAGGTGTTGGCTGGGCTGGAGGATTTCAGTGCCGCCTACCTGGATGACATTGCTGTGTTCAGTTCCAGCTGGGAAGAACATTTACAGCACCTTGAGAAAGTGTTGAGGGCTCTGCAAGGTGCAGGCCTCACGATCAAGGCCAGTAAGTGCCAGATCGGGCAGGGTTCTGTGGTGTACTTGGGACACCAGGTAGGAAGCGGCCAGGTGGCGCCCCTACAACCCAAGATTGACACCATTCTGGCTTGGGAGCCCCCAAGACCCAGACAGAGGTGAGAGCCTTCTTAGGTCTCACCGGCTACTATAGGAGATTTGTTAAGGGCTATGGCACCATCGTTGCCCCCTTAACAGAGCTGACCTCTAAGAGGCAGCCCAGGAAAGTGATCTGGACTGAGTCCTGCCAGAAAGCTTTTGATGCCCTGAAGGCAGCCATGTGCACGGCGCCCGTGCTCAAGGCACCTGACTTCTCCAAGGAATTCGTCGTGCAGACTGACGCTTCAGAGCATGGTGTGGGAGCGGTGCTCTCACAACTGAACGAAGAGGGCCTGGATCAGCCTGTAGTCTTCCTTAGCAGGAGACTACTTCCCAGGGAACAGAGGTGGAGTGCCATAGAAAGGGAAGCTTTTGCTGTGGTCTGGGCACTGAAGAAGTTGAGACCATACCTGTTTGGGACTCACTTCCGGGTTCAGACAGACCACAGGCCCCTCAGATGGTTGATGCAGATGAGGGGCGAGAATCCAAAACTGCTGAGGTGGTCCATCTCCCTACAGGGAATGGACTTTACGGTGGAACACCGTCCTGGTACAGAACACGCCAACGCAGATGGTCTGTCCAGGTTCTTCCGCCTTAGTGAAGAGAACTCCAATGGGGTTGGGTAGTTCTCCCTACTTTCAGCTGGAGGGGACATGTGTTAGACTTGGCATCTTTTGGCGTGTTTCCCTGACTTTTTGCTTTCTGACCTCCCGGTTTTGACTCTGTTTTTGCTGGTGTGATGATTCTGCGCACTTTCCTCACTGCGGTCCAGTGGGAAAGTGCAAGTGCTCCTATATAAAATGTGTTATGGATTGGTGTTTCCATGATTGGCCTATTTGGTTTATGTGTCAGTCCCTTGTAAAGTGCACTGCGAGTGCCAGGGCCTATAGACCAAATGCTGTTGGTGGGCTGCAGCACTGGATTGTGCCACCCACGCAAACAGCCCGTAAAGTGTAACTCGGGCCTGCCATCGCAGATCCTGTGCGCAGCGTGGGGCTGCCATGTCGACTTGGCAAGTGCACACACTTGCAAGTCCCTAAACCTTCCCTTTGCTACATGTTAGTCACCCCTAAGGTAGGCCCAAGGTACCCCTGTGGGCAGGGTGCGTTGTATGCGAAAGGTAGGACATGCCCGGGTGTGTGCGGCATGTCCTGATAGTGAATTACAGCCTAGTTCGTTTTTCACTATTGCAAGGCTACCTGTTCCCCTAGGCCAGAACGGGCAGTTTTGATTATTACAGTTTATAATCCTAACTGACCCCGGGAACATGGTAGAAATTCGAGTTTAGTATGCCTGGACTCAGAATGATAAAATGCATCTTTTAGTGAAGTTGGTTTTAACATTCTGTGTTTGAAAATACCACTTTTAGAAAGTGGGTATTTTCTTGTCTAAACCATCCAAGCCTGCCTCTGCGAGGTTGTGTATTCCTTGTCTGGAATGTGAGTGACAGGGGCTGGGGGATGCGAGGAGACAGGGTGAGTCAGCGCAGGGCTGAATAGCCAGATCGACCTGTAGATGGGTGGGAGGGGTCGCACCTGGGCCCTGAATAGGACAGTGCCTTCCCTCCACAATGCTGGCTCCACCTCCTGTGGCGCGTCTGATGTCCCTGGCCTACGCACTGAAAGAAGGGACGGAGACTTGTCAACAAAGTGCTCCAGAACTGGTTTGGACTAGGCAAAGGCCTCTCTGCCTTCAGAGAACAAAGGAATTTGGGATATAAATATTGGGGCCCTGACCCCATGACTTTAGATTTCGCTGGAATCAAGGAACCTGCCAAGACGAAGAGCTGGAAGAGCTGCCAGGAGGAGTACTGCCCCTTTGCTGTGTTGTTGCTTTGTTGGGTTGGCCTGCAGTTGCTGCTTCTGTCTTGGGCAGTGAAAGGACTGGACTGAACTTTCTACAAACTTGTGCTGAGTATCTCCAAGGGCCTGAAACCGAGCTGGCCTCCTGTTAAGAAGTCTCAGGGACTACAAAGACTTCACAAGCCTCTGGGTACCGCTTCTGGAACGCTGTTTCAGTCGCCACAGAGGAAGGGAACTGCAACCGACTCCGTCAACCGAATCCATCCCTGGCCGGTGACCTGTTTGCACCGCAGACCGCATCGCCCCGCTTCGCATCGCAACCCTGGTCTCACCGTGGGCGACGTCCGACGCCGCCAACATCGAGCCGTTGCTTGCACCGTGACCTGTGGGCACCGCAGTTCGCATCGCATCGCTTCACTGAACCAACCGGACCCGACCGACGCGGTCGCTGCAACTGGCTCGAGAGTCGTGACCGCACCGCATTTGGGGCACCGCTCGCACGTCTGCGACGCACCGCCCCGACTCGCACCGCTGTCCGACGCCAGCTCCCGCACTCCGGCTTGGTCGCCTGCATCGCAACCTGTCAGCACCGCATCAAGCATCGTCTCACCCTGGATCGCACGCCTTGGACTCACCGACTCCGTCTCCACGACGCTCATCGAGCCGCTGCCTGCACCGCATCGAGGGACACCGCACCTTGCATCGCTCCGTCTTGCACCGCAACCGCGACGAACGCCGACCGGCTCGTACACTCCGTACCAGCCACAACGAGAAAAGGTACTGTGACCGAGTCTGTTCATGACTCTGCTGGCCCGTATCGACGCGGTCGGCTGGAACTGTTAGACTCTGTGGTTTTCAGCATCGCGGTAGGCTCGGACGGAGCTACCGACTCGTACGAACTTTGCTTTTGTGCTATTCCTGCAAGGAAGAAGTTAACGTATCAAGCATTCATTCGTAAAGTATAGTATTGTGGATTTTTGTCGTAATTGGTCTTGTCTTGAGTATATAAAATATTGGTTATTTTTCTAAACTGGTGTGGTGTCCGTTTGTAGTGCTTACACTGTATTACTGTTGGTTATGTGCAAATGCTTTACACACTGCCTCTGAATTAAGCCTGACTGCTCGTGCCAAGCTACCACGAGGGTGAGCAGGGGTTACTTCACGAGTGTAACAACCCTTACCCTGACTAGGAAGAAGGGTCCCTCCTTGGACAAAGGTGCAAGCCCTTGCCAACTAGAGATCCCATTTCTAACACTCACCCTCTTACATTCCTGTCACACTGCTCTCTCTCATCTTTGCCTTTCTCTCACTCACCCTCTTACATTCATGTCACACTTCTCTCTCTCATCTTTGCCTTTCTCTCACTCAATCTCTTATATTCTTGTCACACTGCTCTCTCTCATCTTTGCCTTTCTCTCACTCACGCTCTTACATTCCTGTCACACTGCTCTCTCTCATCTTTGCCTTTCTCTCACTCAATCTCTTATATTCTTGTCACACTGCTCTCTCTCTCTCTCTCTCTCTCTCTCTCTCTCTCATCTTTGCCTTTTTCTCGCTCAATCTCTTACATTCTTGTCACACTGCTCTCTCTCATCTTTGCCTTTCTCTCGCTCACCCTCTTACATTCCTCTCACACTGCTCTCTCTCATCTTTGCCTTTCTTTCACTCACGCTCTTACATTCCTCTCACTCTGCTCTCTCTCATCTTTGCCTTTCTTTCACTCACGCTCTTACATTTCTCTCACTCTGATCTGTCTCATCTTTGCCTTTCTCTCACTCACCCTCTTACATTCCTGTCATACTGCTCTCTCTCATCTTTGCCTTTCTCTCACTCACCCTCTTACATTCTTGTCACACTGCTCTCTCTCATCTTTGCCTTTCTCTCACTCACCCTCTTACATTCCTGTCATACTGCTCTCTCTCATCTTTGCCTTTCTCTCACTCACCCTCTTACATTCCTGTCACACTGCTCTCTCTCATCTTTGCCTTTCTTACACTCACCCTCTTACATTCCTGTCACACTGCTCTCTCTCATCTTTGCCTTTCTCTCACTCACCCTCTTACATTCATGTCACACTTCTCTCTCTCATCTTTGCCTTTCTCTCACTCAATCTCTTACATTCTTGTCACACTGCTCTCTCTCATCTTTGCCTTTCTTTCACTCACGCTCGTACATTCCTCTCACTCTGCTCTGTCTCATCTTTGCCTTTCTCTCACTCATGCTCTTACATTCCTGTCACACTGCTCTCTCTCATCTTTGCCTTTCTCTCACTCACCCTCTTACATTCCTGTCATACTGCTCTCTCTCATCTTTGCCTTTGTCTCACTCACCCTCTTACATTCCTGTCATACTGCTCTCTCTCATCTTTGCCTTTCTTTCACTCACGCTCTTACATTCCTCTCACTCTGCTCTGTCTCATCTTTGCCTTTGTCTCACTCACCCTCTTACATTCGTGTCATACTGCTCTCTCTCATCTTTGCCTTTCTCTCACTCACGCTCTTACATTCTTGTCACACTGCTCTCTCTCATCTTTGCCTTTCTCTCACTCACCCTCTTACATTCTTGTCACACTGCTCTCTCTCATCTTTGCCTTTCTCTCAGTCACCCTCTTACATGCCTCTCACTCTGTTCTCTCTCATCTTTGCCTTTCTTTCACTCACGCTCTTACATTCCTCTCACTCTGCTCTCTCTCATCTTTGCCTTTCTCTCACTCACCCTCCTACATTCCTGTCACACTGCTCTCTCTCATCTTTGCCTTTCTTACACTCACCCTCTTACATTCCTCTCACTCTGCTCTCTCTCATCTTTGCCTTTCTCTCACTCACCCTCTTACATTCTTGTCACACTGCTCTCTCTCATCTTTGCCTTTCTTTCACTCACGCTCTTACATTCCTCTCACTCTGCTCTCTCTTATCTTTGCCTTTCTTTCACTCACGCTCTTACATTCCTCTCACTCTGCTCTCTCTCATCTTTGCCTTTCTCTCACTCACCCTCTTACATTCCTGTCACACTGCTCTCTCTCGTCTTTGCCTTTCTCTCACTCAATCTCTTACATTCCTGTCATACTGCTCTCTCTCATCTTTGACTTTCTCTCACTCACCCTCTTACATTCTTGTCACACTGCTCTCTCTCATCTTTGCCTTTCTCTCACTCACCCTCTTACATTCCTGTCATACTGCTCTCTCTCATCTTTGCCTTTCTCTCACTCACCCTCTTACATTCTTGTCACACTGCTCTCTCTCATCTTTGCCTTTCTCTCACTCACCCTCTTACATTCCTGTCATACTGCTCTCTCTCATCTTTGCCTTTCTCTCACTCACCCTCTTACATTCCTGTCACACTGCTCTCTCTCATCTTTGCCTTTCTTACACTTACCCTCTTACATTCCTGTCACACTGCTCTCTCTCACCTTTGCCTTTCTCTCACTCACCCTCTTACATTCATGTCACACTTCTCTCTCTCATCTTTGCCTTTCTCTCACTCAATCTCTTACATTCTTGTCACACTGCTCTCTCTCATCTTTGCCTTTCTTTCACTCACGCTCGTACATTCCTCTCACTCTGCTCTGTCTCATCTTTGCCTTTCTCTCACTCACCCTCTTACATTCCTGTCATACTGCTCTCTCTCATCTTTGCCTTTCTCTCACTCACCCTCTTACATTCTTGTCACACTGCTCTCTCTCATCTTTGCCTTTCTCTCACTCACCCTCTTACATTCCTGTCATACTGCTCTCTCTCATCTTTGCCTTTCTCTCACTCACCCTCTTACATTCCTGTCACACTGCTCTCTCTCATCTTTGCCTTTCTTACACTCACCCTCTTACATTCCTGTCACACTGCTCTCTCTCATCTTTGCCTTTCTCTCACTCAATCTCTTACATTCTTGTCACACTGCTCTCTCTCATCTTTGCCTTTCTTTCACTCACGCTCGTACATTCCTCTCACTCTGCTCTGTCTCATCTTTGCCTTTCTCTCACTCACCCTCTTACATTCCTGTCATACTGCTCTCTCTCATCTTTGCCTTTCTCTCACTCACCCTCTTACATTCTTGTCACACTGCTCTCTCTCATCTTTGCCTTTCTCTCACTCACCCTCTTACATTCATGTCACACTTCTCTCTCTCATCTTTGCCTTTCTCTCACTCAATCTCTTACATTCTTGTCACACTGCTCTCTCTCATCTTTGCCTTTCTTTCACTCACCCTCTTACATTCCTGTCACACTGCTCTCTCTCATCTTTGCCTTTCTCTCACTCACCCTCTTACATTCATGTCACACTTCTCTCTCTCATCTTTGCCTTTCTCTCACTCAATCTCTTACATTCTTGTCACACTGCTCTCTCTCATCTTTGCCTTTCTTTCACTCACGCTCTTACATTCCTCTCACTCTGCTCTCTCTCATCTTTGCCTTTCTCTCACTCACCCTCTTACATTCCTGTCACACTGCTCTCTCTCATCTTTGCCTTTCTCTCACTCAATCTCTTACATTCTTGTCACACTGCTCTCTCTCATCTTTGCCTTTCTTTCACTCACGCTCTTACATTCCTCTCACTCTGCTCTCTCTCATCTTTGCCTTTCTCTCACTCACCCTCTTACATTCTTGTCACACTGCTCTCTCTCATCTTTGCCTTTCTCTCACTCACCCTCTTACATTCCTGTCATACTGCTCTCTCTCATCTTTGCCTTTCTCTCACTCACCCTCTTACATTCTTGTCACACTGCTCTCTCTCATCTTTGCCTTTCTCTCACTCACCCTCTTACATTCCTGTCATACTGCTCTCTCTCATCTTTGCCTTTCTCTCACTCACCCTCTTACATTCCTGTCACACTGTCTCTCTCTCATCTTTGCCTTTCTTACACTTACCCTCTTACATTCCTGTCACACTGCTCTCTCTCACCTTTGCCTTTCTCTCACTCACCCTCTTACATTCATGTCACACTTCTCTCTCTCATCTTTGCCTTTCTCTCACTCAATCTCTTACATTCTTGTCACACTGCTCTCTCTCATCTTTGCCTTTCTTTCACTCACGCTCGTACATTCCTCTCACTCTGCTCTGTCTCATCTTTGCCTTTCTCTCACTCACCCTCTTACATTCCTGTCATACTGCTCTCTCTCATCTTTGCCTTTCTCTCACTCACCCTCTTACATTCTTGTCACACTGCTCTCTCTCATCTTTGCCTTTCTCTCACTCACCCTCTTACATTCCTGTCATACTGCTCTCTCTCATCTTTGCCTTTCTCTCACTCACCCTCTTACATTCCTGTCACACTGCTCTCTCTCATCTTTGCCTTTCTTACACTCACCCTCTTACATTCCTGTCACACTGCTCTCTCTCATCTTTGCCTTTCTCTCACTCAATCTCTTACATTCTTGTCACACTGCTCTCTCTCACCTTTGCCTTTCTCTCACTCACCCTCTTACATTCATGTCACACTTCTCTCTCTCATCTTTGCCTTTCTCTCACTCAATCTCTTACATTCTTGTCACACTGCTCTCTCTCATCTTTGCCTTTCTTTCACTCACGCTCGTACATTCCTCTCACTCTGCTCTGTCTCATCTTTGCCTTTCTCTCACTCACCCTCTTACATTCCTGTCATACTGCTCTCTCTCATCTTTGCCTTTTTCTCGCTCAATCTCTTACATTCTTGTCACACTGCTCTCTCTCATCTTTGCCTTTCTCTCGCTCACCCTCTTACATTCCTCTCACACTGCTCTCTCTCATCTTTGCCTTTCTTTCACTCACGCTCTTACATTCCTCTCACTCTGCTCTCTCTCATCTTTGCCTTTCTTTCACTCACGCTCTTACATTTCTCTCACTCTGATCTGTCTCATCTTTGCCTTTCTCTCACTCACCCTCTTACATTCCTGTCATACTGCTCTCTCTCATCTTTGCCTTTCTCTCACTCACCCTCTTACATTCTTGTCACACTGCTCTCTCTCATCTTTGCCTTTCTCTCACTCACCCTCTTACATTCCTGTCATACTGCTCTCTCTCATCTTTGCCTTTCTCTCACTCACCCTCTTACATTCCTGTCACACTGCTCTCTCTCATCTTTGCCTTTCTTACACTCACCCTCTTACATTCCTGTCACACTGCTCTCTCTCATCTTTGCCTTTCTCTCACTCACCCTCTTACATTCATGTCACACTTCTCTCTCTCATCTTTGCCTTTCTCTCACTCAATCTCTTACATTCTTGTCACACTGCTCTCTCTCATCTTTGCCTTTCTTTCACTCACGCTCGTACATTCCTCTCACTCTGCTCTGTCTCATCTTTGCCTTTCTCTCACTCATGCTCTTACATTCCTGTCACACTGCTCTCTCTCATCTTTGCCTTTCTCTCACTCACCCTCTTACATTCCTGTCATACTGCTCTCTCTCATCTTTGCCTTTGTCTCACTCACCCTCTTACATTCCTGTCATACTGCTCTCTCTCATCTTTGCCTTTCTTTCACTCACGCTCTTACATTCCTCTCACTCTGCTCTGTCTCATCTTTGCCTTTGTCTCACTCACCCTCTTACATTCGTGTCATACTGCTCTCTCTCATCTTTGCCTTTCTCTCACTCACGCTCTTACATTCTTGTCACACTGCTCTCTCTCATCTTTGCCTTTCTCTCACTCACCCTCTTACATTCTTGTCACACTGCTCTCTCTCATCTTTGCCTTTCTCTCAGTCACCCTCTTACATGCCTCTCACTCTGTTCTCTCTCATCTTTGCCTTTCTTTCACTCACGCTCTTACATTCCTCTCACTCTGCTCTCTCTCATCTTTGCCTTTCTCTCACTCACCCTCCTACATTCCTGTCACACTGCTCTCTCTCATCTTTGCCTTTCTTACACTCACCCTCTTACATTCCTCTCACTCTGCTCTCTCTCATCTTTGCCTTTCTCTCACTCACCCTCTTACATTCTTGTCACACTGCTCTCTCTCATCTTTGCCTTTCTTTCACTCACGCTCTTACATTCCTCTCACTCTGCTCTCTCTTATCTTTGCCTTTCTTTCACTCACGCTCTTACATTCCTCTCACTCTGCTCTCTCTCATCTTTGCCTTTCTCTCACTCACCCTCTTACATTCCTGTCACACTGCTCTCTCTCGTCTTTGCCTTTCTCTCACTCAATCTCTTACATTCCTGTCATACTGCTCTCTCTCATCTTTGACTTTCTCTCACTCACCCTCTTACATTCTTGTCACACTGCTCTCTCTCATCTTTGCCTTTCTCTCACTCACCCTCTTACATTCCTGTCATACTGCTCTCTCTCATCTTTGCCTTTCTCTCACTCACCCTCTTACATTCTTGTCACACTGCTCTCTCTCATCTTTGCCTTTCTCTCACTCACCCTCTTACATTCCTGTCATACTGCTCTCTCTCATCTTTGCCTTTCTCTCACTCACCCTCTTACATTCCTGTCACACTGCTCTCTCTCATCTTTGCCTTTCTTACACTTACCCTCTTACATTCCTGTCACACTGCTCTCTCTCACCTTTGCCTTTCTCTCACTCACCCTCTTACATTCATGTCACACTTCTCTCTCTCATCTTTGCCTTTCTCTCACTCAATCTCTTACATTCTTGTCACACTGCTCTCTCTCATCTTTGCCTTTCTTTCACTCACGCTCGTACATTCCTCTCACTCTGCTCTGTCTCATCTTTGCCTTTCTCTCACTCACCCTCTTACATTCCTGTCATACTGCTCTCTCTCATCTTTGCCTTTCTCTCACTCACCCTCTTACATTCTTGTCACACTGCTCTCTCTCATCTTTGCCTTTCTCTCACTCACCCTCTTACATTCCTGTCATACTGCTCTCTCTCATCTTTGCCTTTCTCTCACTCACCCTCTTACATTCCTGTCACACTGCTCTCTCTCATCTTTGCCTTTCTTACACTCACCCTCTTACATTCCTGTCACACTGCTCTCTCTCATCTTTGCCTTTCTCTCACTCAATCTCTTACATTCTTGTCACACTGCTCTCTCTCATCTTTGCCTTTCTTTCACTCACGCTCGTACATTCCTCTCACTCTGCTCTGTCTCATCTTTGCCTTTCTCTCACTCACCCTCTTACATTCCTGTCATACTGCTCTCTCTCATCTTTGCCTTTCTCTCACTCACCCTCTTACATTCTTGTCACACTGCTCTCTCTCATCTTTGCCTTTCTCTCACTCACCCTCTTACATTCATGTCACACTTCTCTCTCTCATCTTTGCCTTTCTCTCACTCAATCTCTTACATTCTTGTCACACTGCTCTCTCTCATCTTTGCCTTTCTTTCACTCACCCTCTTACATTCCTGTCACACTGCTCTCTCTCATCTTTGCCTTTCTCTCACTCACCCTCTTACATTCATGTCACACTTCTCTCTCTCATCTTTGCCTTTCTCTCACTCAATCTCTTACATTCTTGTCACACTGCTCTCTCTCATCTTTGCCTTTCTTTCACTCACGCTCTTACATTCCTCTCACTCTGCTCTCTCTCATCTTTGCCTTTCTCTCACTCACCCTCTTACATTCCTGTCACACTGCTCTCTCTCATCTTTGCCTTTCTCTCACTCAATCTCTTACATTCTTGTCACACTGCTCTCTCTCATCTTTGCCTTTCTTTCACTCACGCTCTTACATTCCTCTCACTCTGCTCTCTCTCATCTTTGCCTTTCTCTCACTCACCCTCTTACATTCTTGTCACACTGCTCTCTCTCATCTTTGCCTTTCTTTCACTCACGCTCGTACATTCCTCTCACTCTGCTCTGTCTCATCTTTGCCTTTCTCTCACTCATGCTCTTACATTCCTGTCACACTGCTCTCTCTCATCTTTGCCTTTCTCTCACTCACCCTCTTACATTCCTGTCATACTGCTCTCTCAATTGTATGATTGAACCACGAATGCGTTTATCACGCATTCCGGAACCACGAAGTCTAAACAACGAAATTCTTAAGCACTAATATGCCTTTACCATGCATGCCTTTACAACGAATCGTGTTGTTAAGGCATTTTTGGTAAATACATATTTGCGTGTTAAGAATTTAATCCTGACTCCTGCACCTGGCCTGAGTTCCTAAAGTACCCCACTCCCCCATCCCTAGTCACTTTTTCACCTCCGCCCTCCCCATATCCCTAAAAACTACCCCCTATTCTCTAAAAATGACCCTCCCCCCGCCCTGAACCCTAAAACGGCCCCCATGCCCTGAAAACTAAACTACCCCTAAGCCCTAAAATCGACCCTGCCCCCTAAGTACTAAGTTCTATCACGATCCCTACCCCCCGCCCTGAACCCTAAAACGTAAACCCCGTGCCCTGAATACTATCCCGTACCCCCCTCCCAATCCCTGAATACTACCCAAACCCGCCCTCGGCCCTCAAAACACCCCGAGCCACCCCCAACACAGAAAACTACCCCAACCCACAATCAGCCAAAAAACAACCCCCGACCCGTCCCAGCCTAACTTTAAATAACCCCGACCCACCCCCAGCCCAGAAAACTACCCCGACGCACCCTAAGCCCACAAATCAACCCCGACCCACCCTAAGCCCACAAATCAACCCCGACCCACCCCCAACCCCACTTACCTCACAACGATCTCTTCCTGCTTCCGTCCGGCCGCAAGTCCTACCGCGCATATGCCTTAACCACGCACATGCGTGGTTAAGACATATGCGCGGTAGGGCTTGCGTAGTTCAGCCTTCGTTGTTAAGGCTGATCGTTGTTCAGCCTTCGTGGTTAAGGCTGTTTCCCTGCTCTCTCTCATCTTTGCCTTTGTCTCACTCACCCTCTTACATTCCTGTCATACTGCTCTCTCTCATCTTTGCCTTTCTTTCACTCACGCTCTTACATTCCTCTCACTCTGCTCTCTCTCATCTTTGCCTTTCTCTCACTCACCCTCTTACATTCCTGTCACACTGCTCTCTCTCATCTTTGCCTTTCTCTCACTGAATCTCTTACATTCCTGTCATACTGCTCTCTCTCATCTTTGCCTTTCTCTCACTCACCCTCTTACATTCTTGTCACACTGCTCTCTCTCATCTTTGCCTTTCTCTCACTCACCCTCTTACATTCCTGTCATACTGCTCTCTCTCATCTTTGCCTTTCTCTCACTCACCCGCTTACATTCTTGTCACACTGCTCTCTCTCATCTTTGCCTTTCTCTCACTCACCCTCTTACATTCCTGTCATACTGCTCTCTCTCATCTTTGCCTTTCTCTCACTCACCCTCTTACATTCCTGTCACACTGCTCTCTCTCATCTTTGCCTTTCTTACACTTACCCTCTTACATTCCTGTCACACTGCTCTCTCTCACCTTTGCCTTTCTCTCACTCACCCTCTTACATTCATGTCACACTTCTCTCTCTCATCTTTGCCTTTCTCTCACTCAATCTCTTACATTCTTGTCACACTGCTCTCTCTCATCTTTGCCTTTCTTTCACTCACGCTCGTACATTCCTCTCACTCTGCTCTGTCTCATCTTTGCCTTTCTCTCACTCACCCTCTTACATTCCTGTCATACTGCTCTCTCTCATCTTTGCCTTTCTCTCACTCACCCTCTTACATTCTTGTCACACTGCTCTCTCTCATCTTTGCCTTTCTCTCACTCACCCTCTTACATTCCTGTCATACTGCTCTCTCTCATCTTTGCCTTTCTCTCACTCACCCTCTTACATTCCTGTCACACTGCTCTCTCTCATCTTTGCCTTTCTTACACTCACCCTCTTACATTCCTGTCACACTGCTCTCTCTCATCTTTGCCTTTCTCTCACTCAATCTCTTACATTCTTGTCACACTGCTCTCTCTCATCTTTGCCTTTCTTTCACTCACGCTCGTACATTCCTCTCACTCTGCTCTGTCTCATCTTTGCCTTTCTCTCACTCACCCTCTTACATTCCTGTCATACTGCTCTCTCTCATCTTTGCCTTTCTCTCACTCACCCTCTTACATTCTTGTCACACTGCTCTCTCTCATCTTTGCCTTTCTCTCACTCACCCTCTTACATTCATGTCACACTTCTCTCTCTCATCTTTGCCTTTCTCTCACTCAATCTCTTACATTCTTGTCACACTGCTCTCTCTCATCTTTGCCTTTCTTTCACTCACCCTCTTACATTCCTGTCACACTGCTCTCTCTCATCTTTGCCTTTCTCTCACTCACCCTCTTACATTCATGTCACACTTCTCTCTCTCATCTTTGCCTTTCTCTCACTCAATCTCTTACATTCTTGTCACACTGCTCTCTCTCATGTTTGCCTTTCTTTCACTCACGCTCTTACATTCCTCTCACTCTGCTCTCTCTCATCTTTGCCTTTCTCTCACTCACCCTCTTACATTCCTGTCACACTGCTCTCTCTCATCTTTGCCTTTCTCTCACTCAATCTCTTACATTCTTGTCACACTGCTCTCTCTCATCTTTGCCTTTCTTTCACTCACGCTCTTACATTCCTCTCACTCTGCTCTCTCTCATCTTTGCCTTTCTCTCACTCACCCTCTTACATTCTTGTCACACTGCTCTCTCTCATCTTTGCCTTTCTTTCACTCACGCTCGTACATTCCTCTCACTCTGCTCTGTCTCATCTTTGCCTTTCTCTCACTCATGCTCTTACATTCCTGTCACACTGCTCTCTCTCATCTTTGCCTTTCTCTCACTCACCCTCTTACATTCCTGTCATACTGCTCTCTCAATTGTATGATTGAACCACGAATGCGTTTATCACGCATTCCGGAACCACGAAGTCTAAACAACGAAATTCTTAAGCACTAATATGCCTTTACCATGCATGCCTTTACAACGAATCGTGTTGTTAAGGCATTTTTGGTAAATACATATTTGCGGTTAAGAATTTAATCCCCTGACTCCTGCACCTGGCCTGAGTTCCTAAAGTACCCCACTCCCCCATCCCTAGTCACTTTTTCACCTCCGCCCTCCCCATATCCCTAAAAACTACCCCCTATTCTCTAAAAATGACCCTCCCCCGCCCTGAACCCTAAAACGGCCCCCATGCCCTGGAAACTAAACTACCCCCTAAGCCCTAAAATCGACCCTGCCCCCTAAGTACTAAGTTCTATCACGATCCCTACCCCCGCCCTGAACCCTAAAACGTAAACCCCGTGCCCTGAATACTATACCGTACCCTCCCCTCCCAATCCCTGAATACTACCCAAACCCGCCCTCGGCCCTCAAAACACCCCGAGCCACCCCCCAACACAGAAAACTACCCCCAACCCACAATCAGCCAAAAAAACAACCCCCGACCCGTCCCAGCCTAACTTTAAATAACCCCGACCCACCCCCAGCCCAGAAAACTACCCCGACGCACCCTAAGCCCACAAATCAACCCCGACCCACCCTAAGCCCACAAATCAACCCCGACCCACCCCCCAACCCCACTTACCTCACAACGATCTCTTCCTGCTTCCGTCCGGCCTCAAGTCCTACCACGCATATGCCTTAACCACGCACATGCGTGGTTAAGACATATGCGCGGTAGGGCTTGCGTAGTTCAGCTCTTCGTTGTTAAGGCTGATCGTTGTTCAGCCTTCGTGGTTAAGGCTGTTTCCCTGCTCTCTCTCATCTTTGCCTTTGTCTCACTCACCCTCTTACATTCCTGTCATACTGCTCTCTCTCATCTTTGCCTTTCTTTCACTCACGCTCTTACATTCCTTTCACTCTGCTCTGTCTCATCTTTGCCTTTCTCTCACTCACCCTCTTACATTCCTGTCATACTGCTCTCTCTCATCTTTGCCTTTCTCTCACTCACGCTCTTACATTCTTGTCACACTGCTCTCTCTCATCTTTGCCTTTCTCTCACTCACCCTCTTACATTCTTGTCGCACTGCTCTCTCTCATCTTTGCCTTTCTCTCATTCACCCTCTTACATGCCTCTCACTCTGTTCTCTCTCATCTTTGCCTTTCTTTCACTCACGCTCTTACATTCCTCTCACTCTGCTCTCTCTCATCTTTGCCTTTCTCTCACTCACCCTCTTACATTCCTGTCACACTGCTCTCTCTCATCTTTGCCTTTCTTACACTCACGCTCTTACATTCCTCTCACTCTGCTCTCTCTCATCTTTGCCTTTCTCTCACTCACCCTCTTACATTCTTGTCACACTGCTCTCTCTCATCTTTGCCTTTCTTTCACTCACGCTCTTACATTCCTCTCACTCTGCTCTCTCTCATCTTTGCCTTTCTTTCACTCACGCTCTTACATTCCTCTCACTCTGCTCTCTCTCATCTTTGCCTTTCTCTCACTCACGCTCTTACATTCCTCTCACTCTGCTCTCTCTCATCTTTGCCTTTCTTTCACTCACTCTCTTACATTCCTCTCACTCTGCTCTCTCTCATCTTTGCCTTTCTCTCACTCACCCTCTTACATTCCTGTCACACTGCTCTCTCTCATCTTTGCCTTTCTCTCACTCACCCTCTTACATTCCTGTCAAACTGCTCTCTCTCATCTTTGCCTTTCTCTCACTCACCCTCTTACATTCCTGTCACACTGCTCTCTCTCATCTTTGCCTTTCTCTCACTCACCCTCTTACATTCCTGTCATACTGCTCTCTCTCATCTTTGCCTTTCTCTCACTCATGCTCTTACATTCCTCTCACACTGCTCTCTCTCATCTTTGCCTTTCTCTCACTCACGCTCTTACATTCCTCTCACTCTGCTCTCTCTCATCTTTGCCTTTCTCTCACTCACCCTCTTACATTCCTGTCACACTTCTCTCTCTCATCTTTGCCTTTCTCTCACTCAAGCTCTTACATTCTTGTCACATTGCTCTCTCTCATCTTTGCCTTTCTCTCACTCACCCTCTTACATTCCTGTCACACTGCTCTCTCTCATCTTTGCCTTTTTCTCACTCAAGCTCTTACATTCTTGTCACACTGCTCTCTCTCATCTTTGCCTTTTTCTCACTCAAGCTCTTCTCAATCACCACACTCATACTCCTTTCACACTCTCACTAATGCGTCTCACTTGTTCTTCTCACTATCAGTCTTGTCACTGATGCTTTCACATTCCTCTCACACTGATTTCTCTCCCCTTTGCATTCCTCTCACTCAGAGTAATCTCACTCCCGTGTTCACATCCAGCTCCACCTTCTCACTGACACTCTCTCTCCTCTCACAAACTCCTCTCATGCATTCATACTTACATCTCTAACATGCACTCTGACTCCTCTAAGTCTCGACCTGACTGAAAACATGTTTTAAAATGATAGAAAGAGAAATAGCAGAGTATTTCTATGTCATGCCCCATTAAGAAGAATCTGGTCTGTAAGGACAGGACCAGGACAGCATCCTCCAATCACATTGTCGCCCAATCCTTAAAACTACTTCCTCAAAACATGGTTTCATGTTTTATTCGCTGCTGTAAGTAGTAAAAGAGGGTTTAATGCATAAAAAGAGGCTAAGCGCCTGATTTAGAGTTTGATGGACAGATGTTCCGATGCATACCTAATCCAAGTGCCGTAGCATATAATGCACTTGTAATAAGGCGGACAGGATATCCATCAAACTGTGACAGAGTAACTAGAGCAGGCCCTAAGTGTCATTTCATAGAATCCATGGAAGCTTTCTAACCAACCTAATCCCACGCCCCCTGCACTGGTGATGTGCTCACTTTGCGCCTCAGCGAACTGGCCTTGGAAATGAAAGCAGACGCAAGGACAATTTGTCCATTTCTTGCTTTTTTCTGTAGCTTGAAACTGCAAAGAGGATATTCTGCAAGTGTGCATGCTGTTGTGGTGCTACCCTACCACCCCCTATGCTCGTTTAGAAGCAAGGAGCCTGAAATATTAAGAGATGTAGTGGTTGCAAATATTGTCGCAACTACTGCAACTCACAAAATCACATGAACTGTTCCTTGACCACAAACTCACTGGTCGTAAAGTATAAAAGCCTGTCAGAAAAGAAGCTAAGGGTCGTCCTAGTGCCTAGAAGCCTGCTGTGAAATTCAATCAAATAAGATGGCTCTGTTGTAGCTGTATCCAAGTTCCAGGTTTATTCTTGAGAAGTAGTTACAGGAGTTGAAGTAGGATAAACAGCATATTAATTCAAGTAATCAAGTACAGCATAGTAAGCTCCACCGGGAGCAGCAACCCTGCTGCTCAGCCTACATAGATAAACTGACTGATACACTTGAACATACACAGAGGCAACATTCCATGACATCACATAGACTGGCTGAGCAGCAAAGTACCGGACACAAAGAAAGGAAAGAGTAGAGAAGAAGGCAAGATACCACATATCTCCCTCCCTAACGGAGACAATAAAAACTAAGGAAACGAGTGGTAAGAAAGAGAGCACAGAAAACAGAAGAGAAAGGAATACAAGAGACAGAACACACACACACCCCCTTTCCACAGCAAGGAGAAGTGTTTCATAACATAAAACAAAAAAGAAATGGGTTTAAGCTCAGTAAAATGTCCCATCACCCAGAACAACCAAAAAAATGGTGTACAGCAATAAATGCAAATAATAAGTGAAAAACCTCACTTAACGTGGTTTCAGTCCACCACCGGACAAAAACAAATGGAAAGATGGAGCGAACGTGCTCCGTAAACCATCACTTGAAAACGCAAGCAATGATGAGAGCGTAAGGTGCTCCCGCAACGAGCTCAAAAATTATGCTCACACAAGTCTCTTAAAATAAAGATTTACCACTACAATAGTTTGGAACGCATGCAAAACGCAATCCCAGCACTAGAAAGCGTAAAAAGAGTTGGGCAACTTAATGGCCCATCACAAGAAAGCGTAAACTGAATTGAGCACCCAAATGGCTCAGCACATTTAAACAGAATTGAGTACCTAAATGACTCAGCACAAATGAATAGGTTTGAGCACCGTAATGGCTCAGCACCAGCATGCGTAAAGAAAATAGCACAATAGTTTAGGATGCCCTGCACAAAGCAATCCCAGCACAAACAGAATTGAGCACCTTAATGGCTGAGCACAATAGCATGCCTAAACAAAATAGCACAATAGTTTAGGATGCCCTGCACAAAGCAAACCCAGCACTTTTTAAAGAAACACTGTAAAATGACCTTGTGAGGTAAATAGCCCACACAAGAAAATACATGTAATGACATTGGCATTTGCAGTTTAGGATGCAATAAATTTAGCAATTGTAGCACATGGCAATACAAAAAAAACATGTTAAAATAAGAACATACGATTTAAACTCATCATGGCTCCGCACAAGTAATTAGATTGGATACCATAGTAGCCTCAACACTAGCAAGCATAAAAAATATTACATAAGCAGATTTCAAATTTAGTGAAACATAGTAAACGTCTAGCATATAAGCAAGAGAGATAAGCATCATAAGAATAAAATAAGGAGTACATTAGACAAAAATACAGTATAGATAAAGGATAGGAGAAATAAGAATAAATGCACTTTTAACTTTTCAGATAAAAGGAACACTGTAATGCCGTGCAGAATAAACATTTAAAACGTACATTAGGTGTGTGTGCCACCGCAGATTAATAGGAATAGTGACACGTCTAAAGAAGGCACAATCTTTGTTGGAAAGTCATGAAGGTGTGCACATCACCGTGTGCAATTGGCGCTGAAGAAAGTACACTAGGAACGCCAAAGAATGAGAAGATTAGTAAGGTAAATACCGTTATAGCAAGGAAGTTGGTGACACTCCGTAAACAATCCAGGCAATAATACCTTGTTGCCAGGATACCAGGTAGCAAAAACCTAAATAAAAATGGCCGCTACGTAAGGTCACGCTGCGTGACCTCGCGCGATGACGAGTGCTTGTACCATAGGCTCGTGGTTGTGTTCCATGGACTTGAGGAGGAAGACGTCATGGAGGAGCTCGAGATGGGGCTCGAGAAGGATGATTCTCCGAACGCCAGAGCTGCTTGAAAGATGCAGATGGAGGGGAGATTTGCCAACCGTCACTCAAACTGGTAAGAGTATTGTTGATTCTAAATACTATAAGCAATGCACTTCAGACACAGTTCCACTCGTTGCAAAGCCAGAAAAAGCGATATCCTTCAAAGCCAGAAAAGCGATATCCATAAATTGCTAAGATGCCATAGCAAACTGTAAGAGTACTGTTCTGTATTTTTCACTTCAAGTAAATGTCCGTCTGAAGGAGTACACGTAACTTTCATCACAAAACGAAAACATCCAAACGCAGTAGTGGGACTGTAGAAGTGATGCAGGCACACTCGTTCACAGGTTAGCAGGATGGCTCACTGGCAGTAGACTGGGTCATCCTTTAAGTGTGAGCCAGGTTGATTCAGCAAGAGTTAAACAATGCTTAGTTAGCACAAGTCCTTGTTGACGCTAAATTAATTATCATTAGGCAGCGTCAGATCACATGCCCTGGGGTGAGGCTGTCAAGACATGGACTCCCACGCAGTCCAACTAGCGCTTTTGTAAATAGAAAGTTTTTGAACACCGGGTTGGCACAAATAGCACAGACAGAGGATAGTCAGCAGCAGAACAGTCACTCACAAGTAAGCTGACTCACCAGCAGTAGACTAGGTAGTCCTTTAAGTATGTTGCAGATAATTTAGAAGTAAGGCAATGCTCTAGGTTGAGACTGTCCGTTGTAACCAGACACCGGTGGGACACCCAGACGCAAGAAAGTAATTTTTAAACGTTTCACTTCTTGTCTTTAGTTGCAAAGATGATCTCTTTAAGTTCAGTGAAGTCCTTTTTCTCTCCAATGGGTCCTTTTTCAGCTCGTCGCCAATGTGAAATTCAATCAAATAAGATGGCTCTGTTGTAGCTGTATCCAAGTTCCAGGTTTATTCTTGAGAAGTAGTTACAGGAGTTGAAGTAGGATAAACAGCATATTAATTCAAGTAATCAAGTACAGCATAGTAAGCTCCACCGGGAGCAGCAACCCTGCTGCTCAGCCTACATAGATAAACTGACTGATACACTTGAACATACACAGAGGCAACATTCCATGACATCACAGAGACTGGCTGAGCAGCAAAGTACAGGACACAAAGAAAGGAAAGAGTAGAGAAGAATGCAAGATACCACACCTGCCTACCTAGAGGGGAAAGGAGAGTGCCTAGACCTGTAGGAGGACAGACTGTCCAGAAGTGCAGCTGTTCCTGGTGAGATAGCAGCTGGCTGCCATCAGGAGCCAAGCTGGAGGTGACGCGTTTCGTGAAAGTGTCTCCTGGTCCCGCAGTGTCGTTCTCGTAGCGAACCACGCAAAGAAATAAAGCCTGAAGGCGAGATTGTGTCTGGTACTGCTACTGCCCAACGTGGGTGTAGCTGGTGGGGTAGCAATTGTCACCGCCGAAGCGGAAGTCTTGCTACTAGCCCATAGGTCACAACTCCTGAGGCCGAGCGCGTGTCTGAAACATACTGGAGGCCACAACAGCTGAGGATGACCACCCATCTGAAACCGAACCATAGACTGCAACTGCTGAAGACAAGCATCTTTCTGATCTTGGCCCAGAGGCTGCACCTGCCAAAGGGCTGGCCTGCTGCAATCGTCAACCCCTACAGGTTAAAGTCAAGAGCTAAGCTATCACTGATCTCCATTACCGGAGCTGACGCTAAAGGGCCAGGTCCCATGAGGTCACACTTCGGAGCTGCTCAAGCCGCATATCTGTGAGTAGGTAAAACAGGGCCGAACGTGAAAGACTAGACTGATCATGGATAGGTAAATTTGTTGTAAGCACACTTAGGGCCTGATTTAGATCTTGCCGGATGGGTTGCCCCGAAATATAAATTCCATTATATGGTATGGGATTTATATTATGGCGAACGGAATATCCATCACTGCTGTGATGGAGTAACCCGTCCGCCAAGATCTATATCAGGCCCTAAGTCACCAGTGCGTTTGCTTTTGGCAAGAACTGTGTGAACTGATCTATGAATTATCCTGTGTGGTAATCACTAGTAAATTGTACCCGTGTCTGATGATCTAAGCCTCTGCCTGTACGTTTGTATAAATCACCATAAACATAGGGAGAGTTTCCTATAATGTGGAGATGTCACTGTAGTTGGTGCAACTCTCGACTAGGATTCGTAGGTGATATCGTTTCCCTGTAACTGAGCCCCCATTGAACTGTGTAGTATTTCGTTTTGCTGTGATTTAAACTACTTTCTTTATACTAAGATAGTCACTAGGCTGAGCAGTATGAAGCATTTTATTGCTCGCTACCCTGAGAGTCAAGTGCGGAAGGGGTTTATTTGGCCCAGTGTGCAGATCCTTAGTAGGATGAACAGCAGGACAACAGTGGCAACAACCTCAATCTTCAGTTGTGCCCCAGTTGCCCCTACCTGCTCTGTGGCTCCCCGAGTGTGATCTCACTGGCATGTTGTTTTTATACATGCTTACTGATTTTGTATTCACAATCTGTATTTTAATAGAGAAATTCAATAGTAGGCTTGGACTTGACTTGAAAATATGTTTCATAAATGTTAAATCTTCAGACTGGTAGCAGGAGTATCAGTCAGGGATTGTTTTGCGAGAGCAAATGCTTATTGGTCCAGGTGCTGCAGGCTTGCTAGAGGACTGATAGGGCCAGTGCAGAATGTAGGGACTGGCTGGTAGGACTGTCAGTGTACCAACAACTTCAGGACAATGGGCAAAGGCCTGGAAGTTATATTAGTTTTTAGTAAAGGAGTAGTAGAGGGCATTATACAGAAAGTTGATTTTAAGACTTTGTGTGAGGCATGGGGTAGCTAATGAATTTTTTTCTCAACTCAGAAATCCAGGGTTTATTACTATGAGTTTCATTCTCCCTCCATAATACAGCAACATTTTGTCAACTTTAAAGTGTGACTGGGATTGTATTCTGCGACTTGCAGTCCTATTTTAATGGAATACACAGTACTACAAGTTTCAGAATTCAAAGGAAAATCTGGTCTGGATGAGCTCCTCAAGTATGGACGTGGGAAACATAAGAGCTCTCGTCCAAGTGAGCTTTGCCTAGTGTGACTAAGATGTGATAACTCTCCTCTTCTCTTCTAAGTTGTTATTCTGGGAGAGGAAACGCTGATAGAATGTCGCGCCCCTATTTAGAACTTTGCTGGGAGGTGACGTTAGCCTTCTCTCAGTTGGGCCGCCGCTCCTAGATCACTTGCGCTCTAAACACAGTGGTGCACTTCGCCTCTGGAATTAGAAGTGGACCAATAGATGATGGCAGTACACGACCTATCCCTTCACTAATCAAGGCTGGCTGGTGAACTCCCTTTCTTGCCCCTCCTAGTGAACCTCGTGCAATCCCCTCTGCACAGCCAGGGCCTCTGGATTCCCAGGGGGTTTGCGGTGCCCAGGGATGGGAGGCAGAGTGGGGCTTTCCCTGCCAGCCACAAGTTGGGAGTTACCTTCCTTGGTCCCTGCCTATGGGCTACCTTTGGGGCCCCATGTCAGATTAGACAGATGATTTGTCCCCTGGTCTGAAGGGTCATAGATCTTTACATTGAAGCAATATCGACCATAACTCGAGATGAAAGACCTGCTGTAGATGTTGTGTTAAATAGTTACGAAGCACAGGCGTTCTTTCTTCCTTTTGTTCTCGAATCTGGCTATCTTTCAGTCTCGATCCGTATCTCATTTTGAGTCTCAGGGCCTGATTTAGATCTTAGCGGACTAGTTACTCTGTCACAACGGGGACGGATATCTGTCCGTCAAAATATAAATCCCATAGGATATAATGGGATTTAGATCTTGACGGACAGGTTACTCCACCACAACCGTGAAGGATATCCCGTCCGTCAAAATATAAATCCCATAGGATATAATGACATTTAGATCTTGGCGGACGGGTTACTCCACCACAACGGGGACGGATATCCCATCCGCTAAAATATAAATCCCAGTATATCGGCAGACGGAATATCTGTCGCCATTGTGATGGAGTAACCAGTCCTCCAAGATGTAAATCAGGCCTTAAGAGCATGGAAAGCGATACCAAAGGGGATGATGGACGGAGCGTTTGAGCTAATCAAACACTCACCCCCAGTCAACTGATCTGGGTTTAATCCATCATCATTCTTTAGCTCACTCCACCACCCCAGTTCAGACATGGCCATATGCAAATCAGTCTGACCCTGTGCCTCATGGGAACAGTCCAGCCCGAACTGCCAAGCCATGTCTTCCCTGGACCGGAAACAAGCATCCTGGGACCGGTTTCTGGCTATTCAGCCGTCATCAGCCAGGCTAGCTTGAATCCAGTGGCAAAGTGAGCAAGGGACCCACGTCTGGGCATACCCTGCCAACTTAGGGCGAACAAAGCGATACCAAAGGGGATGATGGACGGAGCATTTGAGCTAATCAAACACTCACCCCCAGTCAACTGATCTGGGTTTAATCCATCATCATTCTTTAGCTCACTCCACCACCCCAGTTCAGACACGGCCATATGCAAATCAGTCTGACCCTGTGACTCATGGGAACAGTCCAGCCCGAACTGCCAAGCCATGTCTTCCCTGGACCGGAAACAAGCATCCTGGGACCGGTTTCTGGCTATTCAGCTGTCATCAGCCAGGCTAGCTTGAATCCAGTGGCAAAGTGAGCAAGGGACCCACGTATGGGCATACCCTGCCAACTTAGGGCGAACAAAGCCATACCAAAGGGGATGATGGACGGAGCGCTTGAGCTAATCAAACACTCACCCCCAGTCAACTGATCTGGGTTTAATCCATCATCATTCTTTAGCTCACTGCACCACCCCAGTTCAGACATGGCCATATGCAAATCAGTCTGACCCTGTGCCTCATGGGAACAGTCCAGCCCGAAATGCCAAGCCATGTCTTCCCTGGACCGGAAACAAGCATCCTGGGACCGGTTTCTGGCTATTCAGCCGTCATCAGCCAGGCTAGCTTGAATCCAGTGGCAAAGTGAGCAAGGGACCCACGTCTGGGCATACCCTGCCAACTTAGGGCGAACAAAGCGATACCAAAGGGGATGATGGACAGAGCGTTTGAGCTAATCAAACACTCACCCCCAGTCAACTGATCTGGGTTTAATCCATCATCATTCTTTAGCTCACTCCACCACCCCAGTTCAGACATGGCCATATGCAAATCAGTCTGACCCTGTGCCTCATGGGAACAGTCCAGCCCGAACTGCCAAGCCATGTCTTCCCTGGACCGGAAACAAGCATCCTGGGACCGGTTTCTGGCTATTCAGCCATCATCAGCCAGGCTAGCTTGAATCCAGTGGCAAAGTGAGCAAGGGACCCACGTCTGGGCATACCCTGCCAACTTAGGGCGAACAAAGCGATACCAAAGGGGATGATGGACGGAGCGCTTGAGCAAATCAAACACTCACCCCCAGTCAACTGATCTGGGTTTAATCCATCATCATTCTTTAGCTCACTCCACCACCCCAGTTCAGACATGGCCGTATGCAAATCAGTCTGACCCTGTGCCTCATGGGATCAGTCCAGCCCGAACTGCCAAGCCATGTCTTCCCTGGACCGGAAACAAGCATCCTGGGACCGGTTTCTGGCTATTCAGCCGTCATCAGCCAGGCTAGCTTGAATCCAGTGGCAAAGTGAGCAAGGGACCCACGTCTGGGCATACCCTGCCAACTTAGGGCGAACAAAGCGATACCAAAGGGGATGGCCATGTCTGAACTGGTGTGGTGGAGTGAGCTAAAGAATGATGATGGATTAAACCCAGATCAGTTGACTGGGGGTGAGTGCTTGCAGTGTTCAACACTCCGTCCATCATCCTCTTTGGTTTTGCTATGTTCGCCCTAAGTTGGCAGGGTATGCCCAGACGTGGGTCCCTTGCTCACTTTACCACTGGATTCAAGATAGCCTGGCTGATGACGGCTGAATAGCCAGAAACCGGTCCCAGGATGCTTGTTTCCGGTCCAGGGAAGACATGGCTTTGCAGTTCGGGCTGGACTGTTCCCATGAGGCACAGGGTCAGACTGATTTGCATATGGCCATGTCTGAACTGGGGTGGTGGAGTGAGCTAAAGAATGATGATGGATTAAACCCAGATCAGTTGACTGGGGGTGAGTGTTTGATTTGCTCAAACGCTCCGTCCATCATCCCCTTTGGTATCGTTAGGAGCATGGAAGGCTTAGCCATGTGCATCATTATATTGCTCTTCTCCACTACCGAAATATTTTCAATAAAAAATACTTCTACCCAGCACTCAAACCAATCACAGGGCTGGACATCCGTATTGTCAATTACAGTCCATTGAATGCCACATCACATATAGTATCAAATATTCCTCCTTATTTGTGAAGAATGCAAGGCAGTCCAAATTGCAAAACATGATCCATTCTTCATTTTTCAATCTTCTCTCAATGTTGAAATTCCAACTTTAGCCAAAGCCAGATACTGAAATATTTTGTCGCCATTAACGCGCCCACAACATAAATGCCAACAATGTTTTTCCTTGGACTATGAAAATTGTCTATGTTCTTAAACGTAAATATATTTTATTGCTTTTTTAATGATATAATATTTGTGTGTCATAATGTTTACGTGGGGACTGTACGGCTAAATAAACAAATAAATTTATAAAAACAATGTAAGCAGTATCCATGATTGGTGAATTTTAAATGTGGATTTCTTGATTCCAAGAATTTCAATTTTGGACGTCTCTATTCCAAGACACGGGGGCGGAGGATTTGATTATTGCAACACATGCGTTTTTTGAAACCTGTACGAGATCCGTAACTGACCCACTTCATGAAGTTCATAACTTCAAACATCTGAGGGGAAACCGGTTCAACATGACTGGTAGCAACAAGTCGTCTGCATTGCCAAGGGGCTCTTATTATGAGATGGAATGTTCCCAGGCTTCAAGGGCAGCTCAGGCTGGTTTCATCTGGATAGGAATCCTGCAATCTCTTCTCTTTTTATTAAGTGGCTGGCGTGTCCCTGCTTTTATTGGCAGGCACTCTGAAACTCTGATCATGAACTGATCATTTGGAATATTGAACGTGAAATCAGGAGTAATTAACCTCAAGCCATTATCAGGATATTGTGTAACATCCATATATTGTTTGACCAATTACTGGGGAATAAGACCCCTGTTTTTTTTTTTAATGAAAAGCTTTTTAGTGTGATGTAACCTTTGAATTACTAACGTTTTAGGAGACTTGGGTATCATTTATGGATTGGTGGGTGCAAAGCATATTCCAAAAACTCAGCAGACTTTCCACCCACCAATTGGTGGTTCCATCACCTCTTTCAGCGGTGGTACCCTGCTTGCTCCACTGTTGGAAACGTCTAGCTGGCGACCCATCCACCTTTTTCACGTACATTTAGTAAAATAGTCGAACTTCAGAAGACACATGTCAATATTGACATTATAGTTGAATCTTGGCACATATAGAGCAGTGCTTAATTTGAGCTGATGGTTTCCGGTGCTCAGCACCAACACTTAATTGGCAGCATCGGCACTTATGACAGTCTGCCACATGGTGGGCTGTTTGCTTGATTTAGATTGAGCTCAACAACAGCTGTTTACTAATTCAATATACATTAAAAATGACTAATACCTTCTGCCCTTGCTAATCTTACAGCTTTGGGGGCCTGGAATAGTCTGAACTGTCACACTTGTAGGAGTGAGATGGTTAGTAGCTGGTTTGGTGCTGTCATTGGTAGCGCTAGCAAGGGCAATGGGTGGTGTAGGCTGCAGATGGCGCCTGATGAGGGCCCTGGCACTTACATCTTTACAAATAAGCACTGTTTTAGAGGGTTATTGGTGTAAAATGCATGTTCTGGAGCATTCAGTAGTGCAATAGTTCAGGGAACTGCAGGTGCAGTCACTACAGATGGTGAAAGTGCAGCATCAGTTTACAACAGTGTTTCACTGCTTTTGGAATGTAACTTGGATCCCTCTTGGTGGGTTGCCAACCTGCTGGAGTGACAAAATACCCCCTACTACTCCAGATCTACCTCCGCTTTCCAGAGATATTTTAGCCAAAAGTGCTTCAGCTGTACGAGCAAAAATGTAATTGCAGCTCTATACCATGGTTTGATGGACGGGATGCATTGTTTAGGTTTTGGTTTTAAGACACAGACCTACAAAAAGGGAGTTTGTTTCTGAAACACAAAAACAACGTCCCTGACCACTGACACTAGGGAACAGTGCTTCATTTTTGCTGGTGTTTACTGAGGCTTGGTTCCGGCACTGTTTTCTTAACAGTGGCACTCATTTTTAGTGTCCACCACATGGTGTCGCTATCTGTCTATTTTTTTTAGAAGAGTACATTATTATTATTATAAAATTATTTTGTAAAGCGCATTGCTACCCTGTCTGTGTTTTCCAGCGCTGAGCATTATGGTATATCATCCGGGTCTTAACAACTAAGCACAGTGGAGAGGTGTGGTGCAGCGGCCAGGGCAGCTGACATCGGAGCACAGGGCTCATGGTTCGATCCCTGGCTCCGGCGGCAGCTCAGCTCAGCACCATGTGACTCTGGGCAATAGCTCACTTAATTTCCACGACGGCCCCCAGCGCCTTGAAACCCGTAAGGCTGAGTAGTTCGCGCTTTACAAACACGGATTTACATTTACATTTTTTTACATTTACAGTTCAGAAGAGCCAAGCCTTTAAGAGCTTTCGGAAAACCGAAAAAGATCATCAGGATCTCATGGAAATAGGCAAAGCGTTTCACATCTTGGGGCCAAAGTAGGAGAAAGATAGCCCACCTTGACGGGTTCACCCCACTCTGGGAGCTGTAGAAAGACTAGTATTGCATAATCGAAGAAAACGATTGGGGAGGTAAGGTGCCACCAGTAATCTCAAAACAGAGTGGGCCTGAATCTAACATGACCCTATGCATGTAGGAAAGTGCTTTAAAATGGATTAGCTTTTCGACTGGAAGCCAGTGAAGATTTTGAAGGAGATTGTAGGTGGAAGCATGCTTAGGAAGGTGGAATAATAGTCTGGAAGACACATTCTGGATTACCTGGAGTTGTCTAAGTGAGGCCTTAGGGGCCCCCAGATAAAGAATATTACCGTAATCGAACCTGGAAGTAGTTAATGCCTGTATTATTGTTCTTTGGGCAGAGACGGGTAGACACCAGAGGATTTTTCTTAACCATCTCAAAACGCCAAATCAAGTGGAGGCTGCTTTACTGCTTTTATGGTTCATTGAAAGCTTTTCATTAAGCCAGAAACCTGGATTCTTGACTACGGAGACTGGAGTTGGAGAAGTAACAAGAACATCCGTCCAAAGATGTGGTCCCAGAGATGAGGTTGATTGCCCACCAGCAGAACTTTAGTCTTATCCCCATTCAATTTGAGGGAGTTGTTGTTCCTCCAAGCAGCCACTTTCATAAGGCAGATATTTAGAGCGTCAGAGCTGCAATTTTCCTTAGATGATAGGGAGACAATGATCTGAGTGTCATCTGCAAAGAAAAAAGCGTAGCACTGCAGCTTTCCACTATATCTGCCAATGGCTGTACATAAATATTGAATAGGGTCGGGCTGAGAGACGAACCCTGCAGTACGCCAGATGATAGGGGAAGGGGGTTAGAGCTGTGTGTTTTGGTGAAGACCTGAAAGGAACCATCTTGTAAATATGAACTTAGCCAAGTCAAGGCCCGGCCTTGAATGCCCATGTCCTCCACTCTTTGGAAAAGTGTCTTATGATTTACCGTGTCAAACGCGGCACTGAAGTAAAGTAGGATCAAACCTGCAGTTCCACCCTTTTCTAGTTGGAGCCTAAGCTGTTCGGTGACTCCAAGTAGAGCGGACTCTGTACTGTGACTGTCCCAAAAACCTGATTGAGAGGGGTGAAGAAGTCTGCTCAATTCCATGAATGCTGAGGTTTGCTGATTCACATGTCTGTACTTCTGTTTGTCATCTTCGCAAAAGGTTTTGTGCCAGACTCTTTCAATGTGCTTACAACTCTTTTTACTTTCGCATGAAGCATCATTAAACCACAGGGCTGGGGGAAGGGATCTGCAATGCATGGTGCGTTTGAGGGGAAGTATGGAATCAAAAGAAGACCGGATCAAATTATCAATAGTGGGGGAATCAAACTCCACTAAACGACTCAACGCATGTGTATTTGCCTGCAGAGTAGAGCTAAAAGTGAACATATTGAGTTTCAACCAATTCTTTGAAAAGGAGACTGGACCGTGCAACTGTGCTACAAAAGTAGAGGCGATCGAAATAGAAAAAGGAATGGCCATATGGTTCAACCATAATAAAGGAATTGGGCAGTCTACCCATAGTCCCTTCAGGTTGGAAAATAAAGGATCTAGCAGATGTCCAGCTATATGGATAGGGGCATTAGTTATAAGATGAACATCTAAAGGACTGAAGTCCATCCACCAAGGAGGAGGCCATTTTGCAGGTGGGATTATCAAAGTGAATATTAAAATTGACCTTTCCCTTCTAGCCAAGTGTATCCACCCACCTCGGTGTCCCAGATTTCCTGAAATGGGTTAGTCATACTTTCATTAAAACCCTCCCCCATGCGACCCTTTCGCCTTTTTATCCCCAAGCTGGACGGCCCTACTTAGGAATTCCATGTCGGGCGACCACTTTTTGTTAAAGAAGACTGCCCCGGATTCACTAAGAGCCACTATGAGTCCACAGATGGATGCTGGAGCAGACGCGTTTGTGCACCGAGTTGGCGGTTTGGCTACCTCCAAAAATCTCTTCTCCAGGAAATCTCGGGCCAAGTGATATCTTCCCCTATGCTATCCTTCCTTTGCATCCTGTCCAGCTCAGTTTGGATATCAGTGGGTTCAGTAAAGATGTATAATGCTGTTGGGTTGGTGTTGTATCAGGTTAGGTTTACAACTAGTAGTTAGGTAAGGCTTCCCTTGGATTAATCCAAAAATACCTGAATTTAAACAACTTACATACCATTCACACTTGTACTCACTCCAGTTATACTGTCAATACCATCTAAAATTGTTGGCAAATATATACCCCAAATCAAGATGTAGCGTTAATAAATGATTTATTATTTGATAAAAATTCTAAAAAACAAGGAATTAAAATAAAATACAAGATTTGTACAAAATTCGATAAAATTCATTCATTGCATACGATGGAACACCACTGTAATGCACAATAATGTAAAATTCACAGAGATACAAAATCAAAAATATACACAATACAATACAAAAGAAAACACTAGGAGACCCTTTGTGCACAATCCTACATTGGCTGTTGCATCAATTGATCCAACGTCAATAATAAAATAGAAGAACTGGTAGAACAACACTCTATTCCTTCCCAGAAATTCTTATGAGTGGATTCAAAACACACTGGCGTCGACGCGTTTCGGTGGTTGGTGTTACAGTTTTAAAGACCACCTTCTTCAGGACTCTAAATTAGGGATTTATTCCTCCTCCGAGTAATATTGCAAATTTTAGTTATCTATACAGGAATAGAAACATATGAACACAGAAAGTCTTTCTTAAAAAATGGTTTTCTCTTTTTAAACTTATACCCATATCCTATTTCTCCCCCTGATTTTTTACATATCTTGATCTCATACATTCCATTGACATCAGTCTATTTTCTATTACTAATAGATAATCGATAGACTACCTGTGTGGTTCTATCTTGTTTGGTTGGATCTTGGCCCTTATCCTACATAGTTAGAGGTGTATAAGGCATGTTGCTTTCTCGGTTGCTACTTCTTGGGACAAGTACAGTCTATTTGCGCCTACCGCATGTGGTATCAATGAGCAGACATAACATGACCTGGCTGATGCTTGGGAGCCAACTGTGGTCAGGTGCTGATACTACATGTTATGTAAAAGAGCGCTGTGCAGTGCATGTGGGATGCTGGTGTTCTGTTTAGTGCAGTTGTAGGTGACGTATGAGAGGTCCCTACGCAGGCACTGTAGTTCCCCATTAGTGAATTTCTTTTGACTTAGCATTTCCTCTGTAGTACCCAGCTAGTCACATATGCTCCGTTATTAATGGTTTCGGAGACCCTGTATTTTACCACAGGGATGTGATCCCATCAATCTACTAGTCGCGATCGAGTGAGATATCGGAAGGCAGCCCTTGTTGAAATGTGTTTTAGTGATTTGGGGAGTGAGGGTAATTATTATTCTCTAGACATATCTTGTTTTTATAAGCCGTTGAGCCCCCCTTTCCCTACATGGGTGTTTTCGGACCTTCTCTGACATTTCAGTTCTGAGTGATCAGATCAGTGTTAGGTATGTTTGTGAGGTGGTCTCATGAATACAGGGATGGTTAGAATTGTGGCTTTTAGCAAGAGTCCTATGGGTGATGCTAGTTTTGCCCAAGGCACCTTGGCCAGTGTGTGCCTAAGAGGGGTGTGCTGGGTGGCTCCATCCTGAGGCTATTTTCCAGGTGGGGGCTACCTCTTTTAAACCCCCAACTGGAGTCTCAAGCTCGTCATTACACTGCGGTAAAGTCGTAATAAGGCCCATAGTTTTGAAGCTTGGTTTGAGCTATTCAAGTCACACAAATATCCATACATTCATATACTCTCACAACATGTACTTTCACTTGTTGCTGCTGACTGTCTTCCAATTTTCCCATTCTGGTATATGAACAGTCTTCTAGGAGCGTGGATGTACGGGGTGGTGTAGCTGTGATGGGTTGTGGGAAGTGTAAGTTGCGTGTGGTACTACTGATGTGGTCGTGTGATGGAAATGTACTACATAGAAATTGGACATTTGCATGTTACATAAGGAGTGCAATTTAAGCAGATACATAGGGGGTGCAGTAAGCACATTCTGAACACAGAGTGTGCCCCATAAGGTGCTTGGTGGAGTGTGGGAAATATGGCGATAAATAATTCCTGAAGACATAACACATTCACTTTCTTTTGCCTTTTTAACTAACACTAATTGACATTCTGGGACTTGTAGTTAGGTTTCCTGTACAACAGGCATGGGCCTACAAGTACCACCATGCATAGTGTTGCAAGGAGAAGGTTACTCATACTCATGACATGAGGATACGTCAGCCTCATTAAACTACCATGTCTCACATTCCTTAAAACTGTTTAGAATTACATATCATTGTTGAGTCACATAATTTAATTCCCCAGGGTGTTATAAACGCACATGCTCACACTGTTCATATGTGACGTGGCACATTCAGTGATGATGAATGAATGTGGGGGACTGTTAGAAAATTGTTCCAAAACTGAAAATGTTTACCCCACCCTAAAAATTGGGATAAAATAATATTTTATTGAAGGAGTGGTACATCGATTGAAATATTTTTGAGAAATGGTTTTGGGGGACAGTATCCAATCCTTTTTGGTCGAGCCTAGAGCCAGCGCGCATGCGCTGCTCTGCAAGACTTGTTGTACTGGAGTATGGAATAGAAGCCCCGCCCACTCTCCACCCATATTTCTCATTGGCTTGTGTCATTGCCCTTCGTAAATGCTGGCTTCTGATTCGTTATTAGGCTTGTTAGTCCCTCCTTAGTACCGCCTTGTCTTCATTTGTAACCGCCCATGGCGACTGACCCTTTTACTTCGGTTGTTACACGGTATGTCTTCTGTAGTCTGCAAGCACTATTTTTATTACCATGCGGCCCGCTTTACGGGCCACCACGTGCATACGTTTTATGTAGAGGCGCTGTGCTTTGTTTCACCACGGCGCCCATCAGCTGCTCGCAATGGAAGGTTTCTGCTTTTCATTACCTTCTGTACGACTGTCCTTAATAATGCTTCACACTCGGGTGTTAAAATGTCTCAGTAATTACCCAGGGTTTCGGAACCTATTGTGTTTATACTACTCGAAAGGGACGAACAACATTTAGGTGATTGTGCGATGCAACAAGTGGGATTAGTCTGGCAGTGCATCAGAGATCTTTCGCCGCACGTTAACTCATGCTCACAATAGAGGTTATTATTTCTCCTTTCTGCCATCTATGTGTACCTTTAAATACCATTCATAATCTTAAGATGCGTTACAGGTCCTGTGCTGCTGCCCTCCCAGAAGCGCTACTGGACGGCCTTTGTATATTGGTATTTACCGCTGCTGTTCAAAGCCGAGGGCTCTTTCGTTCAATTTGGGTCCCAGAATTTCTGTTCTAATCCCGTCTGTCAATGCTGGAAACAGTGATCACGAAAGGCATCAGAGCTCAGTGTCCAGTCGAGTTACATCTTTTCAGATGGCCATCTTTAGAGGAGGGGGTTTAGAATACAACCCCCAAAAATGTGCTACATAACTCATAGACCCTATCCATCCCCAGCAAACATCTTCTGATTTATTACGCTAAATTGCACACCTAATGTTCCCTACTAAGTATAGCGTAAGCGATCGATCTTTTATTTACCTAAAGTGGTTGAGGGGAGGAAACAACTCAGATAGATATCAGCAAAGTCGTCATGCCTGAAAAGACCACCAACTTCAAAGTGCAGTTTGAATATTTATTATAAGGCCAAAAACAATTGGATGTAAATACATCTCAATAGCAAAGTATAGAGTACCAAAAGCAAGGCGGTGAGGACAAAAAAAGTGTGCACTATAGTCACTGTTCAGTACTTTGCTTCAAAGTTTCCAAAGACGACGCTCAACTCTCCGTAGCCCACCGCTCCTGGCCACAAGCCTCAAAATGAAATCATAAAAATGGAAAGGAACGTCATATAGTGATGTCTATATCAACAATTTATTATTGTATTTCTTCAGCAAACAGTCAGCAGGCCAAGTTCCAATAAAATATTCCAATTTTTATTCCAAAATTGTTGCAGATGAATCAATATGTCACATATTCATGAAGTCTTTTCAGCCTACGCGTTTCAGTCCTATACCGGACGTCATCAGGGCTCTTTATTCAAATATTACAACCAGTATTGATAGATTTCAGTCTTAATAATTATTCAGTTGGTTTCTTCTTGTACTCCATTCAATTAAGTCTAAATGATGAAAAATTCTAATTATATATATTAATCTTTATATTATTCGGTCACCCTCTTCTGGCTCGCCAGATAATTCTAGCCAGAATAATATTCAATTCTTATGAATAGCTGTATTAGCTTATACTCTATTCCAGCTTCCTTGGTATTCAAGTCCAAAGACCCTTAATATATACAGATAAATATTCGGTCTTCGTAAGTAGTTTCCTACAGAATCCACTGCTCCACAGTATCTATTCGTTCCTAGTTTTGCATTATCAGCCAAGGCCGCAATAAGCCTCCTCCATGAACAGCCGGTCCGATAATTCCCGACAGCGAATTATCGGACCGGCTGTTCATGGAGGAGGCTTATCGCGGCCTTAGCTGATAATGCAAAACTAGGAACGAATAGATACTGTGGAGCAGTGGATTCTGTAGGAAACTACTTACGAAGACCGAATATTTATCTGTATATATTAAGGGTCTTTGGACTTGAATACCAAGGAAGCTGGAATAGAGTATAAGCTAATACAGCTATTCATAAGAATTGAATATTATTCTGGCTAGAATTATCTGGCGAGCCAGAAGAGGGTGACCGAATAATATAAAGATTAATATATATAATTAGAATTTTTCATCATTTAGACTTAATTGAATGGAGTACAAGAAGAAACCAACTGAATAATTATTAAGACTGAAATCTATCAATACTGGTTGTAATATTTGAATAAAGAGCCCTGATGACGTCCGGTTTAGGACGAAACGCGTAGGCTGAAAAGACTTCATGAATATGTGACATATTGATTCATCTGCAACAATTTTGGAATAAAAATTGGAATATTTTATTGGAACTTGGCCTGCTGACTGTTTGCTGAAGAAATACAATAATAAATTGTTGATATAGACATCACTATAAGACGTTCCTTTCCATTTTTATGATTTCAGCAAAGTATAGAGAAACAGAAAAATTAATACAGAGCCAAGTTTACGAATATAAGTAATTCGGCCCAAAAGACAGATGATTATAAATTCCAAAATCACAACGCAACATAGAATAGATGCGATATTCAGTTCTCGACTCATTGAAAGAAATTAAAATCTTTCCCTACACTACTCTACATGAGGGCCCTTCCTGTTTCTCTTCTATCATTCCCCAACGGTGTCAGCACGTGTCTACTTCCTAAGAAGTACTCACGTCAAATGGGTCGTTTTAGCTTATGGCTATGGAGCTCGCTCTAAGATGCTCCTTCTCCTCCGAAAGCTAGCAGAAGTCTGGTCTCGCTGTCCCTGCGCATCATACAAAAGATGGGATTCAACCCACAATACGTCATTCTCCTTAAAATTTTCCATTGCACCTCTATGCAGTAGCTTTTTCTTTTCATGGCACAAATTTAATTAATGATATCTTCCTTCCAGTGGCCTTGGCTTTCAGACAGACCAGATACGCAGGGCATCCTCCCTTCTCACTTCCCAGCCGTCTTCAAAGACATTCCGGGTCTCTCCTTAACTCTGAAAATAACGATGTGTTTTCTTTCACCTGCAGTAGGATGAGAACATTCTAATTTCGAACACAACAGCATTTAATTATTTATTTCTCAAGAGCAAGGAGAATCGAAACCTACAACTTTGGGCCTACAATTCAGGCAACTTAAACTAACCACAATTACGGTATATAGAGATAATATCGTCCTGCACATTATGCATGAAGGAATCGTAATACATACAAAGTTCTACTTAAATGCGTTCACTAGTTTTCAACATCAAATGATTCAAATAAATGTTTCTTAATAGTCGTAAAACACTGCAAACAATATGAATACATGAGAGTGCGTTTAAACCATGAGTATAGTGCACTCATACAAAATAGAGTGCTATCAGCGCCCTATCAGTTCCTCCTCTTATGACTGGTGTCATAACACCAACTTTCTATTCTCCTGTAGTTTCTCCTTGTAGAAGAGACCGACCTAAACAGAAGCTGTAGCTTGCCGTCCCTGTCTGAATCGTTGTAAACCCCTTAAGGTGCTGGTAATGACTGTCCTGCAGTCGTTCAAGTTGAAGCTCTCGCTTTTTCGAAACAGTCTCCTGATGTCGTGCCCTTTGCCATTTGTAAGCCTTGATGGCTCCTAGTAGGACAATTATACAAATGACAGCTATTATAATAGGCTTCAAGATATATCCCATTATTCCTTGTCCCAAACTTCCAAACCAACTGCCTATCTTGCCAAATCCTTTCCCCACTTGTTCCCAGAGTCCTTCAGCAGCCATCTCACGTAACTCTTGGTGTATATCTGAAATATTGTTGATATATTTCCTTATATCCCGACTGTTGTCAGGAATATAAGTACAGCACTGTTGAACTTTCAATAATTTGCAGACTCCTCCGGCTTTTGCAAGCAGCACATCTAGGGCAAGACGGTTTTGCAAAACCATAGCCCTTATCGAAACCATCTCCCCATCTACAAGTAATAAAATCTGAGCTGTATTTATTGAGAACTTATCCACTAATGTTGCCAGCTTTCTGATTTTCAAATCATTCAGAATCACACCCATACTCGGTATCATAGCCCCAAATATGTCTCCAATCACTTCTCCCGCACTCACACCACGTTTTCCTCTTTGAGGTCTTTTTCTTTCCAGGGTCCATAAATCATTCACATGAAAAATCTTGGGAAATACCACAGCCAAATAACAAGTGCCATACCAATTTTTGGGCAACTTCACATAGGCATTCTTTCCACACACAAAATACACATTGGGCACTATGGTTATTTTGTCCAATAATGCTTTTCTAATTGATTCTTCGATCAAGAAGACGTGCTCACAATCACTTTCACCCACAAATATCTTATCGTAGTATGTGGTCGGGTGTCTAATACACAACTTCCCCTTCTGCTGGAAATCTAATGCTATGGGTCCAAAACTCCCCTTTGCTTTATGATCTAATTCTTCTTTAGTCCATGGGGTAACCTTGTGCTTTGGATCTGGTCTAAATAGAGTCTGTCTATGCCGATCTTCTTTCTGATCTATACATTTCTTTTCAATGTCAGTTAACATACAGGTTAAATTGTGTCTGTGGGCATAGGACGTATCTAAAGTAATGGTAGGCACAAAATACTTTGACATTCGCTCTACTTCCTTATAATAATCATATTTATTCATGTATTTAAGAACTGGGACTTCTGAGAGTACCACATCATAATTTGAGAAATAGTACTCGAAGTGTGCCTTGCTATAAAACATGCTCAACAACACACTACATGTAATGCCATAGGTCAAAGGCAAATGATGGTATCGAATGCCTTCTTCTACTGAGGCTGGTAATTGCATACACACATAGCAATCCTTCGCTTCCATGGTATTCACATACTCATACAATAATCGAGCATACGCATTCAAAGTGAAATCACCTTTTGACAAATCAACATGTAATCTACGACTGGTTTCCTTAATCATTTCTAGATCCCTTGCGGATGCATCATCATCTATCTCAGAGATTGGTGTAGTGAGTGTTGCCTGTACCCTATTCTGTCCGGCATCCTGAGATCCAACTAGAGATGTAACGATCACCACAGTTATAACAATAAGCACCACTACAATGAGGGTGCCAATGATGCACTTCTGTTTGCGTGTTGATTTTTCGGACACCATGGTTTCTACTGATCCGTTCCAAAGCACAAAAGGGAAAACACAGTCTCTTCCTGTTTTCTTTGTTTTAACAATGTCTTTCTCACGTCTCTCCTCCCATGCAATTAATGTCAAAGTTCATTCGATTGATACTAAACCTATTGAAGAGATGTAGTCAGCCCTATTCCTCACTCCATCATCTACTAGAAAGTCCTAATTTTAAATCTTCTTAAACTGGGGTCTAAGTTATCTTCTTTCTAAGGCCTAATGCTTTCGTTGGTTATAATTCAAGCTTCATCGTTAATGATATTTGATCCAAGTATTTCGAGGACAAATTGCAAAATCTCCGCACGAATTTCTCCTAATTCTTGCGCGGTGAGCTGTCGGCCAAATGAAGGGAAGATAACCTGATTGAGGATCAGGAAACGCAATCCACTCAGCTTTGGAGGATTTGGAACTTACAGAGTTAGCTTTCCAAACACTTCTACGCCTGGGACCAGCAACTGTATTTCAATCGAGAGGGTGTCCCCTCCGTAGCTCACCGTACCAGCTCCCAATCTCCCGGTCTTTGCTGGGCTCTGCATCTGCAGCCAGGTACGTCCACTCAGGAGATGCGTATCTTCGAGACGCTATTCTTTCTCTTCTGGAGCGTCTCAGACCATCCGGTCTTTCTTCAGCGTCACTTTGGTCTGATTCAGATGTTTCAGGAATCGGAGCGAGATCTTTCTCGGATGCAAGCCTTATATTCAGCCTTTCTTTTCCTTCTGGCCACTTTTCCGCTCTGGCATCTGCTCTCCTCTCTTCCTCTTGATCTGATCCTTCTGCAATAGACTGCTCACCTTGATCTATTGCACAGTTCACTTCTGCAATATCATCTATTTCAGGATCTGGGCTCAATTCAGGAGCACTCAGCTCTCGTCTCTCGTGCTCACTTGGCTGTTCTGTTTCATCCGAAACTCTTACAGCTGGGCCTGTGCCTTCTTCGTTGTCTGTGTCAGGTCCACACACGCTTCTCGGAACCAGGGGACTCTCTTCCTCTGCAGGCGCTTGAACTCGGTGAGTGTGGGAAGCGTGTATCCAGTTCGGCAATCCTCCACACTTCACAGCGGTACTTGTGACCAATATCACCTGATATGGTCCTCGCCAGCGAGCATCAAGACAACTCTTCCTCACGTGCTTGCGAACTAGTACCCAATCACCTGGATTAAGATCATGCAGCAGGTCTCTCGAGGTGGATGCAGTTGCAGCCTCGACCTGGTGGGATACAGAAGTAACCACATCAGCCAGTCCCTTACAATAATCCGACACTAAATCATCAGTGATGTTTATCAATGCTGTAGGTGGCACCATAGGCAAACGCATAGCTCTTCCGGTCAAAATTTCATGGGGAGAAAGCCCTGTTCTCCTATCAGGGTGCTACGCAGACTCATGAGCACCAGAGGCAGCGCATCTGGCCATTTCAATGAAGTTGACGAACACACCTTTGCCACTCTTGACTTGATGGTGCCATTAACCTGCTCTACAAGACCTGAAGCCTCCGGCCTGTAGCTACAATGCAGTCTCTGATCAATGTTCAAAGCAGAGCACAACAATTTCATGATTTCACTGTGGAAATGAGTTCCTCTATCTGTCTCCACTGATGTCGGAAATCCATATCTCGGGATCAATTCTCTTAACAACAACTTGGCTACTGTGAGACTGTCACATCGTCTAGTTGGATATGCTTCCACCCAATGCGAAAAGATACACACCACCACCAAAACGTATCTCAACCTATTGCACCTCGGCATTTCAATAAAATCCAATTTTATCCTATTGAAGGGACTTCCAGATTTCCAATATGACTCAATGCAACCACAGTTCTCTTTCCAACATTCATTTGTTGACAAGTAACACACCTGTGACATACCGTTTCAGCCCACACACGAAAGCATGGATTAAACCACGTCTGCATAAACACTCGCACCATAGCATCTCTTCCCAGTTGAACTGCTCCGTGGATTTGCCTTGCCATTGGGCTCAGCAGACAATTAGGTAATACTGCTCTCTCATCTGTAGACACCCAAATGCCATCATCTCTTTTTGTGCAACCTGCTCTGACCCATGAAGCAGCTTCAATCAATCAGGAGTTTGTTAAAGCGCGACTACTCACCCGTAAGGGTCTCAAGGCGCTAGGGGTGGGGGGGGTGCAGGTTCCATTCCATCAAGGAGGTGGTCTGTCGAAGAGCCAGGTTTTGAGGTTTCTTGCGAAGATGGGGAGCGATGTTGTCTGTCTGAGGTGGAGCGGAAGGGCCTTCCATGCTTTGGCCGCGAGGAAGGAGAAGGAGCGGCCTCCCGATCTGGTCTTTCTGGTGCGGGGACCACGGCGTAGGAGAGCTGGGCTGATCGTAGGGTCCTTTGGGGTGCGTGGAATTTGAGTCGGCTGTTCAGGTATGCTGGTCCGGTGCCGTGGAGGGCCTTGTGTGCGTGGGTGAGCATCTTAAAGGTGATTCTCGCCTCGACGGGGAGCCAGTGGAGTGTGCGCAGGTGCTGGGAGATGTGGCAGTGTTTTGGCAGGTTGAGGACCAGTCTTGCGGCGGCGTTCTGGATGTTCTGTAGCTTGCGGATGAGGTTTTGTTTATTCCGGCGTAGAGTGCGTTGCCGTAGTCGAGTCTGCTGGTGACCAGGGCGTGAGTGACTGTCTTTCGGTGTTCGAGGGGATCCATTTGAAGGTCTTACGAAGGAGGCAGAGGGTGTGGAAGCAGGAAGACGAGACAGAGTTGATCTGGCGGTCCATTTTGAGCTCGGAGTCCAGGATGATTCCCAGGTTGCGTGCGTGGTCTGTGGGGGTTGGCGGGTTTCCAAGGGCGGGGGCCACCAGGTGTCGTTCCAGGCGTCGGGGTTTGGGCCCATGATGAGTACTTCTGTTTTGTTGGTGTTTAGTTGTAGGCAGCTGTTTTTCATCCATTTGGCGACGGCTTCCATGCTTTCTCGAAAGTTGCGTCTGGCGGTGTTGGGCTCGTTGGATAGGGAGAGGATGAGCTGGGTGTCGTCTGCGTATGACACGATGTTGAGTCCGTAGGTTCTGACGATGGGGGCAAGTGGAGCCATGTAGACGTTGAAGAGCGTCGGGCTGAGGGAGGAGCCCTGGGGGACTCCGCAGGTGGTAGGTGTGGGGTCCGAGAGGAAAGGGGGGTGTCTGACCCGCTGCATCCTGCCGGAGAGGAAGGAGCAGATCCAGTCGAGGGCCTTGTCCTGGATTCCTGCGTCGTAGAGTCTGCGTATTAGGGTGCGGTGGGAGACTGTGTCGAACGCCGCTGATAGGTCGAGGAGGATGAGGGCTACTGTTTCTCCTTTGGCCAGTAGGGTGCGGATGTCGTCTGTTGCGGCGAGGAGGGCGGTTTCCGTACTGTGGTTTTTTTCTGAAGGCGGATTGGGAGGAGTCGAGGATGTTGTGTTCTTCAATGAATGTGGCGAGTTGGCTGTTGATGGCTTTCTCGATGACTTTCGCTGGGAACGGGAGCAGGGAGATGGGTCTGTAGTTTTTGAGGTCGGTGGGGTCCGCTGAGGGTTTCTTTAGGAGGGGTTGACCTCGGCGTGTTTCCAGTCGTTGGGGGACGCAGGCGGTCGCCAGGGAGCGGTTGATGGTGTGGCGGAGCATGGGTGCGATGGTGTCGGCGGCTCTGTTGGAAGATGTGGTGGGGCAGGGGTCTGTGGGGGCCCCTGAGTGGATTGACTTCATTGTCTTCAGTGTGTCTTCGGTGGTGAGGGCTGTCCAGTCATCAATCGCTGGTTTCCGGGTGTCGGGGTGGTTGGTGAGGGTTCAGTGTGTTGGATGTCTTCGTCGAAGTTGTCGTAGATGCTCTTGATTTTGTGGTGGAAAAAGGTGCTGAGTTTGTCGCAGAGGTCTTGTGAGGGAGGGATGTCGGTAGACTCGCTGGTGGGTTGGGCGAACTCCTTGATGCTGAAGAGTTCCTTGCTGTTGTGCACGTGGGTGGAGATTCTGTCTTCAATCGCTTTTTTCCTCGTTTCTCTGATGAGTTGATGGTGGGCGTTGGTGGCGGCTCTGAAGTTGTTGTGGGCTTCTGTGAATTTGGTGTTCCTCCAGGCCTTTTCGAGGCGGCGGCATGTGCGTCTGGACTCTTCTGGGACTTCATCCTGCAACTGCTTCACCTCATCCCAAGTATCGGCTATAGCTAACATCATGCTGAGCTCGGTCTCTTCTGTGCTCTCACCTATATATTCTCCATTGAAAATGCAAGCATGTTCAGCGCAAAATCGTGCTACTTCATCTGCATAATTGTTGCCCTTAGTGATAAAGTCGTCTCCCTTTCCATGAGCTGCACATTTCACAACTGCTATTTCTTTGGGCTTCTGCAAATCTTCCAATAGTTGGCGCACATACTCGCCGTTACGTATAGGCGACCCTGAGGACGTTAGAAACCCCCTCTGTGACCATAACTGCCCAAAGTCATGAACTACACCAAATCCGTATTGACTGTCAGTATACACAGTCACTCGAATATCAGCTGCAATGATACAGGCACGTGTCAAAGCAACAATTTCGGCTACCTGAGCAGAGAATACTCTATTTAAACAGGCAGCTTCCACTACTCCCATGATGGTGCACACAGCAAACGCTGCTCTCAAATACCCTTCATTGTCTCTTAAGCATGAACCATCAACAAAAAGGATCAAATCAGATTGGGGCAAAGGTTCATCGACAATGTCAGGTCTGGGTTTGGTAGATAGGTCAGTAACATCTAGGCAGTCATGCTCTTCACAATCCTCATCTCCTTCCTCTGCCGGAACAGGTAACAATGTAGCAGGGTTCAGGGTGGTACAACGTTTCAGGGTAACATTTTCAGCGGCCAAGATAACCTGCTCATACTTGGTAAGTCTGTTTTTGGTCAGATACTGTGTTTTCGTTCTGGTCATCAACAATTCTACTGAATGGGGCAGATAAACTATGAGCGGATAACCCATCACTATGCTTTCACATCTTTCAATGCTGACACCGGTTGCAGCAACGGATTTCAGACATCCGGGCAACGCAGAAGCTACAGGATCAAATGTAGCTGAGAAGTAAGCTACTGGTCTACGGGCACTCCCATGTGTCTGTACAAGGACTGCTAACGCACATCCCTCCTTTTCACAGCAAAAGAGCGAAACGCTTTGTTATAATCCGGCATTCCGAGAGCTGGAGCACGACAGATACTTTCCTTCAGCTCACGGAAGGCTTTCAAGCACTCGTCATCCCATGGTACCGGATCACTAACATCCTTTCGAGTCAGTTTCAACAGAGGCTTTGCTTGCAAGGAAAATTTGGGATCCACTGTCGACAATAGCCGACCATTCCCAAAAACATGCGGACTTCTTTTTGTGTTTTCGGAGTTCCCATTTGCAGAATCATCTCTATGCGATCTGGTGACACCCTTCGTTTTCCTTTCTCAATCCGGTGACCTAGGTACTGAACTTCAGACAAACAATACTGCAGTTTGTTTGGAGACAGTTTGTGTCCATTCTCTGCCAAATGATTCAGCAACGCCACAGTGTCAATCCTGCAAGCATCCTCAGTCTCTGAGGCGACCAAACGGTCGTCTATATATTGCACTAAGACTGAGTCTTGGGGCATCACCAGTCCTTCAAGATTCTTTTTCAGACTTTGACTAAAAATAGAGGGGCTTTCTGTATACCCCTGAGGAATCTTTCCCATGTTAATACACGATCGTCCATCCTAAACGCAAATAAAAACTGACTTTCTTCATGCAATGGTATGGAGAAAAAGCATGACACAAATCTATCACTGTAAACCATTCTGCTTTGCATGGTATCTGGAATAGAATAACAGCTGGATTCGGTACCACAGGACAACATGGGATCACAATTTCATTAACCCGACGCAGATCCTGCACTATTCTGTACTTGCCACTTGGCTTCTGCAGTCCCATGATAGGTGAGTTGCAGGGACTTCCTCTTATCTCCTTAAGAATACCTTGGGCAATCATAGTCTCAATCACAGGTCTTATTCCGGCCACAGTTTCCGGAGTCAATTTATATTGTGGCGTTCGTGGGAATTCAACATTGGGTTTGACCTGTATCTTAACTGGCTCAACCCCTCTCATCAGACCTACATCCTCGCCCGTAAAATCCCACACTTTCGGATCAACCGAGTCTCTCAAGTCATGTGGCAATTCTGCTATTGTGAGCACCACAAACATTTCTGCACACAGACTCATGTTAGCCATTTTAAAATCAGCATTGTCATCATATGTTTGCAACTCCACACCTCTCGGAGTGCACAATATAGTACAATTGAGCTTGCACAGAAGGTCTCGTCCCAAAAGACAGACCGGACTTGAATTGCACACTACAAATTGGTGTTTATCCCGAAATGGTCCTATTCTCACGGGTAATTCGTTTGTCAATGGATTGGTCATTTTCTGATTACTAACCCCCACTACTTGAATCGATTGTCCCGAAAGAGTTAAAATTTGGGACTACTTCAGTTCTCACCGTGGAGCGAGCAGCTCCAGTGTCTAATAAGAAGGTAACAGGATATCCATTCACATCTGCATCCACAAACGGCCCACTCTGATCTACTTCTAGGATCGCATCTAAGGTGCATTCCTCGTGCACCCCCTCTGACACTCTTGTAAATCTTGATTTTGATCAAATCTATCTTGTATTTCAAAATAAGGCATCTGATGGTATAACTGATTATGCATGGGTATCCTAGGAGGTTGAGGTACTTGCACTTGTGGCTCATATCCTCCTCCATACATAGACCTGGGTCTTGTCACAGTATTGACAGTCTCGGACAGCTGTCCCTCTCCTTCCATCTGTATCTGATTTGCTGGATTCGATCTACACTCGCGCTTCCAATGCCCGATTTTGTGACAATAATGGCAGGCAGTGACCCTTTTCTGTTGGGCCACCCATTCACTTGCACCTGGATCCATTCCTCTTCCTCTACCCTGACCAGGTTGGGTCACCATCTGTTGTCCCATTCCTCTTCCTCTTCCTCTTCCACCTCCTCTACCTCTACCTATCGCTCCTCCAATCCCTTGCGTCAATCAGTGTTTCTCAACTGCACCAGCATCAACTTGTCCTTCAATTTCTTCTGTGTCGACTCCACTTGATCACTGCAATATTTAGCATAACGCAGAATCTCGTCCGACTTATTCTGCCAACATATCAAGTGCTGCTGTATCATCAAACTAATATCAGATTTCAGTCCCAACACAAACTTCGAGACAAACTGTCCCATATCTTTCTGTTCAATTGTATCCAATCCACTATGCTGCTTAAAAGCTAACAACAATCTTTCGTAATAATCATGTACTGATTCCTTAGAGTCTTGAGTGGTGCGATCAATCTTCAACCAATCAACAGTCTGAGGAGCTACCTTCGACTGCAACCATGTAATCACTTGCTCGTATTTTCTCATTACATCAGGTGAAGGACCATGAGTCACTGAATCTCTAGGTGGCTCTGCAGTAGGCCACTCAATGGCAATCTTACATGCCGCCCACAACCGCCGGCACTACGATATCAAACAAGGTGTTTAAATCAATCCACAATACTTTCGAAATCTTTACAAACCGATCTATTTGCTTGTACCACTCAGCAGGTTTTTCCTCAGCCGAGGAAAATCATTCAGTAAATGCTGCTAAATCACCCCTGCTCCATGGCACATGTACATACCCTCCATTCTGTACCACCCTGAGGGGGAAATCTCCTGCAGCTCCCATCCCTCCACCCGGAGGCGGAGTATTTCCTATTCCAGTCTGGAAGCTTTTCTTTTTGGCCCATCTTTCTTTCCATCTGTCTAATTCTTTCCATGTCCGCATCCTATCACTAGTTCTCTAATTTGTGCTTTCAATCCAATCGTTCGCTTCTCTTCCAAATCCTTATCTGTGTAATTTAATCTGCAAGAACCCTGTATCATCTTGGTCTTTGACAAATCAACCTCATACCTTTGTGCCAAAAGCAACAATGCATCATAAGCTCGTTTGGCCTTTCTTGTCATGTCCTTTGCTATGAACAGTAGTTCGCTCGAGTCATACGTCTCAATTCTGATCAGGGTAGATTACCTTCAATCACCTCATCTAGTTCTGCCTTTAATCGTACCACATCTAGCATTGGTGCTTTTATTGCGCTTTTTAACACTTTCTGAATTTCCTCGTTTCTTGTATCTTCCCTGTCACAGCTTTGGGCTCTCCTAGGAACTGCACCCTCTTCTATCTTTGAAGCTGGGCGTCTATCTCTTTCCAAGCTTCTACTTCTCCAATGGTCACCTGCACAAACAACCTGTGGCTCAAACAGTACTCTAGGCGTTTCTTGTCTCTTGCTTGTCTCTTCCCTTGGCATCATTGACTCTCTCACTGGTTGAACCCACATTCGAAGGTCAGACCTAGAATTCGCTAGAGCTCCTGTCCGTCTTCGTTCTGACCCACTATCCACTCTTGATGGATCAGCTGTAGCTGGCAGTGGAGTACTAGATTCCACTGGTATCCGACTTAACCCAGTCCCACTCATTTCAAGGCTCCCTCCAGACATTGTCTCTTCCCCTTCACTTATTTGCTGTTGACTGTCATCGGTTCTTTCTCTAGGAGTATATATCGGAACCACCGGCCCTATTGTGACTGGTACCGACAAAGCATCTGGTAACTGCATATTTCCTGCAGGTTGTACTGGCTCAGGGTTTGGATACCTCATTCCTCCAGACCCTCCCGAATGTGTACCATTGTAATCATGCTTCTTACTCCTGCCGATTGTTCCTCTGAACCCAGCTGTCCCACACATAAAAGCTCTTCTGATGGGCGCAACCTCTCTGTCTCTGATCTAGAGTCGCACGGTGGAGGACGTTCCGCTAGCAATCTATCGAGGAAGCTGTCATCTGTATCACTGTCCTCCTCTGTCGTCTTTTCCCTTCAGCCCCTCTTCTAACGTAAGAAATGGGTACAAACGTTCTCCCTCTATGGTGTCTACTCTCCATCTTTTCAACTGGGCATCCCATCTAGCATCCTGATATGCCTTCATTGCTTTCTTCATTCTTCCCCGTGAAGCCTCTCTCCTTTTTGCTAGGGCAGCTCTCATCCATGCATCTAATGCCTCAAATTTTGTGGGTCTAGGGGGAGGTTTCAGTGCATTCATCACCCCCTCAGCTGGGTCAGCACTTCCATACGAAAAGACCCATAACGAGGGAAAGCCAATTCACCCTCTTTCTCTGTAATTTTATGCCAATTCTGAAGCCACACTATAGTATGAAGTCCTACATTCGTTGCCATGTAATGTGCCGGTGCGTCTTCTGGCGGAGCTTCTTCTCCTACCCGAGTCACTACCCCTGTGTCGCCTCTACACAAATCTCGCAATACCCTAAAGAATCTCATTGTAAAATCGATCAATTGCAAGCCCAAAATACACTGTTCCACTGCGAACGAACTTCCACCAATCCCAGCGCAGCATTACACCAACCAACCTATCGCAGCGCAGCGCACCCTGACGTCACTTCTCACTCCTTGCAGCGGCTCACCCGCCTTTACAATTTCACCGCAAACTCGCTTACACACATTCGTACCACAAGTAACTGTATATCCAAAAGTTATTCAACCAAGTAACTGTTCCTACACAATTACAATAACTTACAGTCACATAAAACAAGTAATTGTCTGTCACTAAAGATCGATAGAACACTCTCACAAGAACATTCAGCCGTTGTGACCCCCCGACCTGCGTTGGTCACTCAATCGCCATAGTCCACCCCGGTACCTGAGGCTTTCTACCGCGACCTATTCCTCATTCACACAAAGTTCCCTAACACAAGTGGATTGTCGATAGCGCTTCACAACACCCACATTTGATCAGACAATTACAATACAAAACTATCCCGGGATCTTGGACTTCTCTTGAGTCCGCTCACCAAAACTTCCTGCTCCGCACGTGTCCGGACCAGTAAACCAAAAACCACATTCACTCAACATACATCCCAACTCCGCAAGACATCACCCACTTACTCATCACCACAATCTAACACCACAATTCCTTTCATACTCACGCCACCACTGTTTCCGCCGCACCATCAACGTCCGCCAGTCTCCGGTCTCCGCCGTCTTCCACTCCACCTCAGGGCTCTTCAACCTTCAACCCTACTCCTGATTACTCCCCTCACCTTAGAGGTAAACCACTTTAAAGGTAAACCATCCTCTGCTACCATTTGATTATGCTAAATTGCACACCTAATGTTCCCTACTAAGTATAGCGTAAGCGATCGATCTTTTATTTACCTAAAGTGGTTGAGGGGAGGAAACAACTCAGATAGATATCAGCAAAGTCGTCATGCCTGAAAAGACCACCAACTTCAAAGTGCAGTTTGAATATTTATTATAAGGCCAAAAACAATTGGATGTAAATACATCTCAATAGCAAAGTATAGAGATACAGAAAAATTAATACAGAGCCAAGTTTACGAATTGAAGTAATTCGGCCCAAAAGACAGATGATTATAAATTCCAAAATCACAACGCAACATAGAATAGATGCGATATTCAGTTCTCGACTCATTGAAAGAAATTAAAATCTTTCCCTACACTACTCTACATGAGGGCCCTTCCTGTTTCTCTTCTATCATTCCCCAACGGTGTCAGCACGTGTTGACTTCCTAAGAAGTACTCACATCAAATGGGTCGTTTTAGCTTATGCCTATGGAGCTCGCTCTAAGATGCTCCTTCTCCTCCGAAAGCTAGCAGAAGTCTCGTCTCGCTGTCCCTGCGCATCATACAAAAGATGGGATTCAACCCACAATACGTCATTCTTCTTAAAACTTTCCATTGCACCTCTATGCAGTAGCTTTTTCTTTTCATGGCACAAATGTAATTAATGATATCTTTCTTCCAGTGGCCTTGGCTTTCAGACAGACCAGATACGCAAGGCATCCTCCCTTCTCGCTTCCCAGCCGTCTTCAAAGACATTCCGGGTCTCTCCTTAACTCTGAAAATAACAATGTGTTTTCTTTCACCTGCAGTAGGATGAGAACATTCTAATTTCGAACACAACAGCATTTAATTATTTATTTCTCAAGAGCAAGGAGAATCGAAACCTACGACTTTGGGCCTACAATTCAGGCAACTTAAAATAACCACAATTACGGTATATAGAGATAATATCGTCCTGCACATTATGCATGAAGGAATCGTAATACATACAAAGTTCTACTTAAATGCATTCACTAGTTTTCAACATCAAATGATTCAAATAAATGTTTCTTAATAGTCGTAAAACACTGCAAACAATATGAATACATGAGAGTGAGTTTAAACCATGAGTATAGTGCACTCATACAAAATAGAGTGCTATCAGCGCTCTATCATGATGATGGTCTGGGCATGCGTAATATGTCTCCAGCAAAGTACAGTGCCTTCCTGCGAAGCCATCATGGAAAGAGGCCACCCCTGCTGTGGTTTGGTGGGAGGGGAGAAATGCCTTGACTCATGGTATATTCATGAAAATGTAGAACAGTGGGACATGTGTCTGGGTACTGCTTCAAGCGCGTGACAGCCTGAGGGTACACACAGCTCTGCCTCCCTTGACATTTATCTCAGAGCCAGCCAGTGCCACCAGATGACTCTCGTCTCATGGGCGCACACTGTCACATGCTTCTGTGTGCATTAATTATATCGAAAACGTGCTTTACTTCTCAGAATCCTTCCCAATAAACCTTCCCCCATCTTTTCTGGTGAGGTACCCTGCAGGAAGTGAATTCATCTACGACTCTCCCCAATAGCCTGCCCCTGACTAAGCCTCAGCCTGGCCCTCCTGGGGGCAGTGGATGCTTCCAGTCAGAGTCCAGATGATCAAGACAGGAGGCTGTGCCCGGAATTCAGAGTGTGTTCGAGGTGGACAAGGCATTTATAAAACTCTTCAATAAATAAATATGCCGTCACCTTGGCTTTGACCAGGTTGGTAAGCGCATGTGTGTGTGTGAGTGTGTGTGTGTCACCTTTGTGCAGGTGTTTGAGCACTGACACATTGGTGAAGAGAGGGGCCCTCTGCACAGGGGGGCACTGACTGCTGGGGTCTGTAGGGCGCAGGTAAGTGTCGGGGTGCCAGGCAGGCCAGGCTACAAGCAGGATTACTCTGTGTTTCACTCACACATTTGGCTGTAGAGGTGTTGACGGCGCTGCCCGTGGTTGGCATGGATGGCGCATCTCAGTGAGCGGAAGGGGAACTAAGGTTCTGGGTTTGGGGGGCACAGACAGCCTTGAGAAGAGCCAAAGCACAAGCCGAACCAACCACAGATGTAAATCAGAAAACAAATGTCATAAAAAATACGTTAAAGATTAAAAATTTTAAAATATATATTTTTCAACCTGTCTTGGTGTTTCCATAAAGTGCATACAATCAAGTCAAGTCAACAAAAACTTTATTCGATTCACAGAATCATTAAAGCATAATTAAAACACGCAAGAAAACATTAGTAAATCAAACACCTAAAATGCATTAATCCTGATAATATTTACAGTTAGCAGCAGCAAAACCATGTATCAATGTACTTCATATATTTGGGAATCTTTAGTTATTTTAGTCACAAGGATTTTTGTTCAATTCATTATATATAGTATTTAGTAAAAATTCTTTAAAGTGTCAAGTGCAAATTTGTTCGACCTTATTAAAAACAGCTATTAAACATATTTCATCATATTATTTACATTATATACACTCTATCAAGATACGATTATATAACATACAGCCTATACGCGATTAGGAAACTGCGTATGCTGCTTATTAATAAGTACGAAACTAAAAATATAAGCAATACTTCAGTAATGCTGAGTAATTAATTATAATTAAAACTCAACAAAATATACATTCAACAAGCCACAATTTAAAATACACATCATGATACCAAAGTCATAGTACCCAAGGAAACCCCTATTTAAAAAGAATAATATAAAATGTCTTTAAAATTTTAGACCTTCTTTCCTTCTTATAAAATTTGTAGTCAGTAAAAATCTGCTAACCGCGAAGACAAAAAGTTTTGAGGAATCAGTTTTTAGTATGCGCAGCATATCATTAAATTTTCTAACATTCAAGCTTCTGCCTATGGGTTTTATCCATTTTCTTCTAGGGTTTGTGTATTTAGGACAGAAGAATAAAACATGGGCAGTATCCTCTCTGGCGCCCAAATGGCACAACGTACATTTAGAATCTTCATCTCTATTCTGACCATGCCCCCATTTTGATGTAAAAGCTTTTATCTGCAACGTACCATACCTGAATTTCAGGTATAACATTTTTGCTAGTTGGGGTTCGATGTCATCCAAAAATGGTTCAAAGTGAGGATTTGTTTTAAACATCAGGAATTGAGTTGTAAGTGTTCCTGATATACCATTTAAAGTGACACTGTGCCAAATGAAGTTCCAATAAATAATTTTAATTTCCCGCTTTGAATCAGGTCTCAGCAGGCCTGGGCTTTCCCAAAATCTGCTCAGGCCTAAATTAGAGAGCCACTTGCGAATGTGTACCAGCCATGGAAAAGTAGTATGAGTGTCAAGTGCCAATAACTCACTCAATGCTTGTCTATATGTCACTAGTTCATCAGTAGTCCAGATTCTAATCCAGTATGACAAAGTCATCAAATTGCCTTATGTTCAAGCCGTTTAATACCCAGATCATATATTAATGGAATCAGAGGGGTATTTTGGGAAAGTGCCACAAATCTTCTTAAAACCTTATTTTCTCCCACAATTAAAGCGGAAAGATTTTCCCCACCCCACAACTCCTGAACCATATAGGGCTGCGGTTTGCGCTCTGGACTTGTAAACTTCCAGGGCTGGTGATATTGCCTTTGTCATGGTTGCATGCTGTTTCTTTATAATTGGAGCAGAATTTTGCAATAAAATTGATTTTGATTTCATTATCTGAGGGTTCCATGAGAGTTTTGAATCGATAGTTACCCCAAGATAAATGAAATTAGAGACACGCTCTATGACCACTCCGTTCAATACTATATTATTTTTAAAACATTTGTGGGGTTTTATAGCCATATATTTTGTTTTAACGGGGTTAATTTCCAAGCCTTTTAATGAACAATATTCATTTAGTGAGTTTAAAAGGTTTTGCAGGCCCTTTGGGGTTTGGGATAGGAGAATAGTATCATCTGCAAAGGTGAGAGCGCAGATGTGGGTCCTTCCCAATTTTGGGGAATCATGTTGTGATTTTTGGAGGAACTGGACCATGTCATTAACGTATAAAAGAAACAAGGTTGGCGCCAGGACACATCCTTGGCGCACCCTCTCTTGACAGGTATCTCCTTCGTAAGTTCCCCCTTTACCCCAACGGACTTTTGCAAAATTACCCTCATGGAGCCTAATCAATTGGATCAGAATCTCCTTAGGTACTCCCTGCTGCAGCAAATTTGACCATAATAGGTCCCTAGGGATTGAATCAAAAGCGGCCTTTAGGTCGACAAAGGCGACATATAGATGACCAGGTCTCAACTTTGTGTATTTCCAGGCTATAGTTACAAATCTAAACACTTGATCTATCGTGCTAGTTTTCTTTCTAAAGCCCGCCTGGCAAGATGAAAGAACCTCATTATCATTCATCCAATCGTTCAGTTTATCCAAAATTTGCTTGGCATAGACTTTTTGTAATATGTCTATCAGACTTATGGGTCTATAATTAGCGGGATCATCTCTGCTGCCCTTCTTAAAAATCGGAACGATTTCCGCACCCTTCCAGGAGTCTGGGATTGGTTGACCCCTGGCAATTGCATTACATAGATGATTTATATATGGCGCCCACACCTCAGGTTCATGTTTAAAAAGATGCCCTGGTATCTTGTCGGGTCCTGGAGCTTTCGATGGCTTGATAGCCGATATCGCTAGTATGGTATCTTCTATACTAAAGTGTAAATGCCCAACTTCCTTTAGGGTCAGCAATCCCTCGGCACTTGCTACTAATGCTCTATTTACCAATTTTGGAAGTGCATACAAATTTGCAAAGTGACTTTCCCATGTGGAGGGATCTAAGTGGTGGTCATGGGCCGGAGTGTTTGTTTTGCTACCATGGGCTATAATCCGCCAAAACATGGCCTGATCACCAGCCTTTGCTGCTACTATCAAGTCCTCCCAGCTAGCATCTTCCCAATTTCTTCGGGCTACCTTCAATATTTTATTATATGCATTTCTTTCATGTCTGATCACAGCTATCTCTTTAGATTGGATCGCCTTAATGAGGCGTTGTTTAGCCACTACACATTCTTTATTAAACCAAGAATTAGATGATCTAATTTCAGCCTTACAATTGGTTTGCCCTGATTGTGGTTTAGTTAAATAAGGTCTTATATCTTCTATCAGCTTTTGATGAATCTGAGTTATAGTAAGATTTTTAGTACCTGAACTTAAGAAAGAAGCCAAAAGGTCACTAAAGACATTATATATTTTAGTTAGGGGTTCAACTTGGTCAACTAGGGATGGCCATTTTACTGTCCTTCTGTTATTGCTTACTAAGAGCGCTATGACCTCATCACATATTTCGAATTGAGGCGACGAGTGTGTCAAAAACCATTTTCCCGCCAGGTCTAGGCACAGTGGGAAATGGTCACTTTCTCTTCTATCATCGACTTTAAAGTCCTTTACATAAGCCCAATGAGCTACACTTATCATGATGTAATCTATTCGAGACACCGAGTTACCTCTTGAGAAAGTATTTGCACATTCAAGATCCGAAGAAGATCTGCCATTACAAGATCTTAGGCCTTTCTCTATGGTGAAGTGAAATATCTGCATAGCAGAAACAGAACACCCCACCATTTTTTCCACTCGAAGTGGCGGGATCCCCATAGTAAGGTCTTCTTCTTCGAGGATGGTATCTAGTCCTAATAACGGTTCATAGCAACAATTAAAATCTCCCCAACTATAATGGGCCCATTTAGTGCAATAGAATCGAGAATTTCATCCAATTGTTGGATTATTGACGATTCTTTCGAACGCTCCCTTGGTCTTATATATATATTAAAAATAAGCATCTGCGACCTATTTGGAAAACTCAATTTTAGGCCCAGGATATCATTCGAATTAGTTAGTACTAATTCTATAGCTGCATTTATATGATTTCTTACCCAAATTAGTAGCCCGCCTGATGGTCTGCCTTTGCCTAGCTGACATGCTTCAATGCTAAAAGTTCTATAGCCCACTTTATATAATGGCTCCCTCGCCCATGTCTCCTGGAAAAGACAGAAATCAAAATTATCAATATAATCCTGCCAATCAGGTTCAAAAAGTTTTTAGGGAGTCCCGCTATGTTCCATGATACCATCTTCACACCTCCTGGTATTAATGTACTTGAGATGTGAGACGGGGAATTAGTAGTAATAATGTGCTCCAACCCTTGTGACCCCGGGATGTTGATTACTTTGCTTACCACATGATCCTTTATTTCTTGATGTGAATCCCGGATGGGTTGTACTTCCGGGTTTGTTAAATGTTGGTCCCCATATGTCAAGCTAGAAGTCCCCTCCTTTTTAGAGTTCGATCTTACCAACAAATTCAGTCAATCTACCGCTTCAAGATTTTTTGAGCCCTCCCTTGCTTTTATAGCAAAGTTACAACTGCCTGGGCTGGCTCTATTCCGCCTAATACTCATATTAGAAGCAAATAAAGAATGGGTACGAAGATTCATGGTAATTAAATTTTCGGCAATAATTTTTTAATACAGCGTTAGTTTTATGTCGTCCAAATCCCCCTCCTCCTGGTGCAATCGCTCTGCCTTGAATATGTCAGATCTTATAACAGAGAGGCACTGCCGATCATTTCTGATCCAGTGAGTTGCCTTATTTATAAGGGAGTCATTGTCTTCCCTAACACCCTGTTTTAATCTTGGAGCATTGGTTAAAAAAACATTATAGCCGGTCATCTCCCCCCCATTTACACAGTGATTTATTGGATAAGGTTCCTGATTCCATTGGGGGTCCCCATTCTTCTGCCCATAGTTTAGACACAACTTAAAATGACCTTGCGTGGCTTGTGACTGCCTCTTATCTGGTTGGGCTTCCAGGTATTCGATTTTGTGTTGTGCATGTTGGTGCAATGAGGGTAATCCAGGATGATTATATGCATTTGACATTTGAGGCCTTGGTCTAAGTAAGGGGTATGGTATACAAGTCGTGTTTTTAATCTGGTTTATTTCTTGGTTTGGTAAAAATTTCAAACCACCACAAGGTGGAATTCTATCTGGATTATTGTCTATCTGAGTGTTTTGAAGATTTCTCCTTGTATGTTCTTCTACCTCCGGTGCACTAACCTCAACTACTCGATTTTTGAATAAATTCGTTGTTAGCACCTCTATCATACTTTTAATTATCTTGACCTCTTCCTGGACTGCTTTTAATTTTGCACCAAGATCCAACACAAGCATATGTGTATCTAGATGTTGCATGCGTGTTACAACTACACTCTCATTACCTATGTGGTTTCCATGGCCCTCTATTTCTGTTTGTTTTACTTGTAATTCCTCCATGTTGTGTGCTAATGGTGAATATCTATTAGAGCACTCTATACTTGGGATCTCCCTTGGCATGGATGGTGCATCTCAGTGAGCGGAAGGGGCACTAAGGTTCTGGGTTTGGGGGGCACCCATCCTTGAGAAGAGCCAAAGCACAAGCCGAACCAACCACAGATGTAAATCAGAAAACAAATGTCATAAAAAATACGTTAAAGATTTAAAATTTTAAAATATATATTTTTCAACCTGTCTTGGTGTTTCCATAAAGTGCATACAATCGTATCAGTGACATTTATTTATAGTAATACTTTTTTAAACTTGAAACATTCAGGATTATCCCCATGCCCGGGTGACGTTGCCGCGAGAAAATGCCAACCTGTCATGTCCTCTTTCTATGTAAGCAATAATATTGTTAAATATGAAACAAGATTTTATAGGAACCATATAGAGGTGAGGTTTGTGCAGCGGAGACTCCATAGAGTCACATCGGTCTCTCTTCCCTTAAACACCAAAGCACGGCCAGCTTGAGCATGTGCCAGCGGAGCCCACGCCCAGGGCGCCGACCTCCAGAAGGGTGCTGACTTCAAAAAGATAAGGACCTCTTTTTCTTCCCTTACTTCAATATCCTTTGGTTCTCAAGCCCCAGGAAGTGTGAAGCATATATGTAGCGCGAAATATACGCTCAATTGTGACTTTCTGGCTGTTTTAAAGCATCTCTGGGCATATCTGACCGGGCAGGGGCATTACCCAAGATCTGCATCTTCAGTGATGGGTCATCGGCAGCAAAGATGTCACAGCTGCACCTTGCAACCAATCACTAGATCCTAAGAGCATGTCATCTTCCATTACTTTAATTAATATTTTTTTTAGGTAAAATATAAAAAGTGAACAAAATACAAGTGCAAAATTTTCAACAAAGTTCTAATTAAATGCCTTTTATTTTCTATTTCTTACTTTTGTTACAATCACAGCACGCCCTGGTTTAGCTTTAAACATCTTAAGCGAAGGCGCGGGTGCCGCGATTGCTTCAAAAGTAAATAAATAGAAAAACAACCATTTGCATTGCACTAGGTCTCGCGTTACTGAATATTTGAGCTATTGGCGTTGCATTACTATTGCCAACGCCAATAGCTCAAACTTTCAGTAATGCGAGACCTATTGCATTGCAAATGCTTGTTTAGATTCCACGTGCTCCTGTCCATTACTGTTAACCTTTCCGCTTGCACGATGCTCTGCTGCTTAGTAACTATGATTGTGTTGTTTTGATCACACACACAACCAAACTCACAGAGACACCAAGACACTTTTAAATAGTTTAATGTAAAGTGCAGCGGTATAATCTTAGAAAGTGCAGTGTAGGTGTTTCTTATGAGCAGTTTTACAGAGACTGATGGCTGACGTCGGTTGTGCAAGGTCAGCAGAGCTGTCGAGGCCATGAATCCCTCCCTCCCCGCGCCACCCCCCTCCACCAGCATACCTGGGTAATTAGAACCGTACTGTGGGATTACATTACAGCTCGGTTTTTGCAGGGATTGAAAGCAGAGCCGTTCCCAGAACCGATGCCTGGGGCGGTCCTGACTCCGGAGGGCTGACAGCATCAGCACCAGCTGAAGAAACACCGAGAGTGGGCGAGGCTGCCAAGACTTACCCAGGGAGGGTTCAGGTGCGTGTCTGCACAGAAGATCTATGCAGGCAGTCCTGGGAGATGCCAGTCATATCAAGCAGGGAGAGGGCCAAGGCGTGACGCACGGCCTGCGTCACTCCTGCCTGTACCATATATCACAGATGGGATGATGCGGAGAGGCGACACCCTGGATAGCATTAGATGACTGCAGTGTAGCTAAGATCAGTGGTCGAAGTGGGCGGGATCGGCAGGGTACGGCGTGCCCCTACTTTAATTTCATAGTCCGTTCCCCTACTTTCTTATTGTTAACATGCCTCCCAGACGGCTGAAATCTCCAAGGCCGATAGTTAAGGCTCGGATTTTGGGGACGGACGGAGCGGGCACAGAATGAAAAGGACTCTGTCTTTTCCTTCGTGCCCAGAGAAGACAATGACAGTGCCCAGTTCTCCTGCAGCTGCCACCCCCCCCCCTCTCTTTGTTCCCCCTCGTCCCTCTCTTTCTGTCTCGCTCCTCCTCATTTAGTGAAAACCGAGACTTCAAGAAACTGGTATTGCCTTCTCTTTCCTCCTTTTGTTTATTTGCTCCCCTGTGAAATGGATCCAAAAAAGAACAAGCATTTGCAATGCAATAGGTCTCGCATTCGCAAAAGTTTGAGCCATTGGCATTGTAAATGACAAACCCTTCATCCATGTGTTGGTTTTGAAAACAGATAAATAAATGGCATTGTCATTTACAATGCCAATAGCTTAAACTCTGGCATTGTAAATGACAATGCCTTTTATCCATGTTTTTAAAAAGAAACATAAATAAAACGCATTGGCATTTACAATACCAATAGCTCAAACTCGTGTAAATACCAAAAATACTCGATCTCTGATCAGCAATTGATGCTTCTGCTTTTCAAACTTAAAAACATATGTTGTATTAGAAACACCTTAAACAAATGTAATGCAAAAATGTCCCTTTTGAAAATATGTCGTCCATACATAAATAGTATTTTATAGGATAAGCAATTAATGCACACATATATGCACGGTCTGTGAAGCACTAGATATAAAGGGGCAGAGAAAAACACATAGTCCTGTTTCCCCAGTCCGCAACCTCTAACAACCACCAACAACAGACATAGTAGAATTATTTTGTGATGTCTGCTGCGGCTTTGAACTGCTCAGTGAAATATCTCACTGGATTAGGTAGGTCACTAAACCTACAACAAGTGCTCCTTTAAATGTCTTGTAATTTATATGCGTGGATACAGCTGAAGTACACTGTCCCGTCCTACACAACCACTGCCTCTACAGCTGTGGCAAGTAGAATGTGTGCATTTTTATACAGCACCAACTTTAAATGGGCATGCATAAAAGATTATGAGTGACACTATCTTACAAGCAAAATCAAGCAATATAGACAAGGGAAACATATATAAATCATAGAAATTACACCTATTTGAGCAACAAGAAACTCTAAGATATTAAAACTGCTGTAGGCAAGCAGCATTTTAGTAACTTTTGAACAGTTTGAGCTGGAAACAAAAACATTTTTGTCAAAATCTGCAGTTGCAGCAGATGATGGATTATGTGGCGAATGCGGCAAATCTATAATTATGCGAAAATTGCTGCAGCCACATAATTGCATAATTCCATTGGCCCTGGTTATAGGAGAGAAAGATAAGCAGTGACAGGAGGAAATGGAATGACAATAGAAAGGCGATTATATACTGTAGTGAGGCAGTGACAGAAGAGGGTGGACAGTGTATGATTACAGAATTTAGGGCAATGCCAACGGCAGGATGGGCAGTGGCAGAGACATGTTGTATACGGAGAGATGAGCAGTAATTGGAGAGGGGACATGGGAAGTGAAAGGAGAGAGGACAGTAACATGAGGCAGAGTTAGAGGAGGGTAGTGACAGGAGGGAGAAATAATTTGTGAAAACATAACTACGCCCAGTGTGAAGCTCTCTGAGGAAGGAGAGGGAAACAGCAAAACGCGGGACAACACGCAAGAGCTATAGAAGGAGAGCTCGCAGTTTGAGTGACCTCAGTGTGAACAGATTTTTAAATGCTGGAGTTCCTTTCTGTTACATAGGGTGTAAACACAAAAAATTAAATCTGAACTTTCCTATTTGGAGCACAGTTTCAAAATCAAACAAGGAGTGCACTTACTAGAAACAGCTGGCAAATAGGGTGCCTGAGCCCTCCAGTTGCTGGTAGTGCGCCTCCACCAATCGCTCGTTGCCCCATACGGCTATAAGCGCGTTAGTTTCTGCTGGGGTCCAGGACATGCCGCGCAAGCGGCCGACTTGGAAAAGGAGACTGAGGGCGACGAGGCAAGGCCCGGACCACCAGCGCATCCCTCTAGAGGCGACGAATGGCTTGGGGTAGAAGGCGCCGACAACGATGGGCGTCCATCGCTCAGCCCAGGTGAAGTAGGGGACATAGCCTCGCGCTTTGGAATCTTCAGTGGCGGCGGAGCGGGATCGGATTGCAGATCCGACTCACAGGGCGCAGCCATGTTGACTCCTCGGAACCAGCGGGAAGTTAAGCTGAAGACACGCCGTGAGCGTGCGCATCGGCTGCCTGGACAGGAGATGTGCACGCGTATGGTGCGAGCAGGCGTTGTGATAACGCCGCGAGCCGTACGCGTGCATATCTCCTGTCTGTTTAAGTTTCGGCACAGACAGTTGATGTGCACGCGTACGGCTTGCGGCGCTATTACAATTCCTGCTCGCACCAAGCGCGTGCACATCTCGTGTCCTGCATCGGAGCAAAAGTCGGCAACAATAGATCTCGCATAGCGAGCAGCGCTTTGCGCTGCATCGCTAGGCGAGACCTAAAAACACTTTTGCTGGAAACGTTGTCTTTTTCTGACATTTTTCAATTTCTATAGCAGCCTCGGGGTGGAGAGAAATAAAATATTAAAAATATGGAAAATAACTAACTAAAGCAAGACAGAGTGGTTTATTCACACCTAAACACATTAGCGCCACTTTACAGTGTTTGCCAGTGAAGCGCTACTTTTGTTTTCTCGTCTCTCTTTGAACAACAGTGCTTTCCCTGGGTGGGAAAGTGCACCATTCCTGAGGTACTGAAATACCTGCCTGATGGGAGAGTTGGAAAACAAAATTTATACAGGGGCTGTGTGTTCACGAATGTGGTCTTTTTAAACCATACTGCTTACGCTTTTTAAGGATATAAGCAATGGGCATTGAAACGGGTCCCTTCTGGGCCCTGTAGTCATGGCCTTAACTTTTCAGGCAAAAGCACTCACTAATTTCTGAATAATGAGTGTAAAAAGAAAAAGGTAACCATGTTGTCCCTGCTTACATTTCACATGCTTTACTTAATCTTGTATTCCCTATGATTGTTTGCTTTTTCCAGGATGTTGTAAAAAAAAATGTAGGCAGCATATTGCTCTTGTCTAGTGCGTAATTTGAATTGAGTCACATCCAGGTGTTTATAGCGGGTCAGTGCAGTGCAAGTTTCTCTCAGTGGGGCAGTATGGTGTTCAGTGGGGGAGAGGATGTGGCAGTATGGTCAGAGCTACTGAATTTGGAACTGGGGAACCAGGTTCAGCCTTCATGACCAGTCCACCAGACCACTCCCCCTGAGGGAGCACATTCCCATGCTAGACCTTAGAAGGGCCGGAAAGATCTTAAAAGCCCTGGTGTCTTAGCACCAGCAGGTGGACCCTAGCAGTGGCAAGTGTGGGTTAACCTTGAAGGCCTGTCCGCCACAATTTATCCTGAAGTTCACTTCCAGTCTTGCAGGCAGGCCTATGAAGCAGCACACCATAGAGAGACAGTGACTCTGTCACTGAGGTCACAGGACCCTTGAGCAGGGTGGCTCTAGGGCAGTGCGACTGCACCAGGCGCTGACCAGCCGCAGTCCGTGGAGGTAACAGTGGTGGGGCAGAGGGGCCGGGTAAGGGGGGATTTCGAGGGACGATGCGGAGAGAAAATTAAATAAATAATTAATTTTCCCTCGGCATCGTCCCTCGAAATCCCCCCTTACTTGGCCCCACCGCTGTTACTTGCACGGACCGCAGCTGGTGCTGACTTCAGGTGGGGGCATCGTGTTTGCAACTATAATATGGTTTTAAAAGCACTTGCTGCCGCCTTCCTGGCCTCCAACAATTTTCGGCAACAATAAAAATGCCATGATAACTCCAGTGATTAATGTTCTTAGTAGAGAGAGATGGTGTTTTGTCTAGTGGACGTTTTGACTCATGGAAAGGAAGCACAGAGGGTTAATGTGCCTGCTGCTAAGAACATGCACCATGCAGATCACAAAGTGCACATAATGTAAATAGGTCAGTGGGTTACTGCTTTTGTCAGAGAGACCCTATTGTTACTTGCAGTTAATAAGTTAAAATCCTAACATAGAACAGTGAGCTATTAACTGTCATGTAAGAGCTGCATACAAACTGCAAGGTTAAATTATAGCATTATGTTTTTTCCCCAGTCTTTGATTATCCTAATGTTGCTAAAAAGGGTTAATTTGGGTATAAATCAATTCTAATTATTAAAGAGAACCCCCAACCATGGTAATACGTTTTAAATTCTGAGTTTGTGTTTCTCCAGACCAATCACTATTAAACTATGCTGCCTACTAGTATGATTGTCATGTGACTCCTATACCTTGTTGTCCTTTGTCTCATGTAACATTTCCTATACAGTGATTTACACACGTATGATTGATTGTCTCTTTGTAATATGTGTGATGTAAAGTGCTCTGATACCCTGCACTGGTATTAGTGGTGCTGTAAATTTTCTCATACTTTATTATTTTGACATTTTTACACATGCTAACAGTCTCTGCAAAGATTTTTCCTTATTAGTACCAGTGGAACATACAACTGCAACAGTGAGAAAGGTGACCAGTCAACCTTTGCAAAGGGCCCTCCACTTCACAGCAGCACAAGTCACATTTTTTAGTAACTTTTGAACCGTTTGAGCTATAAACAATTAGTTAAAATCGTCAGATTATACAGCAGATGATGTATTATGTGACAATATGGCAGAGCCATAATTATGTGGAAAACATTTGCAAACTAGGATATTTTGCCATTCATGTTTGAACTGCTCTTGTGGAAAAAGGGAGGAGAAGTGTTGATGACAGAAACTCCATGGCTGGGAGACAAATGGCTTGCGATTCCACTTTTAAGGATATTTGGGGCATTCTGTAATTGGAAACGTATCCCACTTTGTGAATGTATTTTAATGTCAATAACTCATATTAAACCTTAAATAAACATGTGTATCCATTGGTTAAATTAAATAACGTAATAAGCTGTAACCGGATAGTGAAATTGCAAACAAATACTAAAAATTGGGATATTTTGCTCTTTCTGCCACCCCTCTGACTCCGCCCACTGACCCAATCCACGGGTTATTCCCGCCCTCTGATTCTCCGCCCACAGTTCCCCTACTTTTTTCCCCCCACTTCGACCACTGGCTAAGATCCTACAACATCTACCCACAGCTGCGCCTCCTTCACAAAACATTGTCAATACCGGATTTTTTCTACTGGACTCCACATTTGTGGGGTCCATTATTCCCGTTCTTTAAATGTTGTGGTGAAGTCCCACTTGTGGCGCAAGTCTCGTTTAGAGTTGGGCAGTCATGGGCAGCAGTACAGCTTGCTCCTCTGAGGTTTTCCCACACCAATTAGAAGTGCAGAAAGTGCTGAGTTTCAAATGGTGAGCCTCAACCGGCGCCGGCATTGGAAATCATTTCCTATGACCCGTCTTCGTGAGGGCCACTGGCTTTAGTCCATGAAAGCCCTGTCCTGTTTAGGAGGCGCCTTGCAGCGCTGTGTTTCCCTGTTCCCGGCCACTGTTAGGGGCGTGGCTGTCGCAAATAGTAAAATATATGAACAATGACCCCACACACTGGAAGAAAACTCCCAGCATGTCAGGGCAATTGATTTTTTACAGAAACACATGTCCCTGCCCCAGTGGCGGGGAATTCTGACTTTGGTTGGCAGACCCCTGCGGGGTGGGCGGAGGTGGGGTTTGCACTGCCATAGCGATATGCCAGCCTGTCCTTCAAGCTTTAAAGAGGCCCTGCAGAATCTCTGTTGATGCACCAGTGTGAATAACCAGGGCGATCTTTTTGTCACCAGAGCCATGATATTTGTGCCCTGTGAATTCACACCTGTCTTGGTGATGTATGACGCTTTGTGACCGGGCACTGTTCTCCCTCTAGAACCAGCAAGCAATACTAAAAAGACAACACAATTGCTGAGCCTGAATTGGCTTCATGGGGACACATGCTTCCATCAGACATGATGAATAAATAGATAAATATATGAATTAGCAACTACATAAGAGAGGATGTGGCCTAACGGCTAGAGCGGTCGACCTTGAAGCTGGGAAACTCAACATCCAGTGATTCTGGGCAAATCACTTAATCTCCCCGCCCCTAACAAAATGAATGTGTCCTTCTGTAACGCAACTGGTGCTCATGTAAAGCGCTCTGAAGCATTCGGGTCGAGTTCACGCCATATAAAAATAAAATAGAAAGTGAATCCATAAAACCCAAGTATCTGCAGTAGCAATTCTATTGACGTTCAGGTTGGGCTGCCTAAAATCCCAGGAAAGCTGACATTTTCTTAGAGGTGTGGGTATAAGTTAATGGAAGGAATGGAAAACATGTCAATTAACTGGGATCCTACAAGGTTTCTTTCGATGGGGGGTCGGAGGATACGACAGAAGGATTTAATTTCATGTAACTTAATGTACTTGTATAGTGCATGCATTTATTGGAGGTATTTCCTGACCCACACCTGAAAATGTCTAAATTCCCTAATTCTATCACAACAATCATTCACAAAAAGGCAAATTCCTCCCTAATTAAAGTTTAGTGCAAAGTAAAACACCACAGTGAACAGATGTGCGGAGCCAGACAGAGAGGCACAGCTCTTTATTCAAGGAGAGAGTCAAAGGAAGCGACAGCGAGCACCCTCACTCCAACCATCATCCTAGACATCTTGGAACCCCACGCAACGCACGTGCCATGGAATGGATGCTGCTCCAGCCCCAACATATCCCACCCCCTTAATAAACAAACAATAACAAAGTGCAAAAGCAAACCATGACACATTCATGGAACATGCTTATGAGAAAACCAAATGTAAAGCATATAAGTATATGAAATGCAATGGACAATCCCAAGATACAGTGAAAATACAGTTCTGTAAAGAATACATTTAAGAGAAAACAAAAGATGAGCATAGGAAATGCAATTACAAACCAATGATCCAATGAAAAGAAAAATGGAGGAATCAACCCACCACATAATCACTCAACCGGTCAGGTAAGCGTCTGGCGTTCAACGAACGTGCAGGGCGAACAAATTCCCTGGAACACGGAGCTTCTATACACTGCTCATTGTCTGTATTTCCCAAACACTCATGCACTATGCCAACTTTGTCATCATGCACCAACGCAATTTTGTACTTGTTCCAGATACGACCATCACTGGTTCACACCACATAAGACATTACTTGCACTACACGCACTGGGGAGACATACTTGGATTAACCCTTCACCTCATGTCCTGGTTTCTTTACTCTAACTCAACTCCCTACTTTCACACTTACGCTGTTTCCACAACTTTTTCCCCAATACCAGTCTTGCACCTTACTCCTGATATCCACCACCTTTCCTAGACTCGCAACATCAATGGCTTGATAACCAATCCCGGTTGAACTTACATGCAGGAACCCGCTCTCTCAACAGAACAAAAGTCGTTATGTCCATCGACATGTTGGGCGAGAACTGCATCACCCACAACATGTCTCTGACAATGCACCTCTACTTTAGATTTTTAATAACATCAAGCTGTTATTGGTTCTTCAATGTGCGGTTGAAACGTTCCACCAGACCATTGCTCCTGGAATGATGCAACGTGATACGGCTGTGAACAATGTCACACTCAGGAATTTCTCTATCTCATCAGAAACTAACTGCATTCCATTAACCACCACCAGCTCGTTGGGGTTACTCTGGCTGCTAAAAACACTTTGCAAGAACTCAATCACTGTGTGTTTCAATATTATTGACAAAGGCGACTTCAGGCCCCTTCAACATGTAGTCAACTATCTTGTGTTATGTAATGTTAAGTTATGTTTGTATAGCGCAGTAATCACCTGAGTGGGTATCCAGGCACTTGGGCAGGCATGTAGGTGTATGGTCCCTAAGGTGCTTATTCGAAGAGCCAGGTATTCAGCTTCTTGCGGAACCCAAGAAGTGAGGAGGAGGCTCTGATGTGTTGAGGGAGGTCGTTCCATATCTTGGGTGCCATGTAGGAGACTAAGCGGCATCTAGTTTGCTTTTGCGGATGCAGGGAGTGTGTGCGAGTAAGAGTGAGGCAGAGCGTAGATGTCTGGTGGGCTGGTGAAAGTACATATGGCTGTTTAGGTATTCTTGTACAGTGTTGTGTAGGGCTTTGTATGTGTGCATGAGAAGTTTGAATTGGCTGTGCTTGTGAATGGGGAGCCAGTGAAGCTTCCTGAGGTGCGGTGTGATGTGGGTGCAGCGTGGGAGGTCGCATATGTTACTTGAGGCAGTGTTATGGATGGTCTGGAGTCTGTGTAAGAGCTGTGTGGAGATTCTGGCGAGGAGAGTGTTGCCATAGTTCAGCCTGCTGTTGATGAATGCTTGCGTGACGGTCCGTCTGGTGTTCTAAGACAACTATTTGAAGATTTATCTCAGCATTCATAGGCTGTGGAAACAGGAGGTGCAACTGCGTTGCCTGGAGCCGGATGATCCCTAGACTAATACCAGGGCATATTTGGGAGTCTTGCAAGGGATCTTGAGTGGGCCAGTAATGTCAAACGCCAACTAAGACCAAGACAGCATATCAATTTCCACCATAATTATCGGAGACGGTTTCGTAACTTGGCTCTTATCCCTCAAAGCATAATTCTCACAATCACGCACAAAATATTCAACAGACTTGTCGACCCCAGGCCACCAAAAATCTTCTGTCACCCTGCATTTCATTGCTTTTTTACCCAAATGACCGTTGTGCCTTGAAACCCTCACGGGAGAGTAGTCGCACTTAACAAATATTGATTGATTGATTGTTGGCTGTTTGCAGTACCCTCTGCCTTAAGTCATTTGGAACAATTAGCTGGTCAATCCGTGGCACCAAACCTTCTTCACATGTTAATTCAGATGCCACATGTAATATGGCACCCATTCAGTGCCAACATTCTTAACATTGTGCCAGCCATCAATCACTCAACTTATTACTCACAACAATATAATATACTGTTCAAGAGCATCTATCCACTCTTGTTCAGTAATAGCAATTCTTGACACAGTCAATATTTGATGGACAGTACACAACACAACCTCTTCTTCATCGATTACATCCTCTCCAGTCAATAATGCCAGTCTGGACAAATAGCAACCACATTTTTCTTACCAGGCACAATTTCTACACTCAAATGGTACTCTTGGAAATGGTATTGCCACTTGCCAAGTCCGGGTGTAGTTCCTTGCAATGTGAGATGCCATTAAACGAGAGTATGAGGCATATGCAAATCAGTCTATACCCTGCCCCAAAAGGAGTAGTGTGACCCAAAAAGTTAGAAAGTGTCTCCTCTGCATGGGATTACGAGTAGGCTCAGACATGCTGTCTTTCTGTGGCTTCATGACTGAGGTGAAGTTTAAAGTCAAGTTTATGGGGTGGGGCAAATACTGATTTGAATATATTTAGTTTTTTTTACCATTGACTTCAGTTACACGACATAGGGCACTTCGAGGATTAGGTTTGAAGTTTGCTGGGAGTAATCAGTTTTATCTTTTAATTACTATCAAGTAATTTAGCTGACCAAATTCTAAACTCTGTGTAACTTCTGAACTCTGTATCAGTGGTTTGAGATAGGACATGGCATCAAAACTTACATCTACATTCTTATACACATTGGCACACCACAGAAACAATTTTTATTATATAAATATTTGAAGCAACCTATGCAGTATTTCTCTAATTAATACCCATCATAGAACCATTCAGAAATTCATCAGGATTATGAAACTGAGTTTAAAGTCAGTGGAGGATTAAACCATGGATTAATGAGTTAAGGAAGGTTGTGTTTTCTCCAGAACCCTTTTCAAATGGAGTTAAATGATAAGGAGTGCCTTGTCCTGTAAGTGTGTGAAGTTACAAAGAAACATAGGAAATATAAATCTTTGTGCAGTTACTCCTGACCCACAAACATCCACTTGGAGGGGCCAGAGTTCATTGTTCATGAGTAGTCACCTTGACACCTAGCTTGCCACTTGTCAGTGGCCTCCAGTTCCTGCTTGTTTCAGCCCGATCTAGCTGCCGCCTTTTGACCAAGTGACACCACCGTTGCCCCGGTTTTCTGGCCTGGGTTTTTCCTGCCCACGCCAGGATCTACTGAATTCAGGCCACAGAGTGACCACGCAGCAGACGCGTGCAACGGGCATATCCCTGGTGTTCCAAAGGCACACCACATGGAAGCCTGTCTATGACCATCCACGCCTGGAACCACCAAGTGTCAGGAACCCTGGCCCCACGACCATCCAGTGCAACACCACAACCACAGCTGTCACCAGACCCAACGGACACCGCCAGTACTCCTCCGACATCCTCCACGTCCTCAACAACACACACCGGCAAACAAGCTGCTGCCACAAATCTCTCAGCACCAACGCACGTCACCACCACCCTGCACCAACTATTTGCCATGCTCCTCAATGTCTGATCCCTATGGAAACACTCCACAGAAATCTAGGACTACCTCAACAGCAACACACCCGTCCTTCTCTTCATGAATGAAACATGGCTCAGCCCAGCCTCCAACCCGGACATTGCCGTAGCCATCCTGCCTGTCTACAAAATCAGACACCAGGACCGAACCCACAAACCAGGTGGAGGACTCGTGATCATCTCCAAAAACACGATCGACTGCACCACCCCATGGACTCGGACACCAGCCTCATGAAACACCTCCACTTCAAAATGCAAATGGACTACAACGTCACCCTTAAGGGAACCCTCGCTTACCGTCTCCCGAGCGGGATTCTGCAACCACATCGCAGACTTCATCACTCCCCTCTCCATCAGATCAACAAACTACATCCTCCTCTGGAACCTCAATTTACACCTGGAAGACACCACTGACCCTAACTTAAAAGGCCTCCACGACAGCCTCAGCAACATCGGACTCATGCAGTTTGTTCAAGGACCAACCCACACAGCAGGCCGCACCCTCCACCCTATTTTCTCCTCCAGCAACAGCATCACCACCACCACCACCCACAAGACCCCAATCACATGGTCCGACCACTACATCGTACAGTTCCCAATACCCGCCCACCAAGCCACTGCACCAGAAAAACCCAAAGCACCATAAAGACACTGGGGCAAAATACCTGAAGAAAAATTGGACCAACATCCTACATGAACACCCACCCAACCACACCGGGAACCTCAATATCTACACACCAAGCTCTTCAATAAATGGCTCACCGACTGCACCAACCGCAAAGCTCCCACCAGAAACAAAAACAACAAATGACCCAAGTGGTACATGAACAAACTCAGGGAGTTCAAGCGCCACTGCAAACAACTTGATAGAAAATGGAGACTCGACAAAAACACCATGTCAAAAACCACATACAAAGCCACCCCCTTCCTCTACCACCAACAATTGCGAGACAGAAAGAAAAGGCTTTAACTCTCAGATTGAGGCCATTCCAACAATGGCAAAGAGCTCTTCACCATCGTCAATGAGTTCTCCAATCCCGTACCTGCCAACAACGACATCTCAAACTTCTTTCAAGAGAAATTTGCCAAGATCTACAACACATTCGACCCACAGCATACCAGTACGAATTCCCCTGACCAGCCAGACACCTTTTGTAATTGTCAAACAGCAGCTAAGCAACTGGAAGCCCCTCTCGAATTAAGAAACCACCACCCTGATGAATACCAACCACTCAGGAACTCCCTCAGCCCCATGCCCCCACTTCATATACAACCTTTGAAGAACCATCATCTCCCCACACTAACCCTTATCCTGAACACTTCCATAACCACTGCCACCTTCTGGTCTTATTGGAAGAATACAGAAGTCAATGCCCTATTGAAGAAACCAACAGCGGACCCCAACACCCTCAGCAGCTGCAGACCCATCTCTCTCCTGTCTTTTCCAGCTAAAGTCATAGAGAAAGCCATCAATATCCAACTCACAGACCACCTAGAAGTGCATCATCTCCTAGACAGCTCTCAGTCAGGCTTTTGCACCAACCACAGCACAGAGACAGCCATCATTGTGGCCACTGAAGACATCAGAAGCATCCTTGACCGAGGAGAAACGACTGCACTCTTCCTCCTTGACCTCTCCGCAGCTTTCGATAGGGTCTCCCATAAGTCTCTCATCAGAAAGCTTCAGCACGTTGGTATCTGCAGACCAACCCTCATGTGGATATCCTCCTTCCTCACTGACAGAACTGAATGAGTTAGACTTTCCCCCACACCTCAGAACCCAAGATACCCATCTGTGGTGTCCCTCAAGGATCGTCGCTCAACCCAACAGTCTTCAACGTCTACATGAGCCCCTCACGGACATCGTCAGATCCCACAGCATCAACATAGTCTCCTACGCTGTTGACACTCAGCTCATCCTCTTCCCTACTGACTCAACCAGCACCGCCAAAGCAAACTTCGCCATCTACATGAGGAACTTCTCTGCTTAGATAAACAATCTACTGCCTCCAGCTCAACACAGACAAAACCGAAGTCCTAATCTTCAGCACCAACCACTCCTCTTAAGACGCCTCTTGGTGGTCCTCTGAACTTGGTCCCCCACCCACCCCTGCAGGCCATGCCAAGAACCTCGGGATAATCCTGGACACCAGCCTCTCCATGAGCAGACAGATCAACGCCATCTCCTGATCATGCCTTTTCACACCAGATTGTTTGAGGGAAAGAAGGACTGAGAGTCAAGATTAGAAATAAATTACACTAAGGATGTAAGGTTTGATGCCTGTTTTAAAAGTGTGGAGAGACTAGGTCAGGCTTAGCTCAGATTGTAGTTGGTTCCAGCGGTGAGCACCAAATAGATAGAATGAATGGAACCAAGAGGCTGCATCACTTTGGACAGGTAGCTAGGACATAAGCTTCAAAAACAAAATTAATAGTTTGTATAACTCACTGTTTGACAACCAACTAATTTGCTGACATTATTAACCCTTAACTGCTGGGCTTTCCCCCCCCCCCCAGTGCTGAGCCCTTTTTTGGCTATTTGGGGTAGTTTGTGCTTAGGCCTAGATAACTTTTTGTCCACATAAGGTATCCACGCCAATTTTTTTTCTTTTTTTCCTAACATCCTGGGGATTTTGAAGGTATGTGTTTCAAAGAGACCCCTTACTCGAGAGAGAGAGAGAGAGAGAGGGGGGGGAGAGGACTGGGAGCTTGATTTAAAGGTCCAAAGTCAGTGCTTCTGATATGAATCCAAGATTCAACAAAGGGGCTTATGTTCCTAAGGAAAGAAGGCAGGTTCTCTCAAATAGTAGAGAATGCCTGGACCGGGACCATGGGGACAGTCAACAAGACTGTCTCATGTTGCCCTCACACATCCCCTAGAGGATGTCATGCTTCATCATAGGGCAGTGCTCCTCGTCGGGCCGGCGCTGCAATGCCCTACAAGTCCCCCGAAGGGTCACTTTGGCAGAGATCTTTTTAAGAGGCTGCCTTATGATGAGTGCAAGTGAGGTGATCAGTGATGTGGAGTCGTGATGTGTAATTGAAAGTTAAAACTGATAAGGGATATCCTGCACTATACTTTAATGCGGGGGACACCCTTCCAGAGATAAAAACCTGTGATAGGTGAGTGCTACCTTGAGGGTTTAAGAGGAAACCTGGTAGTCAGTGTGTCGCGACTAGATAGGGGAAGTATCCTATAGTCAAGGGAGGGGGAACTATCTCAGATCACTCCCTCAATGGTGTGTCAACATGTTTTGCGCCTGGTCAGCGCCTCCAAGGCCAATCACCTTCTCATACGCCCCGTTGGCATTTGCAAACCCAGAGAGGACGCCTCACGACAAGTTAAGTCAAGCAAGCTTTATTCAATTTAGTAGATAAATCATAAAAGCACAAAAAGAAATATATACACATAATTCTTCATAAAAACATAACTAATACACTTAAAAACAACAGTATCAGAATTGATAAAATGCACATAAAATTAACAGTATCAAAATTGATAAAATGTTCATAAAATTAACAGTATCAAAATTGATAAAATGCACATAAAATTAACAGTATCAAAATTGATTCAATATGAATTTCCTTCTTCTTTCATTTGCTCCCACAGAATATAAAATATCACAAAATTACTGTATCTAAAAGATATTATATTCTGGAATCTCAAAATACAGAAACACACCTGCTATCCACATATATCAACAGAATCCATAGAAAGGAGAAGGGCGGCGGGTGGAAGGCACTGTTTATAGCCCTTAAAGATGCATCGGTGAAAGTTGAAACAGTATGCTTCTCTCCTTGGTACCAATTGCTTTTATTGTCTAGTTTAGGTACGGCAGATTTGTTAACTATACATTTTTATTGTAATATTTTAAACCAGCGCAATTCACAGGCGGTGGATAAACTATTCACTAATTCATTCATTGAGCCAGTCAGCCACTCATCTAGCTATTCATTCAAATGCTCATTTTTTGGGACGTGCGGCGTGCGGCCTTGTGGTTATTTTAGAGTGCTACAGATGTGTCGGGCACAGAACAGATGAAGTAACTGAGGATGTAATGTTGCGGGGCCCAACCCGACATTCCTCACCGCAGGGGAACTCTCTCCCTTCTGAAAGCAGATCGAAACTCATTCCTTCACAGTGCCCAGAGTGAGCTTTATGAAGCGATCACTACTCCTACAGCATAAATGCAATCGATGCGTTCTATGCTCAAAACTGTTAACGCTTTCGATGTAACCCCATATGTTAGCATTGTTGCAATGCAAAGCACCTTCATACCAATCGGTCCAGGTGCGCTGTATGAATGAACAGCTGTCAGACCTCTTTCGGGGGGCCATGGGTGGGGCAGGGGATTTTGGTGCTCACTGTGGGGGTTGAAATAGTTTGCCACTAATGTCCCAGCACCCGTCCTATTATGGTTGTACAAACTGGCCCAGGTGCAACCTCTTCCACACTTGACTGTCAGTGTAGCGAGGGCATTCACTCACAGGCCAGTCAGGGAGGAAGTGCAGGGGTGCTCGAGGTCAGAGTTCAATCATCAACCAACAGATCCAATAAAATGAATGTCCAGCCCCGCTGTTCATTTTGCAAAAAAGAAAAGGACTTTAGGCACACAGCTGTACTAAGTTCTGCATATATATAAGTCACTTCTCTGGCACTATCTCTTGCAGGCGCTGCACCCACCCCATTCCCTCCCTGTTGCCCTCTCAGACCCTCTCGCCAGGTTCTGCCTCTCTCTAGGGTTTATCCGAAGTAGCGTGAATCAGGTGTAGTTTTCAGTACTGTTAATCATCGTCAGGTACAGGCACGCTTTTGGCAGCGCACACGCCCAGCCTGTTTTCCGTGGCCACAGCAACCTCCATGAAGCAGCTGTGCTGTGGCAGGTGCAATCACCAAAGCAGGCTTTAGATGTGCGACCAATACAGCTGATCCTGGAGGGGTTGTGTTTAAAAATATATTATTGGTTTACAAGCACCTACTGCAGTTTTTTTCTGTGTGTCCAGCAGATTTCAGGCAACAATAAAAATGTCAAGAAAACTCTGGTGATTTATGTACCTGCTGGAGAGAGATTGGAGTTTTGTCTAGTGGCAATTTGACTCATCATAAAGTAGCAGAGAAACATTAAGGGCTATTCAGATCACAGAACTGTCAATTATATGGGTAGCTCAGTGGGTTACTGCTTTCTGTCACAGACATCCTTTTGTTACTTGCAGGCCTAAGTTACAATCCTAATATAGCACAGTGACTTATGAACTGTCATCAAAAAGCTGCATGCAAATTGCATTGTATAAGTTAGGACCTTATGCCGCTTTTTCCCCAGTCTTTCATTATCTATTCCTAATGTTGCTGAAAATGGTGGTGTAAACACATTCCTATTAGTAAAGCCAACCCCAACCAGCGATTTAAAGCAAATGAAATGTATATGAGAGAGGGGCTATGGAGAGATAAAGGGCACTGGTGCAACGTGGTAGTGATGAAATCAGTGGAGAAGGAGGTCGTTGGGAGGCACCAAAAACAATTGTCACAATGGGTGCCACCAGCGCTAATGCCGGCCCTGGTAATCAGTCACATAATGAACAGCCGTCTTGAACAAGATATGGGCTGAACCCAGTGCTTAATTTGAACCAGTGCTTTCCGGTGGTCAGCACCAGCAATTAATTGATTAATACCTGCACTTATGACAGTCTGCCACATGGTGGCGCTGTTGGGCTAATTACAGATGAGCACAAAAACAGTTGTTTTTTAATTCAATATACATTTAAAATGACTGATACCTGCCACCCAAGCCATTCTTATAGGTTTTGGGCCCTGCAATCCTCTGAATTGTCACAATTGTAGGGGTGTGATGGTTAGAAGTTGTATTGGTGCTGTCTTTGGAAACGCTGGTAGGCATAATGGGTGGTGCAATCCCTAATTCTAAAGAGGGCCCGGGCACATACATGTTTACGAATTAAGCACTGGCCGAACCAGACCACAGGCAGATGCAGTTCCAAAGGGTCCCTCTGATTCAGCAGTTGTAACCCATGTCCAGGCAAAATAGACAGAAAGAGTATCTCTTCCCAGGGCCTTCAGTACTATGCTAGATATAGTCACGCAAGGCCCTACAGCACAACAGCAGATGCAACCCTGTTTGGGGTTCCAGAAAGTCAGCAATCACAGCCTGCACAGGCTTTCAGCAATTTGGCAGATGCAGCCCCTCATGGCCTCTAGTTGTCAATCAGTTACAGCTCTGACTGAGCCTTCAGCAATCATGTAATTATGGGGTTGTGGTTCCTGCCAGGAAGTGAAGGGAGAGTCCTGGGGGGCCCTCAGGCACCAGGGTCCTCCGAAATCACTCTCATTTCTCCTGCTTCTTCTGAGAGCTCCACAGCCATCCAGGACATGCAGGACCTTGCTCCTTTCTGGAAGTGTTCCCCTCCAGGACCAGGCAGACTCCCTCCCACTCTCAGCAGGCAGGCAGGCTGGTACGCACTTCAGGGCAGGTACACAGCTCCTCAGCAAGAGATGTAGCCAGGAAGACTAGCTGTCAGGCAGACACAAGCCCTGGTTGCAGAGTAGTCCTCTTACTCTGAGGAACACTCCTATCCTTGGTCCTACAGGGCATGAAAATGGAACAAAATGGAGTGGGTTGGGTCCCACTCTTATACACAGCTTTCAAGCAGGAGATATGGATCCACCGTCTCAAATTGTATGACCGATTGAGGTGGTTCTTCTCTCAAGCCTCTTCAACTTTACAGTAACACTTCTCACATCTGGGTTGTCTCCATCCTGGAGCACCGACAACAGAGGCACAAAGAGGTGTGAGAGTTCTGCACCTAGCTGTCTCCAGCCAACTGAAAGAGTAATCAGGGGAAAAACAAAAGGGCAGGCCTCACCTAAGGGCTTCCTCACCTTTCATAACAGTGTTTGCAGTCCCACTCCTCAACTCTACCATCCACCAAATAGCAGTGTTCAGGAAGACTAATCGGCAGCTCCTTGCTAGCCAGTAGACCACAGAGAATATTTAAAGGAGCCCTGTCTTCACTCCGCTCATTGCACTGTCTCTTCCTTCCATCTGCAGGAATGTAAGCAATACATCTCTGCTGTCTGGGAGAACAGCCCTCACCCTCGGTTTGAGAAAGACTAGGCCTGGGACATCCAAAATGGAACCCACTGGCCTCCATTAGTCTGGCTCACTCTCTCTCACACCAAGCATGCACTCCACTGAGCATACACACAACAGGCTTCCAAGTGAAATTTAACACGGGTGGGTTGGTAGGCCTTCACTCCAGTGACCCAGATAAAGAGGTCTGATGACCTATTGATCCTTAAAACACAGTATTCCGCCACCACCGCTCTCCTGAGAGAGGCAGTAGTCCTCTGTCACAAATGAGGGCACACTTGGAGCACACATCCGGGTCACAGGACAGGGCCTCTAGCCAGGGACAAGCCTATCTTTCTGCACGTATGCTTTGATTAGTGTGACGCCAGGGACAAAATAAAAAGTTAGGATAGGAGATACATGCAGTTGGGTACTCAAGTCAAGGGAACACGTCGGTTTATCATGCAGGGGATAATCCTATACAATTAATAACCAAACAAATAACTGAGATCAGCTGTAGATGAACCATAAAAGTCTTCTTGAAAAGCATAAAGCTCATGCTCTCTGTTTTCAACTGGAAGTGAAGTACATCTTGAAGGTGAACATGATTCCCGGATTCAGCCATTTTGTAGTGGTTGAAGGTGATGGGTCTAAGGTGGGGACTAGATGAACAGCAAGTGGTCGGATGCTGCTCTTCTTGGTGGCATGACTTCTGTCTTGGCCTCGTTCATGCATTGGAAGTTGTCCTTTATCTAAAAGAACAGGTGTTTCAACGAAGTTGTAATGCTACACTGGCTGCTAATAATATTGGTAGGAGGAACCTAATACATTTATTCTCTAACTATTGTTCAATGTTTACTTGAATTTTTGCTGAATTTTTGACTGAAACTGAATAGTTTATTGGAGTTCATTTAATAATCCAAATCACTTCTTGGCAGACAATTCTATCTGAATTCAAAATTCCAGAGGATTAATACAGAATGCCACAGAAATGCTAACATGTGTTTCGCAAGGGTGGCTTGGTTAGGCTGGCGACCAAGATGGCCGCATGGCACTGAAGCTCTGCATGTTGGCTCCCGACTTCGCAGGATAACCCACAATTGTACTCATAATTGACAGCCTGGAGGAGCGCCGGAGGTGCCTAGTGTGCGATTAGCCCCCGTCGGGGCGCAGATGCCGATGCCTGGGGTGCATAGTGTCAGATACTAACTGGGGCGGTGCGGTAGGCCTGGCATAGTCTCAGAGGCCCCGCGGTGACAGGGACCGTGGGCACGCTTCAGGCCGGGGCTACCGAGCCACCACTGGGCCTCACCACCTCCCCAGTGCCGCACAGACGTCCGGGGCCGAGCTGCTGACAAAGGGGTGCTGCCGAGCTGTCATTCGCCCCGGGCCTGTGAGGAGGGGGGGTGACCACCGCGGACTGGCAATCGGGCCGGTCTGGGGAGGCCCCAGACCGGAGAGTGGAGCGGAGTCAGCAGCATTGTCTGCATCGGCCCTCACTAGATGTGCTGCATTGAGTGACGGGCTGGCTCTGCCACGAGGTCTGGGACCGCAAGGTGAGCAGTGGCATGACACAGGGTGGGGTGACGGGCAACGGCGCCTATTGAGACCAGGCTGCGGGCCGAGGTGCAGGGGAGGAACGGGCCCACGGCATTGGCACTCTGCCCTGCTCCCAACTCCTTAGACAGTGACAATGGCCTCCACTGGAGTGAAGAGGCCTGCTCCCTACCTCTCTTGAGTGCGAGCATGCTGCGGGTATGGCAGGCCTAGAGTGTGAGCTGCTGCTGAGCTGTGGGGTTATGGCAGACTGCGGGGACTGGACAGCTGGATGAATCATGGAGTGCCGGCAGTAATCCTCCAAATAGTCATACCCGGCTGAGGCACGACCGCTGTTGGGCCCACATACTGAAGTAATTTGCCTCTCGTGAGGTGGTCTGGGAATGACACTGCCTATCATCTGTCGGCCTGCTTGTGGACGCGGTTGGCGGCTGCGGGTCTGGCTGGCATCGTCATGGGCCGCATGGACCCTAAACAGTGCAAGTTACAGTTTGAGGGCGCTGGGGAGCGAGAGGAGGCACACCCACATGGAGAAATGGGAGGGGCAGTGGGGGGGCTCCCAGTCGGTACTACAGCCCGCTAAGGTGGAAGGCCTGATGTCTGAGATCTGGGTAGGGTTTAAAGCTATGGACTCCAGGTTCAACGCCCTGTTGTGCAGATTGGATGGCATAGCAGAACGTCTGGACTGTCAACAGGCTCAGGTCAAGGGTGCTGAGGATTTTGATGCTGGAAGTTGGAGAGGCTACCTTATTGAGACGCCTGGAGAAGATTGAGTGTCAGCTTAAAACTGTAGCCCTAAAGAATGAAGATTTGGAAACCAGATCGTGCCGCAACAATCTTCGTAGAGATTGCACGGCCACCAGGAAAATGGACCTGTTCGTCAAGAACATATTGGTGAAATTGTTTGTGCGTGATGTCTTCTCCACCGCCTTTCTAGTGGAACGTGCACACTGATCCTTGGGGCCCAGGAACCCTCCAGGGGCAGTGCTGTGACCCATTATCGCACGATTACTTAACTTCAGAGACAGATACACTACTCTTCGCTTGGCACGCAAGCACAGACAGTTCCACTACCAAGGCGTGGTGCTCTCGTTCTATCCAGATTTCACCCTGATGGTGCAGGAGGCTCGCCGCAAGTTCACTGCTTTTAAGATGACCAGGGCCGGACTGGCAACCGAAACCGGCCCTGGCAATCTGCTCGGCCGGCCCCCCCTCTGGTGAGGGGGGGTGCAGCCGAGCAGTTTGTGAGCGCCGGTTTCGGCCGATTTTGTTACAGGGGGCCGATATTGCCAACCCCCGGTAACAAAAACGGCCCCCACCCTAGCGGCCCACCGGGGAAACGCCCGGTGCCCTCTATGGCCAGTCCGGCCCTGAAGATGACTCTCAGGGAGATGGGAATCAGGTACGGCATGCGCTACCCAGCACACTTATGCGTGGATGTACTGGGAAAAACCTGTGTGTTTGACACCCCTGCAGAGGCCCAAGAGTTCTGAAAGAGGCATGCTAAACATTGCCGGAACACCCCTGGGGGCTCCCCGGCACTGTCCCCCCCCTGATCTGCAGGCCACAAACAGTTCTGATCTCTTTCCGACAGGCTAACAGTTGTCACTCACTGGGTCCTGGCTATCCTGTTGCTGGGTCTTCACCCTATGTCAGGAACAAGATTTTTTGGCTCATGCATCCCCTTGATTCAGCAGTCGCGCATGCTGCGCTGAACTGAGATGCCTTCACGAAACCAGCTCCTGGTGACGGGGATGATGGACATATGGAGGCGGCCGACAGGACAGGCCCCTTAGCAGCTTCCACCGTGCACTCTGTTACACCCCCTTACACACACCTTTATCCCGTTTTATCACTAGCTATCTGTGTTTTACAATGGGACCCACATTTTGGTGCCCCTCATGGTGTACACCAATAAGTTCTTTGTATTTTTTTCTCTTATTGTTTCCTGGTGGAATGTTCCCCGGCACCGTTTTGCCTGGAATGGGTGGGTGGTGGGGCTCGGGGAGGGATTGTGTTTTCTGTTTTTGAAGGTGCAGTTTTGTAGAAAGGTTAATAATATCGCAACCAACAGGTCTCACCTTTGAATATGTCTGTGGCTGAGTCTCGAGATACCCTGTATGTCCTGCAACATTAGAGGCATTAATAACCCTCGCAAAGATAAACTAGTATTACAGGGTCAGGCACTGGGTTAAAGTTGTTTTTTTACAAGAAACACACATATCCCCAGGTGCTCCCTCGACTTATGCCTCGACATGGGGTCCGTATAGGTTCTATTCCAATAAGAGCTCGTACTCCCCGGAGTCTGTATCCTAATTCACTGATCTGTCCCCTTCTCTCTCCGTGACAGTTTCTCAGACACGGAAGGGAGGTATGTGGCTGTGACCGGCCGACTAGCAGGCTAGTCGGTGTCACTGCTAAATGTCTATGCACCAAATGTGAACTCTCCCGAGTTCTTTTAAACGTTGTCAACACTCCTTGACAGGACAGACACAGAACACATTATCACTGGGGGTGACTTCAGCCTATGCTTTAATCCAGGACTGAACTCCACAGTGGCAGTCCCCAGCAACCCCGCGCCACACACAATCTGCATGACATCTGCATCTCGCACTCCCTTAGGGATGCGTAGCAATACTGACAAGTGCAACTTCTGGGCTGCACTTTTTACTCTGCTCCCCACGGTATCTGGTCGCGACTTGACTATTGGTTCCTTTCCCCCTCACTCCTCCCTCGGCTGGGTGATGTGACATGCCTTCCCCGCACGTTGTCAGATCCCGCTCCAATTCATGTGGTTTTTAATGTCCAGCTTTTGGGCGGCGCAATGAGGTTGTGGCGCTTTCCCAATCAGTCCCTTTTGGACTCGGCTTTTCACGACGAACTCCGGTTAGCTATCACTGATTACTTCGACCTCAACGAGGCACAGTGCCAACGCAGGCCATTTTATGGGAGGCCTTTAAGACATACATCCGTGGCATACCGATCACCAAGCACAGCGGTATACTACGGGACATCCAGAGCTCATTAGAATGCATGGAGACAACCCTACTAGTTTTAGGGTGACTGCATTTCTAACATTATCTGCAATGTATATTGCATTTGCATCGTCTTCTTCGGCTGAGAAGTTTAGTGCATTCCCTTCATCTACGTCTCCCTGTTCGGTCATTATTTTTAGAAAGGAGAGCGTTTCAAGGGAACTGAGATAAGGTGTTATGCACAATTAGGAACACTGTATCCTTCAAGCTTGATTAAACCAACAGCCAATACATAGGAATTTTCCTACTCAACTGCGGCGGATTTGTTCCCTCCCACTCCAGACGTCTCTGGGGAAATGTGAGTAGGGGGTCTCTAAGAATAGCATGACTGAACTACTCAGATTTGACTGTTAAATAAGTGCCAATACCAACGTTGGCGGCGCCATGTCGTGTAGCTCCTATAAGACCTATATAGGATCTGCGCGTTTAGACAACATACACTGCGGGACTGGTGTCCAGACTGATTCCAGACACCCCCACTGGGTATGTTGGCCTGTGTACCAGCTAGCTCGCAATGCCACTATAACCTCCTCTTACCAAGGAGAGAATAATTCTTGGCAACTATCGCACATGACAACCCTGATCCCTCAGGACCGTGGAAACAGTAACTTACTTTTCGCTCAGTCACTCGTGCTCACCTGTTCTCAGAGAGATGCACAGAATAAACGGTTGGGACGTTTTCAATAAGTATTTATTGAACAGTCGTTATTCTAGCGTAAAATAAGTGCACTGAAATCACCAGTAGACAGTAGCATATATAAATGAGTAGCAGCGCTAAGAAAGTAAACAGATGGTAGGTTTCTACCATTTTGCTAAAATCATAAATATAGGCGAGTATATAAAATACATGGCAATAAAATGCGTACTCCTACGATGCACCCTAACTAGATGTACCTAGCATGTGAGTAGGTGTAAAGCCAAGAATCCCTCTAGGATAAAGCCTACCCCATTACCTGATGTTAGCCTGCGGGACCTTGTTCTGGTCTCGAGCTGAACACCCATGAAGGGATATCAGACCATTGCGAGCTGGAGTATCTGCATGCAGGAACCTCAGCGTCTCACGTCAGTGTGTCGGTATGGAAGTCGTGATCTCCTCTTCCCTATCTCAGCAAGATGTGGTGTTTATATACCCTAAGATATCCCCAGGGGTTCTACCTTGCTGTGCCAGTGTCGGACTTAGGATGACGCCGGGAATGAACTTTATACACAGTTATTATGCAGGAGATGATGGTCCTGCTGTGATTCCAAGAAACTAAGAATCCTTATGCATAATTTATGAGGCCAGTGTCCAGGGAAAAACCCTACGTACTTATGTGTAGTATTGTAACTGGGTAAAAGGTCCGTCCTCCAAATCCGTTATGTATGTAGTATAGGAGAGAATGTAGGTGAAGGGTTATGATGGTACCAAGACCTATTTCAGGGTACCTATATGAAATATAACACCCACTCCTCATCCGACTGGACGACATTGCTAAAATCTAGCGTACTACCAAGGCGTCTAGAGGTTTGTACGCAACAAATAATAAAAAACATTTTTAAGAGAAGTTAAAAAAGTGTTATAAAACATTTTTAAAGTGTTCTATAAAAAAAAATCATTCAAGCAGTGGCTCTAAAGTGTCCGTTTATATAGTCCGAACAACTACAAGCATTTAAAAGCCATGCAGGTCAAAAGGTTTCAATTTGGAATTTCGAAAAACTTAAAAGCCAAATCTTTCCAGCGTGCGACATGCCAAATGTTTATGTGTCCTTTCTGGTAGACGCAACATTGCTGTTGTCTGCATACGCAGCTGACGATCCCTGTAACACCTCACAAAGAATGTCAATTGAGCACAGATGATCTTCCGTACTGCCTGCAGCAGGTGCCAGGGCAGCCTGTGCCACATCCAAGGCCTGATTGTTGGAGGAGCAGGTGTCCATACCAACAGGAGCAGAAACTACCTGTGGTGGCTCTAAGAATGCTGCCAACAACATGGAAATGCACTGAGGACACTGCAGAACATGGGCCGTTATCGGGTCCAGTAAAGCATCAACGTCCGGTGGCGCTTCAGCTGGAAGTGTTAGACAGAGGTCCAACACGCATTCTTCTCTGCAGAACAGGCATCGGAGAACAGGTAGGACACAGTCCATCCAGACTGGTCTAAATGACAGGAACCAAGAGGCGCTCAGTTCCCGTAGGCGAGGTGTGCCCAGATGTTGTACCATGCGATCACGGTATTTGCACTCCAGGAGAGCTGTTGCTACTTCCTTGCTGGCTGGGACGTCCATTGCGTAGCAGAAAGGTAATAATCAGGATTCCTGCTATTAGGAACAGGATCAGCGGAAGCCCTCCAAAAATGCTTCCAAAGACGGAGTGTATAAAGTTCGGTATAACTCTGAGGACCGTCTGAAAGGTGCTTAACAGTCCGGAACCTATGGTCTTAAATAGGTGTACGATACCCGTCGTATCGGACATGTTAAAGATACGACTTACCATTTCTGTGAAATGGACAGGGCAGTTTGTACATATAAGTGCCTGTATCTCAGCCGAGGACCTTGCGATCTGGAGATCAAAAGTCTCCCGGGCGGAGGTTAAGGGCACGGTTCGTTGTAAAAGCATGGCTTTAATTCTGCTCAGAGTATCAAACCGTATAAAGGAAACATTTAGCGAAGGCCATATCGGCGCCTCCCTGACTGTATGTGTTGGTCGAAATAATACTTGCATACAGCAAGTAACCCTGGAGCTCACGGTGACTAGATATGCGATGCCCGGAAGCATCCCACAACAACTTTGATCATTCAGCATCAAGTACCTCCCATCCGAGAGAAGCCTGAATACCGGATTAATCACATTAATCACAAATGTTCATGAACTACCTTTCGGTGGTGTAGGGCAATGTTCCCACTGGTGGTATGTGAAAACATTTCTGAGTTTGCTAGATTTATGCAAAAAATGATGTCCATAATGTTGGTAACAATACATTTTGTCAAAATATGATCTATCCTCTAACATTTCAGTGCTAGAAAACGCGGCAGATTGTTCTAAATCAGACAATAAGTTATTAACAGTTTCAAAATCCCAATCATCAGAAAATGTACTAGAGGTAATGATATTGTTTAACGAAATTTTAAACAAATGTGGAATTTTTAAAAGATCGGTCGGTCCAAATATATCAAAATTTACTTTGTCCCACACTATACCATCCGGTATAGGAACTGCTGAAATGTTCATGAAGGACAAGTCTCTTTGTTCACGATGAGATGAAACATGAGGTTTTAAAATTAAATTCACCTCTGACGTTGCAGAGCTCTGTTGAAGATAAGTTCCATTGATGAGCAAGTGGAAAGTTATTACTAATCCTAACCAGAAAAGAAGAAATAAAATACCGGTGATTATCCAAAGTTCTAGCCAAGGTGATACTAAATAAGTTTTTCTAAGAAAGTTTAAAAAGTCTTTGATCCGTTGTTTGCGAGAAATTTGGGCTGGCGTCGTTTCAGGTTCACTTGGATCCAATGAAAAGGTATCGAAGTCTATGAAATAGCCAGATGAAGTCCAATCTATCTTTGGTAGCTCAGCAGGTTTTGTTGAACTTGTAGATTGCTCTTGAAGAGGCATGTTGACGTAGATATCCTTATTAGGTTGAATGGAAATTTGTCTTTCACTTTGATTTTGAGAGTTTGTGTCAAGGGGAACTAGTTCCATTGCATTGTTATTGATTCTGTTGCTTTGTAAAGGTGACTCTTCAAATGTTATGAGTCTTTCTGTTTGTACTTCCTGTATTGTAGCGAGAGGAGGACGTCGGCTACTCAGGAGCCCACGAGGCCTACTATTTAGTATCGGCCACATAGTGTGGTTTGATCAGATCGATTGAGACGAATCTCTTTTCTTTTCCGGCAAGAGGCGGTAGAAGTACAGTACTTGATCCTTCAACGGCCAGGACAGTTACAGGCTTTCGATAGGATGGCCCGAATTCTTTCTTGTCCACAATCTTTTCTCTGACCAGATCCCCAACTTTAGGGATCCAGGCAGGTCGTGCCGTGGCTGATTTGACTTCCACAGTGGCGCTTATCTTTGTCTCGACGTTACTTAAGGAGGCTCTGGATTCATTGAGATCCTGTAAAACAGCCAAACGTTTATTGATGTCAAACGGTTTTTCATCCGCCACTGTGCCTTCACAATCGAGATCAGGTACCCACATTCTTGTCCCAAACAGGACCTCGTAAGAAGTTGCACCTCCCAGAGAGCTTCTTGGCTGGTTATTAAGGGCCCGCTGGACCCCAAATAGGTGATTGACTCAACTACCACCCGAGCCTAATACCCTAGCTGTTAAAGATTGCTTTAAGTCCCGGTTTTTCCTCTCCACAACCGAATTTCCCTCGGAATGGTACAGAGAGGAGTACCGCAATGCTACACCCAGACTTCCCATGGCTTCCTTGTAAGCCCTAGAGCTGAATGCGGGGCCACGGTCAGAATGTAATGTGCCAACTGTGTATGTCCCTATAAAGACTTAAAAATCTTTTATAACAGTTCGGGCGTCAGCCGAGCGCTGAGGCCATACCCATAAGAATCTTGAACAGGAATCCACTGCAACCATGATATACTTGTAAGCCCCGTCAGATTGTAAGGGGCCGCAGTGGTCCAGGTAAATGCACGTGAGCGGTCTGTCTGATATTAACAATGGTGTCTGCGCTGGGCGAGCTACGGTGGACCCTTTTATCTGTTGACAGATATCGCACTTTAAGGCAAAGTCTTTGGTCTGCTTTGTTAACCCTGGCCACCAATAGCGTTGTTTCAGTAAAGAAACTGTCGCTGTAACACCTGTGTGTGCAGAACCCAGACCCTCGTGTGCAGCCAAGATTAAACCTAACCTGCGATCCATGTTTGGTATTGCTCTATCCCCCACTCCAGGAATCTGAGCAAATAGAACGTTGTTTGCATCTAACTTGTAGGAGTACTTGAGTGGAAAACCTTTAGGTAGTGCTTTGCTGTTGTTACGTGAAGCAATCACAGCTACCATTGTGCTACCGTCTACTCTTGTTTTTGAACGGGTGATTGCAGCTACGGACGCAGTGCGTACTGCCCCCTTCACGGCTTCATCAGCCAATGAATTCCCTTCAACGTGAACGCCATCACGTTGATGACTCAGTGTGTGTATCACATGAGCCCTTGGTAGTTCGTTCTTCAACTCTGCTACCTGTTCCCATAGTTTCCTATGTTTAATTGTGCCATCTTTTGAATCTCTGAACTCATTTCGTCCCCAATAGTGGAGATATTCGTTGTATGACTGGACACAGTAAAAGGAATCACACACTATCAGTGTGGGGAATTCTGGATCCGTATTTATCAGTGCCAGTAGTAGTGCTTTTAATTCTGCCAACTGAGCCGTGCAGTCTCCGAGAGACTGCGTTTTCGTACAGTTTGGACGGAACTTGCCATCCTGCATCCTACCTTTTACAATAGCGCATGCTGCATGTATTGTTGCTTACTCCATATGGCTGGTCGAGCAGATCCATCAGTGTAAATAATGTATTCATACCGATCTAGAGGCATAATTTAATTTGGTAGAGGATATTCTTGTTCATATTGCAGGAATGCTTGTGTTTTTAGATTTGGGTCATATCTGTATTCTACATCTGTTGCAGTGAGAGAATTACCCATTGTATCCATCTTGGATGTAACGCTTTTGCATTTGGGACGCTTGCCTTTGTGGCAGCCTCTAAGGCCGGTACCGGGGTCACGACAATTATTCTTTTCCCTTAAGCTAGTGCTCTTTCTCTCACTACAGCAGTCTGTACTGCTGTCAGAATTTTTTCTTTTGCAGCAAAACGCATTTCCGCGTTAGTGTACAAATGCGATTTATATGCAATTGGTATTGTTTCACCTTCATTAAATGTTAAGTAAGTGTACCTGGATTGACCTGCGACTACGCGGATCACCAGGTTGCGTACGTTTACGCGTGTCTGTAAGTGTTTTGATGATATCATATCAGCTTGTAGGGAACGAAGGATATTCGTGTGTTCCTGTGTCCATTGTATAACTGAAAAGTCAGGTCTTATTAGGTCGTAGAAAGGTTTTACTCTTTCTGCGTAATCCAAAATGTATGTTCTGCCAAAATTCAAAAATCCCAGTATGGACTGTAAATTTTTTAATGATTTTGGAGGTTGTAGCAGTGCGCACTTTTCTAAAAAGTGGGCTGCCAGGCTTTTGCCTTCACTTGAAAGCTTATATCCCAAAAATAGGACATTGAGGTGGGCTATTTTTGATTTTTTTAATTTACATTTGTAGCCCTCAGAGGCGAAACCCAAAATTATGGAGCTCACCCTGGTCAAGTGTTCCTCTAAGTCATCATCCGTCAGATAAATATCATCTACATAGGATAATGCTTCTTCATCCAAATTCTGTAGTAACTCTGTTACCCTCCTTGAGAATAACCCCGGGCTATTCTTATACCCTTGGGGGAGTCGACAAAATTGACCCTGGGACCCTAGCGCTGAGAAGGCTTTCAAATATCTGCTTCCAGGCGCTATGTTTTGGCAGAAAAATCCATTTGAGATATTTAATGTTGTTTTGTATTTTTTCCGCACAATGTTATTCATTAATGCGGCACTGTGTGCATTCTGAACCGCAAATGTCTTTGTACATGAGTTCAGGTGTCTATAGTCTAAAACTAGACGATATGAATTGTCTGGTTTCATTACGGGAAGCAAAGGATTATTCATTGATGAGGTGCATGGTTCAATTACACCTTGGTATTCAAGTTGATCTAAGATCTCCCTGACCTGTTTTTTAGCTTCCTGTTGTATGGGATACTGTCTTTGTGGAGTTGGGTTTGTTTTTATTGGAATAACTTGGTGGGGAGACTTCTCATCCCACCCAACATGGTTGCGGTATAACGCTGGAGCAAGGGCTACCGCCCACTCTTGTGCATATGTATGTCTTAGGTGTGCGGGGACTAGGTCGGAGAAAGCTGGAAAAATTACAGTTTCCCCCTTTGGGCATTCCATAACAATAGTAGGCGGCCAATCTTTTTCCGCTAATAGGATGTCGCAGCCCGAAGTCAGGTTCTCCCAAAAGAGACCCTTAACTTGTCTCTGCTTGTCCCCCTCCATTTGGAGTGTTATTTCATGTAACTTGTGTGGGACACTCACCCTAGTATCAGGTGTTTGCACCATGATATACTCACTCAACTCCGCTGTCACCAGAAATTCCATCAGGTTCCGGCGAGCTATTGTTACCTCTGCCGCGCTGTCCAGCATCGTCAGAGCCCATTCCCCGTTCAGTAGCTGAGTCCTCAGAATTCTGGGCATGTCTAACTTTGAGACCTGCTACCTTCTTCTTTTTAAATTGAGGTTTTGCTTTAGGTTTTTTTTCTTTCTTTGAAGCGTAGTCTGAAGTGCGTTGCTTGTCTCTGGACTTTGTACGCTCTTCTTGTCTTTGTTCTGACCGTCCTTCCCTCTCAGAGTTTTTTGATGAACCCTGAAAGGAACAAGAGGAACTAGTATCAGTATCCTGATACCTGTCAGGTTTTTTAATGTTATCTCTATTTCTAAGATTATATCTCCTTTCTGGGGGCTCCTGCTGAGGAGACCTTGCCCTGGAGTGAGATCTGTTCTTTTGTTGTTTATTATTTTCCCATTTCTTCTTTGAAGAAACTGGTGTTTGCTTTGCCTGTTCTTTATCTGAACTCCCCATTAGTTGGGGTTTTACAGGTCTAGCTCCCATACTGTCTCTACCTAACTCTGCATAAGCAGTTTCAATTATTTTAGGTAGTTCTGTCTCCTGTTGTAATGGAATGAACTCTCTCTGGCGTTGGCGTATTGCCACTGATGCTGCTTACCCTTTAATATTCGCCAATATTATCGCAGATACCTGGGCAAAGTTATTTAACAACTTCATCCCCAAGTTTAGAGCACGCTCTGCTCCATACTCGTTCTGTATTTGTCTTAATACATCTGGTATTACCGCTAAAGAAGGGATACCATGAGTCCTGGTATATATTGCAGCGAAGACTGTGCCCCAAGAGGTACAATCCTCTATAGAGGGAGCTATCCCCATTGGCAAGCAAATAGTGAGTATTCTATGCTTTTCCTTAGGACCAGTGTGTGGAAACACTGCCTCCAGCTGTGTTATTTTTTGTGCTATCCAGAAGGGCATTTGTTCACGTTTAGTGGGCATTTTACCCATCACTGCGTGCAGTGTCTGTGGTGTAATTTTTGTTGTAGGAGTTTGGACTTGTCCTGGTTGTGTAGCCGTTGCGGGCTGAAGTGTGATTGTTCTCAACACAAACTGTGTCATATTTCTGTAAAGTCTTATTAATTCTTTATGATGTACAAGGAAGTCTCCTCCTGGCAATGTGTCAATGTCAGGATGTGGTGTGTATGCAGCTAAAACTGGCCATGTTGCTCCGTCTCTTCCGAGCGGACCGAGTCTTACTCTATTTCTTTTATGGGGGAGGGCGCCTTTAAACCAGTAGAGGTGTTCTTCGTAAATGAGTGGAATTTCAATGTTCTCATATGGACTATACTCATTTGGTATATCATCTTCTACATAGTAGTGAAATGTTTTGGTTTGTGTATTTGCCTGCCGGAATTTAATCCATGAATAGAATACCTCTGCCCTATATGATTCGTGTGCCTCAATCACAAAAGTCACTTGCCCACCCCTAATTGTAACACCATATGCTACTAGTTTTAGGGTGACTGCATTTCTAACATTATCTGCAATGTATATTGCATTTGCATCGTCTTCTTCGGCTGAGAAGTTTAGTGCATTCCCTTCATCTACGTCTCCCTGTTCGGTCATTATTTTTAGAAAGGAGAGCGTTTCAAGGGAACTGAGATAAGGTGTTATGCACAATTAGGAACACTGTATCCTTCAAGCTTGATTAAACCAACAGCCAATACATAGGAATTTTCCTACTCAACTGCGGCGGATTTGTTCCCTCCCACTCCAGACGTCTCTGGGGAAATGTGAGTAGGGGTCTCTAAGAATAGCATGACTGAACTACTCAGATTTGACTGTTAAATAAGTGCCAATACCAACGTTGGCGGCGCCATGTCGTGTAGCTCCTATAAGACCTATATAGGATCTGCGCGTTTAGACAACATACACTGCGGGACTGGTGTCCAGACTGATTCCAGACACCCCCACTGGGTATGTTGGCCTGTGTACCAGCTAGCTCGCAATGCCACTATAACCTCCTCTTACCAAGGAGAGAATAATTCTTGGCAACTATCGCACATGACAACCCTGATCCCTCAGGACCGTGGAAACAGTAGCTTACTTTTCGCTCAGTCACTCGTGCTTACTTTTTCTCAGAGAGATACACAGAATAAACGGTTGGGACGTTTTCAATAAGTATTTATTGAACAGTCGTTATTCTAGCGTAAAATAAGTGCACTGAAATCACCAGTAGACAGTAGCATATATAAATGAGTAGCAGCACTAAGAAAGTAAACAGATGGTAGATTTCTACCATTTTGCTAAAACCCTAAATATAGGCGAGTATATAAAATGCATGGCAATAAAATGCGTACTCCTACGATGCACCCTAAACTAGATGTACCTAAGTGTACCTAGCATGTGAGTAGGTGTAAAGCCAGGAATCCCTCTAGGATAAAGCCAACCCCATTACCTGATGTTAGCCTGCGGGACCTTGTTCTGGTCTCGAGCTGAACACCCCGCGAGGGATGTCAGACCACTGCGAGCTGGAGTATCTGCATGCAGGAACCTCAGCGTCTCGCGTCAGTGTGTCAGCATGGAAGTCGTGATCTCCTCTCCCTATCTCAGCAAGATGTGGTGTTTATATACCCTAAGGTATCCCCAGGGGTTCTACCTTGCTGTGCCAGTGTCGGACTTAGGATGACGTCGGGAATGAACTTTATACACAGTTATTATGCAGGAGATGATGGTCCTGCTGTGATTCCAAGAAACTAAGAATCCTCATGCATAATTTATGAGGCCAGTGTCCAGGTAAAAACCCTACGTACTTATGTGTAGTATCGTAACTGGGTAAAAGGTCAGTCCTCCAAATCCGTTATATATGTAGTATAGGAGAGAATGTAGGTGAAGGGTTATGATGGTACCTAGACCTATATCGGGGTACCTATATGAAATATAACACTTTGTTCGCCCTAAGTTGGCAGGGTATGCCCAGACGTGGGTCCCTTGCTCACTTTGCCACTGGATTCAAGATAGCCTGGCTGATGAGGGGTGTTACCCCGAAACCGGTCGCAGGATGCTTGTTTCCGGTTCAGTGAAGACCTGGCTTGGCAGTTCGGGCTGGACTGTTCCCATGAGGCACATGGTCAAGACTGATTTGCATATAGCTGGGTCTGAACTGAGGTGGCGAAGTGAGCTAAAGAATGATGATGAATTCAACCCAGATCTGTGACTGGGGGTGAGTGTCTGAAATGTTCCAGTGCTCCGTCCATCAACTCCTTGTGTTTGCTTTGTTCGCCCTTAGTTGGCAGGGTATGCCCAGATGTGGGTCCCTTGCTCACTTTGCCACTGGATTCAAGATAGCCTGGCTGATGAGGGGTGTTACCCCGAAACCGGTCACAGGATGCTTGTTTCCGGTTCAGTGAAGACCTGGCTTGGCAGTTCGGGCTGGACTGTTCCCATGAGGCACAGGGTCAAGACTGATTTGCATATAGCTGGGTCTGAACTGAGGTGGCGAAGTGAGCTAAAGAATGATGATGGATTCAACCCAAATCTGTGACTGAGGGTGAGTGTCTGAAATGTTTCAGCGCTCCGTCCATCATCTCCTTGTGTTTGCTTTGTTCGCCCTAAATTGGCAGGGTATGCCCAGACATGGGTCCCTTACTCACTTTGCCACTGGATTCAAGATAGCCTGGCTGATGAGGGGTGTTACCCCGAAACCGGTCCCAGGATGCTTGTTTCCGGTTCAGTGAAGACGTGGCTTGGCAGTTCGGGTTGGACTGTTCCCATGAGGCATAGGGTCAAGACTAATTTGCGTATAGCTGGGTCGGAACTGAGGTGGGGAAGTGAGCTAAAGAATGATGATGGATTCAACCCAGATCTGTGACTGGGGATGAGTGTCTGAAAAGTTTCAGCGCTCTGTCCATCATCTCCTTGTGTTTGCTCTGTATGCAAATGATATCCTACTTTTTCTCCGACATCCTGCGGTTAATCTGTGCCCAGTGTTTCCTGAAATTCAGAGATTTGGACAATTTTCGGGGCTCCAGATTAACTGCAATAAATCTGAGCTCTTTCCACTGACTGAGGCTGCCCAGCAGTTCCACAGTGACTTCCCACTGTGCTGGTGTACCTATACGGTCAAATACATGGGTGTCCATGTCCATCGAGATAAAGAGCAAGTCCTTCACCTGAATTACGGCCCGGCGGTGGACAAATTGACAGCACAAATTGAGCGTTGGAATAGACTGCCATTATCAGTAGCGGGACGCATTGCGATAATTAAAATGATCGTTCTACCCCAATTTCTTTATTTGTTTCTCCCCATACCCATCCCTCTTACAAATGCCTTCTTTGCCCCCCCCCCCGAGGGGACTCTTGTTGAGATTGATATGGGCCGGTCGCAGGCCACGTGTTGGATGGCGGGAGCTCACCTTACAGTATGCAAGAGGTGGTTTCGGTGTGCCCCACTTTCATCTTTAATGTCTAATAGCTCAGTGCCAGTACGCATACCATTGATACCATGGGGATGGCAGCTTACTTACAGCCGGGTCGATAGGGAATTGGCCGGCTCCACACCCCTCAATGTCATTCTTCCACTGGGGTTGCCCTCAGATCCCAGGGACATCCAGCCACCCTCCACCTCTTGCTGGGCATGGCGCTGACTGCAAAGCTTTCTGGGAGTGGAGAGTTTGTACTTACCTGCACTTGCTCTTGTGGGTAATCGTTGGCTTACCCCGATGGTAGAATCCACCATCAGGCGCACACTCAGCAGATACAAGCTGCACACTACTGGAGATCTGTTCCCCGAAGGCCACGCTATCTCTTGGTTGGAGGACACCATTGGACAGATTTGTTCTGCACCATGTGGAGAGTGCCCTGAGGACGCATATCCCCACCTATCACATAGCTCCCGATGACTTCACTACCCTTACTGTCCTCATTGAGGTTGTCACGGGCGAACACTAAGGGCCTTATTACGATGTCAGGCGACGCACACTGTTTCAGTATTGGAACCAACAGACCACCAAATTACAATGCAACCGCACATGGTGTGGTCGCAAACTCCCATTTCTCTATGGGAGCTTAAACTGCCCCCAGCAAAAGCTCCCATAGAGAAATGGGAGTTTGTGTAAATCCCTGCACCGCGTGGCAGGCACCGTGAGTTTCGGTGCCTGCCACACGTTTCAGCGATTTACAGGGGGGCACCATAGTTGCCCCCTTGGCCCCCACCAGAGGCCGCAGGGAGAAGGGGGCCCTGCTAGGGGCCCCTAAAGTCGGTTTCCGACAGGCTTTTCATGTCGGAAAGCCTGACATGTAAAGCCTGTGGGAAACCGACATCGTAATCCCGACGGTGGAAACGCCGTCCTCAAGGGATTACGTGCCGGTTCCGACTGGCCGTCGGGCTCCTTGAGTCTGTCCGAAGCCAGCCGGAATGACCGGCCGGTTTCACTTCCGACTGCCGTCATTGTAATACGGCGGTGGAAAGTGAAAGCAAAGATGTTGGTCAAAAAGCCTCCAACCGCCTTCCGACCGACATCAAAATGAGGCCCTTAAGTCTCTAAACTGTACCACACGTGCCTGGAGTTGCTACCCACCACCGATGACCGACTGCAGGAGGCTTGGTAGGAGGACTTACAGTGTCCCTCACCAGACGATATCTGGTAATACTGTTGCATGCAGACCAAGTTAGTCTCCCCCAACCACAGACACAAGCTGCTGCATTTCAAGTTCCTACATCGAGTATACATGACATCCAAACTCCAGGCCCGGATTGACGCCGCCCGCTCATCGAACTGCCCCAAATGTCACGCTGCTGATGCGGATTTTCTGCATCTGGCATGGATGTGCCCCCATGTAGGAAGTAACTGGACTGACATCATTGCACACATTTCCAAGATGGTGGATATGACACTGATCCCTAACCCCCTGCCAGCACTGCTAGGATATGTGTGTGACACCCTGAAGGAAACTCGGAGAATTGTTGCAATCCCACTCCTACTCGTTAAGCACAAAGTCGCCATTCACGGGGAGGAGTTGGGGGGGGGGTGCATGACACCCTACCATAACCAGCTGGCTCAAGAGCCTCACCCATTGCGACACGACAAGCGAGCTACATGCCCAGACGAAACCACCAACATCCCACCCACGAGACATTTGGCAGCCTTTACATGCATATCTGCCAAGGCTGCCCAGGGGGCCCCGTAGGGGACCCTCCAACAGGGCGGCCGCCTTAGTGCCACAGGAAGGCACAGAAGTCCTCTGTCTAGGCTCCCTGGGCTAGGGACCAGGGGGGTCTGCAGGCCGCGTCATTTCCGGCCGTGGGGAAGGGGACAGGGGTATAATTGCCTTCCCCGCCCACTGTACGGTCTCTTGACCGCTACCCGTCTCGCTGTTTGGTCACGTCGTCTGGGTTGTCGCCGGCCCTCAGGAACCACTTGCTGGTGAGTCTTTCCTCCCCCCCAGCCTCCCCTAGGCAGGGGTGCCCACCCGGGCTCGCCCGGCATCGGCGCCCGCCCTAGGGGGGGGGGGAGGACAGCTCCTTGAGGGCTCAGGCGGCTACGGGGGTTTCGGGGGGTTGTGCGGTCCTCGGTGGCCCTGGGCACGCCGTGTCGGTTACGGTAGGGTCATGAGGGTTGCGGGTCCCCGCTGGGCCGTGCGCCCCAGGAACTCTGCTAGGGGAGAGAGCTCTTACCCTGGCACGGGGGCCTTGCCCCGGATCCCGTCGTTCGGGGTCCGCCCCGCTGTGCCGCTATTTCCCCCCCCATCCCCCGAGCGGTTGTTTTTCTTCTTGGCCGGGCTGCAGGCCTGCGCCCGGCGCGTAGCGGGGATGCGCCTGGGGTGGGCCCCCAGCCCGAGCACCGCCTCCACCTCCCATCCTCCTCCTGGGCTTACCGTAGTGGAAAGGTGGCCTCTCCAGGCTCGGGGGGGGAGGGGTGGCCCTGCCCCCGGCAGGCCGCTGCCTCCTAGCGCTACGCTGAGCTCTGAGGCCAAGGTCGCCTGGCATTGGCAGCGAGCGTTCTCCTGGCGGGGCGCCTTGGCGGGGAAGTTCTCCGTGGTGTGCCGGAGCGCTTGGGGCCACGCTGTGCCGCATCTTCTCCCCCCTCCGCCCCCGGTTACCCCGCGGGATGCGGAGGGGCGGCTCCATGGCAGAGTCGGACACTCCTCCCCCCAAATCGGAACCCGTCTGGGTGGGGGGCCGCCTGCCTCAGATCGGGCACGCGCGCTTGCGACCTTATGTGGTCCGCAGGCTAGACCGCTGACCCGGTTTCGAGCCGCGGGGTTGCGTTCACTTCCTGTGAGCTTCCGGTACTCTTTTCCCCCGTGTCTGCAGGTGCTAGGACTCGGTGCTCAGGCAAGCGCCATATTCCTTGCCGTTTCGTTCGCGGAGCTGCAGCTGCGCCGGAACGCGGTGGGTGCTTCTCCTCCTCCCCCGGTCCGATCTCCCTACCTGGGTAGTATCCGGGCAAGGCGGCCTGGCCCTTTGGTGGTCCGTCCTGGCGGGGTGTGTAGAAAAGCGCTCACAGAGCACAGCCCAGCTCTGCCGGTGCGGGCCAAGGCCTGGCCCCACGGGGGCACTGTTGGGCTCCCAGCAGCGGAGTGTGCACCCCCCGCTTTACCCTGCACAGAACCGGGTAGTAACGGGGGGCTATCCCATCACCACCCCGGTAGCCTGGGCGATGCATGGTGGAAGGAAACAGTGACCGAGAGTGGACACTATAGCACAGCCCAGCAGGCGGGGCATTGAGGCCGTCGCGGGTTCCCTCCGGCCCGCTTGGGTCGTTTCGGCCGGGGTGGGGGCAGCAAGCGCCTGGGTTTCGCTTCCCCTCCCACGGCGAGGGGTTTAAGGGTCGCCACGTCCAGCGCTCTTGCAAAGCGCTCCGACACACGAAGGTCGAGCTTGCGCTATACATCTGTTTGGATACTGCATAGAAATAAATATACTTGCATGCAGTTCCCTTGCCATGACCGCTTCTGAGTCTGTCAGTGCTTTTCTAGGAGGACGGGGCGTGGGGCCAGCGTGTCCCTTGTGGCCTCCCTCCGGGGCTAAGTCTCCGGCCCAGGGGCAGTGCAGTGAGTCCGAACCCAGCAATGCTCTCGATGTGCTGGGGCCTAGCGCACGGACTGCAGGCGCCTCCGTGCGGGACGAAACGTGCTGAACGCGGAAGTTAGTTGGGCTAACACTCGGAACCTGCTGTCCCACAGCTGTGATATGTTTTAAACACCGACACAGTGCTATGTTTAACTGTACTCAGTGTTCCCTGGGTGCTATGTGCGTTCCTTGTGAGCTTAGTACAGAGTGCCTTTCGTTTTGGGCAGGCGGAAATCGGTTAAGTAAAGGCTGGGTTGAAACCATGGCGTTGTCGGTCTTTTGTGCATGAGAATATAGACATACAATTATATCGATATACGGTAAGCACGAAAGGGGTGGGCCTTGTTTCGTGTTGGTGTGCAACGCCTCGCCTGAGGTAAGCGCTGTATAAAGAAAAGTCTGAGGCAAGCTACGCTGCTTCCATTACAACTTGCGTTGCAATTGCAGCCCTTCCTCACAGTCACTAAGTTTAATGAGGAAGCTGGGCCACATTTTAGCGTAGCACTGCCCGTGGTGCAGTGACTACCTGCTTCCCAGGATGATTAATGGAAATAACAATAATTTAGCAAGTCAGGGGTCAACAGACTGGGCTTTCCACCTATCAAGGGAATGGGGTCGACCTAAAAGCTAGCGGCCTAATTATGCTTGTCCTTGAGTAATCGGGCATGACTTGGAATGGTGTAATGTTAAACTGAATTGAACGCACACCTGATATGCTTATGCTTGAACCTGTTTCTGCAAGAGTGAACGTAGGTAACGCTGTCATTGTAAGGACAACCAGGGATTCAATTTGGGACCCTTGCGTGCAAGGGTGGCACTGGTAACTTGGCCTTGTCCTGTGGGTGTATCATTCTCGGCTTCCTAGCCCCTCCCCTCAAATACTGGCCTTGGATCTTTGAATAGTTGTGAGACATCTGGCTGTGACATTTTAGCTGAGCGCACCTAACCTCGCAGGGAGAGGGGACCATAATTCCGCGCTAGGTCACAGACCTAAGAGCCACATGCTTGACCCCACAACTTGCTGTTTATAAAGTTAGTCACCTAGGCAGTGGGGGACGCAGAGAATGTCATTCCACGAGGTGTCGTGGGCTCTAAACCTGATTTTGTCTGGAAAATAAATCTGTCAGTTGGCTTTTGCATCTTGCGGCAAGGACAAGATTGCAATCGCAGAGGGTAGCACATTATTAGTGGGCATCCAAATTTATCATATTGGGACTGTTATAGGGGTATATAGGGGTACTTAACTGCTTGGTCATCCAGGTCCTGGGACCACCGGGAGTGCGGCATGTGCCCTCTCTCTGTCTTCTGGGGAAGGCTGCCACTAATAGCAGATGGAAAACAGGGCGGTTGGCACAGCCCGGCGAGTATGTTTTCTTTGTCACCCTGGGTTGAGACACGTGGCCAGGACATTGTTTTAGGACTTGGGACCTCTATTTTATTGCCGTGGACAAATGGGTGCAATGACGATATCCATATGTCTCCCTCATCTTCATTGTTTGATTTTGCTCCCTATAAAGTGTCAGTCACGGGCTCTTATATGTCACTCAGTGGCACTGGAATATTTAAAATGTCACACATAGCAATCTGAAACCTTGGCAGCCATGGAGGTGGGCGGCTAGATCTTGGTTGGCTATGCAACCAAGCAATAATGGTGGCTTACCTATCTTGTCAACCAATAAGCATTGACTAAGCCAAGAGATGGGCTTGTTGTAGGGGTATTGCTCCTTGGGTAGTAATATAGGGATGCTTTGACATAGCGGCAAAATACCAGGCTAAGGCCAAGGCACAGCCTTCTTCACTGCCTTGCGGAGTGTTCATATGTATGCAGCTGCCCCTCCCCATGCCGGAGACATGAGACGCGGCACCCTTATAGAAGGAAGCTTGGGGGGGGGTTTTAAGTTTTTGCCTAGGAAATAAGGGAGGTCCGTACAAATGGTGTAGCCCATCAGTGTCTTTAGCAACCCTGGGTGACGGACGCCAACGGGGATTCACACCTGTGCTCTGGTTGGCAGAACATAGCGATTATATATTTTAGGACACAGCACATATGCATTTTCTCAACAGCAGAAAGTGCCCTGAATAGTCAATAAGGGATTGCACGTTGTTCCTATGCTTCCCATGGGGGCAAACAGGCCTGGTTTGCAGTTATGGGATAGGCTAAAGGAGGACGTTCACTAGGGTGTCAGCAATGGCTCACATGCAACAGGCGGGCACTGGAGCAACTCGGCGTCAAAGCTGTAAGGGTGGAGTGGGAGACAGATTAACCTCCATCAATTGCAGTCTAGATCTTGCACAGCTCATGCTTCAGTACTGTAGCGATTTGCATTGTCTCTCTAGGAAGCATTATCGTTGTTTTAGATACTCTGGTCCAGAGTACCTGCACTGCTATATTTCCCCTAGCAGCTTTGCTCATGCACACATGAGGCGCCTCTTTGTGTCAGTTAATTTAAGGCCCAGGGCTAGGTGCACTGGTAATCTTTTTTGTGGGTCGTGGGTCCTTTCCTGCTAGAGGCCCAATGAGGTGGGCAAGGTAGGGGCAGGCTTCCTGCTTTATCCAGTGCGGGATCTAAGGCGGGAATGCCTTTCTCCATCCTTAAGTTGAGAATAAGAGGACCATTGAGTGGGGTAGCATTAATCACTTGCTGATCAGTGCCAGGCTATCCTTCGGGGAGAGGGTGCTCAAACACTATTGGTAGGTTTGGCACAGCTATGCCAACCCTGTGGGCAAGTGTCCGCCCCATGCGGCAAGGACAGGAAACAAACACATGGAGAGCCATTGGGTTGGGACATTGCACAATACTAATATTGGAACAACAGTTACTTCGGCAGGCCCGAGCGCAACTATCGTAACATTATTTTGCCACGGCTCCGCCAGCTGATTCCTTCATATATGTCGCACCGCTCATATGGGGCGGGAGATGTACCCATCAATGTAGCTACTGCGTCACATTACTAGTAGTAGCAGCCTGGGGAGTCTGGGGGCACAAACACCACAGAGCAACCTGAGCAGGCTACTCTGAGGTAAGATAGGAGACATTCTTGGCAAGTACTGGGGCCACAAATTCCTAGCGCCTCAGCTGGTTGAGCCTTGGACACCATAGTGGGATAGTCACTAGCGTAAAACAGGCTGTTAGGTAGGCCTTACCAGGATATCGACAAACACATCATACAAACTGGTACCCCTATAAAGGACTTAGGCTGAAACCACGGGCTGGGGGGTACAGTTGACCATTAACCCTCTCCGAGATGCTGCAGCAGGGGGTTGCCAGAGGTCTTGGTGGGACAGCCAAGTGGGATCCGGCGATATCGAAGCGAAGTGGCTAACAGGTTGGGTAAGGACAGCTACTAGGGTGCTGCTGCCTCAGAGTTGGGGAAACAAGGTTGATGTATGAAAAGGCTACATTGGTTTAAGTATAGTTGGCATGTTTCCAGGCGGAGGCAGGAAGCTGTCAGGCGCTAGGAGGGGACATCAGCCGGGAAGCACAGTAGTTATACTTCGCAGGCAGAAGGGAGAACCTATTTACTGTCTCTGGCTGACAGCTCGCCCATTACCAAGGTTCAGGTTGAGCAGGTAATGCAGGCATGCCTTACTATGCCAGGCAATGTGGGTCAGGGCAAGCGCGCGGCAGTCGCAACTGCAGCTTACAGGGTGGGCATGCAAGCAGAAGCGCATCACGCAGGAGGGGACGATGCCCTGTTTTCAGCTACCTCCAGCCTGGCTTCCTTCGGGGCCCTGTGAACAGCAGGCTGAGGGCAAGGTCCAAATCAGACTCTTCGGGGGTGGCATTAAAGGGATAGGATGAGCACATCATGCAGGCGGGACAATGGGAATCCCAATGTTGGAAAGGTACTCTCATCCTCAGCCACCCAGGGGAGTGGCCGGTAGGCAGGTGAAGAGTAGTATGTGCAGGCAAATTTGGATTATACCACTGGCACCCCGGTGATGCACCAGAGGTAATGGGGAGGGTGCAGGTACAATCCCACTGCTGGTGCAGTACATGGGTATCAGCTTAAACCCAACGAATCTGGAGGAATAGTCTAGAAAGGGTGTTGAAGCACAGGCTTAGTTAACCTTGAAGGTGAGGCGCAGATTGCACGCGGTGCACATTGGTATGTGGTATATGGTAAGGGTGTTAGCATCTTGGCATTTCGTTAATTTGCCAGGATCAAGGAGCTGGGTGAATGGCCTTCCGTGCGTCTTGAGTGGCGCGAGGGGCAGAATTCAAGATATGGAGGCATGGGGCTCCTCCACTAAGTTGTCTTGGTTGGGGGTCCCAGCCATGTGCTGGGACAGCTTGCTGATGCAGCGGCGGCACAGACTAAGGGGGTTGCCTCCACGTCCACAGGGTGTTTGGTAGAGGTTAGGGACCACTTGGCGGGGTGTGCGAGGACCAGTCTACCTGTCTAGAATGGGCATGGACTTGTCTTGTGTTGCCTAGCCGCGGCAATGAGCAGACTCTCTGGGGGAAGAGGGACCTGTTGCAAGAGAGGGAGTCCTCCAATTGAAGATGCAACCATTGGGGGCACATGAGCTATGGTGGTCAGATAGCCCCCGTTTAGTTTGGCGAGGAGCCCGGTCAAGGGAGGCCTGGGAAACCTCGCGCAGGAGAGTTGACAGTTCCAGGCATAAATTCTCCATCTGGGTTTGGCTTTATAAGGTATGGTTTTCTTGACAAATCCACAGGGAGTTTGGTAGAAGATGGGGTTTCACCTGTCTAGAGTGGGCATGGACTTGTTTTGCGGGACTGGGGAGAGGCCCTGGAAGCAGCAGGATGTAGGGAAAGATACCTACCTTGGGACACTATGTGTCATTTGAGCTACCAGCTGGGGGCATGAGAACTGGGGTGGTCCCAATTTTTACCTCGCCCAGTTTGGCAAGGAGCCCGATCGGGAGACGCAATTGAGATATCACGTAGGAGAGTGAACAGCGCCAGGCATAAATTCACGAAGCAAAGGGGATTTGGCTCCATCAGGCATGGTTTACTTTATGCCAAGTCTACTGGTTGCTGGGAAGTGGATGGGATTCACCTCTCAAGGGTAGGCATGGACTTAATTTTGCTGGTCCTTGGGGAGGCCTTGGAAGCAACAGGCTGTAGGTAGGAATATCTGCCTTGGTGGGGGCCCTGGTGGTGACGGTGGCCACCCCCAGAGCTGTGGAGGAGTTACAGGGCGATCCAGAGTCTGCAAGGTACAGAAGGGTACTATATTGCAGCAGCACAACAGGGTGCTAAGCCAAGGATACCCAGGGATGTATTAGCGGGTCCCCTGGAAGAACTACGGCGCCCCGTTAGCCTACAGGCGGTTGTGGGTCTGAGCAACCGGGGCTGCCTGGAACGCTCCGCCCACCTGTGGGGGCGTGAGTAAGGAGTGGACTGGCGGTCCACTGAGGGGAGAGGTGGCCTCTCCCAACAATTGGTAACCACCGGTTGGCGATGGCCACGGTGCAATTTGGCTTATCAGACGGGCAGGCGGCATAGGGGCTGGCCTGCCCTGGGATACGCCCGTAAGATAACCCACCATGTTGGCATATTGGTTATGCAAATAAACCTGCAGCAATATTCTCCACTAAAAAAGGTGTTGTGTGGTTTATTTATGTATGTTGCTGTATGGGAACTGAGTGTTGCCGATATTGGCACTATGCCAAGGCTGCCCAGGGGGCCCCGTAGGGACCCTCCAACAGGGCGGCCGCCTTAGTGCCACAGGAAGGCACAGAAGTCCTCTGTCTAGGCTCCCTGGGCTAGGGACCAGGGGGTCTGCAGGCCGCGTCATTTCCGGCCGTGGGGAAGGGGACAGGGGTATAATTGCCTTCCCCGCCCACTGTACGGTCTCTTGACCGCTACCCGTCTCGCTGTTTCCCACCCTACCGCTTACCCTGCGGACGGCCAAAGGGTAGTACGGGGAGGGGAAGATTCTAACTTATTGTTTTGTGTTGCAGGAGGAGTTACAGGGCGATCCAGAGTCTGCAAGGTACAGAAGGGTACTATATTGCAGCAGCACAACAGGGTGCTAAGCCAAGGATACCCAGGGATGTATTAGCGGGTCCCCTGGAAGAACTACGGCGCCCCGTTAGCCTACAGGCGGTTGTGGGTCTGAGCAACCGCGGGCTGCCTGGAACGCTCCGCCCACCTGTGGGGGCGTGAGTAAGGAGTGGACTGGCGGTCCACTGAGGGGAGAGGTGGCCTCTCCCAATAATTGGTAACCACCGGTTGGCGGCGGCCACGGTGCAATTTGGCTCATCAGACGGGCAGGTGGCATAGGGGCTGGCCTGCCCTGGGATCGCCCGTAAGATAACCCACCATGTTGGCATATTGGTTATGCAAATGAACCTGCAGCAATATTCTCCACTAAAAAAGGTGTTGTGTGGTTTATTTATGTATGTTGCTGTATGGGAACTGAGTGTTGCCGATATTGGCACTATGCTTCATTCCAACACAGCTGAAAGCGACTGACAGTCACGTAGCATAGGTATCCGCTCAGTGGAGTTGTTGATAATGCCGCTACCGTACATTAGGTGTTGCTGCCTTCCCTACCGGACCCCCTCCCCCCCGCCCATCTGGTCCCACGGAGGCTGGCAGTGCCACCAGATGTCACATACACGACACACACAGACCTAACCCATAGGACCCCCCATCTGCAGACACAGACCCAGGCCGGGTACCCCTTTGTGATTTTAAATATTGTTGTAACAACAGGCAAGTGCTACTTACTGTTCAATTCTCTCTACAATTGCGATATGTGCAAATTGTTAACTTACAGGATGTGCACAATTTCCTGAAAATTATAAATAAAGCTTAAAAAAAATAAACGTGTTTTGCAATATGCGCTGATCGCTTCCTCTGGGCAAACATAAAACTTCATAAAACAGAATTCAATTTTATGATGAATATTAGTCATACGATTTCAGTTAGTAAAATGTAATCTTTTAGAACAAATTAGTGAAAGAAAACTTTAATTAATAGAAGAGACACACAACAAAAGGTTTATTTTTCATAATTTTATCAAAGGCATTGAATCAATCCCACGTGGAGCTGGTCAGTCAGTCTGAGGATCTGATTGGCCGAGTGTCTAGTGCCAGCCCCCCTCCCCCTCCAGACGTCGCAGACGCTGCCTGCTTTGAGTGCTCACATCACAGCTGTGCTTCAGCTGTGCAGCAGGTAAACTCTCCTGCAACCCGATGTGTGACCTTCTGCACACTGCTGAATGAGCTAAGGAAAAAACCTGCAAACAGCCACTGTTGTAATAATTGTTGGCAAGCTTTTCAATTGTAATCTTTTAAAGAGCCCTCATATTTTTCTTTTCTATTAATGACAACTGTATTTACAAAACACTTCTTAGCTTAACTTCACTGCTTGGCGCCCCTCCTTTCAGCCATATGTTTACTCCCTGGCCTATTGTGCATTTCAGATCATATCCCTCACCGGATGTTTCATATTCTGAGTTCAGCACACTCATACACAACGCGTGATGCACTGATCAGCACCAGAGGCCAGAGGCCATGCTCTGTCAACACAGCATGTCATTGAATCGTGGATCCATTGTTGCTCGAGTTACAATGGTGCACCCAGTGTGCCTGCTCCAAGAAGCACAAGCAAAATTTGTGAATTAAAAACACAACCACTTAAATCACCCTCACTCGCCACCACCGCACTAAAGTGCTTAATTTGTGGAGGTGCTTTACGGTGCTCAGCACCGGCACTTAATTGCCAGGTCCGGGGCTTATGACTGCCTGCCACATGGTAGTAGTGTCTGTCAATTTAGGTACGAGCACCACAACGTCTGTTTATTATTTCAATCTCGATTTCCAATTATTAGTATTTGCCTCCAAAGCCATTCTTATAGCTTTGGGGGCCTGTAATAGTATGAATTGTCACACTTTTAAGAGTGTGATGGTTAATATTGTGTTGGTGCTGTCATTGGCAGTGCTGCCAGGGGCAACGGATGGTGCAAGCTCTAGTGTCCTCCTGTCGAGGGGCCCGGCACTAAGTTTTTTACAAATTAAGCACTGAAACAGCACAACCTCATGCTCACACACACCACGAGCTACACATGTTTATTCACTGCACACAAAGTCATACCGCAGTCAGCAATGCACATCAACTTATCTTCTGCTCATAGCACTCAACACCCTCAGCTTTCTGATAATTCACCAGCCACTCCGAATTCACCCGAGACTAGACCCCCCACAACTACGTGAGAATTGTGGGTGAAAGTGTGTGGCTCGATGAAGGATGGTTTACAGAAATACAGAGGGTGAGTTTGGTGACATATTCCAATCCATCAATCAAACAGCATTTGTAAAGTGCAACACTCTCACCCCCCAGGAGTATCTAGGCATTGTGTCTCTGTCAAAGAGCCAGGTCTTGAGTCTCTTTCTGAACTCTGCCAGTTAGGGGACTGTACGGAGCTGGAGGGGAAGGTCGTTCCAGGTCTTTGCAGTGATGTAGGAGAAGGAGAGGCCACCGCTGTGGCTGCAGCGGATGCAGGAGGTGTGTGCGAGGGTTTTAGGAAAATTCAAAGGATTTAAACAGAATAATTCTCAGAGTGGGCTATGTGAGGCAGCACTTATAGAATGTACCATTTTCTTATAGATCTACATTGAAAGAAATGTTGGGGGATTTATGTACTAAGGCCATAATTGCACCTAGAGATTTCACATTGGTTGTCTCCTACAGTGGCATCATTAAAGTGCTCACAAGATTTGAGACACTCTTTTGATTTAGAGCGTCTACAGTCTCTAGATGAGCCTATACGGGTGGATAGTTTTCTTTCATCGAATTTGCACGAACTGTTAACAGCAATTTCTGGGGCTAGTGTGTTTCCAACTATACATCAGACCAGTGCCTATCATCAAATCGAACTGGAAGAAGTTTCGAGACAGTTAATGGCCTTCATCAGACCGGAAGGAGCATTTCAGTACAAAAGGGTGCCTTTCGGGCTGGCAAGTGCAGCCTCTGTTTTCCATCGGTTGATGTCAGGATTATCGAAGAGGATACAAGGTGCTGAAGTAATCCAGGATGATATCCTGCTGTTCTGTAGGAACAAGGAAAAGATTGATTAGAACCTTAGGAAAGTGCTGAGGGCATTGCAGACTGCAGGACTGACTCTCAAGAGAAGTGAGTGCAATTTTGATAGAACAGGGTTTTAAATCTCAGACATAAAATATCCGAGGAGGGAGTCTAACCAAACAAGCATTGGCATAGCCAATAGGTCTCGCTTTTGGGACCTTATAAGTATTTAGTTATGCAGCACAATATCCTTGGTGCAACAACAACTGTTGCATGGCTAAGCACTTATAAGGTCCCAAAGGCGAGACCTATTGGCTATGCCAATGCTTGTTACTAGACTTGGGGTAGCAACAAAAATACTTCTAAACTGCAATTAATAAACATGCCCCTTAGCTGACATTCAAGTGGCTCGAATGTGTGAGGGGAATAAATGCATAGAGAAGCTATGTTCTTTGCCTTACACTTGAGCTTGACACCACAATCTTTCAGGCCACTGTGCTGTCGCGTTGTCTACTTCAGATTCTAACTTGTTCCCGGTGGGACGCTCCCACCATTAGAATGGGGGGGGGGCCGCAATCATCTTCCAAAACCCGCTCTGAAGCACATTTGCCCATTCATTCAGATCCCCTTCTTCAAGAAGGTCCTCCCAAACTGCCAATTCTCTTCCAAGAGGACCGTTCTAGTTGCCTTAGTACGCTCCACTTTTCACGAAGCCATCGCATATTTCTGTCCCTTGCTCCACCGTATATGCAACCAAACCCCAAGTACTTGCTATTTCAATCTTTCCTTCACAACTCCAATGCCACACACTACCTCCACCCTCACAAATTAATCCCTATTCCTCTACATAATCCAACCCATCTACACATAGCAGACACGCTCTGCCAATTGTTTCCACAACCTTCAACCATCTTGCAAGCCTCTCCGACATCTTGTGCTAAGAAGTACTTCAACAAAGCGCACTATCCCATCGCCTCATTCTTAATGCCCTCTTCGACTCACAAATCACATACTACTGAATCTAGACAAGAGCCCCCATCTGGCCTTAAGCCCCAGAAGAGTCTAGTTAAACAAAGCATTGGCAAAGCAAGATGGTCTAGCTATGGCAAGCTGATGTGACCTTTTTTATTCCATTTTTATTGTGAGCATATAATACATGCTGCTGCCTAAACATCACGGTCAAACGCTTACAATACATTTTTCTAATTAAAAAAATATCCATGCCACATTATTTTAAAAGAGAAGTGTACACACTTCATAGCTGGTAGGGGTGCTTAGAACAGGCTTAGAAACCTTTTTTAGTTTTAATACATATCAGAGAAAAGTATGATTCTTATAAAAGCAAAGAAGTGGTACAACTGGCCTTGAATTACTATAACCTGAAGCCATAGTTTAAAAACACAAGGATAAAAAAAACATTTTAAAAATTGCTATAATTCCAATGGGGTTTATATTGTCAATTATTGACCACATCAGAAGTTTGCTATCTGCATATTTATTGCAAATCCATAGTAATTCCCCTATGTACTACGCCTGATCCAAGTAAGAATGAGGAATAACCAGGGAATCTTGTGTGGAATGTACAAATTCTCCTAGTTATTCTTTACTACTGTGAGTACCCTCAGGGTACACTCCCTAATCCTCAGGTATCCACCCCACCACAGGAGTTACCTATAGCCACGGCTACCTATAATCATGTGGCACAGGAGGACCACATTATGCGTCTGGGTTGACTAAACTTTGTAACAGGCTTGCCTAAATTATCTGTCAAGAAAAGGCAAACTATGCAGCGTAATGCAACATATTATGTGTTAGTATTACCTCCTTATTTTTGATTTTTTACTCATATTAAAACTAGCTGGGCAAGTTTCTCCTCCTTATTACCACTTTGCCATCCAAATACAGAAATACGCAACAGAAAGGCGTCCAGTCAACTCATGTTGCTGCGTTTTAGTAACTTTTGATACGTTTAAGCTAGTAGCAATTTGTTTTGTTCAAATCTGCGGATTACGCAGCAGATGGTGGAATAGGAGGCAAATGCATAATTATGTGGAAAACATTGTGGCCACAAAATTGAATAATTCCAGCGGCCCTACGTATAAACTGATTCTCCTTCCCGCCTTTGTATCTCTAAGTGGGGGAAATAGTGAACTCGAACGAGGCCTTTAATTGGTTCACCAAAGCAATAGATGACCCAATAAATCGGCAACTCATTTTGCTTCACAAAATGGTAGTTTACTCTGAGATCAGTAGAGTTGGCGCAGGAGACGCTCTAGAAAATGCTGCGCGGCCTGCCCTGCCACCTATAGACGGGGCCTAGCTAAGTAAACACGACATGGCCTGCAGGCTGCTCTGCCACTATAGAAGCAGCTCAAAGTGTTACAAATTCGCCTGTCAGCAGCTCAGAGTGATCCATATGCTGGCAGGTGTTGGGTTCTTGCGCAGACTTGTCTACAAGCTGTTGGAGTGACAATAGAGCTCCTTCTCGCCAGCCACTCCCCATGTAAAAGTATTTACCCGGGGTCTCAGGGCGAGGCTCCTCAGAAGCACACTTTAAATGACTCCCTTTCTTTGTCCCTCAAGTCCCCTAGTGCAAGAATGGTTTCATCCAAGTACTGTACTTTCAGGCCTCACTGAGCCATGGGACCACGTATATTAGGTGTGGACTAATATTGCCAAATGTTCAGTATTTAATCAGCACATCCGGTGTTTTAATGTCAAGGCCATGAAAAAAATATGAAATATCAATCAGCAAATTCTGTATTTTTTCACCCCCAGAAATGTACACTAAACACAGCAAAATGAAAGCAATGACTTGAAAAGTACAGAAAGCAATTACTTGAAAAGTATTCTACAGCTACCTATAACACCCTGTATGGATATTAACGCAAACCGATGCACAGCTGCCAAAAGAAAACAGACGAGTCTTGATCCAGTACCTGCTCCAGGTCTTTTAAAAAATGTGAAAACTTGAAAAAACTGGTACTTTTCAATGAGGAAGGTGGCAACCATTGGACTGACCCAGGGCATGTGCTGGGGGCGAGGCACTCAGTGCAGAAGCATACAAGCCGGTGGCCCCATCCAAGCGAACATTCTCGATTTTTGTAGCAAAGGAAGTAGTCTGCTGCCTGAAATTCCCTCTGCTTCAACAGAAGACAATAAGGAAAACACAGTCCCCCTGTTTTGTTCAAAATTGTCCAGTTTCCTGTTCTAAAGTGTTGGCATATATGCAGAACTGCTCCTCGAAGTCTTCTTTGGACAAATCCAACAACAGTAACAATCTCCCAGATCCGAACTCCACGCCCTTAATCGCCGCAATCTATTGAGATCCAGTGGGTCTAGAATAGAGGTGGGTGAGCCACTGAAAGCTCGAGCCTGAAGCCTGGCTCTAGCTCAGCTCGAGGTCTGTTGGAACCTCGAGCCCAAAAAGAGGCGATCTAAGTTCATGTTTAAAACCCATCACTTTTAATAAGTACATATCGATGCAGTGCTATAATGTATTATTTTAATGTAAAATCTTCCACATGTTAAAGAAATACACATTTTTGAATTTTGAAGAGATTATTTAGCGTGATGTTGGTTGTATGATTTACATGGCTCGGTTTCTGCACCGACTCTAAGCGTCAAACTAAACCCTTGGCTCAGCTCGCCCTATTAATTCGTTGGCTCGCCCACCTCTAGTCTCGAACAGCTCTATGCGAAGTTAAACTCCAAGGCCCTGCACAAGACTATATTGCTCCAGTCCCTTACTGTATGAACAGATCCAGTGGCTTTGGATGAGGGGTGGCCACGCTCCCCCAGATACCCGCTGGCTTCCAGTCCTCAATTATAGGATTCAAAACAAACATTAGCTAAGTCAATGGGTCTGTAATTAGCTACCAGCTTTTTGGCTTTGTCAATGCTTGTTTAATTTTAGATAGGGTTTCCTTAAAACTGTATTTTTCCGGAAGCAGCCGGGCTCTTCTAAATATAAAAAATATTGGCTAAATGCAAAAATATATTTTGGTATCAGAATGCACACGTTGCCAAAGTAGTCCCTGGCACTGAAGGGAACTACTTTGTGTGAAGATGTGCTCCTTGTGAATAAGCGGAATGCTGCCCCTAAGAGTGAAATTAGCCGGTGCTGAAGCGGAGGGCTAGCTGAAAGTCTCTATAACTATTTTAATTATAATCATTTTCATAAATTCAAAAAGGTTTTGACTTACAGCAGACCTGAAAAGGGCACAAAAGACACTTGGCCCGCGAGTAGGCGTCCCAGGATTCGACATTACATCACCACTGGGCACATATGAAAGTTGGAAAGCCCAGATGGGCATGCAGCAGCAAAGAACTCGCATTATTTATAGGAAGAACTTGCTCAGCTGAGATCCGATAGAAACTCAATGGACAGCTAGGATTCACTAAGGCTCACAAAACTGTACAGGAGGAGCTCGTCTGGGTTTGGGCGGACAAACACTTTGGTCAAATGACTCACCTGAGGTCGAACAGATTAGCCGCGAGACGGGTTAAACCAAAAGACACGTGGTCACAAAGACGTGAGGCCACCACGGACTCTGGCAAGTTTACTGTTCAATGTGCCACCTGCGGTAACCAGGCAGCCACTGCCGCCGGTCTCCAAGCAACACCGGTTACATCATAAAGCAAGACTGCGCATTCTATGACGGAGCTGGTCCAGCAGGTATACCACAAAACGAAACTCAGCCCCTCACACGAACTACGCAACACCAACAACAAACACTGAAACACAAGTGCGGCCCCGCGCCGCGGCCGCGAAAGTGAAACAGTACTCCGGGTTAAGAAGTGGGAGGGGTGGGGGAGTGAGATTCCCTTGCGGGAGCGAGCGGCGCCAGGAGCGATAATTGCTACCATATGGCGCCGCTCGCTCCCGCAAGTGAATCGCCAAACGTGCACCCGTTGCCATTGAAGGCAATGGAACGCGAGCACGTTTTTGGCTGAAAAGCCGAAGCGATTCCAAAAGGTCTTTTTGCCTATGCAGCACATGCGCGCTGCATAGGCGAGACCTAAAAAGGAGCATTTTAAGGTGATCACTAATGCACCTATACCCACATGTAAGGAACAGTTAATATTGTACCTGTCCTTGGGTAGCGATAATGTTCTGCAAGATTCATTGTGAACTATTCTACCAAGGTTGATCCTATATGTAGCCCAGTTAGGAAAAAGGTGAATTTCTGTGGGATTCTGAATAGGGCAAATGTTTTGAAACTATCAAGAGTGAGATTGTGCTGTCTGCAACCTTTTGTGTCTGGTGTTGGGTGTGTGGGGACTCTGGATTATTCTAGTATTAATGGGTTGTAGCATATAAGTCACTTGTGTTACGACCATTGGAGAAGAATTATGCTGCTTTTTCTGCTTAAATGGCCTTGAACCTTGAAGAATTTAATTGACTGAAGAAAATAATTTAGGCAGGGACTTAAAATAACCCAATAACCCCCTCCCCCCCATAATGTTATATATATATATATTCACTGAAAAAACCATAGGTTTCAGGCACGTTATAGTTAGAAATTAGCATTTAAAAAACCTTACAAATTCACTGAAAAAACCATAGGTTTTAGGGACAGTTATAGTTAGTTGGACATTGCACTCGTACAAAACCCGTGAAATTCCCCTGTTATAGTTAGTTCAGGTAACTATAACTCGCGCCCGCAATGCACTGCTGATGACGTCACATATTACATCACTCATGACATGGTCAGTGACATCACTGATGACATCACTGATGACATCTCAAATGACATCACTGATGACATCATCCAGTGACTGTGTGTTTCTGTAAAGTTTAAATATGTTTAATATATATAGGGAAAGGCGTATTGAAGAATGAGTGGGTGTATAAGTGTCTGAATGGATGATTTAGTACGTGCGTGACTGACTCTACAAGTGAGTGATTAAACGTATCTTACTGAATGCATGGGTTAGTGACTAAACTGCGTGAATGTCTGTACCCGTCTGTTTGTTGGTGTGTAAGTGGATGCATGGATTTGCGAATAGCTACATGAGTGTCTATATGGGTTATTGATTGGTTCTCTGAGTATCTGTATGGCTGCCTGAGTGTTTGTGTGGGTGGGGTGTGTGTGACTCTGTACATAGATGTGTGAGTGGGTGATTCACTGGGTGCATGATTTCAAGAGTGCATCTGTGATGGACTGCTTGGGTGGGTGAGTGTGTGTATGGGTGTGTTAGTGAGTGAATGTATATCTCAGTGGTACATGTGCGAGTAATTACATATGTAAAAGGCAGTATATATGTGTGTTAGAGTATTTAAATGGCTATAAGTGAGAGTGTGTGATTGTGAGAGTGGCTGTATGGATGCGTGTGTGCTTGTATCAGTTATTGTATAAGAGCGTAAGAATGTGCTAGTATTTGTATGAGTAAGTGAGCTGGTGTGTGGATAACTGTATAGGTGAGTAAATGGCAGTGTGTTTAATTATTTGCATGACTGACTAGGTTTGTGAGTACCTCTATGGGTCAGTGGCGGTGTTTGAGTGTCTATATAGGTGTATGAGTGCATATGATAGTCCTGTACTGAGTGACCGTAAGTATGAGTGACTGTACGGGTGAGTGAGTGGATGTGTGTGTAGACCTAAGAATCAGTGAGTGGGTATGTAGTTATTGGTGTTGGAGTGTCTATGGTTTTGCGAATGGCAGTCTGTAATTTAGAGTGGGTGTATCAAAGGTTATATTAGGGTGTGCATCAGATTATCACATGGATGATGTCACCAGTGATGTCATCAGTGATGTCATTTGAGATGTCATCAGTGATGTCATCAGTGATGTCACTGACCATGTCATGAGTGATGTAATATGTGACGTCATCAGCAGTGCATTGCGGGGCGCGAGTTATAGTTACCTGAACTAACTATAACGGGGGAATTTCACGGGTTTTGTACGAGTGCAATGTCCAACTAACTATAACTGTCCCTAAAACCTATGGTTTTTTCAGTGAATTTGTAAGGTTTTTTAAATACTAATTTCTAACTATAACGTGCCTGAAACCTATGGTTTTTTCAGTGAATTTCAAAGGTTTTTTAAATGCTAATTCCTAACTATAACATGTCTGAAACCTATGGTTTTTTTCAGTGAATTTCAAAGGTTTTGTAAATGACAATTTTTAAATGTATTAATTGTTATATTTATTTTTTTGATACTGATTTACTACATTTTTTAAACTATTTATTTTTAGATATTTTATTTTCTAAAATACATTGTAATTACATTATACATTACATTACAAAATATACTTTCTCAGAATGAATTACTTTAGTTTAAATACTTTGCAAATAGGCAATAGACTTTTAAGAACAGTAGTTACAGTTGTTGCAATGGGCAACACAATTTCAAACACAATGCAACATTGAGCTCAATGTGAATTTCAAGTTAAATGCAATTATTTACTTTATGGATTACTTTTCTAACCACAGGACTGGATCCTAGATTCAGTCCTGCAACATCTCCTGTAAACAGTTGAGTAAAAGCGTTTTGGTTACAGTAGTGATTTTTAAGGAATATTATTGTATTTTAAAAGTTGACACTTAGAAACTTTTTCACATAGAATCACCAATGTTATCCTATGGGAGGAAATTCACTTAGCAGGTAAGTAGTGTTATCGTTACTTTTTCTTACTCAGTGGTGGATCCTGGATCCAGCACTGGTGCATCTCCTGTAAACAGTTGAAAGAATGCGTTTAAGTCATACAGGCGAGTTTTAAGGAATATTTGTAGTTTGTGAAAATCGACACTGAAACTTTTCTGCTGAAAACCAGACAATGGATTCCTATGGAAGGAAATACAAGTTACTGGTAAATACGGTTAGAATTACTTTTCAGGGTCAGTGCTGGGCTAAAAGATGCAGCACTGGGTTCTCTCCTGTTAACAGGTGAGTAAATCGGAATTCGTAGTTCGGCTGATTTTAGAGGAATATTATAAAGTTCCAAAACTCCACAATTAGAAGAATTTCCAAGTGAAACCAGTCAATGTTAGCCTATGGAAGGAAATTCAAGTTACTGGTAAGTACGGTTAGAATTACTTTTCAGGGTCAGTGCTGGGCTCAAAGATGCAGCACTGAGGTCTCTCCTGATAACAGGTGAGTAAATCGAAATTCGTAGTTCTGCTGATTTTAGAGGAATATTTGTATGTTTCAAAAATCGACACTTAGAAACTTTTTCAGCAAAAAGCAGGCAATGATATCCTATGGAAGGAAATTCAAGTTACTGGTAACTACGGTTAAAATTACTTTTCAGGATCAGTACTGGGCTCAAAGATGCAGCACTGTGGTCTCTCCTGATAACAGGTGAGTAAATCGGAATTCGTAGTTCGGCTGATTTTAGAGGAATATTTGCACAATGGTGAAGGAAGGGGTGGGGCCTGAGGTGACATGTCTGCAAACACGCCCTGTGGCGCGTTTTAAGTTGGAGAATTAATTCCTCCTCAATCCCGAGGGTCCCTAGGGGCCAACTAGCCCACCAGATACCTCCAGTATGCGCCAGAGAGCTGCGTTGCAGAGAGGTGTTCAGAGGCCACGCCCCTTTTGCACCTCTCTGCAACGCAGCTCTGTGGCGCTTTCTGGATGTACCTGGTGGGCTAGTTGGCCTCCAGGGACCCTCAGGATTGAAGGGGATTTAATTCCCCATCTTAAAACGCGCCACGGGGCCTGTTTGCACACATAAACACCTGAAGCCCCGCCCCTCCCTTCACCACTCTGAAACGCACGCTGTGGCGCGTTTTAAAGTGGGGAAATAATTCCCATTCAATACTAGGGGTCCCTGGGGCCAACTAGCCCACCAGGTACCTCCAGTAAGCGCCACAGAGCTGCGTTGCAGAGAGGTGTAAAAGGGGCGTGGCCTGGACCACGTCTCTGCAACCCAGCCCTGTGGCGCTTACTGGAGGTACCTGGTGGGCTAGTTGGCCCCCAGGGACCCCCAGTATTGAATGGGAATTATTTCCCCACTTTAAAACGCGCCACAGCGCGCGTTTGCAGAGTGGTTAAGGAGGGGCGGGGCCTGACGCTCGATCGCGTCTTTTTCTTTCTTTTTGTATTTTTGAAGGGGGCTGTGTGGCCCCCTTCTTTTACTTTTTGGGCCCTGGGGACCCCATCCCCCAGGGCCTGATGCCTTTTTCCTTTTTAAAAAAAAAAATACTGTAGGGGAAGGGGGCTGCGTGGCCCCCCTCCCGTGGCCTATTCCGGCCCCGGGGACCCCATCCCCCGAGGCATGCCCACTTTTTAAAAATAAATTTTGGAGGAGGGGGGCTGCGTGGCCCCCCTCCTAAGGCCTCTATTGGCCCGGGGACCCCATCCCCCGGGGCCAACCTTTATTTATTTATTTTTTTGTATTATTTTTGGGGAGGGGGGCCGCGTGGCCCCCCTCCCGGGCCACTACTTGCCCCAGGGACCCCATCCCCCGGGGCTGGCCCTATCCTTTGGGGTCCGTGGGGGGACCCCAACTCCCCCACGGACCATGCCGGCTCCCCGCCTCCTGCGGGAGCCGGCATTGCTTTTCCACATGGGGAGCTGCTAAGATGCAGCTCTCCATGTGGAAAATCAATGTGCTTTGGATATTGGAAGCGAGAGCAGGTTTCCTTGCTCTCGCTTCCAATATCCAAAGCAGTTTGCAATGACAGGGTGGGGGTGGCGGTCCCCAGGGCCACCACAGGCTCTAGGAGGGGGGCCGCATGGCCCCCCTCCCTTCAATTGCACAGCCCCGGGGAGGTGGTGGTCCCCGGGGCTTCGGGGGTCCGAAACGGACCCCCACATTTGTTTTCTAAGTGCCCTGGGGAGTCGGCGGTCCCCGGGGCGTGTGGGGGGGGCTGGAGCCCCCCCACACAGGTGATAATTTAAAAAAAAAAAGAAGCCCCGGGGGGTGGTGGTCCCCGGGGCTGCGGGAGGGCGAAGAGCCCTCCCGCACCATTTTGTATTTAAAGCCCCGGGGGGTGGCGGTCCCCGGGGCTTGGGGGGCCTTAGAGGCCCCCCACATAAAACATAAACCCACCCCCCGCATGCCCCCGGGACTTGGGCCACCCGGGGGCAAAATAGCATCAAAGCGCGGGAGACCGCGCTTCGATTTTTTTTTTTTCGGCGGGATCCGCGCACCCTAAGCGCATCCCGCCGATTTGTTTTTTTTAAAAAATGCTTTTTTCTGCCCAGGGGTCCTTGTGGGACCCCTGAGCAGACCTAGGGGTCAGGGTGTTTCTACCCTGCCCCCTTTGTGCGTTTTGCGCACTTGTTTCTTGTGTTTTTCTCGGCGGGATCCGCGCACCCTAAGCGCATCCCGCCAATTTAAAAAAAAAAATGCTTTTTCTGGCCAGGGGGTCCTTGTGGGACCCCTGAGCAGACCTAGGGGGTCAGGGTGTTTCTACCCTGCCCCCTTTGCGCTTTGCGCACTTGTTTCTGTCCCTCGGTTCTACCGAGGGACAAAATGGATGCCAACACTTCCTGATTTGGAGTGTTGACAGCCACTTGACAGCCTATTAGCATGCAGCTCGTGATCGGGAGGGTACGCGGACCCTACTCGGCCATAGATATATATGTGACTTTACTTTTGATTTTCTCAGGAACTACTGAACGGATTTACACCATTTAAGCAAAAGGCACTACACTGAACCAAGGGCTACCTCTTTGCCAAATTTGGTGTAATTCCGTTCAGCAGTTCGGGCTGTAGCTGCGAAAAGGTTCCTATGGAAAAATGAATGGGGAAAACGCGTTTTGGGACCCCCCTTTTTTCTCGGCCCCCGCTTGACAAATCACCCAGAGACTTTCAGGATAGGAGCGGACCGGAGCGCCCCAACAAGTTGGAAACTTTTGCGAAGATTCATCAACCGGCGCCAACGTTATTTCAAATAGAATGTTGCTGATTTCCTATGGAAAATAGGTCCAAACTATAACTATCTACTGGCGACCGCCAGTAGATAATATATATATATATACCAAGAAACTTCCTTCATTCAAAAGAAGAGAGGGACACAGTGGGGCTCGTCAGGACATTTATTTGAAAAACGATCGGCATGACCGGTTTCGGCGTTAAGCCTTCTTCAAATGCCACAGTTCGCCAAAGAAATTCCCATCAAGTCTATATAGAGCTCCTCCTACGCAGTGGTGAAGGGCCCAGCTGCAGCTCATTATCGTGTCGACGCCTCAGCAGTCTCTGCCACGGACTGCTGATCCCATCATGCACCTTGCTGGTATTCAATGAGCTGCAGTGGGAGAAATCCTGCGAAAATTCTGGGAATAAATATCCTTGGGTCCCCTACTTCCCAGCCTCCGTATCCTAAGTCACCAAGACTGGAGGTGAAATGACAGTGCATGCACCCCTCCGAGGAGTCTCAGACCGCCGGCTGGCAGCAGCTACTTGGAGAACACAGGCAGGGGGCGGGCTGTGCAGATCCGATACCTCGGCTGAAAGTAAGTCAGTTCCCTGACGTCCTGTGAGCTTCACAGCCACTTGTAGGAAGGGTCCCTCTGAGCGTGCCACAGGTTGCACGCAAAATATGCCAAGAAACTTCCTTCATTCAAAAGAAGAGAGGGACACAGCGGGGCTCGTCAGGACATTTATTTGAAAAACGATCGGCATGACCGGTTTTGGCGTTAAGCCTTCTTCAAATGCCACAGTTCGCCAAAGAAATTCCCATCAAGTCTATATAGAGCTCCTCCTACGCAGTGGTGAAGGGCCCAGCTGCAGCTCATTATCGTGTCGACGCCTCAGCAGTCTCTGCCACGGACTGCTGATCCCATCATGCACCTTGCTGGTATTCAATGAGCTGCAGTGGGAGAAATCCTGTGAAAATTCTGGGAATAAATGTCCTTGGGTCCCCTACTTCCCAGCCTCCGTATCCTAAGTCACCAAGACTGGAGGTGAAATGACAGTGCATGCACCCCTCCGAGGAGTCTCAGACCGCCGGCTGGCAGCAGCTACTTGGAGAACACAGGCAGGGGGGCGGGCTGTGCAGATCCGATACCTCGGCTGAAAGTAAGTCAGTTCCCTGACGTCCTGTGAGCTTCACAGCCACTTGTAGGAAGGAATATATTATCTACTGACGGTTGCCAGTTGTTAGTTATAGGTAGGACCATGTTTCCGTAGGAAAAGCATTTTTTGACTTGGCTATATCTTTGGTGCCATTTGACGAATCTTAACTAAATTTCCCCCCCAAAAATGTACCGTTAATTCTAGTTGTGCATGGAAAGTTTCGGGTGATCCAGGAAACGGGGGCTGAGAAAAGGGGGGGTCAAAAAAGTGCATTTTCCATGTTAATTCCCATAGGGATTTTGAACACGACTGCAGCCCGAACTGCTGGACGGAATTTCCCAAATTTGGCAGAAAGGTAGCTTTTAGTCTAGAAAGCACAATTTTTGTTATTTGGTGTAAATCCGTTCAGTAGTTTTAGTGTTTTAACACAAAACCAAATTTGGATATCTAGAGGCGGGGATCCTTCGCAGAGATCTGCAGAGCTCTGATTGGCTGCTAGCACTTCAACCAGGAAGTGTTGGCAGCCATCTTGGGACTTGGCTTCAGCCGAGACCCAAAAACAAATGCAAAAAAAAAAAAGGGGGGGGGGCAAGGTACAAATACCCTAACCCTCTGGCTCTGGTCCTGGGGTCCCACAGCTACCCCACAGCCACCCCGACAGGGCAAAAAAGCATTTTTATTTAATTCACACATACATTTGTGAATATTCACGAAAATCGTTGTGAATCCCCCCCCCCCCAAAAAAAAACAAGCATGGTCTCCCGTGCTTCATTTTAATGTAGCCCCCTGGTGGGCCAGGTCCCGGGGCATGCAGAGTTTAATATATAAAATGGAGGGGGGCACACAGGGCCCTCCTCCAAGGGCTTATTTATGCCCCAGGGACCACCATCTCCCCGGGGCAATGAAAACAAATTATATAGGGGGGGGGCGCATGCACCGCTCCCGGGCTCTAGGGACAACCACTTCTCCTGGACTAAAATAAACATTAAAGAGGTGGTCCGCGCGGACCCCCGACCCTGGGAACCACTATCTCCCTGGGGCCAATTACATTTTTAAAAAGAAGTAGGGGGGTCAAACGCCCCCCGCTCCCAGGCTATATAAGGCCCCGGGGACCACCAGCTCCACAGGGCCGGCCTGTGCAGAACAAACGAGGGGGAGCACAGCCCTCCTACCAGAGGCCTATATTGTCATGGGGACCGCCACCCCCCAGGGCCGGCTCCCGCTATCTCCCGAGGTGCACACCCTCAGGAGATAGCTGTTTGCTTTTACTTGGCGGGAGCTGTGACAGCTCTTGCCAACGAAAAGCAAACACTCCGCTTCCAACAAGCGAGAGCTGTCAAAGTGCTCCCACTTGCTGGAAGCAGAGTTTTCATCTTTTTCCTTGCCTGCAGACATGTGGGCAGGGAAAGCGATGAAAGTATTGCTCTCGCATGCAGGGAGCTGCATTTCCAACAGCTCCCTGTGTGCAAGAGCAATGCCGGATCCCGTAGGAGGCAGGGAGTTGGCTGGGACTGCGGGGGGCCATGAGGCTCCCCCTGCGGTCCCCAATATGCACACTCAGTGCTCTGGGTAGGACCAGGGCACCATGGGAGACGTGGCCGGGCCCCGAGGAATGGGGTCCCCAGGGTCAAAATCGACTCAGAAAGGGGGGCTGCATGGCCCCCTTCCCCGTTTTACTTAGTAGTATGCAAAGGTCTTCCCGCCTTTTCCCACATTGATGGGCAGCTTGACAAAAGGCCCCCAAGCTTTTTTCCAGCCAATTTTGGTGATGTGTTATTGATGCAGAGGAATACGAGGACATCTCCACCAAATAAAGAAGCACTGAATTCATTTAGTCAAGAGGAGGTAACCCTGTTTGGTGGAGACTCACCTCTTTTTAGTATTGTCGTCTTCTCTTGATGAGGATTCATGTTATCTATGAAATAGAACTATCTGAGAGGAGACTATCATTGAGCTCTATGAGTTCTAGCCACCAGCAGCCGCAAGTAGTATTACCAGCAGTGAGTCCAACCTCTCCACCCACCTCCCTCCCTCCTACTTGCGACGAGGGAGAAAGTACCTCCGCACCTTTGGATGCATTGAAAGATACATTCCCTCCCTCGAAACAATACAAAACCATTCCATCACTGCAACCTCACCAGAATCAAGCCTCCATCCATCTGTGACCACCAAGAGAATAAGGCGGCAGGAGCAGAGCCACCGCTCGAATATCCCCACAAGTTCGGAAAAATGTCCTATCTTAAACCCCAAAGACCCTAAAGACTTATAGACCACCTCCAAAACTTCTAGGAACTTGGCAAAAAGTAATGGGACAGAGCCAACCCCCGCTTGGGTCACTCAACTACAGGAGAACTGTTTACTAGAAATCAAACATGCCCTTGCAAGTGCACTTTCTCCTGTTTAAAACGATTAGACTTGGTTGAAGAGGGGCTTAGGGACCTCACGACAAGTCAGCAGAATGGCTCCAAGGCTTTAAGTACTGCCTTGAGGGACATAACAAAGCTCGGCCAGCCTCCCCTTACAATCCCCCCTATTCCTCTCATCCCCCCTATTCCTCTCATCCCTACCATGCTAGACGATCTAGCAATAAATAACCCTACACATGTACAGCCATGCACTTAAGGCCTACGGCCAGCACACTTTGCCCCTCCCTCTCTTAATGTAAGTGGGACTATGGCCCGACGAGAAGTCATCATGGACAGTAACAGTCGAACATACAGTCCCGTCCTGGCATACCCACAGGCCCTATCTCAGAACCTTCCAGTGATAAACCTACCTCCTGCATCCTGCATGTTGGAATATTGGTGGGCATCCCAGTATTGTGTAAGGGGCAGAGGGAGACTTCGGGTGAGTTAACTAACAAAGCTCTGGACTGGTTTGCAAGACACAGAAACTTTCCTTTTTCTCAATCAAATAATATTTTACTAACATGTACAGTTTCCTGGTTAGGCCCAGACAAGGCAGATAGACCAAGAGATTGTGTGGTTATCAATTTGAGGTCCCCCCATTTGGTGAACAGTCTTTTGATGGGCCACCTCAGCAGACGAGTGGGGCACTCGGACATCGAATTGATGCCACGGGGCTATTTCTACAAATCCTTCAACTTCTCTAAGGCCCCAGCACCCCAACAGTTTTGGCATGGTCAGTTGGTGCCTTGGTGCATGCACCAACTACTCCTGCCGATGCACAAGGCATGTCTGGCTTTACAACATCCAACCGGTTCGATGTTCTAGCCAAAGTTGATTGACAAATCCCTATGGCAGGGCCACACAGACATGGTTTGATAGAAATAGCTCACATTGAGAGTCAGGGAGAGAAAAAGACAATCAGGATTCTCTTAGAAAAGGCTTACTTAATATTCCATCACTTGGAAATAGATCTCCCTTCCACATTCCAACCAGGCGATCTAACCCGCCCAACCGGAGTGACTTGACTGAAGATAAACGAATTACTAAGCTGCACACTCACACAGGAGATATGGCTGATTCCTCTCCTATTATTTCCAGGCCGATAAACCAACCTTGGTTTAATGTTGATAACAACAGGCAGGCTCACCCCCCCAGCCCTGCCATAGAACGTACATCTTGGGGGGGGGGGGGCGGCGAATAAGGGAGGGAGGGCAGGGCCTGATCTTGCAGAAGTACATATTGTCCAAACCTCAGCCTCACCTTTGAAACTTTTCTCATGAACATTGCAGGGCTTGTATCCAAGCTAGACTGCCCAGTTTATTGATTCCCACGATGTCTGTTTATTTCAAGAGACCTGGAGTATAAAGGTGGCCTTTCGGCTGGGGTTTGTACATTTTAGCAAAGCCGCCCTATTCAAAGGCAAGGGGAGACCATCGGGGGGCCTTACCATCTGGATGCGTACGTCTCTCTCCTGTAAGATGGAGGAAAGTATGATCCCTTCCCCGGATATCTTGGGAATGTCACTGACCTTTCCACAATTTAGAATGTACATCTATAATGTGTACCAAAGACCAGGGGCACTGAATAGAGCCTCTCCGACCCTAGAGTTGTTCAGTACAAATCTGACATTAGCCCCAGCTGGATTTTGGAAATTGGTGGGCGGAGAGCTTAACAATCAATTCGAATGCGAAGAAGGAAACCTAGGGTTGTTGGCACAGGAGGAAGACAACGTCTGGTCCATTCCTAGGCTAGCAATCCCACCAATCAAAAAATGGTCACCCCTTGCTCTACAAATCCTTGCCATGACACTAAATCAGTGTCTCAGAGCCTGTAATGGCAGAACCACATCAGACAGAGACGGCAAACATACTTTTAACGGGCTAAATAGCACCAGTCAAATTGATTATGTCTTAGTCGATGTACGGAACTGGCCTCATTTGATCGATATGGAGGTCTGTCAGAGACAAGACAATGATCATAATGCTCTTTCAAGTGTTATTGCTTTCCCAGGCTGTGGCATGTTAGACAGCCCATCTGATCCCTTTGACAATAGACTGAGGCAAACTAACAACATGCGCAGAGTAAAATGGTGTCAAATGGCCATGTCTGAGGTAAGACTAGTGGCAGTTTACAGAATAGTAGTAAAACACCTGGATGGTCTCTTAACCCAGGTTGGGTCAGCAGAAAATATAGACAAACTCAATAAAAACAGTGAAGATTATACCCAAATGTTTGGAGAGATATATAGTCTTTTCTTTGAAGAAGCTAAAAAGTCTGCGGGGAAGTTCCATCCCCCAACATGGTACAACTCTTCCTGAAGGAAGGCCAGGGCTGCTTGATGCAATCTATCAAGCTGCAAGACAGGCAGGAGATCTAAATTAAAAGGGATGATTATAAAAACAACATACGTCAAGCCAAAAGGGAGTGGGAATCAGTAAAGTGGGAAGGACTGCTAGAAGCAGTATGTAGGTAATGGGACCCGTGGTCTTTCTGGAACTTGTTATCCACAGGCTCAGCCGATGGATATCGCATTGTGCTAACTAATGTCCTGGTGGCTGATTGGGTCACTCATTTTTCTAGCCTTTATTCTGCAACTGGAACTGAAGAAGCCAGGCTCACTGTGGCAGCTACTGGTTGTGACATATCAGTAGGCACAACATAGGTGCACGAAAAAGAGCAGCCACTTAGCATTACGCTGCAAGAAGTTAGATCTTCTTAGATAAGGCACCAGGCCCTGACAAAATCCCAGGAGACCTCTATCGTAGTGAGATGGATGTCTGGAGTCCATACCTTACAGTTGTCTCTAATGGCACAGAAATTGTTCCCCTGCATAAAAAAGGCTGTCCTTCGCTCCTGGCTAACTATAGGCCCATAAGCCTGATTGACTGTTCACAAAAGATATTTAGTAGAATTCTGTTGGGAAAGCTCCAAGAATGGCTGGCAAATAAGGAAGTGCTCACTCCCCTACAGGCAGGCTTCAGGGACAGTACAAGTACACTGGACCAGGTCTTTCGCCTTCAAATGCTATTTTGGAAGACAGTGGTCCAGGGAAGAGGAAGGCTCTACATAGTTTTTGTAGCCCTTCGGTCAGCGTTCAACCTGGTCTCGAGAACGAAGCTCTGGCAAGTCCCCAAAAGCCTATTAGCTAATATTGTAAGACTCCATGAGCAGAACTATGCCCAGGTCAGGTGCAGTCAACATGGTGAGTTGACAAACCGCTTCCCTGTCACCAGAGGGGTAAGGCAGGGCTGCGTTCTAGCCCCCACCCTCTTTATAATTTATGTTAATGATTTGATTGATCACCTGAATGGGTGTGTGGGTGATTTTCCACAACTTGCTGGACACCTGGTCCCCGCTCTTATGTTTGCAGATGACACCCTACTAATTTCCAAATCACCCATGGGGCTACAGAAGACCTTGGACAGCTTTGACACTCTTTGTTCCAACAGGGGTTTAGAAATCAAGGTCTCAAAGACAAAATACATGGTCCTTAACCCCTGTCCTACAACGAGATCCAGTCCCAAGCTCAAGGGATCCACATTGGAGCGGGTGAATACCTTTTAGTATCTAGGTCTAACTCTAAATGAGAAATTAGACTGGCGACATCACATCGACAGATGTAGACTAAAACTCGAACAACATACTGGAGGGCTGAAAAGGGTGCGGAGCGGGACAAAGTTTTGCCCAGTGTCACCGGCACTACAAATTTACAACCAACAGGCCAAGGGAGCAACCCTTTATGGGGTGGAGCTCTGGGGGCACAAAGATGCAAAGGCTCTCCCTATAGTAGAAAACTGATCTTTACGCCAACTGACAGGCCTCCCAGCCAGCACCCCACTACTCCCTCTTAGGTTAGACATAGGTATGGGTATTTGGCAGACTTTGGATAACCCCTGAGCTCAAATCTTACCGTGAGTGGCTAGAGGAAATGCTGAGGCTCCGTGGCTCTGTCAATATCCTATGGATTAGGTACATCAGAGGTACTTTAGGAAAGTTGGGTGTAGGGTCCCAGAGGGAAGTCCCGTCAATAGCTGGGTCGATAAGCAAGAACACAATTAAACTGCTTTATGCTATGGACCAATAGGATCTAATTCACTCTCAAGTCACCTTTGGCCCACTATCTGATGCCTTCCTAGCAGCAAAATTCGAGTTTAAGAATGAAGGGTTCCTTGACAAGGTCGAATCTGCAGTTCCGTTATGGAACTCTTCCTTTGCTCTCCTTTACCTTGGGCTGGGCTCGCCAGGACGAGCAGGGTAGATGGGACTGGCCCACTTGTGGTGCTAGCAAGGAATCTGCAGAGCATCTCGTATTCTTCTGTCCTGCCTATGCTAAGTGGAGCAAAAAATGGATCCTCCCAGTATGTCAAACACTTGGGGTGAGAAAGTACGTAGAGGCCCTTCGTATCTTAAGATACGACACAAAACTATGTATTGACTTCGCCGTATCTCGCTATCTCATGACGATGGAAAGGACCTGATGTTTGAGCCTCAAAGCAAACATGGGGCCTGTCTCATTGATAACATCAGGGGCTTTTAATGATTCTGTTATCCCACCGCCATTGTCGTGTAGTTCCTATAGTACCCATGCAGGACCTGCGCGTTTGGATAACATAAACCGTGGGCTTGGTGTTAGACTGACTCTGTGCACCCCCACTGCATATGTTGCCTGATTTGCATTAGCTAGCTCACAGTGCCACTAGAATCTCCTCTTATCGGGGAGAGATTAGTTTCTGGCAACCTTAGATCATGACAACCCAAATTCCTCAGAATCGTGGAAACAATATACTACTTTTCGCTCAGTCACTCGTGCTTACTTATTTGGTTTGTCTCAGAGAGTTATACAGAACAAACAGCAGTAGCGGCCCGTGGTGGGAGTGCTGCCGGGCGCTGACGTGGGGCGGGGGAGGGGCAGGGTGAGGGGTAGTAAACTACGGATTACGGCCGATTAGAGGTAAGTAAACATATAAATAAATAAAACGAATTTCGTTGCGTGCGCTGCATCGCATTTGGCGATGCAGCGCGCGCAACGACATTCGTTTTATTTCTTGATATGTTTACTTACCTCTAATCGGCCGTAATCCGTAGTTTACTACCCCCCACCCTGCCCCTCCCCCGCCCCATGTCAGCACCCGGCAGCACTCCCACCACGGGCCGCTACTGATAAACAGTCTGGGCGTTTCAATAAGTATTTATTGAACAGTTGTTATTCTAGTGTAAAATATATGTGCTGCAAAAACCAGCAGACAATAGCAGAGATATATTATCAGCAGTACGATAAAAGCGAAGGGATAGAACAGTTCTACCATATTGCAATAATCATGAATACATACATGAATATAAAAAGCATTATGAAAAGTGCGCGTACTCCTACGATGCCTAACTAGATGTACCTGAGTGTACCTAGCATATGTGTAGGTCTAAAAGCCTAAGAGCCAAGAATCCTTCTAGGATTTAGTCGAACCCCCATACCTGAATAGAGAGAGTGTGGAACCCCGTCCTGGTCTCGAGTTGGACACCCCGCAAGGGCTGTGTTAGACCGCTGTCAGCTGGAGCGACTGCATGCAGGAGCCTCAGCGTCTCTGGTCAGTGTGTCAGCATGGAAGTCTCGGTTCCCTCTGTCTTACCGGGGTAAGATGTGGTGTATTTATACCCTGAAGACTCTAGTTGCTTCGTATGGTTTGTATTGGCCCTTGTTAGACTTGAGGAAGACGTCAGGGGTGAACTTTGTACATACATATTATGCAGGTGGTGTATTCCTAGAGAGCCATGCATAATTGATGAGTACAGTGTGGGCCTGTGTTTGGGAAAAACCCTGCTGTATTCAAAACCACAGACTAGATAACGTTCAGCCCTCAGAGCACGTTGTGTACTAGCGAGGACCAATGTAGGTGAAAGATCATGCCTATATAAGGAATCATGACTATAATAGGACATGTACAGTTATGACCGTAATAGGGCATATGCGGCTTTGACCATAATAGGGCAAGTACGAATATGACCGTATTAGGGCAAATATGAATACGTCCATTTTAGGGCATGTATGAACGGGTCTACATTCGGGCCTCTATACGGGACATAGCACCATGAGACATTTGTGACGCTACAGCTCAAGAATATAGTTGCCCAAAATTAGTAATGAGTGGACACTATTCATGCCGCATTTGTACATATAGGGAATGATTAGGGCCTGCTTCGGGCTCTTGTTCGTTCCCACACGCATTGGTTCTCTATGTATACAAGGACTAAGATTGCTTTGTCTTACCCTTGTGACTTTTACATGAAGTCGGACAAAATTGGTTGATAACACAGATTGTATGATGGTGTTTTATGTTGATTTTATGTATTTATGGTGTGCTACAGCACATTTTTTCATGTTTTATAGGGATGAAATTATTTTCTGTACTTTGATGGTTTGTAACCAAAATAAAGTATTGTGATGTGATGTGATTCATGTTATCACAGATTTATGGATTAAGATACTTGAGGAACAATCACATTATCGAAATTACATGCACACAAGGTCACTGGGGACATTACCTAGTGGTCCTTTGCGCAGCTGTAGTTGAGAATATGCATGAGATATTTATCCAACAAGGTAGCACTTAATAATTAACCAGATGAAAGTACTCCAGTTGGGCAGATTTTTTGGGCAAGACTGGGTACTCTTCTGGGAAAAAATTAGGTTCCAGTCTGGCACAGGTGCACATTTCACAGAAATTATACCTCAACCAGAAGCACTTTTGAATATATAAACATAGTGTAGGAAGGTAGAATCTGACTGCATAGTTACCCCCACTTTTTGACTGGTGTTTTGCTGGTTTTTGACTAGTCTGACTGGGATCCTGCTAATCAGGACCCCAGTCTATCTGCTTTCTCCCTAAAATGTATTGACATGTACTTAGGTACACTCCAGATTGGATACTGGGGTACCCTTATCAGTCCCTAGTATATGGTACACATGTACCCAGGGCATAGGTACCCCAGAGGCCTCCCATGGGCTGAAGCATGTATTATGCCACCCATGAGAGGCCATGTAAAATGGAACTACAGGCCTGCTATTGCAGCCTGTGTAAGATGGGGCATTCACCACTTACGTTAGATATAGGTTTACTATATCTATAGGTCACTACACTTAAAACCTATGTCACCCCTATAGCAGGCCTTGACAATCCTGAAGGCAGGGTGCTGAGTTTTACTTGAGAGGGTGCCCCTGCATGAGCAGAGCCCCTCTGCAGCCTTCGGAGACCATTCTCCCGGGTTGTCTGTGACACAGCCGGCCATATAGGTAGAGTGCATTATAACGTCGCAGTAAATGCTATCTAAAAAATGGCTAAAACAAAACATGTCGTGTTTGGTATCAAACACCTTGGAATCGTACCTCCACACTGGTAACCGGTGTGGGAGGTATGATTCCACCCCTCAGAAGCAAGCTTCGTGGGTCCCTGGTCTTCCCGGTACCAGCCTTCTCGACCTGGACAGCACAAAATTGATGCTGCCCACCAGGGACACATTTCTGCCCTCCTGCTGCTGAGCCAAGCTCAAGCAGAGGAAGGCAGCACAATAGGCCTCCTGTCACAGGGAGGTGTGACCACCTCCCAGACAGGATTTAGTGTATTGGAGCTGGGTGGGGGCACTGACAAAGTGCCTGAAAGTCTGCACGAGGGGCACACTTAGTGTCCCTGTGCATAGTCCAGCTCAAACCAGTTCTGGGAGCCGTTGGCTCCTGCTCTGGCGTGAAACTGGACAAAGGACATGGGTGTAACCACCCCCCTGTCCTGACCCTCCCCTGGGAGGGTCCCCTGAATCTGTCCAACCCTCTCCCGTGGGTACAAAAGGGCTTACCTGGCTGTAGGGCCCTAGATTCAATGTGGACAAGATTCTGAACAAGAAACCACTGACCTTCGACCGTCTGGACACTCTGGACTTCGCTGGAATTTGACTGGGCCCGACTTCGTCTCCCTCTCCGTCCAAAGCATCGTCTGTGCCCGTCCACCATACAGGCTCTGTGCGGGACCTGTGGAGCATCAAGGACAACTGCAGTATCTCCCTTGGGGTGAAGGAGTCACTTCCCTGCGTTTGCAGGCACCGTAATGCAATTGACCAGTCTGCTGATCCTGAGCTCCTGTGGACTCCGAAGGCTTCAGAAACACAGGAGGTGGGTTCCTATGTTCCTTGAGATTGAGCTGCCCTCTCACCATGTTTGAGGCCAGTATCCCTCATGGGGACCACATAACATGAACCCCTGTGCACCACATACTTTTGCAATTACATATGCTTGTTGGTCTTCTCCAACTTTGTTCATTGGGCTGTTGATAGCCCCACCCTCTGCGCACATTTTCTACAAAGGACTCTAGCCTCCTTGCACTCTGTGCCCTGCAAGCTGTGACTTTGTGAAACTGCTAGAGGTCCCCTTGCGACTCCTGTGCCTTCGGCCTGTGGGTCCACTTGAGGGACAATCAAGATTTTCTTGGGCTCCCCTGATTGCTCCAGGCCTGCCCTGACTCCCCTTGCTGTAGTGAGTCCTCTGGTCCTTGCTGGGCCAGACCGGAACCTTCTTTGACCTTCTTTGTGGGTTGCCGTTGCCAAGGCTTGTTGGTGCTCCCGCCGGACACCGACCCCTCAGCACTCGACATCCTTTGTGGGACAGCTTGTATCCGGCTCCTGGTTGTCCTCAACATCTCCTGGTCCTTGCAGCTGTAGAGTCAAGGTCTCCTTCTTCACACCTGAAGCACCCGACATCGGTGGGCATTCGTCTACCGAGCCCCTGGTCACCCCTGAGTGACCCAGACTCTGTCCCCTCTGCTTTCAGGTTCCTTCCATCAAGAATCCACCTGCGGATTCCACCGGACACTTTTCTTCTTTCCAGCAGTGGCATTTCTTTGAATACTCCCATTGAGAAAGACTGCAGTTTCCGACGCCACTTCAGACCTATGCACCCGGCTTCCCTGGGATAGGTAACTCTGGTACTTTGGTATCCATGGGTGGGGTGGCTCTCCAACCTTCTATGTTCCAAAGGGTTTCCTCGTAATCCACTGGGAAGGGTCCTTTAACTTTAAAATTGCAACCCTGACTCTCCCATTGAATTGTACGTAGCACGCGGTCGTGTTCTCACACTGCACCCGTCCTCAGTGGGGTCCCTACTTACTCACCTTGGGTGGTTCCTTGGGGTCCCAGCGATTCTACACACTCTAGACATTGTCTTGACTCGAGTCGTGGTTCTTATACCACTATTTTAGTATATGGGTTGGTCTCCCCCGGGAGCCCACTGTGTATTAGTGCTACTTACGATTGTTTCTGTGCTATAGTATTGTGTGCTTTATGTTTTTCTGCATGTAGCAGATACTGTGAGGTATTTAAGATGTTATAATATTAAATATATATTCTTATAACTACTGTGTGGTGCTCCTTTCATTTAACCAATACGATAAGATTGCATTCTGGTAAAACAAGCTGCTTAACATTCCTTCAAGACTAAGCCTGAAGGCTGCTCTCCACAGCTACCACTTGGATAGCTTTCTAAGGTTATCTTTGACCTCTTAAATCACCATAAGGGTTGTTTGAACTGGTGCAAGGTGCCCACTTTAATTAGTGGACAGCATATACCAGGCCAACTTCTCACACATAGTAACAGCCCCAGTTGAAGCTCCACTTTAGTAAAACACAAACGTTCATAACTTCTTGGGCTTGATGAAGACAAATCAAATGTTTTACCTCTCGTATTCCACATAGAAAAACAATCTGAAATCCTTAATGGAGGTGAATGCATTGTTGATCTAATGGAGCCCAATCTGATCTGTAGTGACTGTGACAAGTGGTTTCTTTCTTGTCATCTCCTGGTGAGAGCAGAGTCCATGGTTTTCTCTTTTAAATACCCTAAGTCCAAAATCCATAGCACCACTCACACACCCACTCACAGACACACACACATCCACTCACAGACCCACACAGCCACTCACACACCCACTCATAGACCCATAGCACCACTCACAGAACCCAGTCACAGACCCACACAGGCACTGACATACCCACTCACAGACCCACACAGGCACTCACACACCCTCTAACAGGCCCATAGCACCACTCACACACCCACTCACAGATCCACACAGCCACTCGCACACCCACTCACAAACCAACAGTGCCACTCACAGACCCAGACAGGCACTCACATACCCACTCACAGACCCATACAGGCACTCACACACCCACTCACAGACCCATAGCACCACTCACAAACCCAGTCACAGATCCACACAAACATTCACACACCCACTCACAGTCCCACATAGGCACTCACACACCCATTCACAGATCCACACAGGCACTCACACACCCACTAACAGACCCATAGCACCACTCACACCTACTAACAGACACACACAGGCACTCACACACCCACTGACAGACCCACACAGCCACTCACAGACCTATAGTGTTATTCACAGACCCAGTCAAAGACCCACAAAGGCACTCACACACCCACTTACAGATTGTGTGAGTGGCTGTATGAGTGAGGGGGTGTGTGAGTGGCTCTATGGATCAATAAGTGGGTGTGTGAGTGCTTGTATGGGTCTGTGAATGGGTATGTGAGTGGTTGTGTGGGAGTGAGAATGGGCGTATGAGATGTTCTATGGGGGTGTGGGTGTGTGTGTGAGTGTGTCTCTGTAAATTATGTCATCAATGATGTCATTTGAGATGTTATCAGTGATGTCACTGACCATGTCATAAGTGATTTATTATGTGAGGTCATTAGCAGTGCATTGCGGGGCACGAGTTATAGTTAGCTGAGCTGAGCTAATTATAACTATAACTGCTGAATTTCTCTGGTTTTGTATGAGTAAAATGTCAGCCTAACTATAACGTCCCTATAACATTTTTTTTTTCAGTGAATTGGTAAGGTTTTTTTAATTCTATTTCCTAACTATAATGGCCCTGTAACCTTTGTTTTTTTTCAGGGAATTTCTAAGGTTTTTTAAATGGTGACTCTTAACTATAACGTCCCTGTAACCTTTGTTTTTTTCAGTGAATTTCTAAGGTTTGTTTTAAATTCTATTTCTTAATTGTAATGTCCATTTTTTTAAGTGAGCCTTTAAGATTTTCGTATTTTCTTTCTATAATTGTATATTGTATATTATATTTATATTATATACCACCCATTTTTTGATTTGGTTGGTGTTTATCAGAAAGTACATTAATAACTGGTTTTATTTTTAAGAATTTTTTGAGTCGGCACAACAAGTTACAAAATGAACTACAGGAGGTGTGGTTTTTGCACATACTGTAAAGCATATCCAACTCTGTATTAAAATTTCTTCTATTTACCAGAGCCAATGAAACATCTATTTACTAATCATTTCCAAATGCAACTTACTTTTATTCACCTGCATATCCCCTTCATCCAATCAAATTTCAAGTTTTTTTCTAACTACCATCACACATGCATTTTCACTGTCTTTCATAGTACCAACTGTGATATTGAGCTGCTGACTTGTTATGTGTGCTACTTCTCCTTCCTACAAAATGTTTAGAGTGTGGATTGTGGGCCACAGCTATGTCTATTGGGCTAAAGAGGCTGCAAAAAACAAAGGTATTGACAGGGACTCGGGTTTGCCAAATGTGGAGATTAGTTGGTTTGGCCAGAGAGGGTTAAAGTTTCATCAGCTACTGCCTTTGGTTAAAACCATTGTGGAGTTCCAAGCTCCTCACCTCATGATTGTGCACTGTGGTGGCAATGACCTAGGCACATTGACTGGCTCAGGGCTAGAAATCCTAATGAAGAATTCCTTTGCAGAAGTGAACTCGCTTTTCCCTCACAATGTCTTAGTGTACTCTTATATATGCCAAAGACAGAAATGCAAAGTGGTCAAATCAATTCTGTCCACAGACTGACAAAGCCAGGAAACATGTTAATAAAACTGTTTCTGCTTTCCTCAGAAACCATATTATGGCCTCTATCTATAGCAACAATCTGCATTTTGACATACATGGAAAATATAGAAGTGATGGAGTTCCCTTTCCAGACAAAGGGAACAGTGTGTTTCTAAGCAATCCGAAACTCTGCATACAATTTTATCTGCAGCTGTTTTGTACACACTCTCAACACAAAGGCTCTTATCAGAGCCACCCAAGAGTCCAAAATGTAGTTCATTTTCGTGTCAAATAATTTTTTTTTGAATCTTTGAAATCTGTGACGACGATGCGATGATCGCGATCATGTTGTGAAATCGCAAAACAAAAGCAGGCATTCAACAATCACCACCACATTAAAAAATTCATTCTATTACAATACACACTTTACTAACCACATCACTGCTTTAAAAACATATTGGTACACATTTGTATAGTAAATTTTTTAAGAAACTGTTTAAACCCTACTTCCCGTTTTTACGATTACACCGAGAGTCGCAATGACTCTGGTAACCGTGACAATCATGCCTTTTTTAGGGGGTGCAAAACACATATATGCACACATTTTACAGTATTTTAGACACTAGGGGTCTATTACTGCACTGTTCAAAGTCTTATTTTTGTAGGGAATTTGTATAAAAACAACCACTGAAACCAATTTTCCGTTTTCGCAGTGACTCCGGGCGACACGATATCAGTAGCCACGGTCACCGTGAATACATCGCAAAATGACAAAACAAATGCAGACATTCAATAGCCATCACCACATCCAAAACTTATAACTGCGAAATGGATTATAACCAACCCTATAAATACATGACTATCTAAATGACTGTATAATAGCACGTACAACTCCCTAAATATCTCTATAACACAGTGCATAACTTTTTCAGTGTAATCTATGACTGCATGCATCACTGTATCACTAAGTCTCTCATTCACTGCATAAGTATTTGAGAGGATCTGTGAGACAGTGCATCAGTCTATCAATACTTCTGTAACAAAATGCTTGACTGCCTCAGTACATCTATGAGTGGGTGCATCAGTGTGACAATGGTTCTGTGATTGGTTGCGCAAGTCTCTCACTCAATTTGTGAGTAGGTGCATGAGTGCCTTTATGAATTTGTAAGTAAGTATATGACTGTCTGACTGGATCTGTGAGTGGATACATGAGTGTCTAAGTGGGTATCTGAGTGGGTGCATGAGTGCCTGAGTGGATCTGTGAGTGAGTGCATGAGTCGCTCAGTGGGTCTATGACTGGCAGCGTGAGTGACTGAGTGGTTCTGTCAGTGGGTGCATGGGTCTCTGAGTGTGACTTTGAGTGGGTACATGAGTCTCTGAGTGTATAACTGACTGGGTACATAAGTCTCTGAGTGGGTCTATGAGTGGCTTGTGAGTGACTGTATGGGTGTGTGAGTGTCTGAGTGGGGCAGTAAGTGGATGCATGAGTGTCTGAGTGGATCTGTGAGTGAGTGTATAAGTGTCTCAATGGGTCTGTGAGTGAGAGCATAAGTCTCTGAGTGGGTGAGTGAATGGGTGCATGCATGAATGTCTGAGTGGGTCTGTGACTGGGAGGGCGAGTGTCTGGGTCAGTTTATGAGTGGAAGCATGAGCCTTGACTGGGTGAGTGAGTGGGTGTGGATGTATCTGACTGAGTTTGTGAGTGGGTGTGTGAGTTTCTGAGTGTATGTGGGTCTGACTGGGTCATAAGTCTCTGAGAGGGTCTGTGACTGAGTGTGGCAGTGACTGTTTGGGTTTGTGAGTGGGGGTATGAGTGTTTGAGTGGATCTGTAAGTGGGTGTATGAGTGTCTCAGTGGGTCTGTGAGAACATACATGAGTGTGTGAGTGGGTCTGTAAGTGGGAGCGTGAGTCTCTGAGTGGGTCGGTACAAGGGTGCGTGACTCTCCGAGTGAGTCTGTTAGGGGGTGCATGAGTATCTGAGTGGGTCTGTGTTTGGGTGCATGAGTGCCCAGGTGGGTCAGTGAGTAGGTGTAAGAATTTCTAAGTAGATATGAGACTGTACACATGAATCTATTACTGAGTCTCTAAGTAGGTGCATGAGTCTCTGAGTGTGTCTGTACATGGGTGCATCACTCTTCCAGTGAGTCTGTAAGTGGGTGCATAAGTACCTGAATGGGTATGTGAGTGAGTGCATGAGCATCTGAGTGGGTATGTGACTGGATGTATAAGTGTGTGAGTGGGTATGTGAATGGGTGTATAAGTGTCTGAGTGAGTTTGTGAGTGCGTGCATGAGTGTGTGAGAGTGACTGGTGAGTATGTACAAATATATATATATATTTTTATATATTTTCACTAATCTTCGCAATGACTTCGCGATAGTCGTGACATCCCCGCGAAGGTACACAGGGGTCACGCTGGTGATCGCAGCATCGTTGCGAATTTCGCCCACGATTAAAAAAAATAATTTTGGACGCGTAACTTGGGTCACTAACACACCCATTTCTCAAACATGGGGTCAGAGTATCTCCACCCTAACCCCTTATGTTAGTTTTCCCACACATTTTCAGCCCGGGAATCGTTCCTGAACGACAAAATGGCAGCCACAACTTTCTGTTCAGGTTGCGTCCAGCCAATAACAGCATTCCCGATTGCACGCGCATCCGCGATTAATCGTGAAACCACGACTAAATATCTGCGGCCAGAGATATAGCTATCATTTTCGGCACAAATTTCTCAAAAACTACTGGACCGATTAGCACCAAATAACAAAAAGCACAATCTGCGTAACAACATCTACCTTTCTACAAAATTTGCTGTAATTCCATCCAGCGGTTCAGCTGTAGGTTCGACAACACTTTCCTACGCGAATTAACATTACAACGCACCCTTTTTTCGTGCCCCTTTTTCTCGCTCCCCAGTGCACGGATCCCCCCCTAAACTTTCCATGACACAGAACCTACTTTGGCACTTTTTCGGAAATATTTCATGAAGATTGGTCAAATGACGGCAAAGTTGTAGGCAAGTCAAAAAACGCTTTTCCTATGGAAACTAGGTCCTAACTATAACTACCTAGTGGCGACCGCCAGTAGGTTATATATCAGAATTATATAAATATATATAAGAACTTGTGCAAGCATGAATTCAGACTGGCTCAAAATGAGGGAGTCAGAAGCAGAGAAGATGTTTGATGAAACTAATATCAAAGAGGACCCCACTGGTAGAGGGGGCAGTACATTACAGGGTGTACCAGGGGATAGCAAGGACATTAAGCGCGCATTAGAAAAACTTTATAAGCGTGAGATATCCAAATGGTGGGAGAGCAAATCTCTCCAACGATACCTGGATGTGGGGCGCATCCCGAGGGGGCTACGTATTCTCATAGCCCCAACGTATGAGAATCCCAATCCAGAGATGTTGAAGGAATGGGCAGCCAACAGTGCAGAATCGTCTAGAAGGATGCTGGCGATTTTGATCAAGTATGCGACCATCGATAGGGAAAACCTCCTATCAGTTGAGCACTAAGAGCGACAGAGAGGGGGTTAAAAAGTTCAAAGAAGAAATGCAAGGTCGCCTAGAGAAATACGAACAATCCATTAAAGAGGGGAAAGCGACAAAGTTTAGGAGAGACAGGTTGGATTCCCAAAGGGGGCAAATCTTCACGTTCTCTAAAGGTTTGACAATATAAGACGTGAGAAACTGTCTCAAACTAGCCGACCAACAGTGATCAGTGTTCAACAGGAAGTCTCAAGCTCAGAATTCAGCTCTGAGGTAGACACCGATAACGAGGATATCAGGATTAAGGCCCCAATACCAACAGTGGAGAATGAGTTACGTTTTTTAATGTGGGATCGCAGCCTGAACCCTGGCAGATCGTGGCAGGAATCTGCGAAGGGGGGGCAGAGGAAGAGGAAAAGGAAAAGGAGAAGATTCGGCAGAAAAAAGCAACAAGCAATCGGCGACAACGAAAAAGAAGTAGAAATGAGGGACAATAAGATCAATATTATCAATCTAACTAATATGGAACTGACTGATGAAGAATTGAACACTTTGACTTTGGGACTATCATTCTGTATTCCAACTGGATTTGTCTATGTGCAAACAAGAGTGTATTGCTACAAGTTTGTTCGGATATTAAAACTGATGAAGTTTTTTGACAAAAATGTGACACAAGGTAGCGGTGTACTCAACATGGAGGAAGGGAACAATCTAGCCATTGCAGACCTAGATACCTTATGGGAATTAAACTTTTTACTAAATGAGAATCAGGCGGAAGCCTCAGACGACTGGCTTATTCAGGACGAGGGCCTGAATATTTTTACCAAACCCAATACTCCGTTCAGGCCAAAATCTACATTTACACCAGTCATGCCCAGAGATTCCATAGACATGTTTTCAGAGGCTGTGGTAAGGAACCGCAAGGGTCTGCAATCTATGAATTACATCACAGAGGCCCCACAGAATAGGAACATGCAGATACAATATAAGCAATTAATGCCTAAAATCAAGAACAGGAAGGACATAGTGGTGAGGCAGGCAGATAAGGGCGGAAACATTGTGCTCTGGCCCCTGGATATGTATTTAGAAGAAGCCAGAGCACAATTGAATGCTAGAGACTGCTATGAAAAAATAGCGAAGAACGAGGCAGTAAGAATCAAGAAGGATTTCCACAAAGAGCTTTCCCGGTGGAAATCATCAGGTCTCCTGATGCAGAATGAATGGCAGTTCCTCAAGATTAATGAACCAGTACTCCCAATATTTTATCTAATCCCGAAAGTTCATAAAAATACAGTGAAACCCCCAGGCAGGCCCATCATATCGGCCATAGGTAGCCTTCTGGAAAACACATCAAAATTCGTAGATTTCTTTCTCCAGGAGCCAGTGAAGAACCTGTCCTCTTACATCAAGGACACAGGGATTTTTTTGCGTAAAATTTATGACATCCACTTGGAGGACGATTACATCCTAATGACATTTGATGTAACGTCCTTATACACGAGTATCTCCCATGATGACGGGTTGAGAGCCACTTGACATTTTTTAAGTAAGAGGCCCCTAGTGCTATCTAGACATACAGAAATGATTTTAGAGATGATCCAGTGGTGCCTGACCAACAACATTTTTTTATTTGGTACGGATCTTTTCCGACAGCTGAGAGGTACTGCAATGGGCACCTGCTTCGCCCCCAGCTATGGAAATTTGCATATGGGCTGGTGGGAGGAGCAGGTTTTACCCACCAGATGTCCTGAGGAGATGGCTAATAATGTAATTTTATGGTCTTGTTTTATCGACGACTTTTTTGTCATCTGGCTTGGGTCACTGAGCTCAGCAAAAGAATTTGTAGAAAAGTTCAATGACAGTTCACTTAATCTCCATTTTACTGCCCACTTCAGCCAGCAATCTGTAGAATTTTTAGATCTGAGAGTACACATAAAAAATGGCAAATTACACACGAAGAATTTTAGAAAAAGCACAGCAGGCAACACGATTTTACCTGCCTAGAGCTTCCACCCTACTAGTTTGAAACACAGTATCCCCTATGCAGAAAACCTAAGAATGTGTAGAAATTGTAGTGAGGGGGCAGAAATGGAAGAAAGATTTGCAGTAAGAGGGTACAACAAGAAAACATTGAGGGAAGCCAGAGAGAAAGCCAATTTGAAAGAGAGGGACAAACTCCTATTTTCAGAGAAGAAGCAGAATGACTCGGGACAAGACCTTAGATTTATCACAGGCATCAACACCAGACATAAGGAGGTGAGACAGATCCTACAGAAGAACTGGCATCTATTAAGCAGTGATCCTGTCATAGGTCATAAAATCAGTAAAACGCCGCTGTTGACATTTTGTAGGGCCAGGTCAATGAGGGACGATCTAGTAGTCAGTAGCCCAGAGAGGCTGGTGGGAGGAACTTGGCTATATGGCAGAAGAGGTTTTACTAAATGCCACAGATGTAAGGCGTGCAGATACGGAATTAATATTAGGTCGGGTGTAATATCCGGCACGGACCAGCAATGGGAAATTCGGCATTCCTTACATTGTAAGAGCGATCATGTGGTATATGTCTTAAAATGTACGTGCCAAAAGATGTATATAGGTAGGACGATTTTGAGTGTCCATCTGAGGAGCTTACAGCACATCATGGCGATTGTGAACAAGGACTCTTCATGCCCGGTGGCAAGACATTTTGATCACGTACACAACAGTAATCTGGAGAACTTACAGTACTTTGCTATCGATCAAGTACCAGTCCGCAGCAGGGGAGGCAATATGGAACGATGCCTGAGGCAATTAGAATCCAAATATATTTTAAGATTCAATACGAAGGTCCCTATGGGTCTCAACATTGAAGAAGACCTGCATGTGCACATGTAATGGACTATTACATTTTCATCCATCTGTACTGTATTTAAGAACTGGTCTGTTTTCTATAGTATGTAAGAATATTTGGAATCATGGTTTTAACTTTGAGCACAGAGCACTTTGCATTGAGGATGTAGATTAAAACAATGAGGGTGGGACAAGACAATCAAGCACACTGCACCTTGGGGGCACTTGCCCCGTATGGGAGATAAATTGAAATTAAGCATGTGGCATTTTAATAAAAGTAAATCGAAATACTCATTCAGGGTCCGACCAGGCAGCCCTGCACGTAGCACTTTATTAATTAGAAACGTGTACAACATAGCACTTGGAACCTTGTACCTTATTCCCTCAATTTAATTTAGTTGTAGGGATAAGTGATGTACTAAGTTGTCTGCATAGGGTCAGACAAGGTAGCTTTGCACGTAGCACTTTACCATCAGTATTCATTTACGAAAGAATTTGCAACGTTGCACCATGCACACAACACTTTATTCCTCCGTGCAACCAAAATTTGGGGGAAGGTATTGTGGATCATTGATCAAATTGGCAGTGAGCTGCACCAATACGTACCGGGGTGATCATGGAGAAGTAATGTGACTTAGAACGTAGCCGCATGCCGTTGCGCATAACTTGGGTGCAAGATTCCTGCGTATTTGGGGTTGTGGCACTTATGTGTCCATATTGCGCAAACAATTGAGAATGGTTTAGCGGCATCAGGTAGTCAGAGCACTGGCTCCTGAATTGAACCTCCAATAAGACCTTCAAAGTTAATTAGGGTCAGAGAATCAGAGCACTAGGCACTTTATGTAGGAGGGAAAACGGTACCAATAGGATGGTAGTATCAGGATTAGAAATGGATTTCGATACCCCGATAGGTAATAAAATAAAAATATTTACAATTGTTATGCTGCATGAGCCCATCAATTACAAGTGAGTCATTTCAGCATTGGGAATGCCAAGTTAGTAACAGCGCGCACACAACCTCAGGCAAGATTCAAAATTTAGATTCACAATAATGATTCTGAAGGTCTCACTAACACACTGGGATAGAGAAGGATACACGGGGTTATTAGTCACAGATAAGTACACTTGAACCGTGGGTAGTATGCTCATTGTTTTTCGTGGGTGAACAGGGCGCTGAAATAAGTTGTGTAATTAACAGAGAGCAACAAAGCATTGTGACATAGCTTCAATGGTCTTGACTACAAGAAAAAAAAGAAAAGAAAGAAGTGAAAAAGCAATGAAAACTTTATTGAACATGTTTGAGTGCAAAACTTCGTGGTCCAGAGACGCTCATGAATGGTAATGCACTGTCACTTTAATGGGTGGGGATAATATTTAAAGCACAAAATGGCGATATGTAACTGTTGTGAAACAAAACGCATTGACGGTTGAAACGCATTCCCAGTTGTTTTATTAAAGCGCTGAACTCAACCCGAGCATGTCGAGTCCTGTTTGTGGAGGAGGAACAGGATGTTGATTGAGATATATATACACATGTGACCAAGACCCCGTGTGTGGTCGAAACACGTCTTGTTTTGTTGCCAGAAATAAACTTGTTCTAAAGCAGAACCAACTGGCTTGGCTTCTTCCTTACCGGATAACTCGGAAGAGGATCGTTGAAATATATATATATATATATATATAAATATATATATATATATATATATAATTCTGACGTTATTTTCAAACAGCATCGCACGCACTCAGAGCTGTGTTTCAAGGGTGTTTAGTCAAGGTGCAGCCAGCAAGATGCAACAAGTTTCAGCCTTCCTGGCCTTGATCACACATCAAGTTTGTAACACAACACACCACTATAAGTGCATAAAAGCATGGACATAGATGACGGATTACAGGCATCAATAATACCTAATCCAGAGACATTGCGGCGGCCTTCTTATAATATGAACATCTCAATGTGAAACCAATGGTAAATCAAGGAAAAACGTTCACCGTGAAAGAAATGCAAATATGAATATATAATGGTTTGGAGGCAAGATGGCCGCCGTATAGGAGCTCTCCCCGAGAGCTCCCTGGGTTGGGATTACCATTTTCGGTAAAAATCCCTGTTTTACCCGTACATCCACCCGAAATTCCTCGCAACTTTTAACTTCTACTAGCATCTAAATTGTCAACCCTCCGTGGCTTACCTCCAAATGACCTCGGAAGGATTGGACGTCCCTCCCGGCTTCTGCCTGGCTGCTCATCCTCACGGTGGAGCCCTCCGGACCGATCGCTCCACGACTCTACGACTCAGCGTTCTCCAGTGATGTCCCTTCTGCAGCTGGTCATCTGCGAACCACTCCGCTCTCCTGCCGAGATGTCTCCCTTGGATTGAGCGGGCCCCACGTCCTTCTCTTCGCTGGTGCTATGGATGGCCCCTGCTGATGTTGTTGTCCCATCCGACTGGCCGTGCCTCGATCCTGCTCATCAGATGGTTCACACAGCTGCTCTCCGAGGTGCGGGCTGGGTCTAAGCCGACGTGTCCTGCCGCACCTTGGATAGAGCCATCCGGACCGGCTGAGAAACGGCTCCCTGGACTGTAGGCCAGGTCGGAGCCCTCCTGAACGGCCGCGCCCAGATCGAGCCTTCCGGTCCTGAGGCTCGGCGGCTCTCCGGACTGCCGGCCTGATTCGAGCCTTCCTGAACGGCTGTGCCCAGATCATGCCAACCGGACTTGCAGCTCAAAGGCTCTCTGAACTGCGGGCCTGGTCTGAGATTTCCTGACCGGCCGCGCCTCAGATTGAGCCCTCCGGACCGGCAACACAACTTCGACTTCGACCGGCTTCGACTCCTCTGGACGCACCGGGGATCTTTCTGGTTCGCCCCTGGGTGCGCTGCTCTCCAGGCTTTGTGTCTTACTAAGCCTTGACTCCACCAGACACCTCCGGTGCCATCCCGGCCGACCACCGACTGCCTAGCTCCTTTATGGTTTTTGTGCCCTATGTAACGGGCGTGCTGGTCACTCAACGGCTCGCTCTGGCGATTTTGGCGGCTTGGGCCTCCAGATGCCTCGGTGCCGTTTGGTCCGTCCTGATTTGCGCTGTTCTAGGGCTGTGTCGTGCTCCCTGGGATGACGTGCTGTGCGGCTTCCCCCGGGCCAATCTGTGCCTTCCAGACCGGCCGCGCTTTAATCGGTGCTGTGGTAGTGTGCTCCCGGTGACGCTGCCCCCTGGCATTGTATGCCATCGTATACGGGCGTGTGAGGCATCGTCTCTCCTCTCGAATTCCCGGCTTCGAATGGACTGGATGGTACTTGTTTACCTTTGCCTTGCCTCTCGGGGTCCGCTCCGAGTGGTCTGAATGGTGCTTGTTGACCTTTGCCTTGCCTTTCGGGGTCCGATTTGGATCACTCGACTGGCCAACGATGCTCGGTGGCTGGATTTACGTCCTGACCACCCCTCACAGCCTTTGACTCCTCAGGCTGTCTTCAAGCTCGCCTTCAAAACAGTTCTTGTTACCCCGCAAAATGGCGATGCGCCTGGCCAAACTGTCTTCGAAGATGGCGAACGCTGTCTATCTACTAATGGTGTAATCGGTGAGAGTCTGTCCTTGCAGTCGGTTTGTCCCTCCCTCATCACTGTCCCCCCCTGGATCCCTAATTCAATACGCTGCTCTCTAACCTGATTCTTCCCACACCCTGGCTGTTCTATTGCCTCATAAGTCATTTTGTCTCCTGCTGCAGAATTCTGTGCCGTCCCATGATTTTCTCTCTCCTACTATAGACTTTTGCCCGTTCCCCCCTTCTACAAATTTTAGGCCCTGGTCTGTACCGTCATAGACTGCCTATTAACACCTTTTGACTGATGCCAAATAAACTGTGTTATTTTTATTTATTGTTTATGTGATTAGATCCCCCACCCTATCTGCTCTCTCGCTTCTTTGCTGTTTCCCCCCTTGTCCCAATGTTTAGGCCTAGGTCTATGTAGCCTCCATTAGTCTATATTGTTCTTGACCCCCTCTTAGCACACTGGACTGCTGTCAACTTAATCCATGTTAAAGTAATTTAATGTGTTTATTGTTTATATAATTACGTAGCGCACCTTTCTCAGCTCTCTCTCTCGATTGTATTCTACCGTTGTGGCTCTGCACCCCTCCACTCTTCTCCAGGTGTTTTACGCCCCTCCCCCCGAACTTTCTCCCCATTCCCCCCCCCCATCCTTCTATCCGCCTTTTCCTCACTTTAAGATACAATCATGTCCCCCCCTTATCTCCACCTCACCCCTCCGGACTCTGCTCTCACCCGTCACGGCCCCAACTCATGGAACATCATATACCCCTCTAACCTTTCCAAAAATGCAAAGAAACATTTTAAACATAAACTACTGATTCGTCACCCTGAAACTCTAATTGCTGACACCTACCTCAGTCTCTCCTCACCCATCAAATCTAACTTCATCTTCTTTTCCAAACACCCCTCCAAATGGAAAAACATCTTCCTTCATCATCTTACAATCTCCAAATCCGGTAACATTCCTTATGGCTTCAAACTGACTACCACCCCATCCCCAGCCTTCCTTGGGGAAATCGACATCTCCATATTCAAATCCGGCAATATCATCATCCAAGCACCGGACTACCACCTCAACCTCTTCGAAAACCATTTCAGCTCCTTGTCCTACGTACTCTCTCTAGTAGTCCCAAACCCTCCCCCAACAAAACGACCTGACGACTCTACGATGTCTACCACCCCACCGAATCAGTCCCATCCTCCCTTTCATGTCTCTCCTGCTCATTCCGTCACGCCAATCCTCACGCCTCCCAACAACAAACCCCCGCCAACCCCTTGCCCCAACGTTAACCCCTCTCCTTCTGCCGTGCCTCCACAAATGGACTCTCCCTCTCTTCCCCCCCGTTTGTCAGTCTCAATCTCCCCCTCTCACAATTGCTTTCCCCCCCATCAACCCGTATTGGCCTATCCTATCATCCCTCTCGCCCACCTACTTTCCCCTTCCACCCCGACTGTCTCTACGACTGACCCTCCTCTCCCCACACTTTACCCCCCACCTATTAACCAGAACCCTCCCCACTCCCCCCCTTCTAACCTTTCCCCTTCCACCCCGACTGTCTCTACGACTGACCCTCCTCTCCCCACGCTTTACCCCCCACCTATTAGCCAGAACCCAAGCCCCCGTCACCAAAACAGTCTCGTCAGAGTTGCGCTGTTTGCTCTACAACTGTAGATCTGCAATGAAACACAAACTGGAAATTTCTGAGACCATCATCCTTCACAATCTCGACATGCTCTTCCTCACAGAGACCTGGTTCAATGACACCTCTCATTCTATGTTTGATCTTCTGTTACCCACCGACTACTCTATCTTTAGAAATGACAGAACAGACAAAGTTGGGGGAGGTGTTGCAATCATCTTTAGAAACTCCCTTCAACCTAAAGCTTTTCCTAACAGCTCCTTCCGTTCATTCGAATGCTTATCTCTTGAGCTTCAAGTGCAACACTGCTCACCATTCAGATTCCATGTCATTTACCACCCACCTGGTGGTTGCTCTTCTTCCTTTTTAGAGGAACTCACTGACTTCGTCAGCGACCAATACTCGCAAAGTGACAGACAGATCTTCCTGGGTGACTTCAATCTTCACTGGGGCTTGTTGGAAGATTCCTCTGCTAATATGCTGGCCACCTTTCTCTCAGCAAATGATCTTATCCAACACTGCACTGAAACAACACACTCTAAGGGCTCAATTCTGGACCTTGTTATTTCTAAAGCAGACATGCTTACTATTGCTATCCCTATTCATGTAGACTGGTCTGACCACTTCCTCATCCCCTTCTCTCTTCACCTTTCACACTCTATTACTCTTGGCCGACCGAAAAGGACTACTACCTGGTTCCGTAACACTAAAAACATTGACCTCGATACTCTCTGTGATTCCGCTATGCTATCACTTCCAAGGCTAGACCCGAACTTGGACGTCAACGATCTCACCTCCCAATGCCTCTCAGTCCTTGCAGTTGAAATCGATAATGTCACTCCTCTCCAAAGCAAAAGGAAAAGGCCTATTCCCTCAGCACCTTGGTTCAACAAATCCCTTTATGAAGAAAGGAAGAACCTGAGAATCCTGGAGAAACAATGGAGACAAGCTCCTTCCACCACTAATCTTGCTACGTTACATTCAGCAAGATCCAAGTACCACAAACACATCTTCCTTGAAAAAGCATCACACTTCAGAACCCTCTTCGACTCAGCCAAAAACAGACCCAAAAAACTGTTCGACCTCATCAAAAATCCAAACTGCTCTCCCCCAACCTCCAAGCCGGAGGATTCTCCAAAGAAAGCAGCGGAATTCGCTATATTCTTTGACGAAAAAGTGAAATCATTGGTGGATCAGGCCATTCATCCTACCCCTCTAGAGGAGCGTAAATCCTTAGTCATTTGGCAGAACTTTGACGCCATCTCTGAAGATGCCCTCCTCAAATGCATCCTCGAAACAAAGCCCTCCAACCATTCTCTTGACCCCATCCCTAGTGACATTGACTTCTACACCCATACTATTTCTTATTGGACCAGTCTGATTAACCTCTCCCTCAGTCAAGGCTCCCTTTCTGTTACTTTTAAAACAGGACAGGTTGCCCCTCTTCTTAAAAAACCCACGGCTGATGCGAACGACCTCAACAACTTCCGCCCCATCACTAACCTCCCTTTTCTTGCGAAAATCACAGAAAGATGTGTAGCGAAACAACTTTCCCGCCATATCAAGGACAATGATCTTCTTGACAATTTCCAGTCTGGTTTCATTCAAAACTGCAGCACTGAAACAGCCCTGCTGCAAGTGATCGATGATGCGCTGCGTATACTCGATTCAGGGGAGTCTTGTCTTCTGATTCTTCTTGATCTTTCTGCAGCCTTTGACACTGTCAATCACAACACTCTCCTTAACACTCTTCAACAGAGAATGGGTTTGGAAGGCACAGTACTTAAATGGTTTGCCTCTTTCCTTTCGGACAGATCCCAAATGGTCAAAATAGCGAATAGTCTTTCATCTTCATTGGCGGTAGGTCAAGGTGTCCCTCAAGGCTCTATCCTTGCACCCACATTGTTCAATCTCTATTTGGAACCATTGGGAAATCTCCTAAGCAAATCCGGGATCCTCTACCATCTCTATGCGGATGACACCCAAATCTACCTTAAGGTGTCCTCCACACACGATCTCTCAATCCTCAACTCTACTCTCTGCTCTATTCAAAACTGGATGTTAACTCATCAACTCATTCTGAATCCCTCCAAAACAGAATTCCTCCTCCTCTCAACCTCTCTCCTCCTCCTGTTCAATCTTGGATGGATCAGCTGAATCTACTTAACAATAAACCTATCGTTGTCGACAGCGCTAAATCCCTTGGTGTCTTACTCGACAAAAGCCTCAATCTGCTCTCCTACATCAACTCCATTGCAAAGAATGCTCGATACCAACTGCGCCTTCTTTGGGGGATTCAACGTTTCTTCCCGGAGCAAGACCTTAAAACCCTGGTCCATTCGCTGGTTCTCTCTAGATTGGACTACTGCAATTCTCTTCTTACTGGCCTCCCCAAATCCCACCTTTCCCCTCTTAAATCCGTTCTCCATTCACCGGCTCGTTTTATATTTGGGGCCAAAAGAAGTCACCACATCACACCCATTTTGTCTTCCCTCCGTTGGCTTCCCATCGAGGCAAGATCAATCTACAAGACGGCCTGTATCACCCACAAAGCCTTGCACAATTCCTCCCCTCACTACCTGGTGAATAAACTGAAAATCTCTGGAGGTTCTAGACCGTCCCATAATGCGGAAAAATTACTGCTCGAGCCTCCCACTTTCAAAAGGGAAAGATCGATGGCTCAATCCTTCTCAGGCAATGCGGTGAGAATCTGGAACTCGCTTCCGCCGCAGCTCCGCACCACCACCTCTACCTGGACCTTCAAAACTGACCTCAAATCTCTTCTCTTCCAAAGACACTTCCAGAACTAATACACGCCCTTTCAAGTCCCTCAAGGAAGTTCTTTCACTACTGTAAATTTTGTATTTTATGCCTGTACAACTGTCATCCCAGTGTGTTTTTGTGTTTTTGAGTGACTGCCATCTATTGCTGTATTATACCTCTTCTTGTATCTCATTTGCTTCTGTAACATGTACATTTGTAACATTCTCCTCATGTAACGTAACTGGTCCTATTGTGAAGCGCTCTGACACCTTTGGGTAAAGTCCGCGCTATATAAAAATGCATAAATAAATAAATAAATAAATAAATAAAACCCTCCCCTCTCCCCCCCTTCTAGCCTTTCCCCTCCCCTGCCCGCCAAACTCCCCCATACGACTAATGCTAATTCTAATGTTTCCACCCCATCTGTTCCAACTGAGATCCCCCTCAATTTGCTTACCCAGTCTTTAACCAACATCGAGCAAATTATCTCAACCCTGACGACGGAACTCACTCAACTTAGAAATGATTTCAATTCACTCAACTCCATCTCATTCCCAAACCGCACTGACCCCCCTGTCTTTGCTCTCTTAACTTCCCCCGGCATAACAAATGGAGAACCACACCCCTATATAACCGAGCTCATAGGCCCCTCCGTGCAATGAGCTATCTATCCTCGTCTGACCTCAGCGACCTTTGCTACTCCTACCTTCCCCTACCTATGAGTTCTGACCTTCCCCCCTCTCACACTAAGATCCCAGTGATTATAGGAACTAACAGAATCCCTCCTGCACCCATCTCACCTAGACCTCCAGCCCAATTTACCACCATTCTACCTTGCAATCCTATCAATGAGAACACTAAAACCCTCTCTTGCATGCTCGTCAACTGCCGTTCGGCTGTCCGTCATGCGACTGAAATATCCGAAACCATCCTCAGAGAAGAAATTGACATCGCCTTCCTCACGGAAACCTGGCTCAATGACCATTCGACGGCTTTTCTTGACCTACTCATCCCCCCCGGCTTTTCTATACTTAGGAAAGATCGTCCCAACAGAATAGGAGGTGGTCTAGCCATAATCTATAAAAACGAACTGCAACTCTCCCTACTAAAAGACTCAGACTACCTAACTTTTGAATACCTTGGCGCTGAACTCATTACCCAGGGTGCCCCCCCCCCCCGATCCGACTGCACAATATCTACCACCCTCCAGGTGAACCTCTTCTCTTCGCCGATGAATTTTCAGATTTTCTTTCACAATCTGCTCTATCTGCCACAAAAAACCTCTTCCTCAGTGATTTTAACATTCACTGGAATAATGTTGAGGATCCCAAAGTCATACGCCTCCTAAACCTCCTTGAGATTAACGACCTCAAACAAATATGCCAAAGTCCTACCCATATAAAAGGAGCCACTCTCGATGCCATTATTTCCAATCAGGACACTTCCTCCCTATCTCACATCATCCCCATTGACTCGTCCGACCATCACCTCATTCTGTTTAAGATCGTAACCAATTCCCCTCCCCCCTCCTCACAAATCGCCAAACCCCCGAAATGGACCAGAAACCTGAGTCAAATACCTCCAGACGTACTTGAGTCTAAACTCCAAGCCCTTCTCCTTCTCACCCCCCTCTCACATAATGCCAATGAACTCACTGAACATTTCAACAAGACCGTCAAAGATGTTTTGGACAATTTAGCCCCCCAAACAAAAAAAACAAAAAATATTCCATCCAAATCGTGGTTTAACACAGATCTCAACAAAGAACGACGCTCCCTCAGACTGACTGAAAGAACTTGGAGACAACACCCCTCTCCCTCCCATCTCGCACTCCTTAGATCCGCCAGAGCCACTTACAAGAAGCACATCTTCAATGAAAAGGCAACCTTCTTTCGATCACAGCTTGAACGTGCCAAAAATAGGCCCAGAGAACTGTTCAATATTGTTAGGAAACAAACATCGTCCTCTCCCCCTGAACTGATGGCCTCAACCGAGAGATGTGAAGAAAGTGCTAACTTCTTCTCGGATAAAATTTCCAAAATTGATCAATCTTTCCTTCCCACCCTTCCCCATCCATCCCCCGGACTTACTGATGACGTTCCCTTTGTCTTACCTCCCCTGCTGACCCTGCCCTTTCCTCCTAATCTTCCAACTCAACGACCCACTTCTATGCTTCCCGATTTCAACATATCAAACATACAACTGAAAAACAATGCCTCCTGGCAAAATTTCAACCCTGTGACCGAACTCGAAGTCCTGAACATCATTTCCAAACTCAAGCCAACCTCCCACACCAATGACCCCCTCCCCTCCTACCTTATCCATGATCTTAAGCACATCATTGCCCCGTACTGGACTACCATCATCAACACCTCCTTTACCACTGGTTGTGAACCCCACTCTTTACAATTAGGTCAAATCACTCCCATTCTGAAAAACCCCTCGGCTGACCCAAATGACCTTAACAATCTCCGCCCTATCTCCAACCTACCACTTCTATCCAAAGTCCTTGAAAAATGTGCGCTCCGACAATTGGACAATCACATCTGCAATTTTAACCTCCTTGACTCCTTACAATCTGGCTTCTGGAAAGGATGCAGCACGGACTCCGCCATGCTCAATATTGTTGATGACCTCCACTGGTCACTCGACAATGGTGAGTCCTGCCTACTTATTCTCCTTGACCTCTCTGCTGCATTTGATACTGTCAACCATTCTTCCTTACTTAACTCACTTAAAGCTTGATTCGGCCTTAATGGCCTTGTCCTCAAATGGTTCTCTTCTTATCTCCAACACAGAACTCAGCAAATCAAAATCCTTGACTGCCTCTCTTCAACCTACACCGGTCTCCCTAGGCATCCCTCAGGGCTCCATTCTCTCCCCCTCTCTCTTCAACCTCTTCATGGAACCCCTTACCCTTATTCTGAAACAAGCAGGAATCTCCTACCACCTCTATGCCGATGACACGCAACTTTACTACAAGATTAGATCCCACTCGGATGTTTTCCATCTTAACAACTCCTTGAAGAAGATCCAATCCTGGTTTTTTCTCTAACCACCTTAAACTTAATCCCAAAAAAACAGAAATCATTCTCTTCTCTCCCAACAAAAACCAGCTCCCCATCCAAAGCTGGCTCTCTGACCTAAATGCTCTTAACTGCACGATCTCCTTATCAAACTCAGCGAAATCACTTGGTTTTACTATTGACAACAAACTTACTCTAAATGACCACATAAAAAACTCGGCGAAAGGAGCTCTCTTCACGCTCCGACATCTTAAAAAAATCAAACCCTTCATTCCAGCTGATGACTTCAAAGGGGTGGTACAATCACTTGTTCTCTCCAAAATTGACTACGGCAATGCTATCCTCTCCGGTACCCCTAAAGTACATCTTGCCCCCCTCAGAGCTGTGCTCAACCTAGCTGCCAGGCTAATCACGGACTGCAAACGTTTTGACCACATCTCCCCTTCTCTAAAAGCCCTCAATTGGCTACCTGTAGAAGGAAGAGCCTCATATAAGACTGCATGCATTACACACAAAGCTCTTCACCAACAAACTCCCCTGTACCTTACAAACAAACTCAAAAAAGCAGGCTGCTCCCGTATGATGAGAAGCACCAATGCCCTACTCCTTGTCCCCCCTCTGTTAAAAAAGAAAACTACACAATTTCGGTCTTTCTCTGGAAATGCCCCAATGATCTGGAATGCTCTCCCCAGGGATCTGCGCTGTAACCCTTCCTACCTCAGCTTTAAAAAAGACCTCAAATTGCACCTTCTCAACAAATATTGGGGACCGTAATCCCCGCCTCTGCCCCCTCTTCTCAAGCCCCCTAACCCTCCTGACCTCACCCCCCGAATCTCCCCTAGTACTTCACTTCCTCTCCTCCCAAACTGTCCCCCATTCTGTACTCATCAATCTTTTTTCCTTCTCCCTTGCCAACCAACCGCGTACTTTGTCGCCTCCCCTGCCCTCAACGAAGAGCTGTATACTGTGTATTTGTCAACGCTCCACAACAGCTATCGCCGGAGAACCTTGACTCATGTAATTTATCTCCTGTCAGTTTTATAACGTTCCTTGGCCAAAAGCATTTCTTGATAACCCTACCCCTATGTAAATAGCTCTCTCGCACTCATGTTAATTTATATTGTCTTGTTTTTCTCCTTGACGTCTAGGTCTGTAGCCTATTGTAAAACTGTTTATTCTGTAACAATTTACACTTTTTTTACTTATGTGGAATGTTTTTCTGTTTTAGCCTCAAGTCTATGTTTTTATTCTACCAAACAACTGTCTTCTCTGTAATCAAGCAACACTCTTGTAAAGCGCTCTGATACCCACGGGTCCAGCCAGCGCTATATAAAACCTCTCAAATAAATAAATAAATAAACAAATATAAATGTGTTTAACTACTGCACACCTGGCGTTAGATGTAACCATGTAAATATTGGTGCAAGGAACAGCTCTAAAATGTAAACTATAAAACAATAATTTGTTGCACAATATGCATAAATTTGTTGCAAATTATGCATAAATCGCTGTCATCTAGTTAACATAAATGAACAGTACATCTGACAGTCATGTTAAGTTACATGAGTTGTGGGTACAGTGGAAGGCCCTAGGATCCAAAAATTGCCCACATGGGCAAGCGGTTGGGAAATCTAGGGGAGAGAGGAATCCTCCACATCCCATGTTGGAAATACGTGTCTGTGCACAGATCTGCCATGATAAAGCACAAGTGGGCTATCAGAACTAAATGTTAGAATCGCTGTGTTTGTTTGGCCAATATATTTGAGGGCTACACTTCCCACATAGAGGATAGGCGGTCTCAATTTCATGCTGCATGTTCATTTTCGTGACCGCATCCAGCTCAAATCTTTTGGCATAGAGCATGTGGGTATTGAAACCAGAAGTGGAGAGAGGATTCTTAAACTGAGAAAATGTGAGTTGTGTCACATTACTGAACTTAACACCAAAGCCCCTTTTGGTCTGAACTCTGATGAAGAATTGTATGTTCACCTTGTCTGAGCACTAGAGTGGTTGTCATAGTGTTAGCCTTCTTGTTTGAAAGAAACTAGTTTTAACTTCAGTGATGACAGTTAGTGTGAATTTTAACTTTATTCTTACTCTATTTTAGGAGGAGAGGAAGGGACTCTTGACACCGGGCATGCTTGGTTGTTGGGAGGTTGTCCAGGCATGGGCTCCCTACCCTACTCTCCAGTGAAGAACCGTGGATTCACACTTTGAGGGTTTGAGTTCTCTTTCACTTTTATTTTGGTTCTTATGCACAGAGTCACTGTTTTTAGCATGAGACTGCATTTGTGGACAGTTATTGTGAAAACTGTGGACCTAATCATGTGCTTTGCCCACTTGGGCTTGATGTGTGAGTAATCAACCCACTCTTAAAAGTATGCCAGAAAATAAAAACATTATACAACATATACTTTTTTTATCGATGAGTGTAATCCCAAAATATTAAGAAATGCACCCTTCTTTCAACGCAGTGAGTACCATCACAGTTAAGCCCAAGTTGGTACATTCTATCAAATTCAATGCTCATCCAAAACCAAAAAATACGATAATTACAAAGGAATCAAAAGAATCACATATCACAGAAATTAAATTCTGTAGAATATCATTATACTGTGAAATAACATTAAATACTCCGCTCCCATGCCACATAAATTTCTTCCAAAACAATAATACCCAAGTGTACGATATTCCAATATATTTGCTCTTTCGACCATCTTCAAATCAAAATGATGCCATTTGTTCAAGGCAGTCAGGAAAGCTTACAAAGATGCTCCATTTAAAACAAATAAAAAATTATTATAAAATTACTAACACAAGACATCACAAATGCAAGAAGATAAGAATAATATTATTCCTATATTCTATATTATATCCTAGCTCACCTGGATATACATGTAATGGGGCCTCACAGGTGTACATATAGCTCTTTGTCACAGTTTAAACCTCTGAGTTCCATACTGTCCAATCTAGCATATGGGTCCCTTGTGTTACAACCAGAGGAGAAGAATTATGCTGTTCTTTGTGCTTATATATGGCCATGAAGAATTTAAATAATCGAAGAAAATAATATAGGCAGGGACTTAAAATAACCCATTAACCAGCCCCCGATGAAATAATACTAAATGCATAAACATAGTTCAAAATGTAAATTATATGTATATATTTATATCTATAAAGAATTTTAAGCTATTTTCACTTTTATTTTTTTATTAAATAATTACATATTTAACTTTTTGTTTTAAAATAATGAATTAAAACGTTTTTGCTTTTACTGCAAATTTATAATTTATTAAAATTAATCAAACAAATAAAGTTTTATAAAATTTACTGAATAATCATTAAATATAAAAATAATAGTGAGGAAAAGATTTTTTTAGAATTTATTTATTTCCACTTTTCTCAATTTCTTTTCTTCCTTCTTTTCTCTTTTTGCTTCTATTTCTAATCCCATTCTCTTCTATCCCTTCTCTCTGCCCCCCCACACCTCCCCTGATGCCCACTTGCCACGATGGCCAACATTGCTCCCCTCCCCCCACCCCTGCAAGTCGTCTCCTGGAATGTTTATGGCCTGAAACATCTTATAAAACATAAGAAGGTGTTACCCTATCTGCAGTCTAAACGAGGTGATGTGGCCCTCTTCCTGGAAACCCACCTCTCTCATGCGGAGGCCGAAAGTTTGCGTCGTGATTGGGGGGGGCGGGTAGTTCAAAGCAGTTGCCCAGTGGCACCGGCAGATGGCCTTGGGCAACCTAGATGGTGCGGCATGACGATTCTTTTACGCAGATCCCTGCCGTTCACTATCCTTAAGACATGGACGGATCCAGATGGCCACTATGCCTTTGCTAAACTTCGGGTGTCGGCTTGGTGTACATGCCTTCAGGATCCAAGCACCAATTATTTCTCCAGCTCATCCGTCTCGTCTCAGAAATCTGAGCCTCCCACTATCTCATAGGAGGGGATTGGAACCTGGCACAGGATGCGGTACTTGACCGCACCAGCTCTCTGGATGTAGGTAATAACGGGGATCAGAATGAGATATAGATTTGAGTGCCATCTGCATAGAAATGCACATGAAAACCAAAATAATTTATAATGAATGTAAAAGGTAAAGAGTAAATGACCAAGTTTAACTTCAAAGTTTAGTGCAATAGAGGGGGGCATAAAACCTTTCCAAGACAAAAAATGAGTTACCATGAAGATAGGAAGAGAAACTTAAAAGAATGGTACCCTAAATCCCAAAAGAATAGAAGGAAGAGACAGATGATTGATGGTATCAAAAGCTACAGAAAGATCCATAAATACCAAAATAGAAAAGAGTATGTTATGAGGTGAGTGAAAAATAGAATTAATAACAGCATGATGGACAGTCTCAGAGAGTGACCAAGGCAAAAAAACAAATTGGAAGGCAGGCAAAAGATTGCGAAGGGAAACATTCTGCACATAATTGTGAACAATGCACTCAAAGGGGTATATTCACAAGAACGCGTGATAACTACTGCAAGAGTAGCGTAACGCAACTTTCAATAACGCAGCCTATCACGGGAAAATAACCCCGTGTCAACGTGGAATTCACAACAAGGCGGTAGCATGCGCTAGTCACCAGATAACGCGTCAAATGCCAGCGTGTAAATCAACACCACGCCCAAAAAATGCGAAACGCGAACGCGAGAAATCATGCGATGAGGCCAATTGCGGTACAAAAAGCTGCGAAAAGCAGCCTCAGGCCTGCAACTCCCACGCGTCTGGCAGGCAATTGCACCATAAAAACCACAGGCACAACACACCAGAAACAAGCCAAAGCACGTAGCAACATCCATGCACCCTGACCCAGCGCAGAGGGCAACGTGAACACCACAACCCCCACAGACCACCAGCAAGGAACAAGTGGGTCGGGGAAGGCCAAGGAGAAAATGGAGAGGAAGACGGGGTGCAGACCACAGGAAAACAAGACCAAGGCCACGGAGGCGACAGAACACTACCAGCAAATGACCCACAAGCAGACCGCCTGGAATGCAGTCGCAGAGCCCAGGAGGCCAATCCAGGAGGCCAAGAGGCGCCTGCAGGACCTGACAACCTAAACCAGGTACAAACCCGCTGCCAACAGGAAGGCAGCAACGGCGACAGGAGGTGGCAGTCCTGCGCCACAGGAGGAGCTGGAGGAAACCCAGGCCACAGTCATCAGTGTGGAGATGGTGCAAGGAGTAGGGAGTACGGACACAGCTCGAGAGGACCTGACACAACATCAACAGGGAGTGTAACGAACAGGGACTGGGGGGACGGGGGGAGATGGGCACAATGGCACACATGCACAACGAGGTGTAGCACACTGCACACCCACAATTATCCAGGATCATGTCCCAGATCCCCTTGGCACACTGCAGCACATACACATAGCAATCACAGCACATACCATGACAATGTGACACAAAGTCACACCCACACTGCAGAACAGGGGACACAACTGGGTCCAACCAGGCACAGTAACAGAACAATGACATCGGACAGAGCAGTGAACTGTGAGATGCACATCTACCCCTACAACCCCACATCAGCCATGTAGGCCAAATGGACACTGTCCCAACTCAAATAGCCACCACCGCCCAAACAGTCACAATGTACATCGTCACACAGTCTGCATGTCGACAAGAACAAGGCGCCAACACAATGCCAACATGCACCTCCCCTTCACAATGCAGAGGGACAAACAACACCTCCAGCAGGTCAGAACAGACAACCCATCAGTGATGCCCGAGACGAACACCACAGCCCAGACACCGACGCCCTACAACAGCCCATGGACATCCCACACAACCCACCACCAGGACCAGGGCAGACAAGCCACTCAGAGGAGAACCCAGCCCCTGCAACAGACCACACAGCATGAAGCATCCGCAATCACGGCTGGCTCACAACCCTTCACCCACCCATACATGGCATCCCAATGCCAGGTGGCAGAACGCCAAAAGGAGGTGGCCCAACAGGTGAGGGTGTTGCCGAACCCATGGAATGCGAACTAGAACACATACGTGGGTGTCCAATACCCTTCAGGGACCCCCCACACCCCACAAAGGAGACCCACACCTCCACAGAGACACATGCACATATCATGTTGAACTGGCCACGGGCACGTGCGCCCGGCCTCTTTATTGGCAGGGCCACATGTACAGTGACGCCTGTGCTGGATGTGTGTGGGGTGAGTATAAGCCAGCCCGCACGGAGTGCTTGGTGCTGCCAACAACCTGAACAGTGGACACCAGTGCAATGGAAACAGAAAACACCAGCATAACAGAGTCAACTGCAGAGCAACATGGAGGGATCCGGAGTAAGGACAGAGGTCACCCAACATTCAGTCTGGACGTTCCTTGAGTTGCAGTGCACTGAGGCAGGGGCACTAGAGAAGAGCGCGCTCATGTGAAGAAATTGCTAGGATTGTGTCCCTTCGGATCAGTCCTGATGCAGATGCAGTGGGGTGTGTTACACCTGCATTAACTTCCTCATCAACGTCCCAGGTCTCCCACACTGCCTGAGGTGACAGTTGCATCCGCAGTCCACAGCGCAATACCCAGCAATAGATCCGGGTGTGTAGCTTGACTACCACCACCAGTCTGTATTCCTGCCGTGGGGCTGTTGCCTCCTACCCTCCCATTGTCTGTGCCCTCTCCCTTCCGCACACTTGACACATCTTCCTCATCATAGTCCCAGGTCTTCCCCACTGCATGAGGTGACATTGCTGCGCAACCTCACAACAGCACAAAACTCTATCAGTAACGGACAATGGCTTGCGGTGCACTGAGTCACTGGCACCTGGAGTGCCGAGCAGGGTAGCAGGCCGATGATGGCATCCAAGACAGGTCTGAGCAACTCCGTAGGTCTGTCAGGACCACCCTTTCGACTCTGGCAGATGGCGGTTGGAGGTGGTCCTTGCAGTGGTGGCGTGTGCCCCCTTTGGTGATGCGACGTCCGGGCCGGTCAAGACTCGATGCTATGTGTGGGCCCTGGTGGCCCGCAGTTGAGGCCGGAGGATGCGGACAGCGCAGGGCCACAGACACATGGCGTTGATGACCCCAAGACCATCGCTACAGAGGCTATTCAATGTCTCAGAAGAAGGTGTCCCAGACCTGACCAGCACAGAGTTAGTGGCCCCGGATGCACTGCGGCCAGCACAGGCACCCAGCCACGGGACGGTGACATGCGGTGCAGTCAGATGGGCCATGCGACCTGAGCGGGTCCCCATCAATGTCCGAAGGGTATGTTGCGGAGGGTTCCGGGGGACAGTGGAAGGTGTCCTCCAGGGCATGATGCGGAAGGTCTGATGTCATCTGGAAGCAGCAAATGGAGGAGTGGAAGGCGCAACCCTCGTTTGCACCAACAATTCGGGATCAGCTACATGAGGATGAAAACTAGCCCCTAGTCCACAGACTCAAACGCCACCAATGTACGACCAGTGAGTGTCCATGAATGTCGGGGAACAAACTTAGTGGCACAGGTGCTGTGAGGGGATGCAGTCTGCGATGATGCCGGTACACAGATGTGAACTCCAACATTGCCAAATCAAGACTCCGTGACCTACTGGACCGCAGTGTAGGCCGGAGGCAGCGGTCAGCATGGGCCCACAGACACGTGTTGTGTGCTTGTGATGCATTCGTTTGCTTCACTGAGAGCAGGGAGTTTAGTGATATCACCCATGCAGTAGACATCCGGTCACTGCCATGGTGTAATCAAGACTCAGTTCCAAATGTGTGACCTACCTGACCGTGGTGTAGGCCTGAGGCAGCGGTCAGCACGGCCCATTCACCGAGTGTCGCCGGCATAGGTTGGATGGCCCCACCGGCCTGCATAGTTCAGGTTCAGTGGCACCACGTGTAGCCGGCTGGCGTTGAACAGGGTTAGTGGCACCACGTGTAGCCGGCTGACGTTGAACAGGGTTAGTGGCACCACGTGTAGCCGGCTGGCGTTGAACAGGGTTAGTGGCACCACGTGTAGCCGGCTGACGTTGAACAGGGTTAGTGGCACCACGTGTAGCCGGCTGGCGTTGAACAGGGTTAGTGACACCACGTGTCGCAAGATGCCCATATGGAACTATGCCTCACTGATCGGGGGGGTCTGGTGCTGTGGCCGCTGGCCTGGATATGGGGTCACTGCCATTCATGACTCAAGACACAGTTCCACATGTGGGACCTACTGGTCCGAAGAGTAGGCCGGGGCGGCAGTGGAGTACGTCAACGAAAAAGGAATAAAGCGGGCCTGTGTCGTGGAGGCCGTGATGGTCTGAGGTGGCTGCCAAGGTCTCTGGCCTCGGGCTTGTGGCTTGCGCCTGCATGTGGTGGGCCCTCCTTGACAAACGCCGGTGTCGGAAGGTGATCAGTGTGGCCTGGCTGCGCAGGGGATGGCCTGACGGGTTCGTGGTCCACCGTGCCGGGGTCCGGCAGGCGCCCGGCATCTCAGGCAACTCCGCTCACGAGGATGGCGTTGGCCTCGTGGCGAGGTGGGAGGCGCCGCCCTGGCAGAGATGTGGGTCTTTCCGGAAGAGGACCACGCCCAGGCCTACGTGATTTTTATTCACACCCCTACGCTGGCGTGGCGTACGCCGGGCCATCACACTCCGCTGACGCTTAGGGGGGGTGTGTAACAGGCAACATTTCCACGAGGTCCCCCACTGGCTGGGGTGACATGGTGGCGTCCACTGTCCACTACACTCCATACACAAGCGGTGTATGTCGCCATGGATATGGGTGTGTTCTGCATACTGCGAGGTGTCTAGCACATCTCCGGCACTGTTGGCATTGTGTACTTGCCCAATCATGGTTCTACTGCATCCTTCACACATGCCTGGTTGCCACCTCTCCCCACATTGGGCTATTATGTGGCTGAGGTGCCATGCCGTTGCTGGCTCATTTTCAGGGCTTGCCCATGTGGACATTGTAAGTTGTTCTGTCGTGTCTGGTGGGTGGGCATATTGTTGTGCCTGTTGTATGTGATTTTGTGACGTGTGCATTGCCAGAGTTGTGAGTTGCATGGTTGTGGAGTTGAGGTGTGTGGGGTGTTCATTTGTATATTGCCAAGGGGCTGTACATTTCCCTTGTTGGCATCCTGGGAACGCTGGTTGATGATGGACTGTCGGAGGATGAAGGTATCATGCACACTGGCTGTGTATTTGAAGGCGACATTGTTGGGTGTTCCACGGTGTTCTGTTGTTGCCTGCACATTGGTGTGAGACGTGTGGTTCCTGTTGCGGTGATTGTGTGCTGTGTCACCAGGGGGCACAGGTAGTACATATGTGCTGTGGATTGCCCCCAACACGTGCGTGCATCCTGCTATGGCGTATGGTCCTTGCTTGGTCTCCAGCGGATCCCACGCATTGTGTTGTGCATATGGGGACTTGGGTTCCAGGGTGATGGTGATGTCCAGGACAGGTGTGGGGGACTTGGATGTGGCTGGCTGTGAGACTCCTCCGACTCTGGCGGGTGTTGGATGGGGGGTCCCAGGGGCCAACAGGTGCAGCCACGCCATCAGCTTTGTGTGGGGTGGGATGTTGGTTGTCCGCTGTGTTGGTGCCGTAGGCCTGTTAGGCGATGATGGTCAGGATGCGTAGGTTGGTTGTCCCTTTCAGCCTGTAGAGGACGGTGACATTGTCAGATGTTGGGTCTGTGCGGCAGGTACGTTTCCTGGGGTTCCGCTGTCTTTGTCTGCGCTGCGTCTGTGTTGGTCCGGGGGGGGGTGTTCCGGGTGTGGGATGGGGTCCTTGGGTGGTGGCGGTGGGTGTTGTGGCCCTCTTGGGTGTCCGGGCCGCATGATGAGTTGCTCCATGGCATCTGTTGCCCTTCGGATGTGGCCCTGGGCTGTGCTCCCTTTTGTGGTGCTGGCTGCCGTCCGACTTTACACCAGGTCAGAGCGGGTGTAGATTTCCTGGTGCTAACGCGCCTTATCGCCTGTTTTGTGTTTTTATCGCGGATGTGGCTGGTCATTGTGAATGTTGAGGTGTGCTGTTGTCTCGGCTTTTGTCACGGGAACGCCTACTCTGCATCTCATTAGCGATATTTGCGAGGGTCCTCTGTGGCGATGTTTTTTGCGGCTGCTATCGCGGGTAAACTGGTGCTGTGGGTTGTTAGCACCGGCTTGTGAATGGGGGGGTAAATTTATCACGACTTTGGCTGCGATAAAGTGCCGTTAATTCGGCGATGGCTCCTTGTGAATATGCCCCTAAGTGTTTAGACAAATATAGCAAAATAGAAATGGGAGAATAATTAGAAATAAGTGAAGGAGCAAAAGATAAAAAAAAGACTAACAGTGGTAGAATGAAGAAGAAAAAATACATGACAAAGAGAGATTGAACAGCAAAGTACAATACAGCAAATGTAAGGGATAAACAATGGTGCTAAGAGTTGCACATAAAGGATGATATGGATCAGCTCTGGGATTTGCCCTACAGATAAATTTGGGGATTTTAAGATCAAAGAAAACAGTAAAATTCCATAAAAAAAGATAAGCCAAATGCCTAAATGAAGCATTACCATTGTGCCACTAGAAGGGCACTCTGAAGATGCATATGGTTATGAGTGAGAGAAAATTAAGCATGATTAAGATAATTGTTGACATAAAGCAAGAAAACTCCTCAGCAGAGATTGAAGAGGAAAGAGAAGGACCTGGAGGTCAAGAAGCCAGGAGATTATTTAGAATTGAATAGAGATGACAAGGATTGGAATAACTCTTAGGAATACAGAAATTAAAGTATTGTTCTTTAGCACCCTGCTGCCTTGCTGCTGGGTTTGCATTAGACAAATCCACATACATACATAGAGTTAGTGGTTTCTAAAGCCTGATTGTTGGTGGTATGCAATAGAGAAAAAGACTGGAAACGGTTTTGAGGTTTACATGTATGCCATTTGCACTCCTCTCTATGAAGCAGAGAGTGTTGAGTGGAAAGAAGGGGAAGTCAGAGTTGAGAAGGCTCGTGTGGTGGTTTACATGGACAATGTACAAGCAGGGTGAAGAGTATCTAGGCTTCATGTACAGCAGATGAAAAGCTATCAGTGCCAATGACCACAGATGTCATAAGGAACCGGGCACTGTAGATGCAAACGTGCCATTTAGAATTGCCTGTACTGGTCCTATATAGGCTGGTGCATGTTGCACTATGTCTTTGTGTGTGTTTCCGCTTCCGGGTCGGAAGCACGGCTCTCAGAAGCGTAGCTCACAAGAGGACAAAGCAACAACTTGGAAGAGGAGAGTGTTTGTGGTCAGCGTTCAGGAAGGCACCCGATAGTTCTTATATGTTGAAGCTCCTGTTTATCCAACACATGCTCCTTGGCTCTCTCCTCCGCTGTCGTTATTTTGGGTGTTTGGTTTTGTGGCTATAAGTGTTATTTGGTTGAAGTTACTAAAACATCAAGTTTGCTGAAGTTTATGTGTATGTTTATGTTTAGGGGATTTGTAAAGCTTATAGCTGCCCAGGGGCTTCCCAGCGCTGACGGTCAGATCCGATGCAGAAGCTAAAAGGAAGTTTAATGGTATTGATTGAAGAACCAGGTCTTAAGCTTTTTCTGGAAATTGATTCTGCTTCCAGAAATCTGAACTCACATGGCAGAGAATTCCATAGCTTGGGTGCCAGATGTGTAAAGGATCTGCCACCCCATCTGGCTCTTTTGATTCTGGTTGTTTTTAGTAACCATTCGGTGCCGGAACGGAGGCTTCTGTAAGGGACGTATAAGCTTACCAGATCTCTGATTTTTCTGGGGCCTTTGTTGTGTATGGCTTTGTGTGCCAGGCCGAGAGCCTTGAATTTGACTCTAGCCTCAATCGGGAGCCAGTGTAGAGCTTTTAGATGCTTTCCAACGGCTTCCTGTATAGGGGCCTTACACAGCAGTCTAACTGCGGCGTTCTTAACAACCTGAAGTTTTTTGATGACATATTTTGGTGCCCCCAAATAGAGGGAATTTCCATAGTCAAGGCGTGATTTTACCATAGCATGAATTACTGTCTTTCTAAGCTGCGAGGGGATACGCTCAAGAATTTTACGGAGCATTCTAAGTAGCCCAAAACAAGTACCTGCAATTGTTTTCGCCTGGGTTTCCATCATTAGTTCCATGTCGAGCCAAAGCCAAGATTTTTTATAGTTGTCTTCGAGACTGGTTGGCTGTTTAGACAGTTAGGCCAGCTGATCATAGGCCTGGGGACCGCATTATTTCTAAGCACCATCATCTCGGTTTTGTTCCCGTTCAGGTTCAGGCAGCTGCTTGTCATCCATTCCACAACTCTTTCCAGGCATGGTGCTAAACGATCTGCTTCACCCTTGGTTCTGGGGTCAAGGGAGACCACCAGTTGTGTTTCATCTGCATACCATATCATAGAGATACCGAACTCCTGGACTAGCAGTGCCAGCGGCCCCAAATAGACATTAAACAGTGTGGGGCTAAGCGAGGAGCCCTGAGGCACCCCGCAAGTCAGTGGCATAATGTTAGAGAAAATATTAGCTTCCATGACTTGAAAAGTTCTACCCTCCAAAAAGGAAGACAACACTCCAGGGCTTTGTCTTGGGTGCCACTTTCCAAGTTAACGCTTAAGTAGAAAATGTGTTGTTTACCACAATAAGTGTTCACAGTGAGTTTTAAACTGTGTTTGTAGGTTCATGTACGAACGGGTGCTGTCTATATGAAAACTGTGGAAACTGTGAAAAAGCAATCTTTTTCTGTTGATCTGTATGTAGGAGAGCAGTTAGCGCAAGCTCAACACAATGATTCTCTGTATTTCATTATTTTGAAAATTTTGTATGAATGTGTGGCGTCCTAAGTCATATGTTTTGTATTTCTGATGTGTTTTACTATTGTTAAACTCCCACTGTGCTCTCTAACGTTCTTAGATTGTTTCTTTTCAGTCTCTATCCTGTGTTCTATTTTGAAACCCATCTCTGGTTGCCAGGAGAATGGTCAGTTCCTTCTGAGCCTTCTCCTGAGCAACTGGCCTCATAGCCGTGGGTCCTTTCATTTGGGTAAATCTTAGAAATAAAAGGCTCTGGAATATCCGTCGGACTTCCGCCTCGTTTGTCAGCTGCCCCGACACTACATCTGGTACCAAGAGTGGGGTGAAGCTCTACACTGACCTACAGGCCGGTTCATCAACTTCTGGACCCACAGGCTGAAACCCTTATAAGGATTAAAGGGACCTTCAGCACCTTCTCCGCTTAAACTTCACCTGCAAAGGCTTACTGTTTGGTCAAGCGCCCGCTTGCGATAGCATTTTTGTTTACATTGTCTCCGCGCGCTCTTGAGATGCTTCAGACTGCTATTGTTGTTTCTATTGCTATTGTTGTTTCTTCGCGCCTTCGCTGTTGCCTTGCTGTCGTCTTTGCTCCACCATTGTCAGCTCCTTGCCACGTGGAGATTAAGAGCCTGAGAAGATATTGTCTACGCGTTCTTGCTCCGCCATTATTTACTGTATGTCACAGAGTCTGCTGGAGATCCTGACAGCTATTTGGTGCATTCCGGCACTGCTTCTTCTCCGCTGTGGGAGCTCCAGTCTGCTTTTTTCATGGCATTCTCGCTCCAGCCCACTGATTGCTGACGCCTTTCCTGGCTTGCGCTGGTTGATGACGCATTTCCTGTTTTGCGCTGCTTCATCTGTAACATGAAAAGCCTATTATGTCTTCTCGATTCTTATTTCAGGACTCTAGTGTCACACGTTCAGCAGCCATCTTACTTCAGGCTTTTTGACTATTACTTTTATGGGCTATCAGTTATTTTTACATTGTTGCAGCCCAGATCAGTGCTACTTACACATTTTAGCTCCTGTTTTGGACGCATCCTGCTCATAACAATATGTATATATTTTTATGGCAGTCATCTTCAATTGGGATTTTATGCATACTTGTTTTGTGTTTTCTCCCACTGTTATTTAATTATTGTTTTGCTGGTTCACTAACTACTTTGTTTTTCAGACATGGCTACTTCACAGAATGTGTTACATCCACCTCCATTTTTGCAAAAGACCTGGCAAACCGGAGGTCAAATGGAAGCAGTGGCTACGCAATTTTGAAAGTTATTTGGTTGCCATAGATTGGCTTGATTATACACCTTACAGAAAACTCACACTTCTTTTTAGTCATTTAGGTATTGCAGGCCAGAATGTTTTTGACAATAGTGTGTTATTGGAGAGGCACAGTTTTGTTATGCGTAATCAGGCTAGTGATGAAACTGTTGAAGAGTACATTGCTGCATTACGTGTTTTATCCACACTTTGCAAATTTGAGAATTGAGTTGACACTTATATAAGGGATCGATTTGTCTTCAACTGCTTCCCAAAGAAAATGCAGGAAAGATTACTTACCTGACGCAATCCATTTCTATCTGAGGTAATTGACATTACCAAGAGTACTGAGCATTCCATTGTGTGTACTCAAGCCTTGGCTTGTCAAGAAGGACGTTCCCTAGTTTCTTTAATATATAAGGATAATGCCATCTCTGCCATCAAATCCAGTATAGATAAAAAGAGACAAACTGTGTTATCGCTGTGGCTCTAGAAGTCACATTAGCAGCAATCTCTTATGTCCTGCTATCGGGAAGAAATGTGTCAAATGCAAAAAAAGTTTACATTTTCAAACAGTTTGTAGGTTTCAGAACTCTGTGTGCAAAACCAGAATACATAGTATTGACGTTTAACAAGTAACTAGTAAGGATGTGTCTGATAATGATATTCATGATTGTGCCTACAACTTGTCTAATGTAGTCCTGACTAATGATAATGGCCTGGACATGGTCAAAGTAGAGGGTCCATTTTGTCAAGCTGTCATTGGGGGCAAATCTCTAAAAGTCATGGCCGATTCAGGTGCCCCATAGCAGTCTTAGCAGACAGCACTTTTTACTCGTAATGGTCATCTTCCTTCAAACTTAGTGCCCTTGATATATGTCCCAAGGCATTTGTGGAAAAGGAGATTGACCCCATTGGATTTTTCTATGATGATTTGCAAATTTTAGGCAGAATGGTTCATACCAAGCTTTATGTGGCTATCAATGGAAGAGACCTAGTTGGCTGGATGGAGCTAGAAAAGTTAGGCATATACCTTGTCATAAAAAGTCCATTGTTCTTGGAGAAATTCCCTTACTCTCCCTTACTGATGATTGCAAGACTGATGTTCTACCTGATTTAAAGCGTAAGTTCCCAAGTGTTTTCAAAGATATGATAGGAACTGTAAATGGTTTTGAGCAAGGAATCAGGCTGAAATAAAATGCAGTACCTATTGTCCACAAAGTCAGACCTGTTCCGAACAGTGTTCGTACTGATTTGGAAAAATTGCTTAATAAGTTAACAGAAGAAGGTATTATTATTCCTACAGATTATTCAGAATGGGTATCTCCCATTGTTTTTGCTAAAAATAAAAGTGAGGATCTTCGTCTGTGTGTGGATTTAAGATCTTTAAATCGCAACATAATTGTAGATAGTCACCCGCTCCCTCACATTCAAGAAATGTTATATAACATAGGTCAAGCCAAGTATTTTCAGATTTTCGCTCTGCCTACTAACAAATAGCCATAAGTACTTAAGCCAGATGTACGACCATTGGATTTAGCGCCTCACAATTTGCGACAAATTGCGAGTCCCAAATTGCGAGGTGCTAAATCCAATGTTCAACAGTGTCAGAGACACTGTTAGCGATTCCCAATGGGGTCGCAAAATGCGAGGCTCATCAATATTCATGAGCCACTCGCAATTTGCGACCCCATTGGGAATGGCCAGCCTCACAGGGATGGTAGCCTGCTGGGGTCAGCAGACCACCATGTCTGTGACTGCTTTTCAATAAAGCAGTTTTTTTTTTTTTAAATGCAGCCCGTTTTCTTCAAAGGAAAACGGGATGGATTAAAAAGAAAAAATGAAACGTTTCGTTCATTTTTAAGAGCAGGAAGTGGTCCCTGGGACCACTGCCTGCCCTTAAAAATATTTTCCCCTGCATTCACAAATGGGAATGGGTCCCCTGGGGACCCCTTCCCGTTTGCGAGTGCTTTACCACCCTTCTGAGAAGGGTGGTAAACTGCGACTGTTTGCAAAAGAGTCATACATAGCTGGAGGACTCGCTATTAGGAAGGGACGCCCTCGGAACTCCCCTTCCTAATAGCGACTCGCTATTCCTATTTTGCGAGTCGCAAATAATTTGCGACTCGCAAAATAGGAATAGTACATGGCCAACTCATTTTTTGCGGGCGCAAAGGGGTCTGAAACCCCTCTGCGACTGCAAAAAACGGTCGTACATCTGGCCCCTTGTCTCAAGAACTTACTATCTTTATAACACCGTTTGGGGCTTATAAGTACTTGAAGCTGCCTTTTGATGTTGCCTCTGGGGCCAGCGTTTTTCAGAAGGTTATGGACATACTTTTTAATGATCTCAAGAATGTCCAGGCCTTCCAAGTTCCATTCTTGTCTTTACCAAGACCAGAGAAGAATATTTTTTAATTCTAAACAAAGTCTTTATCATTCTTAACCCCAAAGGTATAACTATTCAATCTGAAAAGTGTAGATTTCTGGTTCAACTTCTAAATTATCTTGGACACAAAATAACCCCGAATGGAATTAAACCTCCATTTTGCACTGTCCAAGCTATTTTAAAAGCTCCTCCTCCAGTTGACAGGGATTCTTTAACGACATTTCTAGGTCTCTGTGAAAATTATGCACGTTTTGTACCATTTTATGCTTCTGCAGCTCAGCCTTTGAGAAACTTACTTAAGAAAGGTGTCAAATTCGTATGGACTGATGAGACCAATGAAGCTTTCACCAATGTCAAACAACTTGTTGTGAATGCCCCTGCCCTTAGTCCTTTTGTTGCAGGTCAGCAATGTATAATTTCTGTGGATGCCAGCATGAAGGGCATTGGTGCAGTGTTGGGGCAAAGAATTAAGGGATAAGAGGTCACCATAGCATTCTCATCCAAAACCCTTTTAGAAGCAGAGACACACTACAGCACCATAGAAAGAGAAGTGTTAGCTTGTGTCTGGGCTGTTCAGAAATTTAAAACGTATATGTGGGGCTGTTCATTTAAAATCAATATTGACCACAAGCCACTTGTTTTTCTCCTACAAGGTAATGGTTTAGGTAAAGCATTGTCACACCTTGTACGTTTGCTTTCCAAACTGCAACAATAGGATTTCACTATCAAGTATATACACGTGGGATGAATTTTAGGGGTGATTGCATTTCACGTTTACCTTTGCCTACTAATCGTGACATCAAGGAGGACTGTGAATGTGTGGTGGCTGCTCTAGATGCTGTCTCTCTTTGCTCTAACGTAATTTCTGAAAAGGACTGGTTGGAAGCTGTCTCTCAATATGAGGTGCTCAAAAAGGTCATGGAATGCATCAGGAAGGGTTGGCCTCCCATGTGCAGGCTCTCCAATGATTTGAGACCTTTTGCTCAAGTCTCTCCTGAACTCTGTATTGAAAAACAAAGCTGCACCAGAAATGGAAAATGTATTTCCCCTTACTTACTGAGGCCACATTTGATTAAAATTGCTCAGGAAGGGCACTTGGGGATCACGACCACTTGTAAAAAACTAAGGGAACCTTATTGGTGGCCTGCCATGAAGGAACAGGTGTCTTCATTTGTCAACTTGTGTCCCCAGTGCATTCTGTCAGATAAGCTCTGGAAAATGGTCCAAAAACCTTTGCATCCTGTATCTCTACCTGATGGCCCCTGGTTGAAAGTAGCCTTAGATTTTGCTGGTCCTCTCACCCTCCTCCCTTCCTGCAACAAGTTTCTTCTCATTGACTACTATCCAAAGTGGATTTATTTTTCTTTTGTCAAGTCAGCTTCCACCCAGTTTGTTTTAAATTTCCTTCAACATGTTTTTTTCCCTGGAAGGAACCCCAAGAGAAATAGTGACAGATAACGGCACTCATTTTGTCTCCTCACTTATGAGGAAGTTTCTCACTGATTTTAATATAAAAAACCTTCAGGTTGCTCTGTAAAGCCCATCGGCAAATGGTTTAGTGGAAAGGGCTAACCGTTTCATCAAGGAAGGTATTCAATCTGCCCTATCCTCAGGTCTTAATGTTTATGAATTCCTAAGAGATAAAATCAATGCCTATCACACCACCCCTCATTCAACCACTGGTTTCACCCTCTTTGAATTGTTGAGGGGGAGGAAGAGCAAGTCCAAGATTCTACCTAGTTGGTTGAATACTCAGACGGATATGAGAAAACTAAAGGCTACTACTGAGTCTTCTTCTGAAAATGCCACTACTGTGCCTTCTTTGCGAAAAAAAATATTTTGAAATAAAAACAACAGAAACACTATTTTGATACCTCTAAGCAGGTCTCTGAAAGGGAATTTCTGGTGGGTTCTTGAGTTCTCATCAAGAAACCTGTAAAAGTCAAGAAAGGGAAGTCTATTTTCTCTTTTCCCTGTAAAGTTTGTTTTGACTTCTTTTTATTTCACAGTGCTCAGTCAAGAGTACATGAATGACACTTCACACGGTATTTCATCAATCAGTAAGCATGAGTACAATGGTCAACTATCATCTGATGGAATTATCTTAACAAAGTTATTTCAATTTCTCCTTCCTGTAACTAAATGTCCCCTCAGACCCATGGTAAGCCTGCCAGTCTCCCCATACCTTTTCCCATTTACGGGGGCACCCCCTACTCATATATATTGTATGTTCAGCTCGCTAGCATCAATCTAAATCTGTTTTCCAGTCAGGCACCTTCGGTGGAGAGGTTACCCCACCCCCCCAGCACCTCGCTATATTACGCTTTGCCACCACCGCGACTGGTGCCAACCATAGCTATTTATATCTATGCCAAGTCTCTTCCCCAAGAATGAGCAACAGATACCATTTCGCTTCGAGAGGGACCACCAACCCCATGTTATGTTATGTTAATAAATTTGTTAAGCGCGCGAATACCCGGAGGTGTCTTGGCACTGAGCAGTGGATTATGCCAGTCTCTGAAAAGATGAAGATGACTATTTATCAAATAGCCATGTTTTCAAGGCCTTCCTAAAGGCAAATAAAGTTGGGAGGGATCCGATGGCAAGAGGGAGTTCATTCCAGAGTTTGGGAGCAGCTGCTCTAAAGCTAATGCCACCCCATCTGGCCTTGAAGACTCTTGGAGTTGCTAGCAGTTTGGCTCCTTCGGAGCATAAATGCCTTTTCGGAGCATACCAGTAGAGCAGGCGCCTCAGGAATATGGGGCCTGTATTCTGAAGTGCTCTGTAGGTAATGCAGAGGGCCTTGAAGATAATGCGGTTTCTAACTGGGAGCCAGTGCAGTTTATACAGATGATTTCTGACTGACGAGTGCCTAGGGATACCCAGCAAAAGACGCGCTGCTGCATTCTGGATCATTTGCAATTTGTTGAGTTGTTTTTCAGATAGGCCAATATAAAGACCATTACAGTAGTCAAGTTTGGCTAAGATCAAAGAGGAGATCACTGTTTTTCTGCTGTCCATGGGAATAAACGGTAATATTTTTTTGATAGTTTTTAACAAGAAAAAGCTTGATGAGAAGACAGCATTTACCTGTGGTTTAAAATTCAGTTTGTCATCGATGATCACACCGAGGTTCTTAGCCTTGGTGACTGGGATAGGTGCCGATCCCAGTTCATCCGGCCACCAACTCTGGGACCAGTTGGGTAAAAAGTTGCCAAAAATGATGACTTCTGTTTTATCAGAATTTAATTTCAGACAGTGAGAGTTCATCCAAGAGCTGACTGCCAGCATGCAGTCTTTGAAATTTTGCATTTGTGATGCGGAGTTTTTTCATAATGATAATACAATTTGTGTATCGTCTGCATAGGATGTCAATGCTAGACCGAAAGATCTTATAAGTTTAGGCACTTCCGATACATAAATGTTGAATAATGTGGGGCTTAGGGATGATCCCTGAGGAACTCCACATGGGAGGACGAAAGGCGGGGATTCATAGCTTCCCAAGGCTACTGATTGTATTCTGTCTGACAAAAAGGATGCAAGCAGTGTAAGTGATTTGTCAGAGACGCCGATGGAAGATAGATGATTTAACAAAAGAACATGGTCGACGGTGTTAAACGCCGCCGACAGGTCAAGCAGAATCAAGGCGGCCGCTCCCCCTAAGTCCAAGGTTGCTCTAATTTCGTCTGTGGCTTTGATTAAAGCCGATTCGGTGCTATGTTCTGTTCTGAAACCGAACTGTGTTTCATCCATCACCTCAGCAATGATCCTCCCGATCTCAAACGAGTATTTGTGAACCAACGGACATTCTCACAGCAGGTGACAAAGTTCTCCGCTTGCCCACAGCCCCTTTGGCAGAGTATGTTTTCAGGTCTTCCCAAGCGATGTAGCAGTGAGATGCAATAGTATGTTCTATGCAAAATCTTCAGCTGAATCAGCCTGAAGCGTGAGCGTATGGCCACCCCTCTCGGGCCCTGTATAGCTATTAACCAGTCCTCATCATCATTTGGACCAAGATCATTCTCCCATGCTGCCCTCAGTGGCCCCAGTGGGTCCGGAGAGTTGTTCACCAATTTTTTATAGATTAGTGATACCGCATTGTCGACTAGTGGGTCTGTCAACAGACGGTCTTCCAGAGTGGCCGCCTTGGACCAACTCCTCCCCTTCACGGGTGTAACCACGAAGTGCGTGTCCCAATTGTAAGTATTGGATCCATTCCCCTTCCCCCAGATTATATTCCTGTCGTAAAGTGGCGAACGTGATATAAGATTGTCCTCTCAACACGTCTCCCAATTTTCCTGTAAAGTTGAACGTGCTAGTAAAAATGCTATTCTTCTGCAGGGAAGGCGTTGGTGGAATAAGAACAGTTTAGTACTCTGTATTCAAAAAGAAATGTATCTAAAATCTCATACCCCTTTTGAAGAAGATTCTATCTTGTATGAGTCATGTCCCTCCAAGGTGGGTCCAGGAACTCCTCAGTGTTTGCTTCCTAATGTAAACTCACCACATGAATCTGTAGTACCTCCTCCTGGGTCTCAATCTGTTCAACCAGTGAGCTCACAGTGTTCTCCACAGTGTTTGCTTTCTAATGAAAACTCACCACATGAATTTGTAGTATCTGCTCCTGTGTCACAATCTGATCCTCCAATAAGCTCACAGTGTCCAGGTGTTTCAGAGTCCACTTCTAGTTCAGAAGCTACTTGTACTAGAAGGATTTCTAGATTACCACTCCATTTTAAGGATTATGATTTATCTTACATTTTCTTATGGGTGGAAGGTGATGTAGTGTCCTAAGTCATATGTTTTGTATTTCTGATGTGTTTTACTAATGTTAAACTCCCACTGTGCTCTGTAACTTCTTAGATTGTTTCTTTTCAGTCTCTGTCCTGTGTTCTATTTTGGAACCCATCTCTGGTTGCCAGGAGAATGGTCAGTTCCTTCAGAGCCTTCTCCTGAGCATCTGGACTCATAGCCATTGGTCTTTTAATTTGGATAAATCTTAGAAATAAAATAGAGAATTTACGTGTAATAATGCTACTCTCATTGTTCAAATATTCAGCATTTTTCCACAACTATGGTTACCGTCCTCGAATGATAGAGTTCACAGGAAAAGAAAGTTTTTGAGTGCCAGGAGTTCCAGGAAACAAAAAACAAAAGAACATAATAAATAAAAAACAGAGAATGTAACCATTGCTAAAGATACAAAATGTATGCAGACCAGCATAGAACAAAAGCATCTCAATATTTATCAGACGCTCAAGTTTGGGATTGTACTCATTTTATCAAGCTGAAAGGAAGGGATATGTTTAAACCTAAGTACCTTAAATTGTAGGAAAAACAATAAATCAGCAGCAATAAAATTAAACTTCCTTCCAATATGGGAATCCATTCATTTTTTCATTTCTCTTTAGTTAAGAAGGTCATTGATGGGACACAGTTAACAAAAGCACGCCACCTGTGGTCATACAGGGACAGCCAGAATTTGAGGTTTAGCAAATATTATTACGCTCTAAAAGATTTAAAGGAAAACTTTTGTATTTAGTGTATTGAAAGTAATATGGCTCAGAGGAAATGTCCTGGGAACCTATCAGTCATATTAATTTACTGCTATTATTACAACAGTTTCACAAATAAATCCCTTTGAAGGCCAAACCGGTGGGGAGAGTCTTGGAAGGGGTGTACTGTCATTAGGATCTGGGGACCACAGGTTTTAACACGCCATTTTGTATTGCCTGGACTGATCATGCAGAGGCTGGGGCATGTTGCTTCTTTCCGTTGTGAGTGTTTCCTCTTCCAGATCAGGTGTGGTTCACGGGAGGACGCAGCAACAAAGTGGAAAGGAAAAGTATTTATGGTCGGCGTCCAAGAGGGTAAACGCCAGTTGTTGGATGTCAGAGCTCCCTGTTGTATCCGACACGTACTCCTCTGCTCTCCTCTCCACTGTCTGGACCCATTATATTGGGTACTTGGGTTTGAGGCCGAAGGTGTTGATTGGTTGAGGTTACTAACAGATTAAGTACCCTGAAGTCATCACATATGCATACGAATATTTGTCGCCTGCCACAATAAGTGTTCACAGCAAGTTTTAAACTGTGTTTGTTGGTTCATTGACGAATTGGTCCTGTGCGGCTGACAATTGTGGAAAAGCAGTCTTTTTCTCTGTATTTTCGCCACATTGTTGAGTAAGACAGCGGTTAGAGCATGATCAGCGCAGGGACTCTGGGCTTCATTTATGAGGCCCCTTGTGCCACCAGAACATCACTTTTTGTGACGTTCCGCGGTGCAGGAGCCTGCTCCATATTTACGAGGCAGCACTAAGCCACTTTTTTGTCAATAACACTGATCTTCTATATGAGTTGGTACACGCCTTCTGTGAACAGGTATTCTCTTTTCTGTTGCTGGGTCTAGCCATAGGTGGCCTTAGATGGCCTGGAGCCTGAATTAACTTGATATCCATGTGGGTTAGAAGTGCTGTAGAGGTTCGTCATGGTTTGGTCTTCAGTGGACGAGTGAGTTTTAACAAAGTGGTTAAAAAAAAAGTATTAATTCAAAACAGGTTATTAGTATATAGTGGCTCAATTAGCCACATTGCGCATTGTGTTTCCTTTTCTCTTGTTTGGTGTGTACCATGACAGTCACATAACAATGCCACGCCCATCCATCACACTGAATAGTTTAGTCCTTACCATTCCCTGTGTTTTTGCACTGTCACAAGATCTTCATTGTAATCTTTTGTGAACCTACCCTATCTGCATCCCACCAGTGTCCTCCCAAACTTCCTGGAGGATGCATAACAAGCAGCAAGAGGGTAGCGAGTATCCTGTGAGTCAGCATTGTGGTCTAATACTCCTGTGTTCCATGAGGGACCACCAAAAAGAGATGTGCCTAGAGTCCCAATGTGGGGAGGTCGTGACTGGCTTTTAGCTGGTAGCCAGGCCATTCCCTGGATCTTACCCTATCGCACTCACTGAGTGTTAGGCCAACCAAGCGATGGCCTCTTGCTTCTTGCCCACCTACTGCTACGTAGAGGTTGTTGATCCGGGATCCTATCATCCTCTGCATTTATTGAACATGGTCTGAGGACTAGGGGTCTAGGGCAATCTTTCTGCCTGTGGATCGGGCCCGGCCTTGTGCAAACCATCAGTTCTTGGGACATCAATCTGTACACCAGAGAGACCCATACATGCTTAGACCCAGTTATGGAAGATATCTCTCCCCCTGGCTTCTCCAAAATAATTCTTTGGAATCTTCCAGCACACACTCATGCACTTCTCTCAACTCAAACACTCCTCTGCAGATATTCAGCCAATCGCACACCTGCTGCCACTGTCAATCATCCAGACTCCAGAGGGACACTCCGTGACCTCATACTTCCTTCCTGCCAAAGTTAACATGTTGCTTTTCTCTTCCTGGCTCACCAACAGCGGCTGCCCAGAGCCCTGCACAAACACTGCACTCCATACACATTGAAGAGATCCCAACACTTGACCATAACGGATTAGATTTGAAACCTGGTAGATACAGAACCCACAAAAGCAGATTTCAATGGAACGGACACTTCACAACGATGAAGTAAGACAAGAGGTGGGTGTAAGACTTGGGTAGGTTTACACACACTCAAGTTGATACAAGAAATCATAACAATGCTTCACTTTTGTAATAAAAATGTATTTTTTATAAAAATTAGGCAAGAATAAACATATTCCATAGTCTGTCTGAAATATTTATAGGCCTATGGAAAATCAACCTACTGTACGACTGCGGACTAGCTGAAGCATATCTATTTAATAGGGATGCCAGACTATCGGAAGCATGTGTGTCCCACGCTCTCTAATAGTGTATCTCCCAGAGCCAGGCTGATGGCAGAGGGCACGAATGGCTGAAACATACACATACGACTACCTGAGAGCATGCCGTAAAAAACATTTTGATGTCGATCCCAGTCGCTGTCATACATAGCAGTAGTATTTCCATATCATCAGTCCCATTACTTTATGGACAAAAAAACGTCATAAGGCAGTTACATCGGTGCGGCCACTGTAATGAATACTTCAATTGTGTATTCACCACTTCTGCAGGTTTCGCGATATTTTGGGGGAGATAGGTCACCGATAACAGGCGAGTCAGCCCACGCTCCCAGACCGACCATAAACATGTTCCTAGAATATTTTGTCTATTAATAAGGCACAGCAGCCTCCACGAGACTGCGGGCAGCACAAAGTGCCCACTGGTCGTCCCAACAACTAGTAGCTCAATCCGCAGACTGCGGAAGCTTGGGTCTTTGTGATAACTTGAGAGAGATCTCTGTGTCCTGTCACTAACTTATGATCCCAAATTTCTAACAGTGTGCTGCCATTTTTGTCGTAAAAAACACGAATATGCAATTTACACAGTCTAAGACAAGCTGGTCCGCATGCCAAAGGTAATATGTCAGTCTAACACATTTAATACAATATGGCGCTCAGGCTTATTTACAAAGCTGCCAGTACTCTACAAACGCTTCTAACTAGGTTGACGCTAAAGCAATATCCCGATAAATATGAGTCAGTCAAATGTTTCCTCATATAGCTCCTTGTTTAGAGTTTGGCGGACAGTATGCGCTGTCACAAATATAGCAGATATCCCGTCCAACGTATTACAAGTGCATTGTAACTTATGGCTTGTGATGCGGTGGACAAGAAATCCGTCACATTCGACGGAGTATCCAATCCGCCAAACTCTAAGGAAGGCCCATAGTCATGAAGGGTGGTGGAAGAACTGAAACCATAAAGGCACTGTGAGTGATAAGCTTAGATTACACACGTAAACCTCTTGGTTTAGCACTGGCTGGTGGCTACTGTGCTACGGAACTTCTAAGTCAGTAGCAAGAGTCAAGCAATTCCATGAACTTTGGAATGGCAGCTGATTACTGCTTGTCATAAGGGGTTTCTAGGTCACTCTTCAAGGCTATGACGCCTTTTGATCACTCTTTACAGAGCCGGAGTATACCATTAGAAAGTCTAATCTAATGCTTTTCAGCGTATTATGATCAGCTTTCGAGGTCAGTCCCACACAGTCCGCCACATGGTAGAATCTCAACTTCCTCTTATAGCTAACAAGAATTTTCACGGAAAATAAAGGAATTTTGAAGTTGGTGTTCTTATGCAACCTGAAGGGACACGTGACCTGTATCTATAGTAAGGATAAAATAACTAGTGTGTCTAACAGCTAGTCAGGAAGCAACAAAGCTTCACAAGAGAAATTGCAAAGATAGTGCTAGCATAGTTACAGCAGATGCTGCAACTTTACGTGTTTTGGAAGAAAATGACCTGGTGTCTTTGTGGGTAAAACAGAAGACTGGAAGAAAAGGATTGTACACAGTTTTTGGAAGCATCAGGCTTAAGAAACAAAACTAGAATATAAGCCACAACATTAAACACAACTGTGATTCAGCGTCTTCCTGATCGTCGGTTGATGCGGTGCTGTGTGTATTCAGAGTCCAGATGGCAACTGTTAGCCACTTAGATCCTTTCCTTGTGCTTGACATTGGCCAACTTGACGTTTTCCTGCTCAGTGGATTGAGGCTTAGGCATAATGTGGAACCCGATCATCATCTGGTAGACAAAAATGCCGGCGATTGATCCAAGTAAGGGGGACACAATTGGCACCCACCACCACTGTCCGCCGGCCCTGCAGGAAAGACGAAAGTTAAACTGAGACATTTCAAGCTCTCTGGTTACATGTTTTCTATTAGGAGCAAGCTACAATAAAGATCAATAGAGTTGATGCAATCAAAAATTAATTTGTAAATGCTGGCACTAAGAAAATTTAGGGTCAGCATGAAAAATGTATATAGTCTTGAAGTCACATAAATAACTTTGTTAAAGATACATTATGGCTGGCTACCTACTGAGGTCATATACTAAAGAATGTTAGGAAATAAGTTAAAAAAAATACAACTTCAGTTAAGTGTATAGTAAGTTTATGATGCAAAGCTTAGCACCAGGTGACATTCATCAGTTACAGTTAGCTATGAAACCATACCGCTCCCCAGTTTACTGCTCGTAACATCACACTTTGGCTATAATGTACATCGTTTGCAACACCCCACATATTGTGGGCTTTAACATTATAGATACAATCCCTGATGTCTTATGTGACATGATGGTAATAGGTGCAACACCACAGACAGCCACCAGATGTCCTTGCAGGGATTATATATTGAAGAACAGCTGCAGTACCAGAGGGAGTAGATAGATGTACTCACGCTTTGTTAAGAAGAATGAAGGCTTAAGTATCACTAAGCATTATACAATGTCCTTGCAGCTTGTATATGGAGAGGGAAGTCTGCAGTATTACTGACATTTAACAGGTGTCCTCACAGTTCTTACATGTGGGCTAAAGGCTGAAATTCTTCAGAGCTATCATAATTATGATTAACATTATAAATCCCATGAGTGCTTACTTTATGCTTTCAAATATGGTGGTATACCCTACACCAATGGTGGATACGCTTTGGATGTAATATGGCACTACTGAGGAATAATGCATCACTTTAAGGGAACTTGCCAAGACATCCGGGGCACTTTTTGTGAATATATTGGGCATTTTCTACAGTTGTTGTGACATTTATGGTTCACGAGAGCCTTCATTGGGCCTACATTAGCTCTATCAATTATCTTTATCAATGAGCTGTTGGTTGAAGCTGATGCTTGCACCACATTTGTTTTTACTACAATGACGTCTAGGAGTTTCTGCAGATTGGTCCCTTATACCTACATGTAGCAACTGTGAGGACATTTGTCAATTTTCAGTGGTATTACAGCCACACCTCTTAATTTAATAACTCTTAGATGTCTGTTTGCTTTTTAGCTATAGAATACTTTTGAGGATATATGTTAACTGTCTGCGGAATTTCAGGCTTTTAAGTGCATATAATAAATCTGGAAAAGACGATGTTATTGGACACATCATGTATGTCTCCAGTGATGTCATTGATGATGCAATTTATTGTGCCATGTGAGAGGTCATGAGCAATGCATGGAAGTATAATGACTGAGAATTTCTAGGGTGTGGTTCCTAACCATTGCACCGCTCAATAGACCGTTTTAAAGTATTTTTTATGTTTTTATCATATATTTTACTTTGCAATCTTATCAACCAATTGAACATCCCTTTAGCAGTGATATACAATAGCACCCGCCAGCCTAGGCCACTGGGAAAATAGAATGGTCTTCAGCCATGCCTTTTGCCTTGCACCTCTGCCCTCAGTATCAATTAAGCATGTCCAATAGCTGGAGCCAACAATCGCTGCACACAGAGTTGGTCCTTAGCTATGACATATGATCTATACCCCTAGCCTCATGGGCTTGGCCCTATACTCTGTCCAATAATCCCAACTTACTTGTCTACTGGTGCATCACACATGTGTGGAACCAGAATTATCAATATTTGAATGTGCCATATTTACTAATATATGGCTTATTCCTGCCTCATCACTGCACTGGCACGATGTGCTGCCTAGCGCCAATGCAGGGACCCTTCTGCTATTATGCAAGGGTGCCTGTGTTGCAGGCAGGATTGTTTTTTTGGGGACTCCCCGTCTCCACCCATGTAACGCCTTACCGGGGCAGAGTGAAGCTAGGCAGCGACTTGCGCTGCCTTGCGTTATTCAAGATTTTCCAAGCCCCTGCGGGGCCTCGCAAGGTTGCCTTGCGTAACTTGGTAAATCCGACTTAAGGAGGGAATTGCCTTCGCATAACCATGATATATTTCTATATTATTTCTATATTTAAATATTATTGTTTAGTCATATTAATATAAGAAAGGTGTCTTAATGCTTATAACTTTAGTCTATTTCATAATTCTGTATGTGAATTTGATTGTGGAAAGTTTTGTGGTAATTGATCAGCGGCTAAAAAAGAACTAGAGGTACGAGAGATTGTGTGCCTGTATTTAAAATTTAGTTAGGAATTTTTGATCAAGAATCAGTAAAAATCGCTACCAAATTTGGGCCACAAGTTAGTGCGTTAATCAACACTGAATTGTTTTTTTGTTGGTGAAAACTAGTCCAGTGGTTTCCAAATAATAGCTAAAAAAGGATCAAAGTGTGAGGGACACAATGATAAATTAGTCCCTCACGGTGGATGTCCACAGCAGAAGGTGAATGAGTGACAAAGCGTGCAATCTGATTGGCACAAAATAACTAATTTCCCGATTGGCTAAAATAAAGTCTTCATTATTTAATGCTCAGGTCGCCATCTGAAGAAGTCAGTACCTTGTGCTCTAATATTTATATTACTGCACCAGTCCAACTTCCTCTGAAAAATACAGTTTGGGGCAAAAGGAATTGAGTACTTTTTCCCCAAGATTCAATGACTATAAAGTTAGCTTTGAGGAGTTTTTTTGGGATCTAACAGCAAGAACTTGGACATTTTTGGACCCTTTCGTGAAATTGATAGGGGTGGGCAGAACTCGCAGAGTTTCACTCCATAGAATTCCGCAGAACTCTGTGAGATTCCATGGAGTTCCGTGAGTGGAATTCGGTACGTCGCGCTGCTTGCGCGGATTTGTAGCACCAGGAGCTTGTTCCGCATTGTAAAATCAGCGCAAACGGCACCGCTTGGCGTGCCAGAGTGCGCTGCTTGTTTCTGCTGCTTGAGTAGATTTTCTGCTTCAACGGCAGCTTTCTCATCGCGAACGGCTGCGACCTGCCACAACCGCCCACATTGAGAAATCTCACCGAGATGCGTTCTAGTGCCCGAAAATTGTGCCAGGTACAGATTTAGGCCGTGCCTAGCTGGTATTAGGAGAGACGTCTTTACCAAAGGTAGTGTTCTGCAGCCAGTGTCAGTTGGACATAAACATAGGCCATGCCTGGTGGCTACTACAAGAAGGGCTACTCAGCGCACGGCATAGCCAATGACTAAGCCATGTGCTCAGTGCTTAGAGGGCACTGTAGGCAGGAGTAATGGCTATAGAGCATGCCTTGTGCCCAGTGAGTACTGAACGCAATGTTGGAAGACACAGAGCATTGACAAATGCCATCCCCAACTACGAGTCCTGGTGATGGCCATGTACACTAAGTACCACGGACAAGACTGCAGGGCACAGAGCAGAAGGACATGACCTGTACCCAGTGGCACTGCAGGAAGGAGTAATAGGCACTGGCCATAGATTAAGGCTGCAGACTGCCTCCTTTGGGTAGAAATAATTTGAGCCAATGTTTATCTTTTCAAACACAAGAAATTCAGCAAAAAACACTTTGTGAAATGGAGGTTATGCTGGACTGGAACCATCACAAAAAAAGATGCATATTTCCTCATAGCAAATCAGCTGAAGGGGCGTATTTGGCTACAATTCTAAATGTACTAAATACTAAAATTACACAGTTTTGTGTAGCGACTCCATCACAGTACCCCCAACTGATGGCACATGACTGCATCACTAGTAAGATCATTCATGAGGAGGCACTATATTTCAAAATCTTAAGTTATGAATCCCCAACCTCTATTAGAACCATTATCACTTTCTAAAAACCAGCCCAGTTGACTGCAGTGATCAGAAACTGCTGAATATTGGGGCTATAAGTATAGTGATAGAAAAACATCACGGACAAAGTATCAAAGTAAAAACTATTGAAAGGTAAGTGCACAGAGGGAAGTATAGATTTACTATTCCTAGCTCCACGTCTACGTACCGTGAAGATATACAGATATTGTCACGAACAAATATCTGAAATTAGGTTCAGAAAATGGATACTTTTCTATATTTTGGATTCAATATTTTGTCCTCTAAATTTGTATACCTCGAAATTCTAGCCCAACTCTGTGGCACCAAAATCTGTGTCTGAAGATGCAGTATGCCACGACAGTCTAATAGGACAGGAATATGAAACTCAGTTCGACTTTTCATGGCTCTCCCAGAGAGGTCTAACTTCAAGAGACATTTTTTTCATTAATTTAAGCATCACGCATTACAGAGCTTATTTTTAGCCACACCCTTTTGTGTGTCAGACAAGTACCAAAGTGATGTGCAGTCAAAATTCATTTTTCCATTACATAATCAAAAATGTGTTTTCCTTTGGTAGTTGGTCTGTGACTTCTTTTATTGCAAATTTGTTCACTTTGAACAAGTTTGGGCAAGAGTCGAAATACCAAGTGCAGTCTATGTAAGTGGAGCCTGGGGCGCAAACCGTGCTTGCGCTTCACCCCTGCACATGCCTGTACGTGCACAGAGGCACAACAAATTATGGGTGAGTCTGGAAGCCAGTGAAATCATGTCAAACAGCAACTGATGAGGCTTCTCACCTAGCGTGAGACCCAAGGCTTGCCAACTCTTTGGGTGACATCCATTCATGCTCCTCTGGGTTGACTTCACCCATTGTTCGACAATCTTCTTTTATGACAATCAAAGTCAAGGAGTGGCCAAGGGCTGAAAGGTCACCTAAAGCATGAGAATTGTTGGCACCCCCTTTACTCAAAGCATAAAGTAAAATTTTCTACTCAGAAATGTAATGCCCCGAGAGTCCTAGGTAGGTTGACATACAAAAGGTGACTGTAGGGCGTTCAAATGATTTAAGGTGCTGATAATGACACTACGTCTAGTGACATACAAAGTTAACTTGGAAGTCTTTACCACCTTTATACAATTTAAAAAAATAAAAATAGCCTTTCAACTGCAAAAGTTCCAATTTGTTCACTGAGGCAGTCATGGCCATGTTCACTCCACAAGCCTAAGACACTGTCCAATCCCCAAGTCAAGGGAACGTGGATGATTTAGCAGTTTATCTTTGGGGTTTGGAGGTTTATGCCCAGGGCAGTTGTTTGTCCAGTGTCTATAATGTCAAAATTGTGCAGGAACTCTGGAGTTCCTTTACATACAAAATCAGAAACATCCTCCCCTCTCCCTTCGCTCATAACATGGAAGATGATTAGAAAGCAAAATACAAATCATCACCTATATTACCGGTAGCACTAGTGTAGCCACGCCCACCTTCTTGCCTTAGAAGCATTCGCCACACCTTCCCTTCCAAACCGCTTCAGCCCTCATCAAAGCCCTTGTATAAACACCGCTGGTGTAAAAGTCACTTCTTCTGACCCCACCACCCTCACTCCTGTTCCTAACCTTAAATATCACCATTCACCCAATTCTACTTGCCCGAATCTAGACGCGAACTCAGACTCACATTGTCACTCCAGGTGAAAATTGTGCTTTTTACAAATTTCTACCAGATACATAACTATGCACACACGCTAGCAACCCCTACATCCTCACACTGCAACTACACACCCTACATCTAAAGAACTGAGAGCCTCCATATTCCCCCAAGCGTCCTCTTCGCTCATGTAATCAGAACTTAGTGGTGATACCACAAGTTATTAAGACAAGGAGGATGCTCCTTCCAATATTTGGGGCCTAAACTGTGGAACTCACTGCCCCGCCATGGTCCCCCCACGTTAAGACTCTGTATCTAAATGGAGAGCTTCCAGAAGCATGTGAATACTTGGCTATTTTAACCTGGCCAGACTTGCGTTGTTCTGTTATGCTAGCGCTAGAAAGCCCTTTGGCGTTGCTATACTCTTTATACATACCCTATAACATAACATCCAGCAACCCCTCACCATACCCGCATCTCTCCGAGTCATCTTTTGGTTCACATAATTCTTATTTCCTTCTCCATTCACTTGGAATGCCTCATGAGCGCCTTGAGACCCTCACGGGTGAGTAGTCGTGCTTTATAACTTCCTGATTGATTGATGGATCATTCACCACTAAGCATTCATGTTCCTAAACACCTTCATGATGGTACTCTAGAAGCATCTCTTGCACACATGAGTACCTCATGACTTCCCAATCATGACCACTAATGCACTAACCATTGCTAATCCCCCTTCAGCCTACCACAATTGAATCTATTGCCATGTATTGCCCAACTACCAGGATAATTCGCCTCCGTGTTCTCGTTTAACATTACTCCTTCCTTTACTCTGCTAACATGCAGCTTGATTGTCAACTGTAGAACATTTATCACCAAAAGGCTCATCGAGAAATACATGCAAAGTAAAGCCAAAGATATGGTAAGTTCACACTTACGAGAAAACTTCGGTGCCCCAACCAGCGATGGCTGTGAACAGGCGTGGCCCAAAGTCCCTGGCCGGGTTGACAGCATAACCAGAGTTGAAGCCCATGGACAGTCCAATGACAAGCACCACAAACCCCACTGTGAACGCCTCCAGACCCTGGGGGATGGGGTTATTGTTCGGGTCCACGATGGCGAGGACACAGACGACCAGGGCTGCGGTGCCAATAAACTGAGAAGAAGAAAAAGGGGGGTGTGAGAAACAAGTGTGTATGCAAATATCAACAGCACCAACCCTTATCATCTCACACAAACTACTTCCTACTGTTAACTAGTGTGGAGTAGCCAGCAAGACCAACACCGGCAGAACACAGAGGCAAGACCTGGGATGGGCTTTCCAGGACAATGACTGCATTGAAATGTCAGAAGGGAGCAGACATGGAGACCGGGACACAAGGTCACGTGTTCAGTAAGTCGGTTCATCAGGGCGCGAAGGTGGCTCTCTGAAGAATGTTACTCAAGGTTATCACAAGGTCGGCCAGATAAAGGCATCAACAAGACAGGCCGTATGAATGGCGGCTAACATTGGCTGGTGTGCGCCTTATTTTACACGCTATGGATTCCTATGGCAGGTTCCATCAGTTCAGGGACTGGGTTTCAATGACAAGGTAAAGGCAGACATTGAGGCCTGCATCAGAGGCGTCTCAAGGACGTCTAGAGGGTGGTGGACATCCCACACTGAAGAGTCACCAGCAATGATCATTTGTTGATGTGGACGAATTGTTTATTGAGTTTGGTAGAAGGCGCACACCTGTACCCTTCTGTTACCTGTTGGAAGGTGGATTAAAGAAACCTAACTACTGGCATGTTGAGCCAAAGTTTCATCAAAGGGAGAAGAGGAAAGATTTTCAGGCACCTCCTATGCCTTTCCAAGTGCTGTTGGAGTGCTCTGAAATCACATTCGCTGTTTCCTTTCACTACATGCATGTTCCTTTCATTGATAAAAGCGACATTAAAAAGTGGAACGGGCTCAAAACAACTTTGTGCATTTTTTAAAATGCGCATCTAGAAAAGCGCAGTAGTGAGAAGGGCGAGGTGTATTTAAAACTTTAGACTTGGAAGCTTCAGAGATATCCATGGTGTCGGCTACTGGGCTTGATTGCTGGAAGGTATCTCTTTGTCTGAAACTGCAGGTGGTGGGGCCTTTCCTGTCCTCCCCCCCCCACCACCACCACTTATAAAAGCACAGCTTACCTTCTCTGCAATTACTCTTACATTTCTTCTGATTATAAATTAATTCACATTATAGATCTTTCAAGATCACCCCACAGTGCTGAGAAAGTTGCATACAATACAAAACACTTTCAAGCTCGACTGTGTTGGTGTTAAAATAAAATCTGGAATTTCCTTTTCATTTCTCATTGGCTTACAGGACATTTCATGGGTGTTGTATGAACTCTTGAGTTGGGAAGTATCAGATTTTTTAAACAACAGTGGAAGCACTACAAAGGCCCCCTCTCTTGCTTCCATTGTGCAGCCCGTGTAACCCGGAAGTGGAAACGCATGTCCTCTGCATTCAAGATAGAAAAGTTACCGCTAGGAATACTGAGGCTGGAGAAGGCATGCTTGGTAAGATGAGTGCTACCAGTCATATTTTCCTCTCGAAAGTGTTAATTAGCACCCTCCTCCTGATCCAGGGAGCTAACAGAACATTTGTGCCACTCTGATTTGAGTTCTTACTTCACACTCTCACTAAACTTAGCATTGAGACACACAACAGGAATTAATTAATGCCAGCTCTTTGAACATCTTGATTGTCTGAGCCAATATCAGCTTTTCATAGGAGGTTGTTATATAGCCTTCCCCTTTTAAGCCCTTATTATGAGTGGGCTGGTAAATGGACTGAATTTTCCCCACCCCGGAGTTACCACACTGGGTGGGAACCTGTTGCTCCTGAAGTGGAGAAAATCCAGCCCAGTATTAGTGGGACCCTTCGGGTCCACTGAATATGAGGCATTACCGGGAGACTCTCTAATTCTGAATCTGATATCCCCCGTAATTCCTCATTTTAGGCCAGACTCACCCAGAAACTTACGCTGTTTTCAGCACGCAAAATCTCCATGTGAAAGTTAAGAGATCCGTGATGTTCCTGCGGGTCAGATAATTCTGATGGGACAGGTAGGTGTTATTATTGGTCTCATTGGAATTAAGAGGCCACACCCAATGAGAATCTAGCTGTCCTGACTTCTCGCTTAGGGCCCCAAACTGTGGGACAGGCAATCACCAGCCATTAACACCCTCAGTATTGGGAAGCCTCAAATCTGAATTTTATTCATGACGTAATAAACATGGTTTACCTAAACAGCCTTGTTTTTTTTAGAATGGAGTGGGACACAAATGGTGGCCAGTTGTCTGAGAAGCTGCCTTACAGAGTTCAGATGACTTTCGTGTTACTCCAGTGTTTTTACTCCTGCCTCACCTGGTCAAAGAACCCGTTGAGGAGTGTCAGGTGCTCCGTCGGGTAGGTCGCAAATATTCCAGCTGTACCATTGGGCCCCATGACGATGAGCTGCTCACCAGCAAAGGCCCAAATAGCATCTGCAATTTAAACAGAACTCATGTCAGAAATGTTCCATCTGTCACAGTTGGACCTGCCAATTCAACAGCAAAGTTAATGGAGATTTCAAGAAATGGATACCTGCAGGCATGGATTGTGTAGCCCTCTCTATGTGTGTATTTATGTATGCAGGTCTGTAGCGAGTGAACCTAGCTAGAGAGCGGGTGATTGTGGGCATGGATGGGAACCCTGAGATAAAATATGCGATTGTTTACAATGAGGCAGAATAATCATGGGTGGTGATGCTTATTGTATAGTTATCAAGTTGACTGGGATGTTGTTCCAGATCCTGGGAGCATAAATGGGGATGGTCTGAATTCTGTTTTTCTCTTTTCTGCAGTTTTTTGTTTCCATTTTGGTAATACCCTGACTTCTAGAGTGGCGCAGTCTGCATGAGCTGGTAAATTTCTTGACAAGATATTCAGTGGTGCTGTATCTGGCAGCCTTGTATGTGATGCAGCTGGCCTTGAAGATGATGCTGGCTTCGGGGGGTAACATTGTAGTACCTTCAGGGTTGTAGAGCTGTGGTCAAACTTTTGATGGGACATGCTGCAGCGTGTAGGAAAACTGTCAAAGAGGCCAATGTGGCGTCAGGGAGATCAAAGAACATTGTGTTGCCACTGTCCAGGTGTGAGAGGACTACTTTGAATGGATTCATGGTTTCACTTTCTTTCTGAGGGAAAGTTAAGGACATTCTGTCTTGGTTTTTATGGTGATGCTTTCTTTGAAGAAGAGGTTGGTTTTGAAGGTGAACCCAAATGTTTTTATTGGTATTATGGAAAGCCAGACTTGGATTTGTGGTTGTTTGTTGTTGATGAAACAGAGGACTTCTGTTTTGGTCAAACTGAGTTTTTGGTAGGTAATGGACATCTAGTTCAGAATGGTATTGTGGTAAAATCTGAGTCACTGATTGTTGTGAGAAGTGGAGATTGTCAGGTAGAGTTGGGAGTCACAGATGAATGATGCATCTTAATGCGGCTGTCAGTGAGTAAAGCGAGCTCTAAGCCGTTCCTTAGGTGATGGGAGTAAGGATAGAGCCCTGGGACACTCTGCACCAGACAGGCAGTTTCGGGCATCATGAGGTTCATATCTGGTTGAATTGGTGGTGGTTGGAAAGCTAGGAGGAGAATGGCAGCAGGACCATGTTGGAGAAACCAATGCGTGTTTCTACTGTGTAGATCTTCGACAAAGGACTGTGTCAATGATTGCAAAGAGGTTGAGAAGGATCAGGAAACAGAGGTCACTCTGGTTGCTTATAGGATAGGTATCATCTACTATTTTAAGGCTAGCAGCATTGTTACTGAAGCATAGGCTGAATCTAGATTGACAATCATGGAAAGGTCTGTTCTTGTTCATTTATTTTTAAGGTGAACGGAGACTGTTGTCTCAATTATTTTGCTGAAAAATTAGTAATTTGCAATATGGTCTGGATTCAGGGTGGACTGCTTCAGCTGAGGAGGATTTATCCTGTTTTGAGGTCATCTAAGAAGGTTCTTTGATTGTTAGAATTATTGATGGTGTTGGTCAGAAATGTGATGAGACCCCTATGGAAGGTTTTCAAGGTAGGTGAGCGTAGAATGTTGTCTTCAAGGAGGGTGACCTTCAGGGAGCTGAGGATGCTATTGGGACCAATGTGCAAGGGGTGGGGGGCTTGCCCAATGTGGGACTGATTTGAGGGAGTATTGAAGACAGGTGTATATCTATTTAGTATTACTGATGTGGGTTTTTGCATTGTTTATTTTCTTGTTGAAAAAGTGATTGACGTAACTGCACCTGACAATTAAGTGTCGCCAACTGACTTGGTGTTTGACTGCCTTAAAGAGTGATTTGCTTCTACTAGAGGCTTCCTTGGTGGTTATTTAATGGAACATGGCTTTGTCTGAAAAGCAGAGTGGAGTTAGTAGTGAGAGATCCTCAGGAGGGTTGATTGAGAACTGTAGTGTCATCCTTTAACTGAGAAGCTGAGTCACTGTGTGTATCTAAGGAGCTGGAACCAGAGTTTAGATAGATAGTTTAAAAAGTTGTATCTCACAATACTAGAAAATTATTAAATGCAATATTGGACTCAAAATAAAATAACTAAAACAAAATGGGCACGGGCCTAGACCCAATAATCTGTAATAACACGTGAAGGCGCTGCATTCTAATTGTGGTCCTATTCATCCACACATTACTTCTTTTCTTGAGGATGGACAAGCACAGAAACACAAGACTGATCGAGCGAGGCAGGAAGGATGTGAAAAGAATTTGTCATTTCTGTGATGCAGCGCACTGAGGGTGATACAGTGGTGTTTGATGAATTTCCAATGCAGGGGGTGAGAGTTAAGCAGTGATGTGTTTGAAATTATCTGAATCTAAGTTGAGCCAGCTGCATCTGATTATGGTTTGATAAAGAATTCCCTGGCAAAAAAAAATCCCCCAAAGCAGGAGACAGAGTAAATAAGGTCGGCACAACAAGCTCTTTCTGTAAAGTCGAAGGGAAACATAGGGGCATATTTATGAGATTGTGACGCAGTGCAGGGAAGCAAGTCATCTTGCTGCGCTGTGTCACAGGGAAAGGGGAGGACGCACCATATTTAACATAATACAGCGCATTCCTGTCCTTGTCCCTGCGCTGGTGCTGTTTTGGCTGCCTAGCGCTAACCCAGGCCCCCTTGCACCATGGTTCAAGGGTGCCTGTGTTGCATGCAGGATTGTTTTTGTGCAGAAAAGTGCACCTTCCTGCACAAAAACAATCCTGAGAGGCATTTTCCTCTTTCTTTGTGTGCTGCAGCGCACACAGACAGAGGAAGTTACGAGGAGAAATAAAGATATTTCTCCTTGTTCCGCCTCCCCTGGGAAGGAGCAGCATTTTGGCGCATTCCCAATTCTATCAGTTCTGGTAAATCTGGGAATGCGTCAAAATCCATGGAGGTTGCGTGGGAACACCTGCGCAACGCCCATTGAATGCCTTCCCAGGACAGAGTAACACAACGCAGTGATTTGCGCTGCGTTGCGTTACTCCAGATTTGATTTGCGCTGCGTTGCGTTACTCCAGATTTGATTTGCGCTGCGTTGCATTACTCCAGATTTTTTAAGCCGCTCGGGGCCAAGCACAGTGGCCCTGCGTGGCTACATAAATGTAATTTATGAGTTGTATGGCGCATGCACCACGTTGCATGGTGCAACTGACCTCATAAATATGGCCCATAGCTGTAAACATGTAAGGTTTGAGGTAAGGTAAGGCTAGGTATTAGGACAAGAATAAGGTTTAGGGTCAGGAAGGGTTAGCGTTGGGTTAAGGGTTACGGTAAGGGCCAAGTGTTATGGTTAGGAAAATGGAAGAGTTTTGCATAGGGTTAGATGACAGGGAAAGGGATACATGTGTTTAGGACTAGACTAGGGATTATGGGTTGAGGATAATAGGAAAAAGGGGGTGAGAGTTAGGGAAGGGGTTTAGGTTGTGATTAGTGAATGTGCGATGACAGTAAAGCCCTGTGGTTAAGATGACGAGGACCTCTGTGCAGGGGGGGGGGGTCGTTGCAAAGGCATTGAATGTGAATTAAGACAAAGTTGTGTTTGATTCGTGATTATGGATTCTCTGTTTAGCTAGGTCGGTGTCATGAAGTGAGTGCTTCCATAAACCAAGAGACAATAAAAAAACATCTTGCACCTCACCCACTTACCGTAGTACAAGCCATAGACTATGCCAGCGCCAAGAAAAGCGCCGAGAGTTTGTGCCAACGTGTACACGGGGAACTTGATCCACGGTTCTCGCGCCAGGAAGCATAAAGCAAACGTCACTGCCGGGTTCAGATGCCCACCTGAGAAACAGAGCGACATGGTGAGGCATTGTGCCAAAAAACTCACAACGTAGAAATCTGCTTTTACTGGAGTTTGTGCTGGGTACCAATTTTCTTTACAGTGCTTGGAAACGGCAGCGATTTGATATGAAGCACTATATAAAACAAGCACTGGTAAAGTCAGTAGGTCTGGCTATACAATACATAGAACTGATTGTCGAGTTTTGCAATGTGGTTGTTTTGGAGTGTGACTGAATCTGAGAAAGGGTGAATGGTTAGCAGGAGGAGTGAATGCATGGATGGATGGATGAGTTAGTGAAAGCATTGTTCATTAATGGATGGGTGCATGGGTGCAAAGTTGAAAAAGAGAGTGCATGGATGGATGAATTGGAATGCTTCACAGTCCTGTACAGTGGGAATGAATTTCAAACCCTGCAGAAAGCATACGAACAGTGCTCCTGGAAGGAATGACTTACAGCCCCGCACAGGCAGGATGCGCCTATTCACTCTGCTGGATGCTGCTAGGTGAGTGGTCTCAATCTGTCAGGTTGAAGCTGAGGGGTGGGGTTGGGGGGGGGTTTCAGTCTGATATTGGCAGGATTTGCCTTTCTCTGTCAAGCTGGTGTTGGGGCCACCTGTCTGATGCTGGCGGAAAGAAAATGGGGGGATGTGTGTCACTCTTTCAGGATGATGTGTGTGTGGGGGGGCGGGGCTGTCTCACTCTGTCAGGTTGATGTTGGAGATTTGACTAACTCTTGGTGGGGGTCCCTCTCTTGAGTTATCTGCTTCGCCCATTGCACCCCGATATGTCCCACTGATAAATATTGTAGACACGCAGGGAATGGCTGCCCATAAGGGGCTCACATGTGGGCTGACAGACAGGGGGCTGCTTTGGGGGGTCGATGGGTACAGGGGTCCTCACCCCATCAAGGCCAGATACCAACGCATACCGAGTTATTCTCTCATTGGCAAACACGTGATTTGCTGCTGAGGAGAGATGATACCCCCGGGTTCTGTGCCGGACACAGTGTAGCAGTACTCCACAAGGGACTCCTCAGAATGCCCAGCAAAACTAACCATTCTCTGGGCAATACACATTCGACTTTATGCTGTAAAATAAATAACTGTATCTGGTAATGGCCTTGCTTGTTTACCCTTCCTGCTTGGTGCTCACTGGGGCTGGCATTAAAAGATTTTGCAGAATTGTCTTTATCACCAACTCCAGACCTAGAGGCTCTGAGCGGAACCTGGCACACTCCAGTGTGCAATGCCAGTCAATAATGCCATCAAAACGGCGCGCATCAATTAGCATACTGAATAATTGTCCACAGTGTTATTAAAATGTTAAAAAGATACTCTTTAATTTTTTTTTAATGCACATAGTGCATTCTGCAGTGCTTGGAAGCGTAATTCTCCCACGTTTGATATATGTAATTGTTTATCGTGCCACGTGGGCCCAGATACTTAAACATGTATGAGGGCACGTGGACGCAGATACTTTAACATGTATGAGGGCACGTGGGCGCAGATACTTAAACGTGTATGAGGGCACGTGAGCGCAGATACTTAAACATGTATGAGGGCACGTGGGCGCAGATACTTAAACATGTATGAGGGCACGTGGACGCAGATACTTTAACATGTATGCGGGCACGTGGGCGCAGATACTTAAACGTGTATGAGGGCACGTGAGCGCAGATACTTAAACATGTATGAGGGCACAACACGCACCTGACACCTGCCCCGCGACCAGGATCCCGAGCGTGACCGCGAAGCCGAAGGCCATGTTCACCGTAATGAACTGCCCGTGGGAGCCCTTGCTGAGCATCACCTGCGCCACCGACCCGCAGCCGAACATCTGGAAGGCAAAGGGGGAGAGGCAGAGGGTTAGAAAGCGCATTGAGGACCATCTCTTGTTCAGCGAAGGAGCACGTGCAGCTATGAACGCAAGCATGTTGGCACACCCCCGTGAGTACTACAGGAAGGCAGATGACTTTACAAAGGATGAACCAGGGACATTTTCCTAGCGCCTAGAGGCCGCTGTAACCATTCTGAATCAATCTATTAGGGCCTGGTTTATAGTTTTGTGGCAATGGAAAGGCTACAGCTTTCTGGATAAAGTGCTTATGTGGGACGATAATCCACCCGCGGAATCTCTTCTGCCACAGACAGAGTCTGATACACAAAATTGCACCAAGAGATTATCCCCGATTAAGAATTTCCTCCAGAAATTGGCGGATCTTTCATTCCCAGCAAATTTAGGGCCTGATTACGATGGCGGACGGACTTCTGTCCGTCCGCCATGGTCCCGGGGATGGGGACCGCCCGCCTATAAGGCGGCTGTCCCACATATGCTATTACAATGCCCCTGCGGCGGCCACAAAAGGCATTTTTTCCATTGCGGCGAGTGCTTCTGGTTGCAGCACCAGCCGTAATGGAAAAAAGGCAGGCTTTGCTTTTCCCGGCACTACCTGGCAGGCACCATGCGGTGCCTGCCACATGGTGCAGGGAAGTGCCCCCCAAGTGCAAAAACCAACTGCCCCTGCACAAGGGGGGCCTGCAACGGGCCCCCAAAGGCCATTCCCGCCAGCCTTTCCATGGCGGGTGAACCGCCATGGAAAGGCTGGTGGGGATCCACCATCGTAATCTGACCAGCGGTGCCTGGTAGGCACCGCTGGCATGCATTACATGCTGAGCGCCTCCGCAGCACCGGCGGGCTCAAGGAGCCCGTCGGATACGTGGCGGTTGGTGTTTCTGCCCGCCACAGTACCGCCTGCCATCATAATATGGCGGGCGGAATATGGCCTCACGATGGCGGTGAACCCGCCACCGACAGCCTGTCGGTGGCAGGTTCACCACCATCGTAATGACACCCTTAGTCATGAAAGTGGGGGGATGAGTTAAATCTGGTTATTTAAAGAATTTCCACAAAGGCAACCCGGAGGGTGAAAACATGGGGTAAGTGAGAGACACAGCAAGGATGCCATACAGCGGCTGCTCCTCCGCTAAGGGGGAGGAGCGTCGACCCCCAGGAAAAATAAAATGATAATAACACCATATTATTATCATTCTATTTTTCAGTACTGGCTCTGTAGGTGCGGGCGGGGCTGGGCTGCGCACAGAGCAGGGGGAGGAGTGGTGGGCCCTTTGTGAGTGTGCATGACGGTTTGGCCGGCTGTCTTTGGCCCGCCAAACAGTCATGCCCACTTAATATTTCTCCACCAGCTGTATTGCACACACAGGTGGAGAAAATGCACAGCCGCCCACTCCCTGTCGCTCGACCAATCACAACGCTGCTGTCATGCTGGTGACAGCAGCATTGTGATTGGTTAGGGGAGTCTGGGAGCCTGTGTTATCCTGTGTCTGACGGAGGAGAGGCAGTGGCCAGCAGGTAAGTAGATTTTTCTCTTTTTTTAACCCCCCCCTCCCGACCCCACCATCACTGCCCAGTAGCAGCCGCTACTGATGCCATAGGTCCTAATACAAGCAGTGGACATAGCCCCCTCCTCTGGCCTCCTCTTTGGGCATAAAATACAGCCTAAGTTAGGGTTCAATACGGTCGCCAGACCCTTGGGCGTTAGTACCACTGAACGTGAAGCACCTGGTACCTTTAAGTAGTAAGTATGGGCAGAGGGGTGGAAATGTGATCTTATCCAATGGGGATTCCTGAAAAGCGCTGGGGGAGATGGGAGTTTGCAAGTTAAATACGTGTTGATGGTGTTATTGCGATATCTGCATAGATGAAGACCCCACACTCATTTACAGGATTGTGTGCCTTCTTAGGGGAGGCAGTAACAATGGGTCCACCAAATATCAGTGGATTTCTCCTCAGCACCCCTGGACGCATAATTGTCCCGCTGCTTGCCCCACAAATGGTGGATCGGAAAGGTGTCATTGTGTCAGTGCACTGCGTCATTTTACATTGCACACTTACATATATTTACAACACCTTCCACATATTCACAAGTTGAGGCGTGCACAGTGAGATGGAGTACTTTTCTCAGAATCACACAACCATTCAAATGTCGAAGCTGTGATTACAACTCAGATCTACCATGTTCCAACTCATACGCTCCACGCCTAGCCCACATCCTCCTTCTCTTTTATGTTTATTTGCCTATTTTGGTGGTTGCGTAAGTCCACGTCTTGCAGCTGCTTCACTGCATTAAATTGTTTTATTCAAGCTAGTGAGTCTTAGTTTTCTGAGTTTTTTTATTTTTGTTGTTTACTTCTTTACGTGGGAACATTATGTGCCATATTGATCAAGGGTTGGGTCGCTTTTGCACCACGTTGCTCGGTGCAAAACGACCCAACCCTTGAAATGCGATTTATCAAGCCACTCAAGGCCACCTGTGGCGTGATAGATCCAGAATAACGCAAAGCAGCACAAATCGCTGTGTTAGGTTACTCTGCCCCAGGGAAGCGTTGCATGGGTGGTGTGTAGGTGTTCACACACAAAACCCATGGATTTTAACGTATTCCTAGATTTACCATTACTGGTAGCGCTGGGAATGCACCAAAACGCTACGTCTTTCCAAAGAAGATGTAACGAGGAGAAATATTTTAATTTCGCCTCGTTTTTCCCTCTTTCACATAGAAAGAAGAAAATGCCTCAGGGGGTTGTTTTTCTGCAGAAAGGTGACCCTACCTGCACAAAAACAATCCTGCTTACAACGCAGGCACCCTTGCGCCATGGTGCGTTGGCGCTAGGCAGCACATTGTGCACCAGCACTGGGAGAAGGCAAGAATGCGCCGTATTGTGATAAATATGGCAGCAAGGAGATGCGCTGCGTTACTATTTGACAAATATGGCCCTATGTATGTTGTTCCACCAGACATGCTTCAATGGTTTACTCGTGGACTCAATAAAATGACGTCTAATGTGGATTTGGGACGCCATTCATTTCAAATTTTTGAGATTTCGCAAACATGGGGCGTCTCAGAGTCACATGCGGCCATCAAAGGATGCTGAAATGATGGTTCCTTTTTGTTTCAACACACTCGAATAAATGACTTTAAAGCGTCGACTTTCGCCGATTTTCCACACTGCAGAAGCTAGACAAATTGAATTTTGTTTTCTTCACCCATGCCAACAACTCAGGACATTAAAAATGCCTCTAGAAGGTCTGTGATAAGAGTCATTCTTGCACTGACAGCGGCGTGAAAGCCTGCATACAGTCCTCACAGCGCTGTAAAAGCAGAAACCGTGGTTCACTCCAATTTCTTAATCTCAATGGCGTATTATTTTCGAATTAATATTAGCATATGGATTCGAATGTATTGGCTGATTGTAGTACCTGTTATTTGCAGTGCTTTGAAGCAACAGAAAAGCAGTAAGAGGCGCTATAGAAAAGGCCACTTTTATTGCTATTATTAGTATGTGCTTTATTTGCAGGGTGTTCCTGCTGGACGTCAGCTGATTCAGGACGGTGTGCAGAAGTGAGTACAGAAGGGATGGTTGGGTCTTTGGTTGGGGCCTGGGGGGTCAGAGGAACTAGAGCAGAGGTCTTCAATCTGTGGGGCGCAACCCCCAGGGGGGTCGTGGAGTCCTGGGAAGGGGGTCCCGCATTCCCCAGCTTCACTTGTGCCTGCAATTAAAAATGTTTGCTTTCCTTTTGGAAAAAGACAGCAGTCCTGGGATGGCTAATTTAGATCGTTATCAGATGAAATTTCATCAATTGAGTGTCTTGTGTGTGAAAAGCCTTCCTACCAGGATGCCTGCTTGCCTGAATGAAATGCAAATGTGCGCTATTAGTTAATCTGCAAGTGTAAAGGGTGCTTGGCAGCTGGTTCTGACTTTAATTGATGCAATCACTCCAAGCTTTGGGATGACAAAGATTTGGGTTTTTTGAATGGTAGTGCAAAGAATTAACAACTGGGCTGGGAAGTGCTTGCTTTTAATTGTAACTGCATTTACACAGCCCTTAGTAACCCTAAGGAGGTGTTGAAGGGACAGTTATGTAAAAAAAAAAAAAAAATTGCATTACATACGCACTGGTATTACTAAAATCTACATTTTGGAAGCACCATTTTATCGTAAAACTTTTTGCGCATTTTGTAGCAGTGTATCTTACACTGTGTGTAATGCAAGTATAAAAGAATGACTTACATATTCACAGTGCTTTCTGTCACATGCTGTGATCTCGTAGCACTAAAAATACACAAGTCAGTGTTCTCCACTGCACCACCCAAGATTTAATTCTGTGGCTCTCTGGTTACACACAGACCTCTGCAGTGCATTAACTAATAGAGGTTTCATAATGTATTCCAGTGCATTATCCACTGAGTTACAACTTTTTAAAATGTATTTTTCATTTACGCTGCCCATTATTTTATATGTAGTTATCTGATGGTGAAAGACCTATAAAAACGTGCAGATTATTTTGGGGCTTAATTATGGGAGGATTGCATCGCCAGAGCATCTCTTTTTTTGAGGCTCCGGCTGCGCAAGCGACTAAACCATACCTACGAGGTGGTGCAAAGCCACCTGCATGGCTTTGCATGGCCTCATAGATATAAGACATAGCAGCACAAGTCGCTGCATCAAGGTGGGGTTCCATGGGCTTTGCGTAGGGTTCCCACGCAACAACCATGGATATTCATGCTGCCCCATAGCTACAAAATCGTGTAAACCTGGGGCAGCTCCAAAAACCGACGCCTCCCCAGCGGAGGCATAACAAGGAGAAATGTTTTCATTTCTCCTCATTTTTTCCTCTTTCCATGCGTGCTACATTCTGCAGCTCACACAGAAAGAGGAAAAAGCCTCTCAGGATTGTTTTTGTGAAGGACGGTGCCCCTTTCTGTACAAAAACAACCCTGCCTATGTTGGTGCTAGGCAGCAAGTTGTGCACCAACACAAGGGAAAAGGACAGGAATGCATCGTAATTTATAAATACGGTGCATTCCTGCCCTTTAACATTGGGGTACGGCAGCGCAGCAAGAAGACTTGAGGTGCTGCCCTACACCAATTCCTCATAAATGAGGCCCTTTGTTTTTAGCTACACCTTTGACTACACCCCACGCTCACTGACCTTTGGTTTGCTACACACTGTTTAATATTATTTCCCCACCGTAAAAATTATTTGCTGTGGGAATTTGGGGCGTTTATGGTTGTTGATAGTTGTCAATGATGAGGAGTACCGGGTTCTAGACATTTTTGTCAGAAGGGGGTCCTTATGCCTGAAAGATTTTGACAAGGGGGTCTCGGCATCAAAAAGTTTGAAGACCTCTGAACTAGAGTGTCCTCTGTGGGGGGTGAGCCCCCTCCCCCTCCGATGACCCGAGCCTTCAGACGATTTATAAACTGCAGGCGCCATGGGACAACCCTCATATGTAGGGGAATGGCATGAAACACACTTGTGTGTCGCTTGAAATGTTGTGTTTCCTTGGTGGGAGGCTTAGGCGCTAAGTAAGGGTTCGAGATGGGCCTGGCAGCCGCACATCATGCAGGGCCACCTAGCAGGCAGGCTTGGGGGTTCTGGCACGTCAGCAGCAGGCTGCTGCTGAGGGTGCCACCGGCAAAGGGCACCAAGTTACAGGAAGAAGCATCTAATGTGGCCCCATTGCCAGAGGAAGACCTCACAAGTAGGGCGTCTGAGAACCGTGCCCTGGTCTCTGCCCTGCTCTGGTGCCCCCCACACTACTTTGCACTCATTCCCAGGGGTCTGCTTTGTTTTCTGTGTCTGTCCTGAAAGTCTGCTGTGTCTCAGGCTGTACCTTACACAGGGGAGAAGGAGAGATGGAAACACATCTGGGACCCGTGGAGACGGATGCAGCCAGGTTTGCAAGCTGTCTGGCTGCTTTCCTGAGCGTGTGGCATGGAGCTGGCCAAGCACCGAGCAGCTCTTTGTTTACAGAACTGATTCCACCTGCACACACATAGCAGGGCGAGGAAAAACACAGCAGAGTTTGGAGGAATATTCGGTGAATAGCAAGAGCTCTGAGACCCAAACTGGAGAGACGTATGGATGCACCAGCAAAGAAACAGAAGTGATGGGTGGAATGCTTGAATTAATCTCAGTCATAGGTAAGTACTCTGGGCTCCATTCCAGTCCATTGTTTTATTGCCCATTGTTCCACTACAAACCGAAAGCACGTTTACGTAAATAAGCCTTGGGTCTGCTCCAGTCCATCCCAACTGCCAGGCCACATGCCCTCTGAAAGAAACACAAGCTGCCCCACTGGGCTTAATTTGTAGAAACATAAGTGCCAGGGCCCTCATCTAGAGGCTGCTGCAGCTTGCACCACGCTCTGCCCCTCCCAGCACTTCCAAAGGCAGCACCAACACAATTACTAATCATCACCCTCCTACAAGTGTGACACTTCAGTCTATTCCAGGCCCCCAAAGCTATAGGTATGGCTTGGGTGGCAGTCAATAGTCATGTTTAATGTATATTGAATTAATAAACAACTGTTGTTCTGCTCATCTTTAAATTAGACAGACAGCGCCACCATGCGGCAGACTGTTGCAAGCCCTGGTATTGACAATTAAGTGGGGGTGCCGAACACCGGAAACCACTGGCTCAAATTAAGCACTGCAACTCCAGTCGGTATCAACCAGCAGGCCCCAGCACCGCCATGTGTGCTGAAGTGCACAGTACACATCCACATCAACCATAGCTTCTGAAATGTTTCTAGGCAGAGAGCTTTGCACTGGAATGGTATGCTTCCAGTACAAATGCCATGCTAGACAGCGCACCCACCTGTGCACCCCGGTACGTAGTTGTGCGTCACACAAGGCCCTCTTATCTAGAGCACAGGCATAGGGTGCAATATCAGCAGAAGGCCATTCCGAGGCGCTATGGCTCGGCGCTGTGTTTTCCCCTGTACAACACACGCACCAAATTTAGTGCTGCACTTTGTGGTGTGAAAAATGATTGAATCTGCCCCAAAGAGCTGCCGCTTCACCGGCCTACAACCCATCAGCAGTCCTGTCAAAAACACACACCGGCCAGGGCTGGTTTACCATGAGTAACTGTGGAGAAATAACTTAATAATATAAATGAGTCAATTCAGACTTAAATGTGTCAATCAATCACCCTAGATTTATTGAGGTGTACACGTCTGTCAGTTTGTTTAAATAATGGCATTCCAGAGGCTTCCTGGCTGGGCCGGCAATTCCCTCAGGCTATGTTTTGAAGATCTGAGGGTCAGAGGTCATCCCTAAGCCCCCCAAAAAGCACATTTCTACAGGGTAGGAAACAAGCAGCTGAGCTTGCAGAAGTCTGTGATTTATAAATATATTTGTGCTGAGTGAGCATAACTGTAGGCCCTGGGTGGTAGGGTCTGCTCAACGCAATCAGGGCTCTGACATTTCGTTTCTCAAGGAATTTCGCGATTATGGCAAGGTGCAAGTGCTAAAGTGATACCACGGGGTGGTTGGTATTCACTATTGGGTGCCTATATGCGCAGGTGCAATGCCACATTTTGCGTTGCGCCCACAGGTTTTTATTATGGTATGTAAAAGGACGCAATTCTTTGTGTCACTCATGCGCCTGTGCAAAACCTTAGTAAATAACCCCCATATCTATGGGTGGGGCGAGAAGTGTGTGCCTCTCCTTTTAAACATTACCAAACAAGCACTGGCAATGGCAATGCCAACAGGTCTGCATTGTCTGACAACTTTTGGCTTTGCCAATAGATGTGAACGATTTTTGCAAAACTGTACAAAGTGACTTTATTTTGTGTGTTAGGGCACATTGTGCAGCAGCAGAATGTCATCACTCGCAGAGGTAAGCCAATGGAGGGAGTGGTGTGGACCTATGCTCTGTTGTGTCTGCTGTGGTTGGTGGAACAAAATGTGAATGACAAACCGACAAACCAATGGATGAAGAGAGCTGGTTGAAAGCTCCGATAAGTAAGTATGCCATATATTATTTTATTATAATCAAAAGGTCTTGGAACACCAGATCTAAAACTGCCTTGTGTATGATAAAGGATTAACATTGGGATGGGTGTATTCCAAACCTTACAGCTTCTACCGGCCAATCAAATTAGCCACTGTGAGATGCCAAATGACACTTGTTCACAAATAATTTGCCGTTGTCTGTTGAGGGCTGATGCACATGTACAGGCAGAGAGCACTAAAATGCCCACAGGTACGGTGACTACTTTTCAAAACCAGTAAAAACGGGAAATGCCATAGACATAGAAGTAGGACTAACACTACCAGCAACAATGGGCACAGAGAAAGAGCTGTACTAGCAAAATCAAGAAGCAAAGAGTACACCTGGCACACGGGCCTCTTACACCTGGCAGTGGCACACGGACCTCTCAGGAGAGCCAGTTTGCAGGAGTGGCACAGGGGAAAGTTAATCAAATGTGGCAGCCATTTGATATTACTTCTAATGGGCTGATGTGCTGTTTTTTCATGAAAATCACGGTTGCACAAGTGCTCACATCTCGTAGTTCCATTTTTGTAGCATAAATTGGCTATTAGGGCGAGGCCTGACTCACTTTCGGAACTGCAAAAACAGGGTAACAGAGAACAGCTGTGAACCTGGGATCAGTGGAGTGCTACAACAGACCATGCCTGGACGAGGCGCTAGAGAGCAACAGCTCTGTTCGTAACTCATGAGAAAGAGAAAACAGCAATGGAAGCTTAAAAATGCACACAGAGTCTATGATCACCCCATCTTCCCACTCAAACTCAGGCAGTGGGTTTTACCTGCAGACAGGTAGTGTCAGCAGGTAAACTCCATGGATAGTGGGAGAGACGTCCTAAAACTGCAGCTGTCCCGCACACCTGGCACATCTGATCACCCTACCCAATAGCAAATGGAATCCCTCCTGTCCCGCAACCTCAGCTTCCTATTGATGTAACTGCAAAAACCACAGACACTCCTCACCCCACATTCTGCGGCCTCATCTCACACTCAGATACAAACACAGGACAGCTTTTCATGCAGCAAAACATAACAGTAATGGGTGGGATGCTTGTGTTAATCTCTGCTTCTGGCGATTACTCTCGGTGGCATTCCAAGTGCTCACTGTGCCACTTCTGTGATGGGTAATCCCAGAATCTATTTTGTTTGTTATCTATATATGCATATATATCATGGACAATCCAAAATAAATATTTCAGCACGTCAATTTGTGGTCCGTGTCCGTATTGTCCTGAGCAGGACTAGGTGAAAGCGGAGCTTTTGGATATATATATATATATCCTAATAAACACCAATAGAATTATTTTGTAACCCGTCATCTGCACTCTCATCCATGGAAACAGCAATGTATACGGTTGCCCCACAAAAAAGAGAAAGAAATGGTTCACTAAGCATATGTCTGGGACTTCTTGTGGGCTGCATTACTGCGCCAATGCTCCTAGTGGTAATCAGTACAATGGCAACGTTCATTCCTACTCATTCAACAAGAGGTCAGGACACGCCTTACCTCGCCTTGTTTGTGCAAGCACGTTTTTGGCATGTGTGGACCAGCTGCACTTAGTGGCTCAGGGGACCCACCCGTGCTTATGCCTAATGCAGCCGGGGAGTGCGTCTGGGCCTAACCTCAGCTATCTGGAGAAGGTCCAGAGAAAGAGCATCTCAGAGCCTGAGTGTGTGCAGGTCAAATGGGAACAAAACCACACTTCATCAATTAACAGACTGAGAGTAGGTCTAAAGGCGTGGATGAAGACATTCATATCTCTGGGGAGCGGCGCTTAATAAAAAAAAAAAAAAAAAAGCATTGGCATAGCCAATAGGTCCTGTCTAAGAGAACTATTGGTTTTGTGAGTGTTTTAGCCATGCTGTACAACCAGTAGCGGCCCGTGGTGGGAGCGCTGCCGGGCGGTGACGTGGGGCGGGGGAGGGGCAGGGTGGGGGTAGTAACCTACGGAATACGGCCGAATAGAGGTAAGTAAACATATAAATAAATAAAACGAATTTTGTTGCGCGCGCTGCATCGCACTACCCGCCACCCTGCCCCTCCCCCGCCCCACGTCACCGCCCGGCAGCACTCCCACCACGGGCCGCTACTGTGTACAACATAGCAATTGTTGCACAGCATGGTTAAAAAAACAGGTGCAATGATGTAGCCACCGTGTATTTTTGAAGGCGAAAAATACACAAGTGTTTTTTTCTTTTTATTTACCGATGGGTGATAGTGTGCAACAAGGCACAGGAGGCAGACAGCTGAAAAACACATGCACTCTCATGGAGTGCTTGAATAGAAAGAATAAGCAAGCAGTGGAAGCATAGAAGCCGGCCATTCAAAGAGATGGTAAAGGGACTATGCTCCATGGGAGGGATAAACATAAGATGGACAGGCTGAAACAAGCAAATTCTCAAATAGAAAGCAAGCAAATAAGAATCATAGTAAACCCAACCAATGGCAAGTAATGGGTGGTCTGCAAGCCTCTGCATGTTTTTATGGAGCCTTGAATATATCTTTTGCAACAAGACAGCATGCGCTGTCTAGTAGGTTTGACCTAAAAATAGGTAAATAAGTGCAAATGTCCAAAGTTATGGTTTTGAGAATGTTCTCAACATTTGTAAGGGCAATCCCTTGACACTCTCATGGGAACACCCAAGTTTCCACTCTCTAACAACACTTACGACTGACATAAATGACACCCACCGGGTGTATTTTTCTACTGTAGTTACTCCAATTGACAGACAAATATGCACAGATTCTAAGTCAATGAATTAGGATCTTATATTTATAGGTGCAGGTGACACTCTATGTGCTCAAATGTGTTTAAATAGGTCCCAGATTTTTTAAGGGAGGGATAAAGAAACATTAGCAAATATCCAACCCTGCTTTGTCCCCTTTTACCGTCTTCTTCTATTCAGTGCCTGGAAACCATCATTTCGGTATCAGAGCACTTAATTAAACAAATATATTATAAATAAATGCACAAATACATAAATAAATAATAAATATGCTGTGCTCACTCCCCTAACAGCAATGCCATTTTGAGGATATCTGTTGGCACCTGGTGCCCTCTTGTGGTGGTGCCGTAAGGCATCTGCCAGCAGTGGTCTTAGTGTCAGAGGAAATTAAAGCAGGCAGCTTTTCCATAACTTCCAGGATCCCTCTGTTTTTAGGAGGAACGCTTCTCATTTTGCGACATGTTTTTAAGCATGCCAGTCTGCACTGTAATGTATCCTTTTGTGCAAAACTGGGGTCTTTAAATGGATCGGGATGCGCTGGAAATAGTGGTGGAGGTGGGGGACCACCGTTTAATTCAGATATACCAGCCCCATTCACGAAACATCAGCTTCAGCCCAAAGTCTATTGAGCTCTTTAGCGCATGGGCTGCGCGTGGTACAACCGCTGTGACATGGTGTCCCCCAGGCCTCCGCACTCAGCCCCACCCCCTGCAAGTGCTTGCCCATTGGTCTGGAATTCTCTTCTTTCGATAACTTTTCCCTCTAGGTTCAACTGCATGAAACATGATTTATATTTTGCAATTTGAAGGGTTGCCCAAATCATGTTTTTTGGGCTGAAGATCTTGAGGTGGGGAATCCATCCCTTACCCCAGAGTCTCTTTGTTGTTGGGTTGCCCTCGCTGCCATTCATGGCGCCTAGACTACTGCAATAGTCTCTGTTTGAGCTTCTCTCAGTATTTGCTTCAATGCCTCCGGAACTTGCACCAGGCTGCTCCCGGCCTGGTTTTGGGCCCTACTGGGGGCACCACAGTTTACCAGTCCTGTGTCAGCTGCACCGGTTGGTGAGGACAAAATGGATTTAACTCAAGTCATCGCATGTTGGTCATAGTGCTACCTATAAAAATGGCTTGTCATACCTGGTAGCTAGTTCACTTTTTGGCACCCTCCTTATCACTAGGAGAGAATAAGAGGATGAAATAGACTGCACGTCTGCCTCCAGCAGTATATGACACATTGACGTGGTAGCCGTTAGCCACCTATGCGTTTCGTGTGCCTCTCCAGAGATTCTGTGTACCTGTCCCACTTTCCAACTCTAGACCTGGGCCATTCCAAGAATTGGAGGAGGTGGGCTCACTCATGTAATGTGACATGCTTCACACATAGGCCACCTCATCCCACCATGGTAATATGTTACTACCAGGGCAGACTCGACCTTAAGTAGGACTATCTTGAGGGAGTTCTTAGAAATTACTTAATCTGGATAATTACCTGGGATCCAGTTATTTTTGCTAAAAATACCTCAGGTGGTACCCTTGGTGTATATATAAAAATACTAAAAAGTATACTCAGACGACATTATTGGTTACCATGGCCCTTAAGTACCTCTGTAGTGCCAACATGTTTCTGCCCTTGGATAGCCTAGCTTGGGCTCGGGCATTCATCAGGGCTTATATAAGGATTCCTATACTAATCTGTGTGATAATATAAAAAAATATGGAGGGGACCTACCTCTCCTTGAAAAGTCAAAAGGTATTTTACCTAGTCCAGAGAGACCCTGTGCCTCATGGTCTGTTCAGGGATGGGTGACTCCTAATGAGATTTGCCCTCCGTATTCCTACCCCGCCTCCGAGTACAGCCGTCTTGGCACTGCATCTGTTCTGCAGACTAGCTTTTTAGGTTGAGCCTAGAGTAGCGCGCAAGCGCTGCTTCTGGCGAAGCATTATGTAGGGGATTCGAAAAGCTGACCAGACGCTCGTGCGTCATGGCCTTTTTCGGGCGGTTACCCGCGCGGCCGACATCTGTTTTGCATTATCGTGCCCGATAATGCAAAACAGATGTCTCGCTTTGGCGCGCGCGCAGCACTTGTTTAGCCCAGCTGCCGGCTGCGTCTCCTCGGGCGTGCGCACCACTCGCGTGCTTGTTTAACCAGTGCCCGTGTACTCGTCGTCGGCCCTCAACCACCAGTGCTCCTGCCTACGAGCCTGTCATACGGCCTGTCACTCAGGCTCGCGCTCCCCCTCCCTCTCCCCCCTCTCTCCTCGCGGCAGGTCCATCCAGAGGCCCGTCCTCCCTTGTCCCGCCCATGCTCCGCCTTCTCCATGTCTTCTCTCCGGCCCGGCCCTGCAGCGCTGGTCCCCGTAGAATGATGCCCGAGATGCGTGTGCTGTGGCTCCTCTGGGCCCTGTGGGCCCCGGCTGGGCCGCCATGTACTCCCGGGAAGACCCCCTGGTCATCTTGGACTCCGACTCGGCCCGCTATCACCTCCTCAACTCCAGCAGCGCCTGGTTCGCCGAGTTCTACGCGTCCTGGTGCGGACACTGTCAGAAATTCGCCCCCATCTGGAAGAAGCTCGCCTTGGACGTGCAGGGTAAGAGACCCCTCGCCCCCTTCAAGACAGAACGCGAGACTCACAGCCACCCCGGCACGCACCTCTCCTAACAGAACTCCCCAAACATTTTAACCCAGAAGAGACAGACCACTTCTTACTTAACCACCCCAAGCGAGAGACCCCCAGCAAGAGACTCCCCACTCTGACAGCGAGACCAGAGCCTGCGCACAGCAAGCCACCCACTCCCACACAAACGGGCTCACCTCTAAACAACCCCCAGTCATGTTTCAGCCCATTGCAGACCACTTTCCGCTAAACTATCGAAGGCGAGAGACCCTCAGAGAGAGACCGCGCGAGTCAACCCCCGCAGAAAAGCCCACCCCGACACTCTCTCTAAACCGACACCCCCAATCATGTTTCAAACCTGCACTGAACGCCACTTTCCATAATGGCATTCAGAGCGAGAGGCAGTCAGAGACCCCACTCTCTGAGGGTGAGGCACAGAAACCCCACACAAACCCGAACAATTTTTAAACAGATTCCCCAACTTGCTTCAACTCAGACACCCCTACTCAAGTGACCATCATAGCGTGACACCCCTCCCTCCAATCTATACCGAAAGAGAGCCAGCCCCTTCTCCCCCAAAAAGAACACTACCAAATTAGATTTTTTTTAAAATGACATCTAAGCAAATGCGTATCTCCTTGAAAAATGTATTTGATTTAAATTATTGGATCGAGTACCATTTTACTGTAATAATTTTCCTTAAATCCTGCTCCCGGACTCTGACAGTCCAGCCACTCGTTCCTCTGCTCCGATAGACCTTTCAAGTTTCCCATGTCTGTGCGTGATTAGCTCAACTTGTCCAGGTTTCTGCTTTTCATTCTGGGGCTTCTAGATCCTATTTTATAATGGGAAACAGAACTACAAGTTCCACAATGCAATGGGGTGGGGCCTGGGCCTGGCTGGGTGAGTTACCGGTGCACGGCCTGGGAAACTCGGAGCTCTTACTTTGGCCGGAGGAATTGGGCATTGCTCCCTCTGACCCGTCTCTGGGAATGAGGCCTGCAAGTGGGGAGGGCACTCGAACAGAGGCTCAACATTTCCCCCAGATCAAGTCGTTCTTCAAATCAGCATTCCACCATCTTTGCCTGCTAAAGGTTGTACTGCCGCTACTCCATTACCCTCAGAAAATCGCATTAATTGTAGCTGTGGCTATGTGAAGTGTGGATGATACCCTGGTCTCCACTGTATATCTCTGACACAGCTAGAGAGACTGTAAAACCATGCAGCTCGCACCTTGTTTGGTGTGAAATGATACAGTAGCATCACACCAGCCCTGAAATTCCTATGCTGGCTTACAGTTAAAGACAAGCATTGGCATAGTCAGTAGGTCTCGCCTTTGGGACCTTATAAGTGTTTAGCCATGCAACAGTTGATGTTGTTGCACCAAGGATATTGTGCTGCATAACTAAATACTTATAAGGTCCCAAAGGCGAGACCTATTGGCTATGCCAATGCTTGTTATGTTAATGTTTCAGAAAGCTCCTGGAATGGACGGTGTATATAAGGGGATGTCCCATGGTAAACTGGATGTCATTACCTTCTTTCTTAGCCTTACTTTACCGCCTAACACAGGCTCACAAACCATCCATTACGTGACAGGCTGTCCACCAATGAGAACTTGCGGTTGGCCCTGTGAGTCCATCCTCAGCACAGTAACTTTGTCTCAGAAGCCCTGTCCCTCAAGGAAGGGCCTGACTGGAGACCAGGACTCAAGTCTGTGCATGACTATGAGAGTGTGATGTGTCTGCCGGCCCCTAGGGGTTGCCACAGCCAGTGTGTCCTGACAGAGGGAATGGCATCGGTGCAGAGAGGGTGAGTGTGCATTAGGCCTGGGCTAAGCCTGCTTTGAGTGACAGTGCCTGCAGGTGGCTGAGTAGAAGTTAGGGTGACCAGCTCACTCCAGGTCATTACAGGTCCTGTCTTCAGTCCTGAACTTTTCACGTACAAACCATTCATTTTAGGTGTGTTAGTCTAATTAGTTCCATGTAGGCAAAACAAGACTACAACACCCAGAATGCATTAGTATATTACACAAAAGGCCAGGCCTGGAAGCAGCGGGTCATGCAGAGCACGCTTCGGGGAGGAATGGGTGGGGTTGATTCATCTTGGGGGCTCCACAGCTGGGAAAGAGCCCATCACTCACTCCTGTTCAACACTTCAATGTTTTGCTCCGTGTGACGAAGGAGATCTTTCGGTTACTGACTTGAAAACTGAATCTGGGATCTGTACTGTGGAAATAAGCATGCCTACATGCAGCTTGTACTTTGTTGGAAACATATTCTAAGACAAAAAATGTTATGTAACTGGATTTTAAAGACAGCATCGTGATTTAAAGTGTGTGATGACTTGCAGAGAGACCCCAGTTTTCCTGTACTGAACTTCTGCAGTGAAATAAACAAAGTACTGTAAATACCTCTGTCCACTCCTGAGTGTGAAGTGTACAGGCCAGCATGTAAATGTAGAAATTTAAATTACAGGTAACAGTCAAGAAGATCCAGACGATATGATAGAACTGTGATGACACTTTATGAACTGATATATGAAACCGGCGTCATCAATTTAAATGAAATTTACAAAACCTGCCAACAGAAAGGGCCTTGCGCCACTGAGACACACCGGAAAAAAAGTGGAGGCTGAAAATAAGAGGCGTGGAGAGAAAATGGCCTTGCTACAAAGAGATAAAGGCTTTCAGGCACACTCCTCTAGGAACTATGGAGAGAAAGACATGTGCTAGCAGCAGTCTTAAATATATCAATATGTAGTGATCGATCCGAAACATGTCTGCTTTAGGAACTGCACCAGGAGAACATGACGGACAAATTACAATCATTTCATTAAAAAGAACTTTTGAGTGGGAAGGTTGTTTTCAATGAATTGTCTCCCTTCTCTTGTTATGGGATGACCCCCACCCATGCTTCGACGCAGACCCATGCATCAAACATAAACAAGATGTGATCACATTATGCCTCTCAGAACATTATACACACAGCTCTAAAAGCAAATATCACTTTTGGTGCCAAGCCACTACAACAGCTTCTTTTAAGACCTAACTAGCATATTGCTATGGAATCTGAAGTGACTGCAGACTGCTGTGTCAAGATTGGCAAGCTAACAACACGAGTAAGCGAAGATATCACCTGTATGAGTACAACTTCATTAGTTGCCAGGGCGTTAACATATCAAAAACAAGGCCCTGTGCTTCGTACATGGGACATATCAAGGTATTGGACCAGGTTTTCCTATAAAAATGTTACAGAAATACAAACCAATCAGAAATCTTGTCTCTGCAAAGGACCATCTATTGCACTGGAACTCGCAAACATTTTCCCAGGGGCCAAAAAGTTAGGTTCGTGACATGACCGAGGGCCACATTGATGCCAGGAGGGTGAGTGTTGGGGTGGTTTAAGGTGGGCGTAGGGGAAGCAAAGAATATACATGGTGTGGACACTGAGTTGTGGAGTTACTTTAAGGGTCAAAACATACCCTTCCTATGCCTTTGTCCCCTTAATTGCCATTATGTGATAGAGATGAGTGGGCACTGAAGGCTCGAGCCAGGCTGGAGACAAATGCCTGGCTCTGGCTGAGGCCGATGTTCTCTTTGATCTTCCAGCCCAAAACGCACCACGCCGTGACTTCTCTCTCTTATGCACGCTCGAACTTCATGCACCAAGAATTAAGGACAAAGCATTAACTTTTGATGAAAAACGTGAGAGGTAGAGAGATACCCATCTAGTGAAGGAATTAATGCGAAACCAAAAAACCTGGGATCACTCCCAGCTTCCCTAACTTTACTAAATTGTGTGATTCTAGGCAATTCTTTTATTTCACTTTGCCTCCTTTCTCTTAGTTATCACATACGAGAGCACCTTGAAATATATCAGTTCCTGATGCGCGCTGTACAAAACCTTCCCTTGTGTTTGATTTAATAAACTATAACGTTGTTTCAAGTATAATAACAAGGTAGGCCTCCCTGAGGGTGCACAAGACAAGTGACTTGCCTCTTGGTTCACTAATGGCATTGTTGGCAGGCTGGGGGGAGGGTGAATGTTTCTTAGTTCATGTTTGAAAACTATCACTTCTAATAAATGCCCCTCACTGCAGCGATATAATCTGATTTACTAAGGAAAACCACTTCTGCCCCCTCCCCCCCCTCCCACCCCCGGCCACATCTCCATTCCATCTACTCTACAAGCATGGGAAATGATTTGCCAAGAATCACACAGTGCTTCGGCTGCCATGTAAAAGCAAGCACTAGAAGCCATGTTAACAGATTCCAAGGCCAGCCGCCTGATCGCGGTACACCTGACCTCCCAGTCTGTGCTGTAGAGTGTTACCGCCGCCGCCCCCTCAAGCCCCCAGCTCACATGGAGAGGGGCTGTGCCCAGGAGCCCTGCTCACCCAACCATGACCCGCACAACAATGGACGTCGCTCCGGCTTCACGTCACATCAAAGCGCACTGAGGCCTATATGGAGGCTGACAATACGGGGCAGTGACCTCACCGAGCTTTTGGGCGTTTCTAATCGGGTCAGCGGGAAAGCAGGCTGTGTGTGGGGGTCACTGGGGTCCGACTGACACACTTCAAAGCCAGACACCGAGTGTGGTAAATAAAACTGGGGCAGCGCAGGTGGCCTTCAGTGGAGAGAGGGGGGCCGCCTTACCCCGAAAAAAATACCCCCTTTGCTCATGTTTTCAGATTCTGGGCGGGCCAGGCGCTGGTGCCTGGTTATAATGTTGGGCAAAGTTTTCTGTATTCTGTTCTATCGTGACAAATCTGACCTTGTTCACTTTAATAAACAATTAGGGACAGTTTACAGAGCTCCATAACCCTTTGAAAGCACTGTTTTCTTTTACTATATGTTTTAATGTTATTTCCATGTTGACTGGAGTTATGTGATTCTGTGGTCATGGCAATCTCTGCTTAATTATGAATGTGCAGCATTCGTCACACAACCCACCATCGACTGGATAAGATGCCGATTCACCATAAACAAATGATGTGTCTAGTTCATAAGGATCAAACGTTACTAAACAAAAAGTGCGATAAATGATTCTACACATCAGCTGACTCTTGCAAGGGTTAATTGTTCAACGTACAGTTGCTAATTGCTATATTCAAGTGTTAAACTCGTATTATTGGAGTGCACCTTTTACCAAACAGTAGAAATAGTTGTTAAAATGACAAAAAAAAACAGAAATTATCTGTTTTACACTATGAGGCAATATGCCGCATAATTTGCTTTTTCTTGCCACATAATTATATTAACACTGTCACATTATTGGCTCCTCCACTGCCGCATAACTCAGTGACCCTGTTTAGATTCCCCAAAATAGGCACAAATATGCCAGTGCTACATTATTCCATATGCTGCAATCTGTGCAGCTAGTACAGCGCTCGACCATTACGTACAGTGCAGCCTTGTGCACGTATGCCAGAACTATAGTATTACATATATTGCAGTGTTATGCAGATATGCCAGTCCTGTGCTAGTCATTACACACGTGTGCCAAAAATGACACTGTGCTCTTATATGCACTGCTGTCTTGTGCAGCAAGGCCAGTGCTGTGCTTTTACATGCACTGCAGTATTGTCCACATGTACCGACACTGGTCTCTTACACTTGTGATCTTTTGCAGCAAGGCCATTACTGTGGTCTTACATGCACTGCAATATTGTCCACATGTACCAACACTGGTCTCTTACACTTGTGATCTTGTGCAGCAAGGCCACTGCTGTGGTGTTACATGCACTGCAGTATTGTCCACATGTACCGACACTGGTCTCTTACACTTGTGATCTTGTGCAGCAAGGCCAGTGCTGTGGTGTTACATGCACTGCATTATTGTCTCAATGTACTGACATTGGTCTCTTACACTTGTGATCTTGTGCAGAAAGGCCAGTGCTGTGCTGTTACATGCATTGCAGTATTGTCCACATGTGGCAACTTTGAGCACCTACATGCTTTGCGACATTGTGCAGCAAGGCCAGTGCTGTGCTTTTACATGCACTGCAGTATTGTCCACATGTATCGACACTGGTCTCTTACACTTGTGATCTTGTGCAGCAAGGCCAGTGCTGTGGTGTTACATGCACTGCAGTATTGCCTACATGTACCGACGCTGGTCTCTTACACTTGTGATCTTGTGCAGCAAGGCCAGTGCTGTGGTGTTACATGCACTGCAGTATTGCCTACATGTACCGACGCTGGTCTCTTACACTTGTGATCTTGTGCAGCAAGGCCAGTGCTGTGGTCTCACATGCACTGCAGTATTGTCCACATGTACCGACACTGGTCTCTTACACTTGTGATCTTGTGCAGCAAGGCCAGTGCTGTGGTCTTACATGCACTGCAGTATTGTCCACATGTACCGACACTGGTCTCTTACACTTGTGATCTTGTGCAGCAAGGCCAGTGCTGTGGTGTTACATGCACTGCAGTATTGTCTCAATGTACTGACATTGGTCTCTTACACTTGTGATCTTGTGCAGCAAGACCGGTGCTGTGCTGTTACATTCATTGCCATATTATCCTATGTACCGGGACTGGTCTCTTACACTTGTGATCTTGTGCAGAAAGGCCAGTGCTGTGCTGTTACATGCATTGCAGTATTATCCACATGTGGCAACATTGAGCTCCTACATGCTTTGCGACATTGTGCAGCAAGGCCAGTGCTGTGCTTTTACATGCACTGCAGTATTGTCCACATGTGCCGACACTGATCTCTTACACTTGTGATCTTGTGCAGCAAGGCCAGTGCTGTGCTGTTACATGCACTGCAGTATTGTCTACATGTACCGACACTGGTCTCTTACACTTGTGATCTTGTGCAGCAAGGCCATTGCTGTGGTGTTACATGCACTGCAGTATTGTCTCTATGTACTGACATTTGTCTCTTACACTTGTGATCTTGTGCAGCAAGACCGGTGCTGAGGTGTTACATGCATTGCCATATTGTCCCATGTACCGGGACTGGTCTCTTATACTTGTGATCTTGTGCAGAAAGGCCAGTGCTGTGCTGTTACATGCATTGCAGTATTGTCCACATGTGGCAATATTGAGCTCCTACATGCTTTGCGACCTTGTGCAGCAAGGCCAGTGCTATGCTTTTACATGCACTGAAGTATTGTCCACATGTACCGACACTGGTATCTTACACTTGTGATCTTGTGCAGCAAGGCCAGTGCTGTGGTGTTACATGCACTGCAGTATTATCCACATGTACCGACACTGGTATCTTACACTTGTGATCTTGTGCAGCAAGGCCAGTGCTGTGGTGTTACATGCACTGCAGTATTGTCTACATGTACCGACACTGGTATCTTACACTTGTGATCTTGCGTAGCAAGGCCAGTGCTGTGGTGTTACATGCACTGCAGTATTGTCTACATGTACCGACACTGGTCTCTTACACTTGTGATCTTGCGCAGCAAGGCCAGTGCTGTGGTGTTACATGCACTGCAGTATTGTCTACATGTACCGACACTGGTCTCTTACACTTGTGATCTTGTGCAGCAAGGCCAGTGCTGTGCTGTTACATGCATTGCAGTATTGTCTACATGTATCGACACCGGTCTCTTACACTTGTGATCTTGCGCAGCAAGGCCAGTGCTGTGCTGTTACATGTATTGCAGTATTGTCTACATGTATCGACACCGGTCTCTTACACTTGTGATCTTGCGCAGCAAGGCCAGTGCTGTGGTGTTACATGCACTGTAGTATTGTCTACATGTACCGACACCGGTCTCTTACACTTGTGATCTTGCGCAGCAAGGCCAGTGCTGTGCTGTTACATGCACTGCAGTATTGTCTACATGTACCGACACTGGTATCTTACACTTGTGATCTTGCGTAGCAAGGCCAGTGCTGTGGTGTTACATGCACTGCAGTATTGTCTACATGTACCGACACTGGTCTCTTACACTTGTGATCTTGTGCAGCAAGGCCAGTGCTGTGCTGTTACATGCATTGCAGTATTGTCTACATGTATCGACACCGGTCTCTTACACTTGTGATCTTGCGCAGCAAGGCCAGTGCTGTGCTGTTACATGCATTGCAGTATTGTCCACATGTACCGACACTGGTCTCTTACACTTGTGATCTTGCGCAGCAAGGCCAGTGCTGTGCTGTTACATGCATTGCAGTATTGTCCACATGTACCGACACTGGTCTCTTACACTTGTGATCTTGTGCAGCAAGGCCAGTGCTGTGCTGTTACATGCATTGCAGTATTGTCTACATGTATCGACACTGGTCTCTTACACTTGTGATTTTGTGCATCAAGGCCAGTGCTGTGCTGTTACATGCATTGCAGTATTGTCTACATGTATCGAAACTGGTCTCTTACACTTGTGATCTTGTGTATCAAGGCCAGTGCTGTGGTGTTACATGCACTGCAGTATTGTCTACATGTACCGACACTGGTCTCTTACACGTGATCTTGTGCAGCAAGGCCAGTGCTGTGCTGTTACATGCATTGCAGTATTGTCTACATGTATCGACACCGGTCTCTTACACTTGTGATCTTGCGCAGCAAGGCCAGTGCTGTGCTGTTACATGCATTGCAGTATTGTCCACATGTACCGACACTGGTCTCTTACACTTGTGATCTTGTGCAGCAAGGCCAGTGTTGTGCTGTTACATGCATTGCAGTATTGTCCACATGTACCGACACTGGTCTCTTACACTTGTGATCTTGTGCAGCAAGGCCAGTGCTGTGCTGTTACATGCATTGCAGTATTGTCTACATGTATCGACACTGGTCTCTTACACTTGTGATTTTGTGCATCAAGGCCAGTGCTGTGCTGTTACATGCATTGCAGTATTGTCTACATGTATCGAAACTGGTCTCTTACACTTGTGATCTTGTGTATCAAGGCCAGTGCTGTGCTGTTACATGCATTGCAGTCTTGTGCCGGTAGGGTATTGCTGTGCTGTTCATTAACTGTCAACAGTGGCGACAAGGACAATTCACTGATATGAAATTCATGTCTCTCACTGTTCACTGTATAACGCAAACAGCTACCGCCAGGCCTAGGAGACATCTCGATAGGTTGAGCGCCCACGGTAGGCACCCGCGCGTCACTCACTTCTTTTAACACCGCCGAATCAGCATTTCATCATTTCAAGGGCGATAAAATGAGCACCACAACAACTGCCCAGAAATAAGCTATGTTATTGAGCTGTTAGATGCCGCCTCGGCGTTGGTACGTGATAGTGAACGTCTAACTGGCCGTCTGCGGAGAAGGGCATGTGGTGTGGTCTAGTGCGGTCTAACGGTCCCTCTGGGCTGTGGTGTGGTCTCGTGCGGTCCCCTTATCTCGTTGCTTTGAATAGAAAAGGAGGGCGCCTGATAAAACATGCGGAGTCATCATCTCCGTGTTATCATTCCGGGCTGCGCTCACCGCTCAGATGAGACTGAGTCGGCATTTTTTAAACATATATCGTTAGCCAGTAGAGGACGTGCGAGCACAGTAAACAGATAAACGAAGCGACTGCAAAAAGGAAACGCAATGAAAATATACATTATATGAAAAACGTATCAAGTAAAAGTGCATACAACTATATGAAGGGAAGGAGCGCTGATTCCTGCTTCATCACTGAATGTGCTAATTATATGAGCCTCGGACGCACAAGCGTCTCTCCGAATGCCGCACAGCAACGCCTATTGCACGTATTCACTTAAGGTCGCATGTGGGTCACCAGGTCAGTAACTGGTAACGATCATCGTGAGAGGGGCTCTGATGACAGCTCAGCAGGGACAGGAGACGAGAGAAGAAGTCCTTTCCGAAAGGCTATCTTAAATCAGACTCGCCAAATAGGTGTACATGTGATAACTTTTCTGAACAAGATACCTTACACATAATGTTCTTTTGTTCCCATTACGACCTCTTACGCAGGAAGCATATTCTCCCGTTGTTAAGGGACAAAAGATTTGTACAAGTAAGGCCAGCTTTGGTCTACTTACCAATGCTAAGCTCTCCTGTAATTTCCTGGGGGGTGGCCAGCTTCCTAATTGGCGCCATTAGATATAGGAATAAGATGCCATAGAGTTAAACTCTTTGCTCACATTTGCAGTATGTCTAATCGGATTATTAAGAACTGTGGTACGCTGCCTATGGTTATAACTTTGGTTTTTATCATCCCTTTTTTATAATGTTTTAATGAATATTAAGCACTTCATGAAATGAATTACTAATGCTTCTGTATGATTGTTTTTGTTCATTGATGCTTCTTTTTACCTGACACTTTTATGGCTTCAATTAGCCGAATAAAGTTGAACTTGACTTGACTTGACTTGACAGAAGTCAGCAGGCTTCTGGCCCCCTGCATGCTACTGTCTCCAGCTAAAAGCGACCCCAGAGCAGCAACCTCCAGAGTAGATAGCCCCCCTCCGCTGCACCTGTGCCCAGGCCCACACGCGCCTTTCTTTACCCAGCTGCCTCAGTGGTGAACATCAGTGACGTGAACTTTTGCCTTCCATAAATATGGCGACCTCCAGCCACAAGTTCAACTCCCAGCAAGTGAGCACAGCCCTTCTTCTTTCAGAGGCTCATAAATCGAATGGCATCTATTTAGTAACAATTAGCGTTTGTTATTTACAGTGCTTGGAAACGCCAAAAGTGCGATCTGAAACGCTATATAAAAGCAATTTATGATTACAAGTGAAATACATTTGGTTTGCTATTTATGAACCACTATGTTCATTCGCCAGTTGTATTCTTTGTACACTACAGTATGTTTTTTTAATTTTTTTTATTATTTACATAAACTAGATTAGGCCTATAAATGCAGGAGTGTGTCATTCTGAGCCGGGCCTCTACTAGCCCGCTCACTGTAGGTGCCATTGATGACAGCTGTCCGTGCCCAGGGGTTGGCTCACAGTAAAGCAGGTTTTGCCCACTGCCACCTGAAAGGGTTCAAAGACGGAGGTAGCCAGCCCCAGGTGACTACCGAGATGCTGCAAAGCCTGCACGCCTCTCAAAAGTGTACCCTATAACATCACGTGCTTTAAAAAACTACAATTATGTTATAATGTTTGTGTTTACTCTCTGAAAGAACCCCTTTCTTTGCTTGCTAATTCATTACTCAGGCTTAATGCTTCAGCGGTTGAAATGTGTCTGTGTTTGAAAAGATGAAAGGCTGAGTCAAATCCATTATCAGGAAATCCTCTACAGAGAATGCACCAACCCTCTGAGTTACCCGATTGATCTGTAGCGCCCTTGCAGCACGAATACAGCATTTGTTCTCCATTTGGTTTTTGAATAAAGTGAAACTCTAAGACTGACGTTTACTTTGTTTCTATATTTTTCCAGGCAGGGGATTGATTGTCCAGCCCTGCACATTGATCCCTGCTGTTTTTATAGGAATAAGCTGCCTTGCTTCCCTATAACTGGACTTTCGGCACCAGTCGTGTCATAAATGTGGGGCTGATGTCTAACAGCACAAAGGGCGGTTTGTGTGTTTACCCTCCTGACTTGTTTACAGTTTCTACATGGGGGACGAGTTATCAAACTCTGCCAGTTCTTATCAAGATGGCGACTTCGCCTTTTGTCGAGTAACATTGCTCAGACTTCACGAAGGATTCCTGCAGTTTCTGTCTTGGAGCCCTGCCATCAGCTTCCTGGTGAACTTTACCTCCCTGCAGTGCGTAGATGAGCCTACGGTCATGTAATCTGCAGTTGAACCCGTGGACAGGTACTGCCGCCAGAGTGCCTCCTTCCGCCTCAAGGTGTGTTCTTCACACCCAAGCACAGCCCCTAGAGGAGCTCCTTCCATACCTGGGTGCAACAGTAAAGCCATCTCAGTCCACAGTCTCAATCTCTACAGTTGCGCCCCAGCCACACTCTAGCTCCGCACACCGCCTTGTCACTTGAAGGTGAGCAGATACGTTTCTGTAGTTCCCAGATGGCTAAGCAGCTTCATGGACTTCACAACATCACATCCAAGCCTCTCTTAGCCCCTCAGGAAACCTGCACCCTTAGAGCATGGCGTTTCCTGCAGTGGGCCAAGATGCTGTGATCCGGTAGGAGAAGGTGGTATGATCTGACAGGAGACACATTGGGATAGAGCAGTAGAAACCAGTGTGATCTGCCAGGAGAAGATGGTGTGACCACGCAAGAGAACCTAGTGTGATTCAACAGGAGAAGATGGAGTGATCTGGCAGGACAGGCCAGTGTGATCCACCGGCAGAAGATGGTGTGACCCTGCAGGAGAAGCCAGTGTGATCCACCGGGAGAAGATGGCGTGACCCAGCAGGAGAAGTCAGTGTGATCCACCAGGAGAAGTCAGTGTGATCCACCAGGAGAAGATGGTGTGACCCAGAAGGAGAAGGTGGTGTGACACAGCAGAAGAAGATGGTGTGACCAAGCAGGAGAACCCAGTGTGATCTGCCAGGAGAAGATGGTGTGACCCAGCAGAAGAAGATGTTGTGACCCAGCAGGAGAAGGTGGTGTGACCCAGCAGGAGAAGGTGGTGTGACCCAGCAGAAGATGGTGTGACCCAGCAGGAGAACCCAGTGTGATCCGCCAGGAGAAGATGGTGTGACCCAGCAGGAGAAGGTCGTGTGACCCAGCAGAAGAAGATGGGTTGACCCAGCAGGAGAAGCCAGTGTGATCCACCAGGAGAAGATGGTGTGACCCAGCAGGAGAACCCAGTGTGATCCGCCAGGAGAAGATGGTGTTACCCTGCAGGAGAAGCCAGTGTGATCCACAAGGAGAAGATGGTGTGAACCAGCAGGAGAAGTCGGTGTGATCCACCAGGAGAAGATGGTGTGACCCAGCAGGAGAAGTCAGTGTGATCCACCAGGAGAAGATGGTGTGACCCTGCAGGAGAAGCCAGTGTGATCCACCAGGAGAAGATGGTATGACCCAGCGGGAGAAGCCAGTGTTATCCACCAGGAGAAGATGGCGTGACCCAGCGGGAGAAGTCAGTGTGATTCACCAGGAGAAGATGGCGTGACCCAGCGGGAGAAGTCAGTGTGATCCACCAGGAGAAGATGGTGTGACCCTGCAGAAGAAGCCAGTGGGATCCACCAGGAGAAGATGGCGTGACCCAGAGTGAGAAGTCAGTGTGACCCACCAGGAGAAGATGGTGTGACCCTGCAGAAGAAGCCAGTGTGATCCACCAGGAGAAGATGGTATGACCCAGCAGGAGAAGCCAGTGTGATCCACCAGGAGAAGATGGTGTGACCCAGCAGGAGAAGTCAGTGTGATCTACCAGGAGAAGATGGTGTGACCCTGCAGGAGAAGCCAGTGTGATCTGGCAGGAGAAGATGGTGTGACCCAGCAGGAGAAGTCAGTGTGATCTACCAGGAGAAGATGGTGTGACCCAGCTGGAGAAGCCAGTGGGATCCACCTGCAGAAACCAGTGTGATCTACTGTGGTGTGACCAGGCAAGAGAAACTATTGTGATCAACCAGGAGAAGATGGTGTGACAACGCAAGAGAAATAGCATGATCAAGAAGATTGTGATCTGGCAGGACAAGCCAGTGTGATCTGACAGGACAAGCCAGTGTGATCCACGGGGAGAAGATGGTATGACCATGCAAAAGAAACTAGCGTGATCCAAGAGAAGTCAGTGTGATCTACCAGGAGAAGATGGTTCAACATGACTAGAGAAGCCAGTGGATTCCACCAAGAGAAAATGGTGTGATCAGGCAAGAGAAACTAGTGTGATCCACCAGAAGTTGGTGTGACCAGGCAGGACAAACCAGTGTGATCCACGAGAAATAGAGTGGTGTGACCAGGCAAGAGAAACCAGTATGATCCACCAGGACACAATGGTTCAACGTGGCAGAAGAAACCAGTGTGATCCACCAGAAATAGATGGTGTGTTTGGGCAGAAGAAACGACAGTGAGATCTCCCTAGCTGTGATACAATCGATCTTTAGCACTAGGAGGGTGTGACCAGACCCCTGTATAACTCCACTCCACCCTTAACGCTGCCTTTCCCGGACCAGGCATTCTGGAATGAGTGAGGAGGAGTCTGCATTGACTTGGCTTCAGTGACCATTAGCCGTCGCCTCGCCAGTGCATTTCTAGTGTAAGGCATGTGCAGGTGGCCACGGCCAGGGCTACCAACGTGGCGCGCCAGATCCTCAGGATGTCCTCGTGTAGGGAAAGGCGGCAGGTTGCATTCTTCACTGTGGGCAACAAAATTCTTTGCACCTGCCATCTCTCCCCACCCTTTCTACTTTCCACCTTCATGCCTCATTTTCCGTCTTTCTCTGAAAAATCAATCCTGGGACAGACCTTTGTCTCTTCTGCACACGAGCATCTATAGCTTCAAACTCTTCTGCTCTATCATTTGTCAACACGACAAAGAGCAGGAGATCCCTGGGGGAAAGCGCAGCTGACCAGTTACAAATGGTTTTTACAGAATTTAATTTGTGTATTACAGTTTGTGGGCATTTACTAAATTGCCAGCGGGAGCATTCCATTGCTTTCCAGTTGCATCATGAAACCGAGTATTGGTGTCTAGTATTATCTATTGGTTTAAGATGTATTTGTATTTGTCCACTAGACTTAGGTCGTATGGTGCCCAAGAAAGTAAGATAGCTCATTGGACTAATGCACCTACTGCAGAGACCTATCATTAACCGGAAGGACATGGGTTTGAATCCTGGCAGACCGATTCATACTTTCATCCTTCTGCGGTGGATACTTTGAGTTGGGTAATAATTAACACCTGCTATCAGTGCCTATGGATAAGACGTACAATCTGTTATAAGTGTACTAATTATTAAATGCTGTAATTAAATCCAATAGAGACCAGCAACTGAAACTTGCTCCAAGGGCCAGATGTGGCATGCAAATTGATTTTGCACACTGAGTTGCTGCAGGTTTTCCAGGCTGTGTGACATCACTGGCCAGCCCTCTTTCGTGCCCTGCTGTCGGAAGTGCTTGTTGGCCGACTCTGTCGGTTTGCACTCAAATGTTCCTTCCCACTGAAATCAACAGCGCTAAATATAAGATTACAGTGTGTTTGTCGAGGCGCTTTACTCTGCTGATTAATGACGCAGCAGTCTGGGAGCGGTACTTCCGGTATGGGAACTTGCACGTGCACTTTAGATGCCCATTCCTTAGGGTGGGCAAGGAAGGAGGTGTCAGTCCGCACCCTGTTCCTAGCCGCCCTCTCCAAGCAGACATGGGGCGGCGCGAACACAAACACGTCGTGTGGTCCAAACCCTAACAATGCCGCGTATGTCAGAGATGAAATATGGGGATTGCCGCTCGCATTCCTTACGACGTCATCAATGAGTTACCAGAGCTGAGGCACCGAGTATTTTTTATTTGTTTTATGTGCTTGCCACAAATAACTTCTTATGCAACAGAAAAGCCCAGCAATTTGATTCAGCCACAGAGGAGTATTACACATGTAGGTCAGGCCCCTCCCTATACTTGCAATTGAGGGGTTGAGCCACACCTAACATGGCCGCCGTCCTGACACCGACTCGACTATGTGAAGTCTGTTGTGAATGTTCCTCTACGAGGAGCTGTAGTTCTGTGCTTCCTCTGAAAATAACGGGAGAGGCAGATCTATTCTTAAATATTCAAAGACATGATAATGATACCTTGGACAAGTGCCTGCCAGGCACGCCCTCCCCGCTCAGTGGGCCTACCACTGACTGTTAAATTGAACACTCCTTCTATGGTTCCCGTCCGACTGGGCGAGCACCTTTTCATTCAAGATGGCTACCGGAAATATGAGGATGAAAGCTGGTTCCACTCAGAAGCTCAGTGGGTTAACTCATCTGCTGGTGGAATTTGTTGGCAACCTGCACGTGACAGGCTCAAAAGCAGCTGCATGACGAACCGAAAAAAATATAACATTGAATTGGGACATTAAAACTGTTGCTGAAATACTGTGGCAGTTCCAAAACACCAGATGTCACCAACCTAAGTGAAAGAATGCAAGTGGTACTGCTTGGTCATGCATTTGGAACTGCCCTGTGCATTTTGGCCTTAGTCGGACTCCTGTCTTGAAAGATATGGGTTAAACCAGGCTTCTGGGTCCATGGCCATCAATAACTGCCTTCTCCTTGGCTCTGAATTTAAAATATGTCTGCCTATATTGTGGTCTGATAGACAGGGTTTCTACCCATAGCTCAAATATGCCTTACATTTGCATGCACTATTTCTGGAATTAGGGAATTGTTACTATAAACTGATGAGGTACAACGGGACTGGCAGACACATACTTTGACCTTTATGGAAACAAAATTGTATTATTGACAGCGTGAATTAAACTTCCTGAGCTCAAGTGGTGGGCAAATCATGAGATACCAATCCCTTTTCAACCACACCTTATCAACCTCTTTAGAGATCAGTTTCCGCTGGATCTCAAACCCCGGTAGATTATACCCTCATCAGCTCCAACAAATCATTGGTCTGTTGTTGCAGCGGGTCTTGAATCCAGGAGGACTGAATGCACCGAGGCCACCTAAGGGTCTCAAACACTAGAAGTCAAGCCCTTCTCCATGCTAACTCGTAAGTGATTTCTTCCGAAGAGTGTGAAGCTCTGAGAAGCTAAGCGCTCTTCCAACACGGAATAACGTCTCAGCATAGATGGTAGAACTTGAGAGACCGAGCAATCTGTAACCTCGATTCACGAGCGATCTCTTCAGATAGGTGCCACAGTGCGAGAGACCAGGTTCTTTTCCAACCCAACTCATGGGCAAGTTGTGAAACTTGTTCTGAAACCTTAAGAGTGAAACTTCTCTACAGCACCAGCTTATAAGCGATCTTTCGATCTGAGGCTGAAAGTCTGAAAAACCTACGCTGACAGCTGGTCTGTTGAAACAGGTTTTAAACTCTGAGAGACCAAGCTCCTTTCAATGCAAAATCCGGAGAAGGCTGTGAGTAGGGGTGGGCAAAGTTTTACACACAATACACCAGCAACGTTTGTGTAGTTTCCTATTATTGACTTTCATGTATTTCAGAATGTCTCAATTGCCCTTTGCCTAAACCCGAGCATGGATAGTCGTTCTCTCACGGGTGCTGGTTCATGATAAAATGCATGTGCCTTCTTCTCAGCGGTACAGTGAAACTGTGCTGCACTAGTGACTCACAAGTGCATTTGCTCAGCTTTTCCTCATGAGAAACTCAACACTCACAGGGCAAAGATGCGTTAAATTACACTTGAGGGCAAACTGGTTGCAAAAGTTCTCATTTCCACATCAAATCCCAACTGAAATGGAATTGAGTGGCCTTTGAGTAATTTTGCAATTTTTGTGAGGCTTGACACCTTAAGACTAAGTCCGCCCCACCTTTAACTAATGAACTCTTTGTTGGTCTTGTCTGAAACCCTACGGGCCTGGGCTCTCTTCATCCTTAGCTCATTAGCGATCTCTTGTGACAGGTGTCAAAAGTAAAAGAGATCATTAGCGATCTCTTGAAACAGGAGTCAAACTAATATAGGCTGGGCCTCAAAACCAAGGAGACCAGACCATAGTATCTGCCAATGGATCAAGTGCAATCTCTGGAGACAGGCGCCAACGTCATAGAAACCAACCAGTCTTCCACCCACAACTCATGGGTGTTCTCTTGAGACAGATGCCAATGTATTGACACCAAATCTTCTTTCCTACCCACAACTCATGGGTGATCTCTTGAGACAGGCGGCAACGACATAGAAACCAAACCGTCTTCCACCCACAACTCATGGGTGATCTCTTGAGACAGGCCCCGACATCATAGACACCAAACAGTCTACCACCTACAACTCATGGGTGATCTATTGAGATAGGAGTGAAACCAAGCGAGACCAAAGTCTCTTAAGACAGGTTCCAACCTCATAGAGACCCGGCCTTCGTCCATCCTCGACCCATGGGTGATGTCTTGACATAGGTTTCAAACTCCTAGAGACCGAGCCCTCTTGTAACCCATCGCGCACGCTCTTTTGTGACAGGTGTCAGACTCATTGAGACATTTCTTCCTTCATCTGCCACTCATGTTTCGACTTATGAGAGGCCCAGCTCCCTTCCAAACCTACATGAAGAGCGATCTCTTGGACAAGAGGTAAACCCATACGGACCACAGGCCTTCTTGCTGCCTCCTCTGTTGGGATAAGGATCACGCTCGGATGGTGCTTCGACCCCAAACTGTCTCTGACACCTGTCTTGCGACAGGTGTCAGAGTTAAAGAGACGTCCCCTTGCACCCACCACTTACACGTGATGTGATAGTGAATGCCTTCATCTAAAACCTTGGGTGAAAAGGTTTTCGTCAACCACAACTTTTGGGTTAGGGTTGAGCGTGACCTGAAACTTGGGAGAAAAGGCAGTCTTTAACCCCAAAAACGGAGTGACTTTTGTTTCTCGCTAGGTTTCAAAACCAGAGAGCCGGGCCTTCTTCAGTGACGTCTCATGAGCGCTCTCCTGCGGAGTGATGCTGTTTACCAGAGAAGCGAATTAATTGCATGTGACATGCTCGGTTCCCGCCTTAGGAAGTCCTGGGGTGACCTCTTCCTGCTGGCACGCGCACCCCCTGTGTGCTCACCACAGATAGGCAGAGGCTCCTGGTGCAACGGGACACCCCCGCAGAGAAGGTGGCTTCTGCGGCTGCTGGGACCGCCCTGGGGGTGCCTGCCCTGCCCTGGGCATGTGCTCTCGGGTGCTACCTCCCTCGTCTCTCGGCAAACACCCGCCTGCCTCGGTCCTGTCTGAGGGCCGAGCCAGCCTTGCTGAGGGCGGGCCCTCCAGCGCCTACAGCCGTCCTGCACCTGGTGCAGCACTCGGTGCACGGCCCTTCACAGCCCTTTAACACCCACACGCACCTTCCCCAAAAGGCAAGTGCGAGATGGATGTGTGTGCATTAATATTGGGAACAGGTTTCTCACATACACGGTACGGGATGGTACGGGTACGATATGGTATGGTGTGTATGTAGTGTTGCCTTATGGCGAGTTGTACCTTGTATTGTGGTATGGTATTGTGTGTGTTATAGCATGTTATTTTATGGCACGTCATGCTACAGCATGTTGTTTACTGCCCTGTAATAGGCACCATGCATGCCCAGTACATGTGCACTGACAGCAGATAGGTGTCAGCGCTCACCGGTGGAATGCACAGGTAGAAAGGGTCTGTAGAAGGTTGATTCTAAACCCTCCTGCTCTGGCCGGAGGTCGCAGCACGTGTGCCCGGGCGTTTCTTATGAAGCCAGACATCCATGTTCAGCCGCCTGACACCTCCCCCCACCCCCCCAATTTTTGACACTTTTTATTGTATAAAAACTGCTAAATAGTCAAATACCTCTGCAGTGGATACTTTTAAAACTGCAGCACTGCTACAAAACCGCCCCACCCTTCCAACCTCCTGGGGAAACGCCCGGTGCCCGGTCCGGCCAGTCCGGTGTTGGTGGGGAGGAAGTCATCGGTGCCTCTCTTGTGCAGTGTGAAGGGAGCCATCAGTACCTCCCCGTGCAGTGTGGAGGGAAGCATCAGCACCTCTCCTGTGCAGTGCGGAGGGAGGCATCAGTGCCTCTCCTGTGCAGTGTGGAGGAAGGCATCAGTACCTCTCCCGTGCAGTGTGGGGGAAGGCATCGGTGCCTCTCCCGTGCAGTGTGGAGGGAGGCATTGGTACCTCTCCCGTGCAGTGTGGAGGAAGGCATCGGTACCTCTCCCGTGCAGTGTGGAGGAAGGCATCAGTACCTCTCCCGTGCAGTGTGGGGGAAGGCATTGGTACCTCTCCCGTGCAGTGTGGAGGGAGGCATTGGTACCTCTCCCATGCAGTGTGGAGGAAGGCATCGGGACCTCTCCCGTGCAGTGTGGAGGAAGGCATCAGTGCCTCTCTTGTGCAGTGTGGAGGGAGGCATCAGTGCCTCCTCCGTGCAGTGTGGAAAGAGGCATCAGTGCCTCTCCTGTGGAGTGTGGAAAGAGGCATCAGTGACTCCACGTGCAGTGTGGAGGGAGGCATCAGTGCCTCTCCTGTGCAGTGCGGAGGGAGGCATCAGTGCCTCCCCCGTGCAGTGTGGAGGGAAGCATCAGCACCTCTCCTGTGCAGTGCGGAGGGAGGCATCAGTGCCTCTCTTGTGCAGTGTGGAGGCAGGTATCGTTACCTCTCCCGTGCAGTGTGGAGGAAGGCATCAGCGCCTCTCCCATGCAGCGTGGAGGAAGTCATCAATACCTCTCCCGTGCAGTGTGGAGGAAGGCATCGGTGCCTCTCCCATGCAGTGTGGAGGGAGGCATCGGTACCTCTCCCGTGCAGTGTGGAGGAAGGCATCAGTGCCTCTCTTGTGCAGTGTGGAGGGAGGCATCAGTGCCTCCCCCGTGCAGTGTGGAAAGAGGCATCAGTGTCTCTCCCGTGGAGTGTGGAAAGAGACATCAGTGACTCCCCGTGCAGTGTGGAGGGAGGCATCAGTGACTCCCCCGTGCAGTGCGGAGGGAGGCATCAGTGCCTCTCCTGTGCAGTGCGGAGGGAGGCATCAGTGCCTCCCCTGTGCAGTGTGGAGGGAAGCATCAGTGCCTCTCTTGTGCAGTGTGGAGGCAGGCATCCGTACCTCTCCCGTGCAGTGTGGGGGAAGGCATCAGTACCTCTTTTGTGCAGTGTGGAGGAAGGCATCAGTGCCTCTCTTGTGCAGTGTGGAGGAAGGCATCAGTACCTCTCCCGTGCAGTGTGGAGGGAGGCATCGGTACCTCTCCCGTGCATTGTGGAGGAAGGCATCGGTACCTCTCCCGTGCAGTGTGGAGGAAGGCATCAGTGCCTCTCTTGTGCAGTGCGGAGGAAGTCATCAATACCTCTCCTGTGCAGTGTGGAGGGAGGCATCAGTGCCTCTCCCGTGCAGTGTGGGGGGTGGCATCAGTGCCTCCCCCGTGCAGTGCGGAGGGAGGCATCAGTGCCTCTCCTGTGCAGTGTGGAGGAAGGCATCAGTACCGCTTTTGTGCAGTGTGGAGGAAGGCATCAGTGCCTCTTTTGTGCAGTGTGGAGGGAGGCATTGGTACCTCTCCCGTGCAGTGTGGAGGAAGTCATCAATACCTCTCCTGTGTAGTGTGGAGGCAGGCATCAGTGACTCTCCCGTGGAGTGTGGAAAGAGGCATCAGTGACTCCCCCGTGCAGTGTGGAGGGAGGCATCAGTGACTCTCCCGTGCAGTGTGGAAAGAGGCATCAGTGACTCCCCCGTGCAGTGTGGAGGGAGGCATCAGTGCCTCTCCCGTGCAGTGTGGGGGGAGGCATCAGTGACTCCCCGTGCAGTGTGGAGGGAGGCATCAGTGCCTCTCTTGTGCAGTGTGGAGGGAGGCATCAGTGCCTCTCTTGTGCAGTGTGGAGAGAGGCATCAGTGACTCCCCCGTGCAGTGTGGAGGGAGGCATCAGTGACTCCCCGTGCAGTGTGGAGGGAGGCATCAGTGACTCCCCGTGCAGTGCGGAGGGAGGCATCAGTGCCTCTCCTGTGCAGTGGGAGGGAGGCATCAGTGCCTCCCCCGTGCAGTGTGGAGGGAAGCATCAGCACCTCTCCTGTGCAGTGTGGAGGGAGGCATCGGTACCTCTCCCGTGCAGTGCGGAGGGAGGCATCAGTGCCTCTCCTGCGCAGTGCGGAGGGAGGCATCAGTGACTCCCCCGTGCAGTGTGGAGGGAGGCATCAGTGCCTCTCCTGTGCAGTGCGGAGGGAAGCATCAGCACCTCTCCTGTGCAGTGCGGAGGGAGGCATCAGTGCCTCCCCCGTGCAGTGTGGAGGGAAGCATCAGCACCTCTCCTGTGCAGTGTGGAGGGAGGCATCAGCACCTCTCCTGTGCAGTGCGGAGGGAGGCATCGGTACCTCTCCTGTGCAGTGTGGAGGGAGGCATCAGCACCTCTCCTGTGCAGTGCGGAGGGAGGCATCGGTACCTCTCCCGTGCAGTGCGGAGGGAGGCATCGGTACTTCTCCCGTGCAGTGCGGAGGGAGGCATCAGTGCCTCTCCTGCGCAGTGCGGAGGGAGGCATCAGTGACTCCCCCGTGCAGTGTGGAGGGAGGCATCAGTGCCTCTCCTGTGCAGTGCGGAGGGAGGCATCAATTGCTCGCATGTGTAAAGTGAAGAGAAGCAGCAGTGAATCTCGTACACAGGTGTGGAAGGCATTAACGTCTCTCCCGTGCAGAGGTGTGGAAGGCATTAACGTCTCTCCTGTGCAGAGGTGTGGAAGGCATTAACGTCTCTCCCGTGCAGAGGTGTGGAAGGCATTAACGTCTCTCCCGTGCAGAGGTGTGGAAGGCATTAACGTCTCTCCCGTGCAGAGGTGTGGAAGGCATTAACGTCTCGCCCGTGCAGAGGTGTGGAAGGCATTAACGTCTCTCCCGTGCAGAGGTGTGGAAGGCATTAACGTCTCTCCCGTGCAGAGGTGTGGAAGGCATTAACGTCTCTCCCGTGCAGAGGTGTGGAAGGCATTAATCACTGTTGCTTGTTTGTGTATAAAGCAGCAACAAGAAGCAGAAGCGGGAGTAAACTTCTGGGGTGAGGTTGGGGCCACAGCGGCTTCTAATATCTACACTGCGTACATGCTGTTGGGCATTAATGGTTGTTAACTGCCCTTTTACCCTTATTCGATTTCCTCTTTTAGGCTAAGTGACAGATTTATTGAGAGGACAGCCAATGCAATGCTGTTTATTTGTTAGTTATAAATGGTTACACTTACAGCGTATATGATAAAAGTTATCGTGACTGTATGATTAAATGAATCTTTTGCCTTTGGTGCCTGCATGCCCAACAAGATGGTGCTAGGCACATGCTCACATGAGAATGGAGTTTCATACTAATAAAGCGCCTGCACAAGTAGCACCAGGTAAAACCAACCCCCGGGGCAGGTATAAACCCTCTGCAGAGTCTGAACAGCATCGGAGAGGCATTAATGCCTTCCACACTCTGCACAGGAGAGGCATACATGCCTTCCTCCTCTCTGCACATGAGATGCATTAATGCATTGGAGGGGTAGTAATGCCACACTCCTCTCTGTACGGGCGAGGCGTTAATGCCTTCCACACTTCTGCACAGGAGGGACATTAATGCCTCCCTCATCTCTGTATAGGCGAGGCGTTGATGCCTTCCTCCTCTCTGCACATGGGATGCGTTAATTCCTTCCACACTCTGCACATGGGGGGGGGCATTAATGGTCGTGATCCAAATTTTCTGATTGGCTGAGCCAAACCCCGAAATCGGTACAGCGGGAAATTAAGGGCCATTGACCTCTGTTGCGGGCGTTAACAGTTGTTAACTGCCTGAATCACAAAAACGGGCAAGGTTGAAAGGCGTGTAATGAGGGGAAAGGCAATTGTAAGCTGTTTAAGTCTGTCAGCATGAAGAAAACAAGGCGATTGGAACCCTCCCCAATGAGAGATACCGGTGGGCAGAGGAGAGAGGTCTAAATAGACAAGTAGAATAGACAGAGGTTCAACAGAACGAAGGTTCACTTTCCAGAGGGCCCCTTGGCAGGTGGGCGCCATGTGCCATTGCCGCTGTCCCCAAGCCTTAAAACGCAGGACTGGACCAAGAGGTGGGGGCACTTTGCTGGCCAGAGGCGCCACACCCCCATGTTGACTTTCGGTGCCAGCGTGAGTGATGCCTCCTGAGCTATGGGTGCCAGGCCCACAGCGCCAGGTTATGGCGTTTAAAAACCGCAGGTCACCCCTCCCCCGCACTAGTGTGCGCAGTGTGGTGTGTGTGTGAGGGTCACCTCGCGCGGCGGTGGTGTTTGCTGGTGGGCGTGGAGTGGGGAATGCCCGACGTAACCAAAGTGAACCAGGCAGGTGAGGTGATCACACATACACGGTGCCGTGGCACATCACACAGCCACTCTGTGCCGCCCGTCAGATACTGCACTGCACTGAACTATGCGGTGCCTTACCACATTACACCGCCACTCTGTGCCGCCCGTCAGATACCGCACCGCACTGAACTATGCGGTGCCTTACCACATTACACCGCCACTCTGTGCCGCCCGTCAGATACCACACCGCACTGAACTATGCGGTGCCTTACCACATTACACCGCCACTCTGTGCCGTCCGTTAGATTCCGCACCGCACTGAACTATGCGGTGCCTTACCACATTACACCGCCACTCTGTGCCGCCCGTCAGATACCAGATACCACACTGCACTGAACTATGCGGTGCCATGCCACATCTCACCGCCACTCAAGGCCATTAATCAGATACCACACCACACTGAATGTTTCCATTCTACAACTTTAATGCATTTTTCAAAGTTTCGGACGTCTGAAAGAACGAGCCACACGTATCTAAAACAAAAGAAAACGCTATTTGGGAGGTGAAGTGAGACCGACATAACGTTTCACTCGTCACCGAGAGAGCTGTATTTCTTGGCGCATATGATTTATAGCGCCCAGAAGCAGTCCTCTGTGCTTTACATGCAGTCCTTGCTGGGCCCCGAGGCCAGTGGTCGGGGCACTGAGCGCATTCCACAGAGAGGAGCCCCGCCAGGTCCGCAGACCCGGAGGGGTGTGAACCACCAGCCGTGCCGTACATACACAACGGCTCTGCGCGCCTGCTAGGGTGATGACCCCTCCCCCACCTCGGCTACCCACAGGGGCCCCTTCACAGCAAGGCTGCTCTCCTATTCCAGAGACCACTCTGTAGTGGGTGCTATAGAAGCATCCGGGCTCGTTTTAATCCCAGCTTCACCAGAACAAAAGTGTGTGAGCACAGACAAATAACCTATCCACTCGTGACCAAGTTCCCGTGCTCAGAAGCATTCACAAATGATGCGCACACCAACACGAAGCGCTTGTGAAAAAGCGATTGTTCCGTTGAGCCTGGATGCGCCTAGAAACGAACGGCTCCATGGCGCTGGTATTTACAAGTCTCCGGTGTCGGGTTAAGTTACTGTGGCATTAACTCAATAAACACGTGTCGAAGGGGTTTTCTACTCTAAAACATTAAGACCAGGATTAATTCGATATAATCAGTAAATAACTATAAAAACAAATCACTGACACCCATACTGTGCATTGTGTGATCTTTCCCTGTTACTGTTTTATTAACTTTTACGTTTTTTTCTGTGATGGCTTCAACGGTCGGTTGTTTGATGTATTCTGTTCGGCTCTCCTGGAGCCTGGAGCTGCCGTCGGCGAAACGCAGCGCTTTATAGGCAATAATACAGACAATTATGTAAACGTTTAAAAAAAGAAAGCAACATCGTATCTCTCTGTCCCGGACCCTTATGGAACCCACAGAATGTGTCGGTCGGTGCTGTCAAAGTGCTGAGCAATCACAAAGGAGATGTCGAAATCTATATGATTCAACTGTGTGTTGCTGTTTGGTATAGCGCCAACAATCTGCCTTTCAGACACTCCAGAGCGCACGATGTTCCAGAGTAGAAGAGCAGAGTGCACTCTGGTGTTTTCCAACAAGCTGCACATAAATATTATTAGCCTGCTGGTTCGTATTTTGTAGAGCGTCGACATGGTGCCTTCAAAGCACATCAGAATATTTTGAGAATCTAGACTGATAGAAGGAGCTATGCACGGCATGCTGTATTCGCGCCCAGCAAAAGACACATTTATGCAGTTATTGGTGTTTTGCGTAGCGCCAACACCCTGCCTTCCAGGCACTTCAGTGCGCTTAGATAGCCTGCAACCATTGATGAAAAGCTAGGTACGTAACACGATCGTGCTTGCGAAGCAGAGACACATTTCTTTAGTTATGTGTGTATTTATTTATTCATTGGTATTCTGTGTAGTGCCGACATGTTGCGCCCATACACTCTATAGAGTTTCGAATGGAGGGAAGAAAGCGCCAGACTCGTGCTAATCTTTATGGTAAAGAGGCAGGTTTATTTATGTATATTTTTTGGAGCTTGATATAGCTCCATTACACCACTTAGGGAGTCTGGAGACGGTGAGGGGTGAAATCTGGGCGCATTCTATCATTTGCATACAAAAAGACATACGCATTTTACATTTCACCAGGGCTGATTTGTGTAGCGCCTGCATTTTGCCTTTCAGATACTTCAGTGAGCCTCATTTTCTTGGAGAAGACAGAGTTGTGCAAAGTGCATTGGTTTTAGCTGGAGAGTACTTTATTATTCATCAGTCCATTGGAGAGCGCCATGTTACTTTTCAGACACCTTAAAGCGCCTCGCGATTCTGGAGCGAGAAAGGCAGAGCTAGGCACGCTGCATTATTTTCCAGCTGGACACACATTTATTATCAATTCCTTGCACAACGCGCTTAGATGCCCTGTCCTGAAGGAGAAGGGGGTTGGGGGAACGGCTGAGGGGTGGTAGAGCACGCGGAGCAGGAGAGGGATCGCCTCGTCTACAGGGGGGTCTATCTGGAGAGTTTCTTTAAACACACGTCTTCAGTGTAGCGTCAACCGTGCCACGTTGTAAGCTCCCGTGCCCGCTGGCTGGCACGACGCGCACTGCCCTGTGGTCGATAATGTGAAGACTGTCCTCCCAGGACAGACACCACACCAGGGCCCCTTGCACACGATCACACGTCGCTTCACTCACGCGCACACGGGCTGAGCACCACTGTAAGTTCCATGCCCACCGGCTGGCACACCTGAAGCTGCCATGTGCTCGTGAAGGCAGCCCTCCCAGGACAGACACCAGGGATCCGTGCACACGATCACACGCCCCTTCACGCACGCAAGCACACACGCACCGAGCACCACCACCGGAGGCAGCAGGGACCGCAGTCTGCAGCACGGGACACGTGTCTGTCCTTCCTGCGCAGTGAACGCGTGCACCTGCTGCCCGCCTGCCAAGTTCACTGCACTCCTGCTAGAAGCAGGCAGCATCTTCTGGCCGCAAAACACGGGGCTGTGGAGTTTTAAGCCCCTCTGTCTGTTGCAGATCAGTAAACCCTGGTGGTATGGACGAAAAATTGACTTGCCCAAGATCAAGCAGGTTGGTCAATGAAGTAAACACCTGCTGCTGAGATCTGTGTGCAGCAACTGCCCGATTCAAATGCTATATAAAAACGCAAAGTATGAGAGTATATTGGAATGTGTGGCCTGAGGACAAATACCCACTCACTAAGATGCCCCCCACTGTGGATGCTGCGTCCCTCCAGCTGGAGGTGCAGGGACTGTGAGCAGCACCTCTCTGTTTACCTTCAAAAATAACAGCTGCCCCAGAAAAAAATGTTTCCGCAAACTCGGAATGCTTGCAGCCTTGCATCTGGTCAGGGGCTGGCATCTGCTAGAACACGTCGTGCATTCTTTTACATGACTTCTAAGCGCTCACCTTTTATAGGTTTAGCAGAGCGATGCGTGTTACATTTCGGTCAAGCCACTGGCACGTTACGCATCTTAAATCAATCTGCATAGCGCCGATCGCGGTTCGGATACCACTTCGATGCGCTAGAACTAATGAAAAAGGAAGGAACACTACATACTGAAGGGCAGATACTATTAAGATTATTCAGTGGTTTGAAAGGCAGGGTCGAGCCGATTCACCTTAGATGAACCACCTGCAGTTGCAATTAGAGCTTTGCAACAGGCGCTGAACCTAAGGAGCTATACTAAGTAACTGAGTTGGTGCATGCTGACTGTTGGAGATCCAGCGGGGGCTCGGCACCTGTCCTGCCTCAGCTCCTGCCCCGACCCTGGACCAGAGGTGCCCCCTGCAACCTCGCCACGAGGATGAGGGTCCCCAGTCACTCGGCCAGCGCCTGCCTCATTAGCCGCCCTGGGCCAGAGGCGCCCCCTGCACACTCACCACGAGGACGAGGGTCCCCAGGCACTCGGTCAGCGCCTGCCTCATCAGCTGCCCAAGGCCAGAGGCGCCCCCTGCACAATCACCACAAGAATGAGGGTCCCCAGGCACTCGGCCAGCGCCTGCCTCATCAGCTGCCCTGTGCCAGAGGCGCCCCCTGCACACTCACCACGAGGATGAGGGTCCCGAGGCACTCGGCCAGCGCCTGCCTCATCAGCTTGCTTCGGATCCGCAGCAGGTCCCCGATCTTGTTCACCAGTTCCTTCTGGCGCCCCATCTTCTTTGGATGTACCCCTGGCTCCTGTGTGCTGCTGGCTTCAAGCTCTCGACCTGCCGGTCCAAATGCCGCTCTATCCGCCCCAAGGGTGCTTATAACTAAGTGCAGATATGATGAAGTGCCCTCCCCTCTGTAGCCACGCCCACGGGGCCTCCCCGGCTGGGAGTTGTACCTCACCCTTCACGGGGCGGGTGACCAAGAGGCGCTGCGCGGCCGACTGTCACAATAGGGTGAGCAGACGTCCCCGATTTGCCCGGACAGTCCCGGTTTTTCACCAGCTGTCCGGGCAGATTTCAGCAATTTTGTCTCATGTCCCGGTTTTTAGATGGGGTTGACTGAAAACAGTGAGAGGCACTTTTTGGGTGTTCAAAAGCTTTGCTAGTTAGCAACTGTTATAAGTAAGCAGTTTAATTAATAGATATAATTTTGATTGTAGAAATTACATTGTATTTACTTTCTTAATGCATCTTCTGTGATCCTATGTTGATGACAGCTGTCATTCTGCGCCATTCCGTGGATGAAAAAATTGTAGTCCTTCTATTTTCCCCAAATGTCCCGGTTTTTGGTTCTCAAGATCTGGTCACCCTATGTCACAAGCTTGGCGCTCTGTCACTAAGGTTTACACACGACGAACTCGCCGGGCGTCTGGGGCCAGCACCCAGGCTTTGTGTGACGTTGTGCACACAGGCCTGGCCATTCATTGTTGTCAAGGTATCCCCCACAGGCTCCACATCTGAGAGAAGAAACGGCAGTGCAAAGCACCACGTGCTGCCAATAACCACACACACACACACACACTACTCGCAATGATGCACGCCTGCTCCAGGAAACACACTCACCTGCCTGCTGCAGGAAAACAACTCCTTATGCAACGTCATATGCCTGCTCCAGGGATACAACTTCACATGCCTGCCCTAGGGAACAGCTTCATATGCCTGCTCAAGGGAACAGCTTCATATGCCTGCTCCAGGGAACAGCTTCACATGCCTGCTCCAGGAAAACAACTTTATATGCCTGCTCCAGGGAACAGCTTCATATGCCTGCTCCAGGAAAACAACCTTATATGCCTGCTCCAGGGAACAGCTTCATATGCCTGCTCCAGGAAAACAACCTTATATGCCTGCTCCAGGGAACAGCTTCACATGCCTGCTCCAGGAAAACAACTTAATATGCCTGCTCCAGGGAACAGCTTCATATGCCTGCTCCAGGAAAACAACTTTATATGCCTGCTCCAGGAAAACAACCTTATATGCCTGCTCCAGGGAACAGCTTCACATGCCTGCTCCAGGAAAACAACTTTATATGCCTGCTCCAGGGAACAGCTTCAAATGCCTGCTCCAGGGAAACAACTTCATATGCCTGCTCCAGGAAAACAACTTCATATGCCTGCTCCAGGGAAACAACTTCACATGCCTGCTCCAGGAAAACAACTTCATATACCTGCTCCAGGAAAACAACTTCATATGCCTGCTCCAGGGAAACAACTTCACATGCCTACTCCAGGGAACAGCATCATATGCCTGCTGCAGGAAAACAACTCCTTAAGCAACGTCATATGCCTGCTCCAGGGAAACAACTTCACTTGCCTGCCCTAGGGAACAGCTTCATATGCCTGCTCCAGGGAAACAACTTCACATGCCTGCCCTAGGGAACAGCTTCATACGCCTGCTTCAGGGAAGCAACTTCACATGCCTACTCCAGGGAAACAACTTCATATGCCTGCCCCAGTAAAACAACTTCATATGCCTGCTGCAGGAAAACAACTTCGTATGCACCGTCATGCGCCTGCTCCAGGGAAACAACTTCATATGCCTGCTCCAGGGAAACAAATTCATATGTCTGAAAAACAACTTAATATGCCTGCTCCAGGAAAACATCATCACATGCCTGCTTCAGAAAACAAACTTCGCATGCTCATTACCGGCACAGCTACATGTCTAGTCATGAAAAATACCCTTACATGCCTGCTCGTTGTAAGCACGTTTAGGTGCCCATCCCTGGAAAATATACATGCCTGCTTATGGAAAATAATATTATACACCTGCTCCTAGTAAAGACGTGAGCCTGCTCCAGGGAAACAACTTTAGATGACTGCACTAACTGGCAGCGTTACATGTCTACTGCAAAGGTACACACCTGAGCCTGGAAAACAACTGTCCCTTCCTGCTCTAAGCAAGCAAACTTATATGCTTGTTACTACCAAATATAAATGTCTGCTCATGGACAATAGCTTTACCTGCAACAGGCAAAGCAACATAAAAGCAACATTATATGCTTTTTACCGAGGAGTATTGATTTGTTTCTGATCATGTAAAAGAACTTTATATGCCTGCTCCTGGTTAACTTGCATACCTGCTCCTGAAAAATAATTTTACATGCCTGCTTCTGGTTAGCTTGCATGCCTGATCATGGAAAACAACTTTTCATGCTTGCTCTTTGTTTAACTTGCATGCCTGCTCCTGAAAAATAACATTACATGCCTTCTTCTGGTTAATATGCATGTCTGCTCATGAAAAATGACTTTGCACACTTATTGCTGGCAATGATATGTTCCTGCTCCAGGAAAACAATTTTAAATGCCTGTTCCTAGTAAACAATTTTACATGCCCATTACTGGAAAATCTACATGTACATGGAAAGAACTTTTAGAAACATACTTCTAGCAAAGACAAGAGCCCATACCAGCAAAATAATATACACGTCTTCTTTAAGCACGCAGCTGTATATGCCCACTCCTGACAAACATACATGCCTACTCATGGAAACTAAACTTACATACCTACTCCTGGCAAAGATACATACCTGCTCTTGGAAAATTCCTTTCTTTTCCTGCTCCTTGCAAGCAACTTTATATGTCCTCTACTAGAAAATATGTATGCGTGGTCAGAGAAAAAAACGTAAACTCCTACACCTAGCCAATGTATGGGCCTGCTTCTGGAATATATCTTTGCAATTTAAAAATTAATTTGTGCTTTCTCATAGCAAATATACATGTCTGTTTATGGAGAATAATGTATATGCATACTGCTGGGCAAGATACATGCCAGCTTTAAAAAAGTGACTTTACATTCCTATACCTGGCAAATGACTAACAGAGCCCCGCCCAATGCCCAGGAGCTACTTATGGAGGCCGCAACGCAGCAGCGCAGTGGACATGCGCCACCGGCATGCCAAAAGCAAGCCCGTCTGTGCCGTCCAAGCCTGGACCACGCCCAGTCCCAGGATCCTTGGCCCTGCCACCCCAAGCAGCTACATCGCTGCAGACCTCTGAGTCCTGGTACAATAACAACCACTGCTGCTGCACATCTCCACGCAAAACCGAAGCCAGGAAGGAATACAAACAAGCACAGGCCAAAGCGAAGAGAGAACGGGATGAAAGGAGGTGGGAAGATCTTGGGGAGGCCATCCGTCATCCAGAAAGCAGGAAGTTCTGGACCCTCTTGTCCAAGGGCAACTTTGAAAGATCGCCCCCTTTGGCCAACAACATTTCAGCTGCAGAGTGGCATAAACACTTTAGCGACCTCTATTCTTTCATTGAATCACATGATAGAAATCAGTTGCTCCAGGATATAGGCTACCCAGTGCATACCCTTTTATTCTCTAGAGAGGAAATTTTGTCCTCCTTGGACGCAATTGTGCCTGCGAAAGCCCCAGGCCCAGATGGCATTCCAGGTGACCTTTTTCGCGCAGACAGGGAAAACTGGGCTACATATTTTATGACATTGGCCAACAAGATAGCTGGCGGGGGGAGGATCCACGATTCGTAGGAAGGGGCTGAAGTAGAACCCATATTTAAGAAAGGGGACAGGTCGATGTCTTCCAACTATCGTCCGATCAGCTTGATCAATTGTGCCCAAAAGGTCTTCTGTCGTTCCGTCCTAGTTAAAATCCAGGACTGGATGAATGAGAATGACATCCTCTCTCCACTCCAAGCAGGATTCCGGCGGAAGACCGGCACAATGGATCAAGTATTTCGCTTAGTTATGCTATACTGGAAGGTTGTTGTCTTGGGCAAGGGAAGTCTATACCTTGCCTTTATCAATTTAAAAACCACATTCGACCTTATGCCCAGGGACTCATTATGGTGGGTGCTTAGGGATATGGGAATGCCTTTGAAGATCCTGAAAATATTAATTAGGTTGCACGATGGAAACTACGCCCGGGTGAGGTGGGGAAACCAGGCACAACTTACCGAGTCCATCATGGTCCAGTGGGGGGTCCGCCAGGGATGCGTTTTAGCTCCAACTCTTTTCTCCCTGTATGTCAACCAGGTAGCAGACTTTTTATGCTCCCTACCAGCAGATGCACCATCTGTGGCGAACCAAAAAATTGCCACACTGTTATTCGCCGACAATACTCTGCTGGTTTCCAAAACTCCTATGGGTCTCCAAAAACTTTTAGACCATTTCAAGGCATTTTGCGAGGTGAGGGGCTTGGTCATCAACTCCACCAAAACCAAGCTAATAATGTTCAACCCCCACAAATCTTTTAAGGGAAACTTACTCCTGGATAATGTCCCGCTTGAGAGGGTTAGTTCCTTCGACTACTTGGGCATTAAACTATCGAAGGGAATGGCTTGGAAGAGACATCTAGAGAAGGACTCCTTGAAATTCACTCAGCTTACTGGGGCTTTCAGGAGGGAGCATTGCTTGTCGTATACCAGGCCCGTAGCTCCTGCTCTTAAATTGTATAATTGCAAGGCCATGACTAGTGCACTTTACGGGGCGGAGCTGTGGGGCATAGCACCCTCAAATGAGCTCGCAGCTGTGGAAAACAAGTTCCTTAGGAACCTGATATCCCTTCCCCTAAGTACACCCTTTCTCCCTCTCAAGCTTGATCTGGGTATTAAGTCCATCAACGATCTTGCGAGGCTCCGCCCATTGTTGTTTTGGCATAGATTGGCCTCCACCCCTGATTTGGCACATTATGCAGTTGCTCTTTGTGAGGTCTCTAGTCTGGACACTGCAAACGAAATTGGCTGGATTAAACAAGTAAACGCCCTTCCGTCTAGTATTGGTTTGCCAATTCAGGCTATCAGCCACCCACCCTTACATTCAAGAAGCCAAGTAAAACTTCTGTATTGGGCTTGGGTCGACGAGAATAACCTTTGGAAAAGCCAACTTGGCAGCCTAACAGACGCTTTCACTGATCTGAAATCCAATTGCCACCTAGAAAGCTATTTCGATATCATCAAGGTGCCAGCCGATAGGAAATTGTGTACACAGTTTAGACACGGCAGCTTACTAATTAATACTTTTACCAACTCCTAGCATAATAATAAACTTCAACCTAAGGGCTGTCCTTCTTGTCCATGTCCACACTAATCAATCAGGCATGTACTCTCTGCCTGCAAAGCATATGCAAAGCCAAGAAGTAAATGGTTAGCTCCTGTGTGCAGACAACTAGGGACCCGAAGCTCTAAAGACGCCCTACGGATATTAAAATCAGATGCCAGACCTCTTTTCGCCTGTGCCACTGCGAAATTTTTAGGCCATTTCTGGGCGATTAGAAGGAGGGCACAGTTAACAGTGTTGACTGGTGCGGATAGATAAAAACAGAGGCTGTACTGACCAATCAAGAGTGACTTAATTTCCAATGCTGCTATTTTATATTCTCAAATAATTGTTTTTTACGGTTATATTTTATGTATTTTATTCTGTCTATTGTGACTAGCGCTAGGGCCTTGTTCTTAGATTAGGGGCAATCATTTTTTTTTTTTTTTTACTGCTCAATGTGCGGGCTATTAACCCGGACACTGATTTGCACTAATTCTTGATGACGCACTTGCACTTTAGCCCCATAATCATGCTAGAGAGACCTAAATTACGAATTGTGAGGAATTGTTTTATTTATATGATGTCAATGTCACTTTTATTTTGCCAATCTGAGCGGTTTTATTTCTCATTTGTACACTTGTTTTCTGAATAGCTCGTTTAGTCTACAATGACACACTCACGATCTGTCTGGTTGCTTCTTTTATGGTTTGTCAAACCGAAATAAAGAATTTGATTGATTGACACTCGGCAAACATGCCAGGGAGATTTGGGACTTGATCTCATACTTCACTCCAAACGTCATCTTTCTCACTGAGACCTGGCTGAACCCCGCAGCCGCTCCAGACATCGTCATCGCCACCTCGAAGGATACATGGTAACACACCAGGACCGAACCAACAAGCACAGAGGTAGAATTGCCATCATCTACAGGGACACCATCCGCTGCACAACCTCCCCAGAAGACTCGACCTTGACAATGGAGCACCTCAACCTCTAACTCCACAAAGACGGAAAAAGCACCATCAGAGGCCCCTTTGCCTACAGACCACCAGGACCACGCCCCACTTTCTGCAACGCCATCCCTGACCCCATCGCCCTGAGCGCCATAGACGCCGAACACTGCATCTTCCTAGGGGGTCTCAACTTCCACCTCCACGATCACAGCGCCACCAACACAACCGACCTCCTGGAAAGCATGAGCAACATCGTCCTCAAGAAACTTGTCACCGACCCTACCCACATCACAGGACACACGCTTGACCCCATTTTCACGTCCAGTGACAGAGTCAAGTACAACCACGCCACGCGGCTCACCTGGACCGGCCACTACTACGTCCATTTCACCATCGCAGGACGTACCAACACTGGCACCATGCCCCCCAACTCCACTCGCAGAGACTGGAAAAAGATTTCAGAAGACTACTGGAACAACGCTCTCAACTCTTACAGCACAAGCACAACATCCGACCCAGAGCAGGCTGCAAAATATTTCTCCCAGTGGATCACAGACTGCACCGACACAACTGCCCCAGGCCAAGCCAGCCAAATCTAAAGGACCCCTCCGAAGAGACAGCTGGTTCACAGCAGAACTGAAATCCACCAAACGCAACTGCCGTGTACTAGAAAGGAAGTGGCGCACCAGCAAAGAAATAGGACTGCACTCAACCAGTATCACCGCCTACTGAAAGAAGCAAAGAAGAACGTGCTACTAGACTGCATAGAAGCCAGCACAAACACAGCAAGGAGCTCTTCGCCACCGTGAAGGAGTTCACCAACTCCGCAGCCATAAGAACAAATTCACCCCCTCCCATGAACTGTGTGACACCCTGGCGGACTTCTTCGGTCATAAGATCTCAGTCATCTACAAAAACTTTGAATCCCAACCCCTCCACCGACATCATCAGCCTGCAACTCACCGAACACATGGAACACAACAACCTCATGGACCCCTCTCAATCCAGATTCCGAGCCAACCACAGCACAGAGACAGCCCTGATCGCATCCACCAATGACATCAGGGCCCAATGGACCACGGTGAAACGGCAGCCCTCATCCTCCTAGACCTATCAGCCGCCTTTGACACCGTCTTCCATCACATCCTGATGAACAGACTCCCCCACATCGGAATCCAGGGAGACGCCCTCGAATGGATTGCCTCATACCTTACCAGAAGAACCCAGAGAATTCATCACCCACCGTTCACCTCGGAACCCAAGAAGATCATCTGCAGTGCCCCCAAGGATCATGAATGAATATGATATTTATAAAGCCCTCGGTCACTCAACAGGAGCATCCTTGCGCCAGCCCATCAATACCAATACTAGAAGGGAAATAATAGCCAGACTAGTCAATAACAGAGGAAAATGCACATCCAAACCCTGCTATATTAAAGAGTGGCGCAGAATGTCTGGCATCTGAAAGAGCCAAGTCTTCAGAGACTTTTTGAAACGGGCTTCATTCTCTAGTAACCAAAGCAAGACTGGTAATTGATTTCAGGCTGTGATTCCCAAGGCCATAAATGATTTGCCTCCTCTGGATTTAAGCCTCATCACCCCTCAGTCTCACCCTCTTCAACACGTACATGACCCCCCTGGCCAACACGCCAACAACACCCAGCTCATCCTCTCACTGTCAGAAGACCCCTGCACCACTAGAGCCAACTTCCACAGACGTATGATGAACGTTGCTGACTGGATGAAGGACAACTGTCTCAAGCTGAACACAAACAAGACAGAAGTCCTCATCTTTGGGAACAACACCTCGTCATGGAACAACGCATGGTGGCCTGTGGAACTCGGCCCACCACGACCCGACAGACAGGGCCGGACTGGCCGTAGCGGGCACCGGGCGTTTCCCCGGTGGGCCCCTAGGGTGGGGGCCGGTTTTGGGCCCCTGGGAGCCGTTTTTGTTACTGGGGGTCGGCAATATCGGCCCCCTGTAACAAAATCGTCCGAAACCGGCCCTCGCAAACAGCTCGGCTGCACCCCCCCTGCCCCCAGGGCGGGGGGGGGCAAGCAGTTTGCCAGGGCCGTTTCGGTTCCCAGTCCGGCCCTGCAGACAGACCACACCTGCAACCTCTGCATCATCTTGGACAGCAAGCTGTCCATGAAGCAATAGGTTAACGCTAACTTATCTGCCTGCTTCCACACCCTGCTCATGCTCCACAAGATCTTGAGGTGACTCCCAGACTCCCAGTCGATACTAGGACTGTCACGCAGGCCCTCATCACCAGCAGCTGGGCTATGGGGACACACTATGTAGGAAATGATTGCATGCCTCCTGAAGAGACTACAGACAATACAAAACCCAGCAGCAAGACTCATCTTCGACCTCCCCAGATGAACCCACACCACACCCCACCATAAGAAGCTACACTGGCTCCCGATCGAGAAGAGATGTCAGTTTAAGATGCTGACCCATGCATACAAAGCCCTACATAACGAAGGACCAGCTTACATCAACAAATGCATGACCTTCCACCAACCGACCAGACACCTACGAACCGCATCCCTCTTCCTCGCAGACGCCCACCATGATCCGTCGAGCCAACTGCGGAGGACGCTTATTCTCACATCTGGCAGCCAAAGATTGAAACAACCTTCCCATGCAGCTAAAGGTCCGCCTCATGGCTCCAGCAATTCAGGAGAGCTCTCAAGACCTGGCTGTTGGAATAAACAGATCATCTCACAGCAGCTAGCAACCCCAGCGCCTTGAGACCTTCAAGGGTGATTTGAAGAGATTGATTGATTGATTGATGACTTCACAACCCCCACTCCTGTTGGACAACTTTATCTGTCTGCTCTTGAGAAAGGCTTCACAGCCTGGTCCTGGAAATAATGTTATATGCCTGCTCCTGGAAATAACTTTAGATGCCTGCTCCTGGAAATAACTTTACATGCCTGCTCATTGGAAATAACTTTACATGCCTGCTCCTGGAAATAACTTTACATGCCTGCTCCTGGAAATAACTTTACATGCCTGCTCATTGGAAACAACTTTACATGCCTGCTCATTGGAAATAACTTTACATGCCTGCTCCTGGAAATAACTTTACATGCCTGCTCATTGGAAACAACTTTACATGCCTGCTCATTGGAAATAACTTTACATGCCTGCTCCTGGAAATAACTTTACATGCCTGCTCATTGGAAATAACTTTACATGCCTGCTCCTGGAAATAACTTTACATGCCTGCTCCTGGAAATAACTTTACATGCCTGCTCATTGGAAACAACTTTACATGCCTGCTCATTGGAAATAACTTTACATGCCTGCTCCTGGAAATAACTTTACATACCTGAGCTTGGCAAATATCTTCAATTGCACATTTTTGGCAAGTAATTGTAGATAGTACATACCCAATCCAATCAAATATGTTTGCATGCATGCGCATTTCTATTCCTGGGAAATAGTTTGCAAGCCTACTCCTGTAAAATAACTTTAAATGCCCACACATGGAAAATAACTTTACAAACCTATTTGTGATCAATAACGTTAGACCCCTGCTTCTGGTAAAGACATTTACATGGTTATGTCTGGCAAATAGCTTGAGAAGGGTACCTCCGGCAAATAACTTTACTTGCCTACCAGGGCATAGAACTTTACATGCAAACGTTTGAAAATAACTTTATGTGTCTGCTCCTGGGAAATATTTCTACATGCCATCTCCTGGCAAATAAAGTTACCTAATGTGTTCCTGCTAAATAGCTTTACCTACCTACACCTGCCAATTAATTTTACATTCCTACTCCTGTCAAATCTTTTTCTTCCTGCCCCTGGCAAATACCTTTACAAACCTGCTCCTTATACATAACCTCTCTTATCTCTTCCTACATGCTTGTTCCTGTAAAATAACTTTTTATGTTTAATCCTGAAAAAGCATTTCACATATCTACTGCTGGACAACACTTGTTAAAACGCTTAACCTAAAACGATAATAAAGCATGTTTATTATCGTTTTATTTTTCTCCATACCGTGGAGTCTAGGGGGTGGGGCCATGGGGGTGACAGGCACAGGGGGAGTGGTAGGTGTACTGTTGTCAGTGCAAAGACGGTTTGGCTGGCAGTCTCAGGGCAGCCAAACTGTCATGTGCACTGAATCTGTCTCCAATCCGAGCTGCGTTGCCGGGTTGGAGACAGCAGGCACAAGCTCACAGTCTCCCTGGGAGTGCAAATCGAGGGCGCTCGGGCCAATCCTGATGCTCTTCTCATGCTGTGAGAGCATCGTCAGGATTGGCCGCAGGGCAGTCTGGGAGCCTGTGCCTGCAGTGGAGCCAGAAGAGGGGTGATGTGGTGAGATTCAGACACGTTTTAAAAAAAATGTTTTTGTTTTGTCCTTCTTCTCCTCCCCTTGCCCCGCCACTTTGGCCCGCCACCAGCTACGACTGATGTCAACTCCTGGCAAAAAGTAAGATGTCACCTCCTGGTAAATGAATTTATAAGTCTATTCCTGGCAAATAACATTACCTGCCTACTCATTGCAATTACTTTTACATGCCCAATATTGACAAGTAACTTTACACATTATATATGGAAAATGATATTACATTTCTACTTCTGGAAAATAACTTTACACGTCCACTCCTGGCAAATAAATATGCATTCATACACCAGCCAACTTTAAGCAAATACATTTGAAAATTTACACCACGAGTAATTAACTTGTCGACTCATGTCAAATAACAGTATATTCCAACTACTGATAAATATATTTTTCATGCCTTCTTTTGACAGATAACACTGCCCTGGCAAATAGAAGTGAGCCCTGCATTTTATCTGCAACAAATAAACCTAACCTCCACACTACTGACAAAAACCGCCCATGTCTATTTCTAGCAAATAATGTACCTTGTAAATTTCAGGCAAGTTGCTTGGACTGGCTGGCTACTTGTGGCATGCACCTTTACATACCCGCTTTTAAAAAAGATGTTTTTTTGGTCAACGTTTGGAAATTTTGTGTTGCTGCCCACCCCTGCTAACTAAGGTCATTCATTGCAAAAAAAAAGTGACCCACCTATTTATGGTCTCTTGGCGAATAAGTTTACCTGTCTGCTCCTGTCAAATCACCTTGCCTGTCACTCCTGGAGAATAGGGTACCCACATAGCCCTGTCCAAGAGTTTTGCCTGTCCACGTCCGGTGAATAGGATTACCTGTCAATATCCTTATCTGCCATTTCCTTGCAAACAAGGTAACCTGCATACCCACGTCTATAAGATATTGTCACCTGCCGAAACCTGTCAAATAACCTTGCCAGTTCTTCTGTGGCAAATAATATTTATGTATATTTCTGGGAAATAACTTTGTCTAATTCTGGGAAATAACTTTGTCTAATTCTGGGAAATAACTTTGTCTAATTCTGGGAAATAATGTTACCTGCCTACTTCGGACAAACAACGCAATGCAGGACATTGGATGTGTGCCATGCACGTTAGAGGAGAGGCCTGTCCATTTTTGCCCAGTATTGAAAATATAAAACAAGGATTGGCAAAACCAAGAAGACTAGTCTTTTGATAAAGCAGTGTGATGGTTTCATTTTTTAAAATTTTTATTGGAAGCATATGATACAAAATAAAAAATAACAATATCATGATCCCACCTACCCGTGGCTGCCATATACATACAATAAAAATGTTCGTTTTCTGTCCATTCAAAAAAAAAAAAAAAGAATACTTAGGACAGGTACAATAATGTACATCACATGAAAGTTTGATTCTTATTGGTGCAAAGAAAAGGTATTATTGGCTTTGAATTGCTGTAATCTGAAGACGTAGTCTAAACACACAAGAATGACTAAAACAATGCATAGGCAAAACGAAGAGGTCTGGCGGTAGCTGCTAGCCTTTTGGCTTTGTCAATGCTTTTCTTGTTTCCCATGGGTTTTGAAAATGTTATTCTTGGGGAAGCTGCTGAAGCTCTCAGCAGTCTAAAAAATATTGGCTAACAGAAAAAATATTTGTTGGGGTCTTAAAAAGCACTAATTGCTGTACTAGTCCTTTATCCTAAAGGGAACTATTTTGTGGATGTGCTCCCCATTAAAGGGCAGATGTTGTCAATCATAGTGAAGTTAGCCAATGTCTGAAGAGGGCTGATCTACTCCCCTATCCTGCATGCTGTAATCAGAGGTGTAACATAGGCTCCCACAGCACCCGAGGTGTGGGAGGGGCCCAAGCTCCAGGGGCCCCCTCAGCACAGTACCCTGACCTGAGAGCTCCTGATTGAGTCTGGGGGAGGGCTCCATGTATCTTGCAGGGAGGCCCCCTCAAGTTTCGTTACACCAATGGCTGTAATAGGACCCAGAGTCCCCCAGTCTGGGCCCTGCACCCCAAACTCAAACAAGACACTGACAGGACAAGGAACTGTTCATGGGTAAAGGTCATGTTTATTACAAGCGGGGCGCTAGAGGGCGCACGGCAAAATGGCCGCACTGGTGTGAGGCTCTGCCCGGCCGAGCCGACATCCGACAATTATCTGCTGCCATACGGGGTAAAAGTGCCCGTAAACTACTGGAGTGCTTCCCGGAATCCAGGCGACACCATATGGCGGGGTTGCTGGACCAGCGGCACCATTGGGAACACGCCGGCGGCGATTGGGAGTGAGGAGGCTGCCACTGAGAAAATGGCGACCGCTGCTCGCAGATAGGCCTCCCTGGGCCAGCACGCTGTGCGACCGTCCTGCAGCTGCCTCCTGTCCATAACGACGCTACGCGCTGGACTCTGATGCAGCGGCGGCCCCCCCCGGTGATACCGGGAGCCCAGTGAGGGAACTGTGCAGTGGTGCGGCGGAGCAATACTCGACTGCGGGGCCTACAGCTGCGGAGGTGCAATCGGCAGTATAGATATTGGCTGCGGCTACCTGTGGACTCGGATGCCCATCGGCGCCGGTTGCGGTGAGTGGGGTGCGCAGCTGGGCCTGGGCTACAACTGCGTAGGTGGGTGCGGACCCGGGCCTGGGCTGCGGCCTGCAAGCTGTGGCTGGTGCGGGGCATAGGGGATTTCGGCTGTTGCGGCTGCGGAGGGGCCGCGGAAGAGATCGCTGTCTGCCTGCTGCCACCGGGTGTTAAGCTGCGCTGGGTACTGGCATTCCTGGGAGTCTGTGGCGAGTACTCCCCCGGCTTGAGGTGTGATCTTGGGGCAACATCGCTATTCCCCCTCAACTCACTTGGCGGGCCTGCGCTGGAGGGTCCCATATTGAGGCCCAGTGGGTGACGCTGCAACCTTTCCACCCCCCGCTGTGTCTGCGATCTGTGGTGGTGCTGCCTGCTCACTTTGGGTGCCAGGTGGCGCATTGATGGGGCACACCATTGGGAAATACGCCTGAACTGCGAACTGCGCACTGGGCTGCATAAGCTACCGGGGCTACATAGGCGCTGATCCCCTCCGTGAGGGGGTGCAGGTGTAAAATGGGGAAGACGGACAAGTCCCAGCCACGCTTGACTTTCGACCTGCGCAAGCCCGCGAAAACTGCACAAAAGGCGGCCTCTGACTCGGAGGCGGATGCGCAGGCGGACGGCCCTACCACACTGGAAAGCACGCTGCTAGCCATGCAGTGCTCTCTGCAGGCCATAGAAGGCACAATGGCCTCGGTCAACCACCGCCTCGATCATATGTCCTCCCAGCTGGAGAAACAAAATGCACGCATGGGGGAGGTGGAGCAGAGGGTGTCGGACACTGAGGATGGTTTGAGCACTGTGGCAGAAAAAGCGCTAAATATGGAAAAAATACTGGCCGTGATTCAAGCCAAGAATGAGGAGTTAGAGGCGAGATCGAGGCGCAGTAATATCCGCATCACAGGCCTACCGGAGTCCACAAATGTGGGGAAAATGGAGACGTATATTGAGGGCCTGGTTTCGGAGATCTTCGGGCCTGAACATCTCTCCAGAATGTTCATTGTGGAGCGAGCCCACCGCTCGCTGGCTGCCCGTCCGGCCCCGGGTCTCCTCCCCGCCCTATAATTGCCAGGATCCTTAATTACAGGGACCGGGACACAATCTTAAGGCTCGCCAGGGAGAAGGGTCCGATAGTGCATCAGGGCAACGCTCTCTCCTTTTTTCCCGATTTTACGGTGGCAGTGCAGGCGGCCCGCAGTGAATTTGGCTCCGTCAAATCGCTCCTACAGGCCAATGGGGTCCCATACACCATGTTGTATCCAGCCCGTCTTCGCATTGGCGTGGATGGTGACTACAAGATTTTTGCATCTCACAAGGCCGCAAAGGAACGCGCTAAACATCTGAAGCGACAGCGACGAGAGTCTGGTACAGCACCTGAGGACGAATAGAAATAAAGCGATGTGAACACTTTCTCGAACTGGCACGCACATTAAGTTTCTTACATTGGCTGGTATACGATGGGCGCCTAACTCTATTGGAACATGTGGACGCTATACAACATGTGCTATTGGACCTCAATGCTGGCTGGGTTATTGTCTTTATCTTGCTTCCCTCCCCTGAGCTGCTGTCTTATAACTCCTCCTCTATTTAGATTCTCATGATGTCTTGAGTTCTCCAGCACTGGGTTCGGGAGGAGTCCCCCGGGTATTGGCACTGCTTGGCCGCAACTAGTAGGGACCTGCTTGATGTTTGTCCGTATAGGGTATGTACTGGAGTCGGGGTCATGGCACTAGTATACATCTGTGACTGTAAACATGGGCGATTCCCTGTATTGGCAATTTGTAGACCTACTCGGCCACCTCCTTTTCTGTGGGAGGTTAGTAGCACTCAGTGCCCCCCGTAAATGGGTATACCCCAAAGTTGTGCTTTGTTTATTGGGATAGGGGAGGGGGAAGGGGTTGAGCTATGGGATGGCTTTGGCGTGTTGGGGAAGCTAAAGTGGGTGGGGGAGGAGGGGTCCTGGGCTGGGCAGGCAGAACATGGGGGTTTATTGTTCGAATTATCACTGTGTGGGTAGGCACTGATTCCTGGTTATCCTTGAAGAGGATTGTCCATTCTTATGTTTCTGATGTCCCACTATGGCCGGCCGGCTACAATGACTTCTACATTTAAATTCCTGACTTGGAATGTTCGAGGCTTGAACACGCCTAAAAAGATTAGATCAGTGATTGCCTATTTAGATCGGGTGGGTGTGCATATTGCCCTACTGCAGGAGACACATCTAACCCGGGAGTCAGCTGGTAAGATAGGCGCACGCTGGTCGTGCGTAAAGGTGGCCTCGTCCTTCTCTAGCTACTCTAGGGGCGTGCTTATCCTGGTAAAGAGGGGTGTGCCCTTCACTGTGGTCAAATCAGAGACAGATGACTGTGGGCGAGTGGCGATGGTGCATGGATGCTTGGGTGGTGAAAGTGTGCTGATAGTCAATGTCTATGGTCCGAATGTGGATGACCCCTCATTTTACTCTGATGTGTGGCGGAGAATATCGAAGTTCCCCCCGGCCGCCATAATGTGGGGGGGAGATTTTAATTTGTGCTTGGATGCAGCCATAGATAAGGTAAGTAGTGGTATGTTGCGGCCTAAACTTGCGACAGACATGTTGCTAGGTCTGATGGATACTGGTCAACTAAATGATATTTGGCGCTCCCGGAATCCGGATGCCCGGGAGAGCACTTTTGCTTCGGCGGCCCATGGTTCCTGGTCCCGCATTGATTTTTGGCTAGTCTCAGCGCAGGTCTGTAATTGGACCACGGCGGTGTCGCATGAGGCACGTACTCTGTCGGACCATTCCCCTGTACTTCTGGAGCTGCAGCTCCCGGCCTACCGGAGACCGCCCTTTGCGTGGAGGCTTCAACCTTCAGAGCTCAAGGACCCGGTTTTCCACCAGACCGTGGCTGAGGCAGTTAGGAATTATTTTCGGGAAAATGAGGGATCTGTAGACAGCGCGGGCACGCTCTGGGAAGCGTTTAAGGTTACCATAAGGGGATCCTGTATTGGGGCCCAGTCTGGTATCCTGCGAGATATTCGCCGTAGAATACGGAAGTTGACATCTGACATATCCCAGCGGGAGCGAGAATTCGAGTCTGATCCATCCTCAGCTAAACTTGCGGCCATGAGGGAGCTTATCTGGGAACACAATGATGCGGTGGATCAGGAGCTATCACACTGCTCCAGACGTCGGATAGCGCGCTACTACGGAGAGGGTGGCCGACCGGGCCGCTCGCTCGCACATAAGATTTCGGAACCGCGCCGTCAAGATGACATTGCTGAGCTGTTAGATGAGAATGGGATCGCCCGTCATTCAACTGTGGACCTCTGCGACACGGTTTTGCGATTCTATACAAGTCTCTATGCCACCAGAGAGTCTCCATCGGCGGCGGAGATAGATGCCTATCTCGACGAGATAGCGTTAGGATGGTTGTCTCCAGCACATCGAGAACACCTCGTACAACCATTCGGAGTGGAAGATGTCAGGGAGGCTATCACGTCTTTACCAACCTGTAAAGCTGCAGGACCTGACGGACTACCTGGCGAATTTTACAAAACCTATGCAGCGGACTTGGCCCCTCGGCTCCTAGCTGTGTATGCAGAGGCTTATGACAGTGGGACACTGCCGCACTCCCTCCGGGAGGCCCTCCTTGTCACCCTATTGAAACCAGATAAGCCCCCAAATCAATGCGGCTCCTACCGACCTTTGTCCATCATCAATATCGACGCAAAGATTCTCGCCAAAATGATCGCCACCAGGTTGCAACCGTTAGTTCCTCTACTGGTGTTGCCTGATCAGTCTGGCTTCGTCACGGAGCGCTCTACGACACACAACTTGCGTACGCTCTTCGCCACGCTACACTACTTTGAACCTGATTTCCAGGCGGTGGCCGTGTTACTCGACGCAGCTAAGGCCTTTGACTCTTTGCAGTGGCCCTTTATGTTTGCCGTGCTGGGCCGCATGGGCTTCCCACCTTTCTTTCTGCAGTGGCTTAGGGTGCTTTACAGCGGACCGGTGGCTCGCGTTCGGGTTAATGGGTGGGTGTCCTCATTGTTTTGCATTGAACGGGGTACAAGGCAGGGGTGCCCTCTGTCTCCTATGCTTTTCTCTTTGGCGCTGGAGCCCCTCGCCTGCATGCTGCGTCAGAAACACGCCGCGGCGGCTCTGAGGTTCAGGCTGCGACCCTTAATTGTCTCACTTTACGCAGATGATATGCTGCTGTATGTCCGCGAACCTGCTATGTACCTATCTGCGCTGCTGCAGAGTACGTAAAATTTGAAAGATTCTCGGGCCTGGGGATTAACTGGTCCAAGTCCGTAGTGTTTCCACTAACTGCGCGAACAACTGAGGTCGAGGTGGACTTCCCGTTGGCCTGGACATCTGACCCGGTCAAATATCTTGGAGTTTGGGTGCACAGAGATCCGGCTGTAGTTGTCTCCGAGAACTATGGTCGCACGATTTCACGTATATCTGAACAAGCCGTGCGGTGGGCACACTTACCTCTATCATTAGCGGATAGAATTGCCGTTGTGAAGATGGTCTTTTTGCCCAAGCTGTTGTATTTTTTCGTTAACATCCCTATCAAATTGAATATGGCACTGTTCCGCACGTTGCAGTCTGCGCTCTTAACGTTTGTATGGGGTGGTAAGAAACCCCGGTGCCGATGGGATCTGCTGGTGCTACCATTTGACCGCGGTGGTTTCGAGGCCCCAGACTTTCGTCTTTACTATCTATGTGCGCAGGCGCAATTCGCACATTACTGGCATTTCCCCCAGCGCTTTCAGCCTCATGTGGCGATTGAGTCGGATGCTGTTTTTCCTCTTCCAGTACAGGCAGTTGCTCTTACGGGGGAACAGGAGGCCCACGAAATGAGATCAACCCCACGCAGTGCACGGCGTGGGCGTGGCGAGATGCTTGCGCTACGGGCTCATCTTTCTTATTTATACGCTCCATTAGTACCATTAGTCTCACATCCTGATATCTCTGCGGCACGAGAGGCGACTGCCAGGAAAGAACTCACAGCTGCGGGCATCACCACACTGGGCGACTTATATATGGGCGGTCAATTTAAAGACTTACAGGCGGCGCAGGGTGGCGTAAATCGACCTTTTATGTTTAATTTTACCTATGTCCGGGTCCGGCAAGCTGTCCGTGCGGCATACCCGAATTATCCAGCCGAACCTACCACTCTGCGGGCGCTGCAGGTGATGCTCTCAGGTGCGTCCCGAAGGGGTCTAATTACTAGGCTGTATAACGCCTCGCTGCGGGAGCGGGAGCAAGAAGACTCCTCCTCGTGTGTACGGTGGAGAACGATGTTGGGCACCCCTATTACACCGGAGACTTGGAGGGAGTGTTGTCAGCTCACGGGACGTCTCACAGCTAATTGTAACCTCAGAATTATTCATTTTAAATTCCTGCATCAGGTATATTACTCCCCCCTACAACTACACAAATATGGTCTGAGAGAGGCTGCTAACTGTGTGAGATGTGGAGCTCCGGATGCAGATTTTCTCCATGTGGCTTGGGTGTGTCCTGGTGTGCTTGCGTTCTGGACTGCAGTGACGACCATGCTTACGGCTGTTGTGTCGGAACTTGTGTGCTGTACCCCCGAGATGTGCTTGCTAAGCCACGTCAAACCTCTCAAGCCGGGTAACAGGCGCCTAGTGGCAATCTCGACCCTTTTCGCAAAAAGGGCAGTAGCGCAGTGCTGGGGAGCCAAGGCAGTACCCACTGTTAACAAATGGCTTAAGGACTTACTGTACTGCAGGGATCAGCTTCGGATATATGGAGAAGAGCTACCTGAGTCTTCCCGCCCCAAGGACTTTTGGGCTCCCCTTACAATATATTTGATGTCCCACCCTGACCTGGCATGAACGTCGGACGCCCCTAGGAGAGGGGCCCGTTGGCTGGCATGGCAAATGCTGTCTCCCTATGGGACATCACTAAAGGTGTGTTCAAGTTTGCTGGCCATAGATGTGGACTGTGTAAGAGAGTCTTTATCGGTGTCACCACCCACCATGTATACGTTGATTTTTTGCAATAGGCGAAGTGTTTTGGAATTCTGATAAGGATCTGCCTGGGAGGGAGGGGAGGGGGTATGGGAGGGAGTTATTGCGAAATTATCTTTCTGATTTCATTGACTTGAATATTTGCTTGTGTATTCTGATTTGTAATTATGCACTAAAATCAATTAAAAAAAAAAAAAATGTTTATTACAAGCATGAGAAGAACACAACATAACATGTACCACGTTATGGTCAAGTGGGAAAAATACCATACAGTAAGCTTTGTAATACATCTGTCAGACTCTAGAACACTACACACTAAGTGAAGTTATTATCAAATAATGTAGCACCCTTCTGCTTCCTGTCGTCTCTCCTGCATCTCGTGAGATGGGCGACAGGAAGAACCCTAGAGGTGAGGTCCCCTTAGCCCCTCCCAACCCAAGGGCCAGAGCATCACAAGAGCACGGGGGCCTGTTCCATGGTGGACCCGAGTCCTAACGCCGCGCCCCTCTAAGGGGCGTGGGGCTCTGGTCATAGGTGGAAGAAAAATGTAAATGGCACAAACCAGACCAATGGATGGAGAGGGCTGTCTGAAAGTCACTATAAGTAAATATGTTGTACAGATAATTTTAATAAAATCAAAAGGTATTAGCCTTCCAACCCTGGCACTGAAATGTAAGTGAATGTGCATATGTAATCAGAAAAAACGCTGTCACTCACGGTTCGCCTTTTGCTCCATGCTGTATGCTATGCTGGTGGAAGTAAAATGTGAATGGCATTCGAACAAACCAATGGATGAAGAGGGCTGCCTATGCATTTTTTTATTTCTGATTTTTTTTTTTAAATACGATGCTGGAGGGACAACTAAAGCTACCTCCAGGCCAAACTTAGAAGTAACGATGTCATCCTGAAAAATGATGCAATTCCCTCTTCTCATAATCCAACCAGAGCGCACAAGTTTTCAAAGGAGAAATACTTAAAACACGTATGTGGGGTTAATACATATATTCCAGCACAGATGCCCCGGTAATTTACACATGTTGTATTGTAGCGCTCTGAAAGCATTTCAGCGCGCACAGAGGTTAAGATTCAACTTCCCAAGCAGGCCCGTTGCCTGGGCAGCTCCCTGCTTGCAGCCTGGCTGCTGGGTGTGTCAGCTGCACATTTCTCTGCTCTGTTCCTTCCTCGGGCATCTGTCTGTCCTGATGACCTACGGCGCCTGGTCTGTCACTGCTTCCAGCGGTGCCTCCGGGGGGGTGCACGAGCCGACGGAAAGATGGATAACGCCTGCACGTGCTTGGTTGTGTAGCATACAAAGGAGGTGGGAGGGATTTGTAGTCATTCCCTGCGTGTCGCTTCTTCCGTCCTCTTCCTTCCGGCCTGCCCGGGAAATTAGGGGCGCCAAGTCCACCGCCCACTCGCTCCTTTTTTAGCACATTCGTGGCACATCACAAAAGAGAGGCACCGTGCCCATGTGCTCGGGTGGGAAAGGCTCGATATTTCTTTGGTGAAGGCCCAGCTTAGATCCCGTCCGTGCCAATGTGCCTCTGGTACTTGGTGCCAAGGTGAGTCACACTGATACACACACAATGGAATATATGGCGCCTTTCAGTTCTGCCACAGTTCTGCCAGGCACTGTCGGCCGGATGTATTTGTTGCCAAGTGTTACAAAGAGGCTGTGAAACTCCTGGGTTCCTAAGAATGAATGGGCACACATACAAACCCGCTCATGCCAAGTCCAAGAAACACGCTCTCTAGTGCATGGGGGTGTTTGAAAGCGGTGCAAGGAGGAGGGCTCTGCCTTCACCCAACAGCAGGACTGAGCCACCCTGTTGCCACTCTCACACCCGAGTTGTTAGTGCCTCCGTGAAATGGGTGAGTGTGGCTCAGACCTGTCAACTCACATGGTGCCACAATGTCTCACACAATTTCATCTCCCTTCACACGCTCACCCTGTGAGAAGCCGAATTCACGCGATGGCAGGGAAGACGAGCTGGAAACCACTGCACAAAGGTGCTTTCCAGCTGGTCTTTGGAGGCTGTAAGCAGCCGATGTCCATTAAGGGCTATGAAAACACCCCAGAAAATCGGTGACAGCATCAACAACCCTTTGTTGTTCTTTTTTTGTTGTTGAGGGGATAAGAGAATTGGAGGAGGTTGGAGCGCCTCTAAGGTAGCTCTCAGCACAAGGCCCCCCCTTCCTAGGCCCCACCACCTCCTTACATGGTGACATTTATTTATAAGTTGGTGTGTCTGTGATTCACACCCATACAAGAAAAGCCTCTAGAAGGCTCAGGCTTCAAGTGGGATGGGAAAAGTGGGCGGTCTCTAAGAGGGGCGTGGCCTAAGAAGCATAACTATTCTTTCTAAAAGGTGTGGCCTATGTATATAAGAGTGTGGTTTAAAACAGGCAATCTAAAATCCTGCCCTTTCTTTAGCTTGCCACCTGACAAGTATTTTGGTGTCTCTCTCTGAGCTTCCTGTTATTGCATCCAGACATATCACACAATAATGGACGTGCACCTAAAACAAGTCAGGCCTTATTGGCTTTGCCAATGCTTATTAGCAGTAACTATATAATGGGTAATCACAATGATTTTGTTGGGAATAATTGGAATTGAAAATATTTAAATTCTGAAAATATAAAACTGTGAATTAAATATTACTGACATCTGTGGAAGTGGTGATAGAGTGTCTCAGTTACTAAAGTTTTCTCCTTCACCTCAGTTTCCTCAGTTTCCTCGGCAGTCTCTCACTCTGTTACACAATTACACCCTTTTTTGTCCTTGCATATTTTTGAAATTCTCCATCTGCATATCTCGCACCTCATGTGTTTCCCCTTCAGCATCCTCTCCTCTCTCCTCTACATGTACTTCCTTGCTACACACAGAAGCCACTCACCTATAAGCACAGATTTATCTTTTGCTTTTGCCCTTGTAGTATTTTAGACATCTGTGCACCTCCTTCACACACTTTTGCATATATTCATCTCATTACTCTGTGAACTCTGCAGAAAGGCCAAGGATTGGTGGAGCATGTATTCTGAAACCCTCTTTGCTGCCGTTTTTGTTCACCTGCTGACCTGCAGCCACGCACCGGCACAGCCCTCGGAACTCCTGGTGGGACGCAGGTCCCAGGAGCAGAGTCGCGCCATAAACACTGCCGTGCACACTCCGGGGGGGGGGGACTACAGACCCCAGAGTGCACCACCGCTTTGCCCATCTGCCGCGAGTGAGGAGGGGGAGGCGTCACCAACGTGCTTATAGCGCAGCCTCTCTCACCGCGGCGCGGGAACCTCTTTGTTGCCGTTTTTGTTCACCTGCTGACCTGCAGCCATGCACCGGCACAGCCCTCGGAACTCCTGGTGGGACACGGGTCCCAGGAGCAGAGTCGCGCCATAAACACTGCCGTGCACACTCCGGGGGGGGGGACTACAGACCCCAGAGTGCACCACCGCTTTGCCCAGCTGCCGCGAGTGAGGAGGGGGAGGCGTCACCAACGCTCTTATAGCGCAGCCTCTCCCACCGCGGCGCGGGAACCTCTTTGCTGCCCTTTTTGTTCACCTGCAGCCACGCACCGGCACAGCCCTCGGAACTCCTGGTGGGACGCGGGTCCCAGGAGCAGAGTCGCGCCATAAACACTGCTGTGCACACTCCGGGGGGGGGGGACTACAGACCCCAGAGTGCACCACCGCTTTGCCCAGCTGCCGCGAGTGAGGAGGGGGAGGCGTCACCAACGCGCTTATAGCGCAGCCTCTCCCACCGCGGCGTGGGAACCTCTTTGCTGCCGTTTTTGTTCACCTGCTGACCTGCAGCCACGCACCGGCACAGCCTTCGGAACTCCTGGTGGGACGCGGGTCCCAGGAGCAGAGTCGCGCCATAAACACTGCACGTGCACACTCCGGGGGACTACAGACCCCAGAGTGCACCACCGCTTGCCCAGCTGCCGCCGAGTGAGGAGGGGAGGCGTCACCAACGCGCTTATAGCGCAGCCTCTCCCACCGCGGCGCGGGACGAAGCCCGGACCAAGGGCGGGCCCGTCTGAGTCCGTCCGAGACCGACTGAGGCTGGGCTGGGCCACCCCTCTTTTTCACCACATCTCACCATCTTCCTGTGAGTCCCACTGCATGTACATTAGCTCATACTGAGCTTTGCTGAACAGGGCCGAGACTTTGGGGGTTCTACAGAGTAAACTTTTAGATTGTATGCTATTTTAATATCTGAGGGGTGAATGCTTCCTCCAGTGAACTGATTTACATTAGTTGGTTTTGTCCCAGGATTGAGGAGGCCTAGATAGTAAACAATTATGGGGAAAAGCACCCCCCCGCGCACAAGGCCAACAACCAGGCAGAAAGCCCCTACTCGAACCCCTACTATTCACTCTGCTGTCCAACCAACCGCTATCGATAGAATGTTGCAACAAGCAATAGGAGCTGTCTCCAGTGAAATAGAACGCACTGAGAGACGACTTTCTTTAACCCCAATGCTCCCAAGTATTTCTCAAACCATGGAGCCAGAAGCCCCTCACTCACCCCAACCACCAGTTGTCCCCTCTATTCTAGAACTATTACCTGTCCAAGATACCCCAGTCCCAAAAACTACCAGCAGGATCAGGACAGGTGGGGGGGCAAAAAGGAAAGGAGCCCCTCGGAAGCCAATTGACCGTAAGGGAGGTAAATCTGCGAAACGCAATTCAGGGGTAGAGCTAAACCAACTGCCAGGGGGCTATATTCCTGATGAAAGTGGTAACAAAACCTCTGAGCCCCCAGTATGGGTATCGCACCTGTCAATCAAGCTAAAAGCATACCTCAAACACCTTATAAAATCTGAACTCGAGGATGCAATGAGACGTATTGACAAGTTAAATACACATATGGATTCGTGGGGAATTAAAATCGATGCTGTATTGCATACCATTCAATCTACTAAATTACCAAACAGGGTAACTACAACCCATGGAGTTCAGACAACTCGGTCGGCTTGCCCTCAGCAACCCTCCTCTGAAGGGGAAAAATCTGACGAGCAAACGAATCCATCCATTCCAATATATCCGACCCACAGTTACCTTGCATCATAGGGCGCCCCACTCCACTGACAATTCCCAAGATTGTAGGGCTGTGACAACCACTCATGACTTACCAACTGAACACCAGGCCCAAAGAATTCGTGAAGCAGACACCAGAAATCCATCTCACTCTAAGCAAAGGGAAACAAACACCACTCTCCCCGCATAGATCTGCCCCCAGCATCAACACCCTATGTTGTCATTTTAGCTGGAGTACCTGAGCTGGAAAATGGTCGAGGGAATCATATTTGGAATTGAAAAATAAAACCATCTATTGGCTAAATAAATACAGGCCGCTGCCCTATACAACACATAGTGAAATCCTATTTACTCGTAGGGTTAGTTAGATGGGGCAGAGACAAAAAGACATTCCAGGGGACTGTGTTCTAATTAATTTTAGAGATAGAAGGGCGGTCCAACACATCCTCGAATGGGGGCCACGTAGGGAGACAGGAGGTATCCAGACACTTCCCTGGGCTACTTTTACCCTCCATGCCCCCTGATAGACAGAGTGGGGAGCGTGTACAAAAAATGGGAGTTGAGAGCCCAGAGGGTAATCCGCTAAAACCAGGACAGGGATCGGAAAACAATATGACATTTAACATTCCTGTTAGTAATAGATTTAGCTCCCTAGACCTGGTCGATTGACTATCTCCCGTTGACAAAAACTTGAACCCTATCATTATCCATCCACCGGAGCCCCAATTTCCGGAAAGACCAGAGAATGGTGACCAACTTGCTGAGAATATCCATGAAGCTAGCGCATCGGCTGGTATTTTTAGTGCACCCGCCAGGACTCTAGGCGACCCAGACTGTATTATGCAGAATGAGCTAGGGCCCAATGAACAGGCTAAAACTCTCCAACAGGTAATACACCAGGATGGGCGTCCCCTACAGAACACTAAGGGGCATATTTACGTTCCTGGCGCATCCCTGCATATCAGCAGGGATGCGCCAGAAATGCGTCACGCAAGTTTACCCTTGCGCCACGTCCGATGCGCCGCATTTACAATGCGGCGCATCGTGGCGTGCAGGATAAGCAGATGTGTGACGCATCTGCCGGCGGAAGGTTGGCGCAGTGCTGAAGTTGTGTCGCAAGCGCGGCGCAACTCCAGCACTGTTCCAACCTTCCCTATCCCTAACATGGTGCGTCAATCCTTACGCCTGCTTGAAGCAGGCGTAAGGATTCGACACACCAGCGCTCGGAAAAGTGACTGCGTGAAATCTTGTAGATTTCACTACGTCACTTTCGGCGGCGCTACCTGCGCTGAACGCCCCCTGCGCGGTACGCCCACATGAAACCTGACGCAGGTTTCATGTGGTGCAGGGGTTTACTACGTGACGCATCTCCCTAGATGCGTCACGTTGTAAATATAGCGCAACGTGGCGCATGGTTTGCGTCGCTGCTGCGTCACATACATGACGCAACGGCGGCGCAAAAGTGGCGCAAGGGGCTTGTAAATAGGCTCCTAAGATTTTATCCTGGAATATAGCCGGTCTCAGGTCAAAAATGGTTCACCCAGACTGGGGAGACTTCATAGACAGCCACGAGCTATGTCTCTTTCAGGAGACCTGGTCAATGATGCATTTACATAGAGTGGGCTATGTGGCATATTGTACTCCAGCCGTCCAGGGGCCTAGAGGGAGACCCTCGGGAGGTCTTTGTACTTGGGTGGGTACACATCTGGGTTGTAACATCAAAACAATAGACACCTCTGTAGGAGAGTAGGATCTGCTTCACATGGGTACCCCCACTTTTTGCTGATGCTTCACTGTTTTTCGACCTTAGTCTGGCTGGGGCCCTGCTAATCAGAACCCCAGCCTAGCTGCTTCCTCTCTAAAATGGTTTCCATGTGCCTTAGGCACATCTCTGATTGGAATCTGGAGTGCCCTTACAAGTCCCTAGTATATGGTATACTATGTACCCAGGGCATAGGTACCTCAGAGGCCTACCAGGGGCTGCAGCATGTATTGTGCCACCCCTGGAAGGCCATCCAAACTGACACCACAGGTCTGCTACTGCAGCCTGGGTAAGGTGGTGCATGCACCCTTACTGTGATATAGGCTACCTATATCACTACATACATACACACATATAAACCTATAAGTCACTCCTATGGCAGGCCTTATCAATCCTGAAGGCAGAGTGCGTGGTTCCTATGTGAGAGGGTGCCCCTGCATGAGCTGGGCCCCTCTGCAGCGTTCGGAGACCCTTCTCTGATGCTGTTTGTAGTGCAGCCTGACCATATACTCTTAAGCGCATTATAACCTCACGTTAAATGCTAACTTTGGGATGGCTGCACGGAAGCATGTCGTGTTTGGTGTCAAACATCTTGGAATACTACCCCCCGCCAGTTCTGGCGGCGGGGTAGCATTCCACCCTTCTAGAGGAAAGACATGTACACACCGGTATACCCGGTACTGACTTTCCAGAGCCCTGGCATCACAAAATGGATGCCGCTGCCACAGACACGAGTCTGGCCTCCTGCTGCTGACCGAAACTCCGGCAGGGAGGCCTGGACAATAGGTTTCCTGTCCCAGGGAGGTGTGACCACCTCCCCAGACAGGATAGTGTGTATTGGGGCTGGGCGGGAGCACTCTCGGGTGCTTTGAAATCCTGCACTGGGGGCACACTTGGTGTCCCTGTGCATACCCCAGTTCAAACCGGCTCAGGGCTTCCAGCCCCTGCTCTGGTGAGAAACTGGACAAAGGGAAAGGGGTGTAACCACCCCTCTGCCCTGGCCCTCCCATAGGTGGGGCCACAGAGTATGTCCAACCCCCTACCTTAGTGTAAGTAGGGGAACCCAGTTCTTAGGACTTTAGATTTACCTGGACGAAACTCTGACACAGAATCTTGGACCTTCGACGCTCTACTTTAAGATTAGAGGACTGAAGAATCTCCCTTGGGGTCAAGGAGTGACTCCCCTGCTTGGCAGGCACCAAAGAAGCAATTGTCTGGTCTGCATCTCTGAAGCTCCTGTCGGATGCCGAAGTCTTTGCATCACCAGAGGTGGATTTCCAGACTTCCCCGAGGCTGCCCTGAGTCCCCAGCAAAGCTGAGGCCCGTAGCTGTCGTGGGTAACGTGGAACCGTGACCCCTGAAGACCAAATGCATTTGCAAGTGCATCCTCTTCTGGGTCTTCCACGAAGTCGTGCTTTGGGCTCCGAGTAGCCCCAACCTCCAGCACCAACTGCACTGAAGATCACTGGCCTCCACTCCACGAGTGTCCTGTGAGCCAGCTCCACGTGCACCGTCTCGAGGCTCCTTCGCGGTCGCTAGTCCGTTGGCTAGTAGGCCCTCCCGAAGGCCAATCATTTTTTGCTTGGGCTCCCTGGTTGCTCCAGGTGTGCCCTGACTTATCCTTGCTGGGTGAGTCCCCCAGACCTTGCTGGTCTGCAACATTGTCCTTCTTCTATTTCCACGAGACTTGCTGTTGCCAAGGCTTGTTGGGTCCAATCCGGTCGCCGACACCCCTGCAATCGACAGACGTTGTGGGACAGCTCGAATCCAGCTCCTGGTTGTCGTCGACGCCTCCTGGACCTCGTGGCTGAAGAGTCAAGACGACCGTCAACCTACCTGAAGCACTCGACATCGGTGGGCATCTGCTCATCGCCTCCTGGTCACTGGCTAGTGACCCAGACTCTGTCCCCTCTGCTTTCAGGTTCTTCAGATCTTCGATCCACCTTTGGATCCACCTGAACACTTTTCGACTTGGCCGCCAGCAGCACTTTGCAGCAGATCGCCATTGAAAGCGACAGACGAAACCCGACCCGAAAGACACCTATGCACCCGGCTCCCCTGGGTGAGGTAACTCGAGTACTCTGATGCTCCCGTGGGTATTGACACCAGAACAGCCTAGTTCTCAAAGGGTTTGCTCCAAGTCCTCCTCTAAGTGTCCCTTTTCTTTTAAATTCTAATCGCGACTTTCCCCATAGAAGTTAACGGTGGTTCGCGGCTGTGTTCATACACTGCACGCGTCCCCCGTGGGTCCCCTGTGTCACTGCCTTGGGTGGTTCCTTGTGGTCCAAGCACTTCTACAGGCTCTAGGCCTTGTGTCTAGCTCAGTCGTGGTTCTTATACCACTTTATTGGTATATGGTTTGGTACGCCCCTGGGGCTCAAACGTGTATTTGTGCTATTACTGTAGATAACTAACTTATAACGTATGTACTTGAACTCTAGCCTCATAAAGAGACTAGAGGGGTGTGTTTAGTAATAAATACATATATTTTGAATATATACCTGGTGTGGTCCTCTTTCATTTGGTCACTCAAGAGATTATAGACTGGTAAAACAAGCTGCTTTACATTCCTTCAAGACTTAGCCTGAAGGCTGCTCTCCATAGCTACCACTAGGATAGCTTTCAATAAAGGTTGTCTTTAACCTATCTCCAATAAGGGGTTGTTTGGACTGGTGCAAGGTGCCCACTTATAATTAGTGGACAGCATATGCCAGGCCAACTTCTCACATTGGTGTGCAGCGTGTGGGATTCCAGCTTGCTATTGTTTTACCAGATAATCTCAATTGAATTGATCAACTGAAAACCACTAAGGGTACCTAAGGTACATATAAATCAAGCTTAGTAATACAGTAAGTTCTACTGAACTTAGAGTTGTGTGTTAAGGGATAGCACACCCTTTCTACAACTCAAGAGAGTTTAGTAGGCCACACTAGAGTAGGTAGGTCATACACCACACCTCACTAGTAATGTCTTCAAAGCCAGGACCCAGTGAGTCCTTGCCAGAAGCCAGTGGGCTTCTTCCCTCCAAGTATGATAAACTCCCATTCTTGGAATTGAGAGCATTATGCAATACTAGGAAGTTGAAGGCAGGCAAAGTGCCAGCACCCAACACCTCAGGGAGGTGTTACTAGCTGATGATCTCAGCAGGCCCCTAGGGTCTGAAGGGGTAGGCAAAGAGGGTGGGGCAGAAGATGAGGAAGGGGCCAGGGGTGAAGAAACCCAGGCCCCCCTCTGAAACTGGCCAGGAAGGTGAAAATGACCTTGTCCTGGAAAACCCAATTCCTCCTGTGGAGGAGGAGGAGGGAGAGGATCAGAATGACCTCCCTTTGTCCCCCAGGAAGAGTTCTGAGTGTGCCCAGAAGGTCTAGGTCTCCTTCTCAGGAGTCTAACCACTCTGACACCTCAATAGGGACCTCTGTCTCCTCTCATAGGAGGGAATCCTCTCATGAGAGGAGAAAGAGACTGATTCAATATGAGCAAACTTAGCTTGAACTCAGAAAACAGCAATTGGCTATAGACAGGGAGTCCCTAGATCTCTATAGAGAGAGACAAAAGTTGGGACTAGAGTCCCATGGTGGCAGCAGTTTCCCAAAGATAGGGAAAGGTCTTATGACCATAGAAACCTGAGCAAGATTGTCCCTCCCTACCAGAGTGGGGATGATATCCACAAATGGATAACTGCTCTAGAGAGGGCCTGTAAAGTACAGAGGGTCCCTCAGGAGCAGTGGGCAGCAATCTTGTGGCTCTCCTTTGCAGACAAAGGTAGAGACAAGCTCCTCACTGTTAGAGAGGAGGATGCTGATAATTACAAAGTCTTGAAGAGTGCTCTAATTGATGGGTTTGGCCTAACCACTGAACAATACAGGTTAAAGTTCAGGGATACCCAAAAAGCACAGACTCAAGACTGGGTGGACTTTGTTGATTGTTCTGCCAAGGCTCTGGAAGGTTGGTTATTGGGCAGTAAGGTATGTGACTTCACAGGATTGTACAATCTGATAATGAGGAGCAGATTCTTAATAACTGTCAAAATCAGCTGTTGCATCAGCACCTGGTAGACTCTGATCTGACCTCTCCCAAGAATTGGGAAAGAAGGCAGACAAATGGGTCAGAACCAGGGTGAAGCAGAAGGTACAGAACCAAGGTGGTGACCCTAAGAAGCAAGATTCGAAAACCTCTGATAAGGGTGGGGAGAAGGGTAAAGATCAAAAGTCTTCACAAGGCCCCCAAAAATCTTCTTCAGGTGGGGATTCACAGTCTACCAAAGGGAAAGGCCAAAGGAAACCATGGTGCAAGGTCTGTAAGCAAAAGACCCACTGGACCAGTGATTGCACCAAGTCCAAAGACTCGACTCCAGCCCCCACCAATGCCCCTAAGGCACCTGCTCCCCCTAGTGCAGTTATAGTTGGTGGTGGGACTACACAAGCCAAGGGTTTAGTAGGGTTGACCCTGGGTAAAGAGATGAGCTCTGACCTAGTCAGAGAACTCACTCAGGCTGTCCTAGTCTGTGATGGAGGCATGGATATGACCTCCTCTGTGAGTCCCAGTAATCTGGGCAAGTACAGACAACAGCCTTTAATCAATGGAAGTGTCGTGGCCTGGAATCCTCAGGATCGTACGTTGCTCAATAAGGGTCCACCTCTCGACACCCCCACAGGTCTGATTAGAACACACAGACACTATGGAGTGATCAAGAGGGGGAAGGAAAGGAAGGGAACAGCAGGAGGAGACCTGTAAAAAGAAGAACACCGGGATCAGCAAATAACAGTGTAAATCTTCCTACCCTACCCTTCTCCTTTCGGATCTATCTAGGGAACCGTACCTGTAAAAGAAATAAACTTCTCCTGGAATTCGGTTAACCTATATGGTGTGTGGTTGCACTCAGTCAGATCTAAAAGAAAAGCATAGAGTCAACTAGTATAGTAACCCTTTTCCCATAAACCCTTTTCCCCTAATACAGTTGATAGGAACTAAGATTATCTAACCTACCATTAAGGTATTAAATGAGGGGCTGAAACAGGGGTGCGGAAGAGCTATTCTCCTGCTCACTCACTGCACTCCTGCCAAAGAAATATACAAGAAAAAAGGCATGACTTCATAAACCACAATGCACCACATTCTCTCTAGGCAAACACGATACATTTTTGGCACAATCCCCCATTGCTTCTTGGTTAATTGGCCATATAAATAGATGATAAAGAATAAGGAATGGTTGCTTGGTAAGAAACTCCTTGTTTCTTCCTTCGACCCAACAAAGTCTTAAACAGTTCGTATTTTGTATGTGAGGCGTTTTCTCCACATGAACCACAACTTGCCAGTTCTCCAATTGAGAGTAAACGCTCTGTTATTCACGAAGCCAAAATTGATTCTGTAAAGATCTGTATCTCTTGTTGTCATCACAAGAGTGCAAATACTAGTAACAACCAGGGTTATTTCATTCCTAGAGATTGTGCTTTAACTGAGACAGTTGCTCCGCCATGAACCTAGGAAATTGGTTCAACCACGGAGCAACGTGAAAGCACACCACAACGCCTTCGCCACGCTAGAAAGAGCTGCTTCGTGAGATAGCTTAAAAGTAGCAGTGTGGTGCCCGAGGCACCCTTACCAGCCTCTTCTCGTCCTCGGCGCAGCTCTTGTGAAAAGTAATCGGCACCTCTCCAATGCCCCGGAAGCGTTCTTCAATGAACTGTCTCAGAGCGTGGTGACGTCAGAGACGTCCGAACCGCAAAGGCTCATGGGGGCTGTAGTTTCCTAATGCCGATATCGCGCTTTAACGCGTCGCTGCAGTGTTCCTCCAGCGCCCCTCCTATGGGACGTGACAGGAAGAGAGGCTTTGGCATTTAGGGACACAGGGGCAAGTGTCACCATGGTGACACAAGACCTTGTGAATCATGGGCAGATAATACTTGGTGAAATGTACCAAGTGACCAATGCTAGCAACGTCAGAACAGACCATACTCTGGCAGTTGTTAACTTCTCCTGGGGAGGGGTAACTGGCCTTAAGAAGGTTGTGGTAAGTGCAGACCTACCCGTTGAATGCTTGCTTGGCAATGACTTAGAAACTTCAGCTTGGGCAGAAGTGGAGCTCAGGACCCATGCAGAAATGCTGGGGATCCCTGCAGATGTGTTTGCTGTGACCAGGTCACAAGCCAAAATGTCTAGCACTGAACAGGCCTTGGATTCTGGAATAATGGATCAAGTGCCCTCCAAGAAGAGGAGTAGTAGGGTAAAGGCAGTGCCTTCCCCCTTGGCTCAGAAGGAAGATCAGTCCCTTGAGGGGGATGATCTCAGTCCTGAGGAAGGAACTGTCCCAGAGGAGCTTGAACCTGAACAGGTTGAGTTCTTGGGGACATGGGGACCTTCCAGGGCAGATCTGAGCCAGGAGCAGCAGAGCTGCCCCTCTCTTGAACCCCTCAGACAGCAAGCTGCTGCTGAGGCTGCTGGGAAAGCTAGTGGTCCCCATACTGTGTATTGGGATGATGGACTCTTGTACTCAGAGTGTAGAGACCCCAAGCCTGGTGCTACCAGGAGGTTGGTTATACCTCTGAAGTTCAGGGGCTTCCTATTGACCCTAGCCCATGATATTCCCTTAGCAGGTCACCTGGGACAGAACAAGACTTGGGACAGAATTGTCCCTCACTTTCACTGGCCCCACATGTCTGAAGACACCAAGGAGTTTTGTCGCTCCTGTGTAACCTGCCAGGCCAGTGGCAAGGCAGGTGGCACTACAAAGGCCCCCTGATACCACTACCTGTGGTGGGGGTTCCCTTTGAAAGGGTGGGGATTGACATTGTTGGTCCCATGGATCCCCAAACAGCATCTGGGCACAGGTTTATCCTGGTGGTAGTGGATCATGCCACCAGGTACCCAGAGGCTATTCCCCTTAGGACCACTACAGCACCTGTGGTGGCAAGGGCCCTCCTGGGAATTTTCTCAAGAGTGGGCTTCCCTAAGGAGGTTGTATCAGACAGGGGTGCAAACTTTATGTCTGGATACTTAAAAGCAATGTGGAAGGAGTGTGGAGTGACTTACAAGTTCACCACACCCTATCACCCACAATGCAATGGTTTAGTTGAGAGATTCAACAAAACCTTGAAGGGCATGATTAAAGGGCTCCCAGAAAAGCTTAGGCGAAGATGGGACATACTCTTGCCCTGCCTTTTATTTGCGTACAGGGAGGTGCCTCAAAGGGGGTTGGCTACAGCCCTTTTGAACTTTTGTTTGGTCACCCTGTCAGGGGTCCACTGTGCTTGGTGAAGGAAGGATGGGAGTTACCTCTCAAGCCCCCAAAGCAAGACATAGTGGACTACGTACTTGGTCTCCGCTCCCGGATGGCTGAGTATATGAAAAAGGCAACTAAAAACCTTGAGGCTAGCCAGGAACTTCAAAAGGCCTGGCATGACCAAAAGGCTGTACTGACTGTTTACCAGCCAGGACAGAAGGTGTGGGTGTTGGAGCCAGTGGCCCCAGCAGCTCTCCAAGACAAATGGAGTGGACCCCATATCATTGTTGAACAGAAGGGTGAGGTTACCTACTTAGTAGACCTAGGAACACCCAGGAGTCCCCACAGGGTTCTCCATGTCAACAGGTTAAAACCATATGTGGACAGGGCAGACATGGGCTTGCTCATGGCTACTGATGAGGGACAGGAGGAAGAGAGTGACCCACTCCCTGACCTGCTCTCACAGAACCTAGTGATGGGTCAGTGGATGGTGTAGCCTTGGCAGGCAGCCTCACTACCCAGCAGCAGACTGATTGCAGACAGGTGCTCAATCAGTTCAGACACATATTCTCACTGACACCCAGTCAGACTACCTGGTGCACTCATGAAGTGGACACTGGGGACAGTCTGCCTATTAAAAATAAGATTTATAGGCAACCTGACCATGTCAGGGACTGTATCAGGACAGAAGTCCAGAAGATGTTGGATTTGGGAGTTATTGAACCCTCAGATAGCCCTTGGGCTAGTCCAGTGGTCCTTGTGCCAAAACCTCACACCAATGGTGGGAAAAGAGAGATGAGGTTTTGTGTGGACTACAGGGGTCTCAATGCAGTCACTAGGACTGATGCCCATCCAATACCAAGGGCAGATGAGCTAATAGACACTTTGGCCTCAGCCAAGTATCTAAGCACATTTGACCTGACAGCTGGCTACTGGCAGATCAGACTAGCTGATGATGCAAAGCCAAAGACAGCATTCTCAACCCCTAGTGGGCATTATCAATTTGTGGTGATGCCCTTTGGTCTGAAGAATGCACCTGCCACTTTTCAGAGGTTGGTGAATACAGTCCTTACAGGTCTGGAAGCCTATAGTGCAGCATATCTAGATGATATTGCTGTCTTTAGCTCCACCTGGGAGGATCACCTGGTCCACCTCAGAAATGTTTTGCAGGCCCTGCAGAAAGCAGGCCTGACTATCAAGGCCACCAAGTGCCAGATAGGGCAGAGTCAGGTTGTGTACCTGGGCCACCTTGTGGGTGGAGGCCAGGTTCAGCCACTGCAGAGCAAGATCCAGACCATCATGGACTGGACTGCTCCAACTACCCAGACTCAGGTGAGAGCCTTCTTAGGCCTGACTGGGTACTATAGGAGATTTGTCAAGGGGTATGGATCAATAGTGACACCCCTGAATGACTTAACTTCCAAGAAAATGCCCAAAAGGTTCAGTGGACAGTTAGCTGTCAAAAGGCATTTGATGACCTGAAGCAGGCCATGTGCACTGCTCCCATTCTACAGAGTCCTGATTACTCCAAGAAGTTCATTGTTCAAACTGATGCATCTGAATTGGGGGTAGGGGCTGTACTGTCACAATTGAATGATGAAGGTCAGGATCAGCCAGTAGCTTTCATTAGCAGAAGGCTGACCCCTAGAGAGAAACGTTGGTCAGCCATTGAGAGGAGGCCTTTGCTGTGGTCTGGGCTCTGAAGAAGTTGAGGCCATACTTGTTTGGTACTCACTTCCTTGTTCAAACAGACCATAAGCCCCTCTTGTGGCTAAAACAAATGAAGGGTGAAAACCCCAAACTGCTTAGGTGGTCCATTTCCCTACAGGGGATGGACTTCACAGTGGAACATAGACCTGGGAGTAACCATGCCAATGCAGATGGACTCTTTAGGTACTTCCACTTAGAACATGAAGACTTAACTGGGCAAGGTTAGTTTAATGTCCCTACGTTTGGGGGGTTGTGTAGGAGAGTAGGATCTGCTTCACATGGGTACCCCCACATTTTGCTGATGCTTCACTGTTTTTCGACCTTAGTCTGGCTGGGGCCCTGCTAATCAGAACCCCAGCCTAGCTGCTTCCTCTCTAAAATGGTTTCCATGTGCCTTAGGCACATCTCTGATTGGAATCTGGGTGCCCTTATAAGTCCCTAGTATATGGTATACTATGTACCCAGGGCATAGGTACCTCAGAGGCCTACCAGGGGCTGCAGCATGTATTGTGCCACCCCTGGAAGGCCATCCAAACTGACACCACAGGTCTGCTACTGCAGCATGGGTAAGGTGGTGCATGCACCCCTTACTGTGATATAGGCTACCTATATCACTACATACATACACACATATAAACCTATAAGTCACTTCTATGGCAGGCCTTATCAATCCTGAAGGCAGAGTGCTGGGTTCCTCTGTGAGAGGGTGCCCCTGCATGAGCTGGGCCCCTCTGCAGCGTTCGGAGACCCTTCTCTGATGCTGTTTGTAGTGCAGCCTGACCATATACTCTTAAGCGCATTATAACCTCGCGTTAAATGCTAACTTTGGGATGGCTGCACGGAAACATGTCGTGTTTGGTGTCAAACATCTTGGAATACTACCCCCCGCCAGTTCTGGCGGTGGGAGTAACATTCCACCCTTCTAGAGGGAAAGACATGTACACACCGGTATGCCCGGTACTGACTTTCCAGAGCCCTGGCATCACAAAATGGATGCCGCTGCCACAGACACGAGTCTGGCCTCCTGCTGCTCACCGAAACTCCGGCAGGGGAGGCCTGGACAATAGGTTTCCTGTCCCAGGGAGGTGTGACCACCTCCCCAGACAGGATAGTGTGTATTGGGGCTGGGCGGGAGCACTCTCGGGTGCTTTGAAATCCTGCACTGGGGGCACACTTGGTGTCCCTGTGCATACCCAGTTCAAACCGGCTCAGGGGCTTCCAGCCCCTGCTCTGGCGTGAAACTGGACAAAGGGAAAGGGGTGTAACCACCCCTCTGCCCTAGCCCTCCCATAGGTGGGGCCACAGAGTATTTCCAACCCCCTACCTTAGTATAAGTAGGGAACCCAGTCCTTAGGACTTTAGATTTACCTGGACGAAACTCTGACACAGAATCCTGGACCTTCGACGCTCTACTTTAAGATTAGAGGACTGAAGAATCTCCCTTGGGGTCAAGGAGAGACTCCCCTGCTTGGCAGGCACCAAAGAAGCAATTGTCCGGTCTGCATCGCTGAAGCTCCCGTCGGACGCCGAAGTCTTTGCATCACCAGAGGTGGATTTCCAGACTTCCCCGAGGCTGCCCTGAGTCTCCAGCAAAGCTGAGGCCCATAGCTGTCGTGGGTAACTTGGAACCGTGACCCCTGGACACCGAACGCATTTGCAAGTGCATCCTTTTCTGGGTCTCCCACGAAGTCGTGCTTTGGGCTTCGAGTAGCCCCAGCCTCCAGCACCAACTGCACCGAAGATCACTGGCCTCCACTCCACGAGTGTCCTGTGAGCCAGCTCCACGTGCACCGTCTCGAGGCTCCTTCGCGGTCGCTAGTCCGTTGGCTAGAAGGCCCTCCCGAAGGCCAATCTTTTTCTGCTTGGGCTCCCTGGTTGCTCCAGGTGTGCCCTGACTTATCCTCGCTGGGTGAGTCCCCCAGACCTTGCTGGTCTGCAACATCGTCCTTCTTCTATTTCCACGAGACTTGCCGTTGCCAAGGCTTGTTGGGTCCAATCCGGTCGCCGACACCCCTGCAATCGACAGACGTCGTGGGACAGCTCGAATCCAGCTCTTGGTTGTCGTCGACGCCTCCTGGACCTCGTGGCTGAAGAGTCAAGATGACTGTCAACCTTCCTGAAGCACTCGACATCGGTGGACATCTGCTCATCGCCTCCCTGGTCACTGGCTAGTGACCCAGACTCTGTCCCCTCTGCTTTCAGGTTCGTCAGATCTTCGATCCACCTTTGGATCCACCCGAACACTTTCGACTTGGCCGCCAGCAGCACTTTGCAGCAGATCGCCATTGAAAGCGACGACGAAACCCGACCCCGAAAGACACCTATGCACCCGGCTCCCCTGGGTGAGGTAACTCGAGTACTCCGGTGCTCCCGTGGGTATTGACACTAGAACAGCCTAGTTCTCAAAGGGTTTGCTCCAAGTCCTCCTCTAAGTGTCCCTTTTCTTTTAAATTCTAATCGCGACTTTCCCCATAGAAGTTAACGGTGGTTCGCGGCTGTGTTCATACACTGCACGCGTCCCCCGTGGGTCCCCTGTGTCACTGCCTTGGGTGGTTCCTTGTGGTCCAAGCACTTCTACAGGCTCTAGGCCTTGTGTCTAGCTCAGTCGTGGTTCTTATACCACTTTATTGGTATATGGTTTGAGTACGCCCCTGGGGCTCAAACGTGAATTTGTGCTATTACTGTAGATAACTAACTTATAACGTATGTACTTGAACTCTAGCCTCATAAAGAGACTAGAGGGTGTGTTTAGTAATAAATACATATATTTTGAATATATACCTGGTGTGGTCCTCTTTCATTTGGTCACTCAAGAGATTATAGACTGGTAAAACAAGCTGCTTTACATTCCTTCAAGACTTAGCCTGAAGGCTGCTCTCCATAGCTACCACTAGGATAGCTTTCAATAAAGGTTGTCTTTAACCTATCTCCAATAAGGGGTTGTTTGGACTGGTGCAAGGTGCCCACTTTAATTAGTGGACAGCATATGCCAGGCCAACTTCTCACAACCTCCTCCCCTGATATTTTGTGCATCCTCCTCTCCTTTCACAACACCCTGAAAATTGCCATTATTAATGTTTATTCCCGCCCAGTGAGGTATGGGCAAACCTCACAGACTCTAGATTGTCTGGCTACTTTTTTGTACACCTTGCCTGAGTTCACTTATGTAATCATTGGTGGGGATTTTAATTGCCACTTTGAGCCACTAAATGGCATCTCCACCAGCATTACCAGTGAGGAAGATTCGGCCCGGTTAATCCCTGAATGTAACACCTATCAGGTAAGGGGCTGGACATCCCTAGTTCTGCAGATGAACTCTCTTATTCTTAGCCATTCACTTAGGGCATGTAATGGTCGGTTGCCTTTCGACAGTCCGGGCAACTCTACTTATAACAAGATCGGGCAGACATCTATCATTGATTATATCTTAGTAGATTCACTGAAAAAACCATAGGTTTTAGGGACAGTTATAGTTAGTTGGACATTGCACTCGTACAAAACCCGTGAAATTCCCCCGTTATAGTTAGTCCAGCTAACTATAACTCGCGCCCCACAATGCACTGCTGATGACGTCACATATTACATCACTCATGACATGGTCAGTGACATCACTGATGACATCACTGATGACATCTCAAATGACATCACTGATGACATCACTGATGACATCATCCAGTGACTGTGTGTTTCTGTAAAGTTTAAATATTTTTAATATATATAGGAAAAGACGTATTGAAGAATGAGTGGGTGTGTAAGTGTCTGTATGGATGATTTAGTAGGTGCGTGACTGACTCTATAAGTGAGTGATTTAACGTATCTTACTGAATGCATGGGTTAGTGACTAAACTGGGTGAATGTCTGTATCCGTCTGTCTGTTGCTGTGTAAGTGGCTGCATGTGTTTGTGAATAGCTACATGAGTGTCTATATGAGTTATTGAATGCTTGTCTGAGTATCTGTATGGGTGCCTGAGTGTTTGTGTGGGAGGGGTGTGTGCAACTCTGTGCATAGATGTGTGAGTGGGTGATTCACTGGGTGGATGGTTTCAAGAGTGCAACTGTGATAGACTGTATGGGTGGGTAAGTGTGTGTAAGAGTGTGTTAGTGAGTGAATGTATGTCCCAGTGGTACATGTGTGAGTAACTACATATGTGAAAGGCAGTATATATGTGTGTTGGAGTATATAAATAGCTATAAGCGAGAGTGAGTGATTGTGATAGTGGCTGTATGGATGAGTGTGTGCTTGTATCAGTGATTGTATAAGAGCGTAAGATGTGCTACTATTTGTATGAGTAAGTGAGCTGGTGTGTGTATAACTGTATAGGTGAGTAAATGGTAGTGTGTTTAATTATTTGCATGACTGACTAGGTGTGTGAGTACCTCTATGGATGAGTGGCGGTGTTTGAGTGTCTATATAGGAGTATGAGTGCATATGATAGTCCTGTACTGAGTGACCGTAAGTATGAGTGACTGTACGGGTGAGTGAGTGGATGTGTGCGTAGACCTAAGAATCAGTGAGTGGGTATGTAGTTATTGGTGTTGGAGTGTCTATGGTTTTGCGAATGGCAGTCTGTAATTTAGAGTGGGTGTATCAAAGGTTATATTAGGGTGTGAGGAGGTGCATCAGATTATCACGTGGATGATGTCATCAGTGATGTCATTTGAGATGTCATCAGTGATGTCATCAGTGATGTCACTGACCATGTCATGAGTGATGTAATATGTGACGTCATCAGCAGTGCATTGCGGGGCGCGAGTTATAGTTAGCTGGACTAACTATAACGGGGGAATTTCACGGGTTTTGTACGAGTGCAATGTCCAACTAACTATAACTGTCCCTAAAACCTATGGTTTTTTCAGTGAATTTCAAAGGTTTTTTAAATGCTAATTTGTAACTATAACGTCCCTGAAACCTATGGTTTTTTCAGTGAATTTCAAAGGTTTTTTAAATGCTAATTTGTAACTATAACATGTCTGAAACCTACAGTTTTTTCAGTGAATTTCAAAGGTTTTGTAAATGACAATTTTTAAATTTATTAATTGTTATATACATTTTTTTCATACTGATTTCCAAATTTTTTAGAAACAATTTTTTTTTACATATTTTATTTTTAAATTACATTGTAATTACATTATACATTACATTACAAAAAATACTTTCTCAGAATGAATTACTTTAGTTTAATTACTTTGCACATAGGCAATAGACTTTTAAGTACAGTAGTTACAGTTGTTGCAATGGGCAACACATTTTCAAACACAATGCAACATTCAGCTCAATGTGAATTTCTAGTTAAATGCAATTAGTTACTTTATGGATTACTTTTCTAACCACATTACTGGATCCTAGATTCAGTCCTGGGACATCTCCTGTAAACAGTTGAGTAAAAGCGTTTTGGTTACAGTCGTGATTTTTAAGGAATATTATTGTACTTTAAAAGTTCACACTTAGAAACTTTTTCTCATAGAATCACCAATGTTATCCTATGGAAGGAAATTCACTTAGAAGTTAAAAACTGTTATCGTTACTTTTTCTTACTCAGTGTTGGATCCTGGATCCAGCACTGGTGCATCTCCTGTAAACAGTTGAAAGAATGCGTTTAAGTCATACAGGCGATTTTTAGGAATATTTGTAGTTTGTGAAAATCAACACTTTGAAACTTTTCTGCTGAAAACCAGACAATGATATCCTATGGAAGGAAATTCAAGTTACTGGTAAGTACGGTTAAAATTACTTTTCAGGACCAGTACTGGGCTGAAAGATGCAGCACTGAGGTCTCTCCTGATAACAGGTGAGTAAATCGGAATTCGGATTTCGGCTGATTTTAGAGGAATATTTTAAAGTTCCAAAACTCCACACTTAGAAGAATTTCCAAGTGAAACCAGTCAATGTTAGCCTATGGAAGGAAATTCAAGTTACTGGTAAGTACGGTTAAAATTACTTTTCAGGACCAGTACTGGGCTGAAAGATGCATCACTGAGGTCTCTCCTGATAACAGGTGAGTAAATCAGAATTCGGATTTCGGCTGATTTTAGAGGAATATTTGTATGTTTCAAAAATCAACACTTAGAAACTTTTTCAGCAAAAAGCAGGCAATGATATCCTATGGAAGGAAATTCAAGTTACTGGTAAGTACGGTTAAAATTACTTTTGAGGATCAGTACTGGGCTGAAAGATGCAGCACTGAGGTCTCTCCTGATAACAGGTGAGTAAATCGGAATTCGTATTTCGGCTGATTTTAGAGGAATATTTTAAAGTTCCAAAACTCCACACTTAGAAGAATTTCCAAGTGAAACCAGTCAATGTTAGCCTATGAAGGAAATTCAAGTTACCGGTAAGTACGGTTAAAATTACTTTTCAGGACCAGTACTGGGCTGAAAGATGCAGCACTGAGGTCTCTCCTGATAACAGGTGAGTAAATCAGAATTCGTATTTCGGCTGATTTTAGAGGAATATTTGCACAATGGTGAAGGGAGGGGCGGGGCCTGAGGTGACATCTGTGCAAACGCGCCCCGTGGCGCGTTTTAAGTTGGGGGATTAAGTCCCCTTGAATCATGAGGGTCCCTACGGGCCAACTAGCCCACCAGGAACCTCCAGTATGCGCCAGGGGCTGCGTTGCAGAGACATGTACAGAGGCCACACCCCTTTTACACCTCTCTGCAACGCAGCTCTGTGGCGCTTTCTGGACGTACCTGTTGGGCTAGTTGGCCCCAGGGACCCTCAGGATTGAAGAGGATTTAATTCCCCATCTTAAAACGCGCCACGGGGCCTGTTTGCACACATGTCACCTGAAGCCCCGCCCCTCCCTTCACCACTGTGCAAACGCGCCCCGTGGCGCGTTTTAAGTCGGGGATTAACTCCCCTTGAATCCTGAGGGTCCCTGGGGTGCATCTAGCCCACCATATACCTCCAAAAAGCGCCAAAGAGCTGCGTTGCAGAGAGGTGTAAAAGGGCGTGGCCTCTGTACACCTCTCTGCAAGGCAGCCCCTGGCGCATACTGGAAGGTTCCTGGTGGGCTAGTTGGCCCCAGGGACCCCAGTATTCAAGGGGATCGTTCCCCCTCTGCAAACGCGCCAGGGCGCGTTTGCAGTGGTGAAGGAAGGGGCGGGGCCTACGGGCCCGATCGTTTTTGTTTTTTTCCCCCTGAAGGGGGGCTGTGTAGCCCCCTTCCTTTTTCCTATGTTTAGGCCCTGGGGACCCCATCCCCCAGGGCCTTACCCCTGTTTTTAATTAAAATAAAAAAAAAAAAACGGGGAAGGGGGCCGCGTGGCCCCCTTCCCTGGGCCTGTATTGGCCCCGGGGACCCCATCCCCCGGGGCATGGCCTCTTTTTTTATTTGGAGGGGGCTGCGTGGCCCCCTCCTCCAGGCCATTTAAGGCCCCGGGGACCCCATCCCCCGGGGCCGGCCTTGCACTTTTTTTAATTTTTTTTTAATTTTTTTACTTTGGGGAGGGGGCTGCGTGGCTCCCCTCCCGGGCCACTATGGCCCGGGGACCCCATCCCCGGGGCCTGGACTCTCGTTGGGGACTGTGGGGGGTCCCCAAACCCCCCACAGTCCCGCCGGCTCCCCGTGTCCTACGGGAGCCGGCATGCTTACACATGGGGAGCAGCTAACATGCTGCTCCCCATGTGAAAAGCTATCGGCTTTGGATATTGGAAGAGAGAGCAGGTTTCCCTGCTCTCTCTTCCAATATCCAAAGCAAGTTTGCAATGACAGGACGGGAGCCGCGAGGCTCCCGTCCTGTCATTGCAAACTAGCAGTGTCCCGGGGGTAGGCACCCCGGGACACTGCAGGAGCCGGCCCTGGGGGTGGCGGTCCCCAGGGCCATCAAGGGCTCCAGGAGGGGGGCCGCGCGGCCCCCTCCCTACATTTTGAAAGCCCCGGGGAGGTGGTGGTCCCCGGGGCTTGGGAGTCAAAACGGACCCCCATTTTAATTTTCTTAGTGCCCCGGGGAGGTGGTGGTCCCCGGGGCGTGTGAGGGGCTGGAGCCCCCCACACAGGTTTTAATTTAAAAAAAGAAGCCCCGGGAGGTGGTGGTCCCCGGGGCTGCGGGAGGCTCAGAGCCCTCCCGCACCATGTATACATAAGGCCCCGGGGGTGGTGGTCCCCGGGGCTTGGGGGCCCTTAGAGGCCCCCACACATAAAATTAACCCCCCCAGCATGCCCCCGGGACTTGGCCCACCCGGGGGCCAGTTAACTATCGAAGCGCGGGAGACCGCGCTTCGATTTTCTTTTTCGGCAGGGTTCGCGCTCCCTGAGCGCATCCTGCCGATTTTTTTAAAAAAATTTTTTTTTTTGCCCAGGGGGTCCTTGTGGGACCCCTGAGCAGACCTAGGGGGTCAGGGTGTTTCTACCCTGCCCCCTTTGTGCGCTTTGCGCACTTGTTTCTGTCCCTCGGTTCTACCGAGGGACAAAATAGCTGCCAACACTTCCTGGTTTGGAGTGTTGACAGCCAATTAACATAAAGCTCGTGCTCGGGAGGATCCGCGGCCCTAGATATCACTATCTTTTTTACTTTTCATTTTCTCAGCAACTACTGAACGGATTTACACCATTTAACAAAAAGGGTTCTTTCTGAACCAAGAACTACCTGTTTGCCAAATTTGGTGTAATTCCGTTCAGCAGTTCAGGCTGTAGCCGTGTCTAAAGTTTCCTATGGAAAAATGCATGGGGAAAATGCGTTTTGGGACCCCCCTTTTTTCTCGGCCCCCGCTTGACGAATCCCCCCGAGACTTTCAGGGTAGGAGCGGACCGGAGCGGGCCATAAAGTTTGAAAATTTTGCGAAGATACGTCAACCGGCAAGAGAGTTATTTCAAATAGAATGTCGCGGATTTCCTATGGATAATAGGTTGTAACTATAACTATCTACTGGCGACCGCCAGTAGATAATAGATGTCGAGTTATGGAACCGAATCATTGACTTTTCGGTTAAGCTCCGATGCGAAAGTGACCACAACCCGTTGGTGCTAGAAATAATACTCCCGCACCCCACCTGCTACCTGAACACACTCAACCAGCCTGCCCCAAACTTAATAACAACCGAAGGAGGTAGAAGAGTACGCTGGGGAACCTTTGCACAGTCAGCTGAAAAAGTGGCCATACTCTATAAACAAATTATCCCCTTTTTAGAAGTCGCATTTAGAGTAGCACTAAATAGCGAAGGTCCCGAATCCTTGTTGGAATTAAGCAAGAACAACCAGGATATGTTTTTAAAACTGGCAGAGTTCTTTTATAATGATCAAACCAATAATGGTACTGACCCCAAAACTAAACATCCCTGGTATAATAGAGCGTGCAGGGAGGCCAAGCGCGCGCTATTACTGGGGGTTAAAGATAAGGACAACCTACGTATCAAAGAATCCAGGGCACAATACAAAAAAATCCTGGCTGAGGCTAAAACAATTTGGGAGATAGACAAATGGGAACCAATAAAAAAAGCCTTAGATAAGAGAGACATGAGAGGCTTTTGGAATCTAGTGAAAACTGGAAAATCTGAAGGCAACTCTGCAATTGAACCAAATCTGGGGGAGGAAGTCTGGAGATCCCATTTTAAAAATGTATATTCAAGGGCTCTGGACGGAGATGTAGTTGAGAGGGAATCAACAATGGATAAAATCCCCCTAGATAACAGTGCACCCCCTTGCTCTATAAAAGAGGAAACTGTAGCATTAGGGAAATTGCTTCCAGCAAAGGCACCGGGGTTGGATAGAATCCCTGGTGACCTATTTAAAAATGAACAACTAGTGTGGGCACCTTACCTACGGACACTATTCAACGCTATCCTGCAAGGGATGGCGTTGCCCTCGACCTGGGCAGGTGCGGAAATCATCCCTATTTATAAAAAAGGCTCCCCGCTCAATCCGGCAATTTATCGTCCTATAAGCCTTATTGATGTGACTCAAAAGATATTTGCCCGTGTTCTCCTGGCTCGACTGCAATCATGGATAGATGAAAACAACGTATTAACACCTATGCAAGCTGGCTTTAGGACCAAAATCTCAACTATTGACCAGCTTTTCAGATTGCAACTGATCCATTGGAAAACAGTAATCTTGGAGGGTGGTAGCCTTTATCTAACCTTTGTGGATCTTAAATCCGCATTCGACATGGTGCAGCGTGACCAGCTATGGGGTCTCCTATATGATATGGGAGTAAATAATAATAATAATAATAAGTGAGCTTATAAAGCGCCTGGTTACACTCACTAGTGTGTCCCCGCGCTGCAGCAAAGCGCCCTGTCCGTGGCAAATAACTGTAAGCCAGCTACATTGTGAGCCTATCACTGGAAGAGCCAGGTCTTCAGTTTTTTTCGGAAGAGGTTTCCTGAGGGTTCCATCCGGAGAGCAGGAGGAAGGGCGTTCCAGTGCTTAGCGGCTAAGTAGCGAAAGGATCGACCACCCATTCTCACTCTTTTAATTAGTGGGATATTAACCTGTCCCGTCCCCCGGGATCGTAGGGCCCGGGTTGGAGTGTAGGGAGATATTAGACTACGCAGGTAGCTAGGTCCCTTACCCTGCAAGATGCGTTGACTGATACACATGGCTTTAAAAAGGATTCTCTCCCTCACCGGAAGCCAGTGTAAAGCAGCAAGGGCATTTTTGGAGGAGGCTCTCCTGGGGAGCATCAGAACAAGGCGGGCCGCCGCGTTCTGGATGCATTGTAGTCTCTGGGCACTCTTACCACTGGCTCCTAGGTATAGAGCATTCCCATAGTCCAGGCGGGAAGTCACCAACGCATGGACTAGGGTTTTCCTGGCGGCTACGGGGAGCACATCTAAGATCTTCCGAAGGCCTTTCATTATTCCGAAGCACTTCCCGGCCACCGTCCTGGTGTGGTGATCGAATGAGAGTTTATGATCCAGCCACATCCCCAAGTTCTTAACCTGTTCACTGGGGGTGGGGATGGGGCCCAAAATCGACGGCCACCACATCGATGACCATGTCGAGGGAGCCTTACCCACGATCAGGACCTCCGTCTTACTGCCGTTTAACTTTAGACAGTTATTTGCCATCCAGATTGCCAATTCCTGTAGACAGGAGGAGAAATTGGTGGCTGCCTCTTCATGGGATTGAGATAGGGACACCACTAGTTGCGTGTCATCCGCATATGACACAACACTAATGCCGTATTTTACAATAATGTCTGCCAAAGGGGTCATATAAAGGTGGATGTAGAGTAGGGCTAAGTATGGAGCCCTGGGGGACCCCTTGAGCCAGCCTAATGCTCTTAGAATAAAACGGTCTTTGGGACACTTGGAAGCTTCTATCCTGTAAAAAGGAACTTAACCATTTCAAAGCCAAATTATCCAGCCCTCCTTCCTTGAGGCGCTGTAAGAGTAGTGGGTGGGCGACGGTGTCAAATGCGGCGCTGAGGTCCAATAGGACCAGCGCCACCGTCTGCCCTTCGTCTACATGTCTGCGTATGGTTTCTGTAGACAGAAGCAGTGCTGACTCCGTGAGTATGTAGCCCGGAAACCCGATTGCGTAGGGTGGAATAAGCTGTGCTGGTTAATGTGCTTTGTCAGTTGATTATTGACCACTCTTTCTGCTATTTTAGCAAAGTATGGCAAGAGCGAAACCGGTCGTAAGTTCTCCAACTGACTTGCACTCACACCCGGCTTTTTTTTAATGGGGATAACCACCGCTTCCTTCCACCTTTGTGGGACCACCCCTGAATCAAAGGAGAGTTTAAGGAGGTGCCTGATATAAGGGGCTAAGATCTCCATACTTTCCCTCAGAGTTTTTGGTGTCGTAGGGTCCCTTGGTGAACCGGACTTAATACTCAAGGCCGCAGTTTTGAGATCATCGCAGGAGGGGAGGTTAAATCTGGAGAGGCGAAATGCCTCCTCCATATTACACACTCCCGTCCACTCTGAACTCCCATTTCGTGCCTCCGCCGGAAAGGTGGAATAAATCCTTGCTACCTTCTCTGCAAAAAAGTCTGCTATCAGGTTGCAAGACTCCACTGAGTCGCTGCTAGGAGCTGTGTTTCTGGTAAGTGACGATAAGTCCTTAAAAATTCGCAAAAGCTCTCTGGAGGAGTTATCAGCCTGCTCTATCTTAGTGTTATAGTAAGCGGCCCGAGTTTTCCTGATGAGCGAGTGGTAGTGTTTAAGACTAGTTTTGTAGTTTGCCTTCCTGTGCTCTGAAAAGTCTTTTCTCCAACTTCTTTCCAAACGCTTACATGAGGTCTTGGCGATCCTCAGTTCTTCATTAAACCAAGGGGCAGATTTTGACTGTCTCCTAGGTGCACTAGTTGACCATGGGGCAACACTATCTAGCGCCTCAGTGATCTGTTCGTCTAGCATGCTACAGGCAGTTTCTATATCATGTCCCCGCGGATGCCCTCCCCGCTGCAGGGCATGATTAAAGTTGGCTGCTGAGAATCTAGCCCATTTCCTCTGTAGTCTCCCTGCACTTGACTTCTTCAAGGGTGGAGTGTTAGGTATCATAATGCTAAAAGGAATCATATAATGATCTGTCCATGGAACTGCGTTAGGGTATTCAACCATTAGCTCCCCCCAGTTGGCAAAAATTGGATCTAACAAGTGGCCATGTTGGTGGGTCGGGAGGGAGGATTGCAGCACCAACTGCAGCGCAGCCAGTTCTTGACAGAGCTCTTGCGCTGCGGAATTATCCATAGTGTCAAAGTGTAGGTTCATGTCTCCTAGCACTAGCACTTTAGAGTAACGCAGCGCCGGTTGAATTACTTGTTCTCTGAGGCTAGATGCAAACTGTGCGATAGGTCCTGGTGGACTATAAATTAAGAAACCTTTCATGACATAATTCGTGTCTACCATTATTGTAAAAAGACCTGCCTCACTGGCTTCTATTGTCACTGCTTCTAGAGAGCATTGTATCGATAGCTTGTGGATAATAGCTATCCCCCACCCCTGTTAACTTGACGATCCAGTCTAGCGATCCCATAATTCAGAGGGAGGGCCTCAAGGATTTCAGGCGCAGAATCCTCATTTAACCATGTTTCAGTAAGAAACATGATATCTGGCTGGTTATCTACAAGATGGTCATGAATCTCATATTTGTGCTTATTGAGGGATCTGCAGTTGGCCAGTATCATTTTAAAAACCCGTTCCTTTTTAGTTTGTTTCTGGATTACCGCCATCGTATAGGAACAGTTCCTGCATTTCTGCGTACCTGATCCCATCAGTATGCTATGTTTACATGAATCTGGGATGGGGGGGCACATCTTGTGTAATTGCTCAGAGTTATATGTGTGAGTAGTTAGAAAACAGGCAGGGGTTCTGGCCCCAAGCCCCAAACGGCCACGGACGGGCGCAGACGGGCTTGCCTTTGGCGCGCTGGTGGCGCGCCCGCTGCGCGCGTCCGCTGCGCGCGTCCGCTGCGCGTCCGTTCAGGCATGCGCGTTATGTAGTGCCCTCCCGCCTCCACACTAGACCGCTGACTGCAGCCCAGCCCAGGAGACCGGAAGTGCTTCACCTCGTTTCCCTGCCCTCCGTTCAATCGGCACTGAAACGCCGCGACGGACCAGGGCGGGAAAGAGAAATCTGACCAGAAGCTCAGTGCGTTATTAAGAACCGTGAGTTATGATTAAAACCTAAACAGTACATTCAGTGCAATTTAAAAAGACAGGATTCCTCTTGGAGATAGTACAGATTCAAATTCAATTTTTAAAAACGCTCTAAATTGCCATTTGCTGTTACCGCCGCCACACAGGTCTCAGCAGACACTGCCACTGTCTGCCTTTCGCCGCTATGCGTCCGTTCAGGCATGCGCGTTATGTAGTGCCCTCCCGCCTCCACACTAGACCGCTGACTGCAGCCCAGCCCGGGAGACCGGAAGTGCTTCACCTCGTTTCCCTGCCCTCCGTTCAATCGGCACTGAAACGCCGCGACGGACCAGCTTATCTATGCCATCAGCTGATGCGTTTGCACCAGGACACGTATGCGAGAGTAAGATATGGTAAGAAAGGGGAATTGACAGCTCCCTTCCCTGTAGAGAAAGGGGTGAAACAGGGTTGTGTGTTGGCCCCGACCCTGTTCTCCCTCTTTTTGAATGGCCTAATTGAAACTCTACTGGCAATTAAAGATATAGACTCTAAGAGGCTAGCAAACCGCAAAATACCAGCGTTAATGTTCGCGGATGATACGTTACTACTGTCCAAGAGTCCTATAGGGATGCAGCGGGTTCTGGAGGAGTTCTGCAAATTCTGTAGGAAAAGGGATTTGGAGATAAACCTCCAAAAAACAAAATATATGGTGTTTCACGCTAATACTAGTAATTGCCCACACCCTCTAATGGAAGGCAGGCCCCTAGAAAGGGTGTCTATTTTTTACTATTTGGGTCTCACACTCAATGATAAGATGGATTGGGGGACCCAAGTAAAGAAAGCTAACCTAAAATTGACACAGTCTACCGGGGGCATCCTAAAAGTATATAAAAACTGCACCCAAAAAGTGGTAGGACCGCCTGCTGAAATTTACAAAGTCCAGGCAAGGGGCGAGTCAATTTATGGAGCAGAACTCTGGGGCCGCTGCCCATCTAATATGCTATCTATCACAGAGAATTCCTTCCTCAGACAGCTTTTGGCCCTTCCCAAAAGTACTCCTCTAACTCCGCTAAGGATGGATCTAGGTATTGGCCCGATTGCTGATCTGATTGCCTCCCGACCGATTTTATTTTGGCGTCGATTATGGAGTACCCCTGAGCTATTAAATTATAGGGAGGAACTGAAGGATGTTATGTCCATCTTGGGAGCAGGGAACATTCCATGGCTTTCCTATATTAGAAGTATATGCCATGCTCTGGGGAGGGCAAACATATGGCTAACTCCTGAAGAGACCTGGCCCAGTATCCCTAAAAAGTCCCTTTCTCTTGCCCTCAAAGAACTTAAATTTGTACAATTATCCCAGAGCGTTAACTCATGCAGTTTGACCTCCAGGTTTCTGGACGTCAAACAACAATACAAGCTAGAGCCAGCCCTGGATAACATCCAGCCATTTCTTGCATAGAAATTATACTTTCAATTCAGATATGGTGTGCTCCCGCTCCGAGCATTTACAAACCAATGGAAGGGCGCCACCAAACTGGATTGCCCTGGGTGCACGTCAACTGAAGAGACAGAACTTCATGTTCTCCTCTTCTGTCCTGCGTATAGAAGGTCAAGATCTAAGTGGGTTCTCCAGTTGTGTAGAAAGGTGGGGATTAGAGACCACACAGAGGCCTATAGGCTACTAAAATACGAGACACACCCATTATTTGTCTTTGCCACTTCTAAATTTTTGCTTGCAATGTGGTGTATACGTAGAGGCATTATAAAAAAAAAGAGCTCAGGAAGTATCTAAGTGTGCTTATCCATTGACTATGCTGCTAACTTAAAACTGTACATCCTCCTATTTGAAAACTTGTCAGCAGTTTTATTCTACACCTTTTAAATACAAAACTTATTTATTGTAACGTTTTTAAACGCTTTTTATTGTTTTTAAAATTGTGATGATAGTTCCCTGGACTTGAGTAAATACTGTAGGTTGTTAAACATCGAGCGATGAGTGGCCGCAGGGGTCAGAATACATTGTACAAATTTGTAGTACATTGTCACATACGGGTTCCAAGGACACTCTGCACTTTTTCCTGATTGTATAAATTCCCTTCTACCATAACTTCTTGTATATTATGAACGTTTTAATCAATTGTGCTTTTATGGCTGTATAGCCGAAATAAAGTTTTTTGATTGATTGATTGAATACTTTTAAGTCCCACTGACAGGAACTGGTGGCTCAGTGGACTAATGTGTCCACTGTGAGGGCCTGTGTTTGATCTCATGGTCCCAGGTTCAAATCCTGGTGGGCTCACTTAGCCTTTCATCCTTCTGAGTCCATATAATGAGTACCTTTGAGTTGGGTAACAATAAACATCTGTTATTCAGTGCCAAGATGCCCACGGGTGAACGTGTGCTTTACAAATACACGACATGTTATGTTACTGTGAGATACTTGCAATGCTCTCAGCCTCAACTCCATACGTCTCAATCGTGGCCTATTATAAACACCCACCCACAACCAGAGTTCAGGCAGACACCTAAAGGCATGTCAGTTGACAGTACACACTATTAAAGAGTAATATATGGCACAAAGAATATAAAACACAACATTCTGTAAAAAGCAAACACTTACGGAATGCAAGGTTAAGCGAAATATGTACAGGAACTACATGACTGACATGAATTAGCTCAATGGGTTTTACAATCATTGTTCAGAAATTGATCTGCGTTTTTTCCTGCACAGCTAGGGACATGAATATAGGGCCCGATGGGGATCCTGTTCAATGTCAGGTTTTAATTCCTGCCAGGTCTGAGACTCACTTAGTTCCCTGAGAACACTCATCCACAATGGTACACACGGCAGTGTTGCACATGCGCACTGCTAGTTTAGTTTTGCATAGGGTGTCCTCCTCCATCTCTTTGTTAATATTCCGATTGCCTTAGCGACGTAGTAATTAGAATAAACAGGCAGACAGGACTTGCCTTGACACTTGCTGAGCCCCCTCTGTAAGCAGCCACTGTGTCCTTATCATACGTCATTGCAGCGCGAGGCCTGCTATGCACATTCGCTATGAAGGCAAGTGTCGTCAAGCATCCCCGATGCCCGCTCTGTAAACACACATATATATGTGTGAGCTTTTCGCCCATACTGACCCAACACAAATTGTGCTCGATATGTCGCAGGCTCTGCTGCTTGTGGCCTGCCAGGACCTTTCCTGAGCCCCCCATCACCGCTGCCCATAGCAGAGGCATGCATGCTGTCCTGGCATGCGAGGGAGTAGCCAGCAATTCAAAATACCCCCTACTTTGATCCGTTCCCCAAGTGCCATTGGGTGAGCGAAGCGAGTAAGCCCCACCTACTCTACATGAGGTCCCTTTTTAACCTCTTCCTTTCATCTTTAAGCCTTTCATGTATACATGGATCCATCCATCTTTTCATACTTTCATCCATTGTTTCACCATTCCATCCATCCACCCTTTCATTATTAGTGTTCCATCCGTCCAGCCTTCCACTCACACTTCCAAACATTCATACATCCTTTTACCCGTCCATTCATCCATCCATTCTTCTTCATCCATCCACCAATTCACCCTCCTTTTATCAATCCAGCAATCCATCCTTCCACACCTCCATCCAGGTGACCATTCATTCAGACTTTCTTTCTCTCACTCTTGCAAATATTGTTTTATACTTACATCCATCAGTCCATTCGCCCTTGCATTCATCTTTTCATCCTTTTTAGGTCTCGCCTAGCATTGCAGCGCACATGCGTTGCTCGCTCTGCGAGGCATATTGTAGTAGGGTATGTTTTAGAAGTAGAGTGGAAGCCCCGCCCATCTTTTTCATTGGCTGGCGTCATCGTCCATGGTAAATGCTGGCTTCCGATTGATAATGAGGCTTCTTAGTCCCGCCTTGTTACCGCCCTGTCTCCTTTTGGGACCACCCATCCGGACTGGATCGTTTACTTGCGGCATTACACAGTCTCCTTCATTAGTCGGTAAGCACGCACTATTTAGAAAATGGACACTGATGGGGACAATGGCGGCTGCAGCGCTATGCGCTCTAAATTGTATGTTTTTTTTATTACTTTAATGAGCGCGGCGCTCGCTAGAGACACCGCGCTCACTTTATTTATTTATATTTTACATGTATGTTGAGCGCAGCGTCCACTTCAGGGACACCGCGCTCTGGTTGTATTTTTTTTACTTTAAAACTGAGCGCGGCGCCGCTTCAAGGACACCGCGCTCAGTGTTAAAGTTTAAAAAAAGAAACCGAGCGCGGTGTCCTTGAAGCGGCGCCGCGCTCAGTTTTAAACTTAACCATTTGTAATGCAATTGGACCTATTGCATTGCAAATGCTTGTTTTCTTCAGGTGTAGGGTCGCGTTTGACCCGACACTAGAAATGCTTACATGTCATGCCCTGCTTTGTATGTGCGTGCAACGACGACACACTGTCACAAGCATTGGACGCACGGACTGGAAAGCGTGCTACACTCACTGACTCCGTAAAACTGCACAGCTTAATGCGTTAATTGGAGTGGGTTCTCAGCATGTAGTTTTGATTCCTTGCCTGTGTTTGTGCTCGCTCTGCTCTGCTATCCTGCAGCCCAGCTCGTGATCTCCAGGGTCAGCCTGAAGTCACATTACGAGTTGCTGGCGCCAGCATCGGGCTTGAGTACCGCGTCTTCTTTGCTTCCAGGAGAGTTGTCCCCCGGGCGCAGAGGGGGATATTCTCCCCGGGCAATTTCCGGTGCCGAGATGCGGTGGTTTGTGGACTGCTTTCAACGGGTATAGAGTATATCAGGAGCTTACGCTGCGAAATTTGCAAACATGTACGTTAGCTACAACTGAATGACTCGAATATAAGATCCTTCCTCTGCACGCCTTCATTGGTTTACACCGTTTATAGCGCCTCGGCGGCCACCGTTTCATGAGGTAGAAAGCTGCATATCAGCGAGAAGAGTGACTTTAAGAAAAGTGACAAGAACTCAGCGTAAAGTGCCCCTTAGACTATTCAGCCCGTCTATCTTATTTCACCAGTGACCCGTGTCAGATAGAAGGGCACGTCCACAAGCTTTAGCAGGTGGATTCGTGAATGGCCTGGCAGGCGCATCTCCTTTCACTCAGAAATTGTCAAATATAACAGAATCAATGTTCTTAAAAAGAGTCCAAATTAAAAATATATTTAAATGCTTTGAGTCGCATTGTGTAATTTGCAGAGGGTTAATTTTCTGCACATGTTTCTGCATTATGTTGATTACACTGATGCTGGAGCGATTCCCACTTTTGATCAGATGAACCGGCGAAAAAGACATTTTGTGCAAGTCAAATTCATTTAATCCAGTTTTAATTTTAATAATACACTCACAAAATCATCAAAAGACGCCACGCTTTTGAAGACTCAATAATACATTCAAAAAAGCCCTCGCACTTCCTTTAATGAATTATGTCGAATGTTCTAACACTCTTGTAAAAAGTAATGTGGAAACTTGCACGTTGCAAACTTTGTTAAAAAAAAAAGACAGGAAGTCATTTTGCACAGAAAACATCCTTGAACTTCAAAGGCCGTTTCCTTTTTACAGATTGTTTTTGTTGTTGTTGATAGAGCTACTTGAACAGTTATTGATTGGTGTTTAGTGTGCTAGTAAGTTCTCAGGGGAACAGCCTGTGCTGGTGAAGACACTGGGGTAGTCATAATTATTGCTGAGAGCCCTTACTTACCATGTTGAAACAAATTCAACGACAGCGTCATCACCTGAGCCTAAAGAGCCCTTGGCCTAGCAACTGAAATCTGCACAGTGTAAACAAATGGATTGATAACTGTTGTCAGTGGGAATTTATAAAACTCATTTCTTGTAAAAATGACTTGATCAGCTATTACAGATGTTAAATACAGCAATACTGGCAGGGGTTATAGGTGAATATTTTTGCTAGAATGAGGATGTTTGATACACCAGCTCATTTCTTTTTTTTAGGTCGAGCTTGGGCCACGCATGCGCTGCTCTGCGAGGCATGCTGTATTCGAGTATAGACTTGAAGTCCCACCCACTCTCCGCCCATATTTTCCATTGGCATGTGTCATTGTCCTTCGTAAATGCTGGCTTCTGATTTGTTAATAGACTTGTTAGTCCCTCCTTAGTAGCGCCTTGTCTTCATTTGTAACCTCCAATGAGGACTGGCCCTTTTACTTCTGTTGTTACACAGTCTGTCTTATTTAGTCTGTAAGCACTATTTTCTTTAAAGAGTTTCTCCTACTGCAGGCACGACATGCTTTCCTGCAGCATTCAGTGCGCCATGCGCGCTTTCACTTTCCAAGCAGCCTGGGACTATGGAAGCCGCTACTTTGAAATGGAATAGGTCTCGCATTTACAAGAGTTTGAGCAATTAGCATTGTAAATAAAAATGCCTTTTATTTATGTGTTAATTATCAAAACAGATAAATAAAAGGCATTGTCATTGATAAAGCCAATAGCTTAAACTCTCGCAAATGCGAGACCTATTGCATTGCAAATGCTTGTTACCCTTGCTTCTCATCCCAGTTTCTTCCTCATTTTCATATGCCCTTCATTTCACTCTTCCAGCCCTCTCTCTTGCTCTTTTTCTATCCCTCTCTTGTCCTCTTCATTTCTTTGTTGTAATTAACTTTCCTTGCTTGACCTCTGTTATCCCTGTTCCCTATTTTTAAGAGCTTTTTTCTGCAGAGCTCCAGACAGGAAAGGCTCATAAATAACAGTGAGTGTCAACACCACCCCCGCTTAAGCTGCAAAAGCGGGGGGGAGGGGGGATTCACGGCGCCACTGCTGGTATGTGGTTCTTGATGCCAGCCTCTTGATCTGCCACAGCACCTGTGTCCTATGAAGGTCTGTCAAGCAGTGGTCCCTGAACAGCCTCAAGTGTGATCTTCACCACAGGTAGGACATAAATCAAAAGTCATAAACACTACTCAAAGAGCCCTCTCACCTGACCTTTGCAACTGTGGGGCAGATATTCCCACCCAGGTGCCTGCATCTTCCATCATCTAGTGCCTGTTTGTGGGGGCGTGCTTCTAGGTGTGAGTATACACCACCAGAGTGACTGTGTTTGGCCTGTACTGCATCTTGCATCTGTGAGACCCCCTCATCTCCTCCTTCTGGGATCACCTATTGTCACTGTGTAACCTCTACACCTGGGCGCCTGTCGGCCATCGCCCCACATCCAGCATTTCTCCAGCAGCAATGAAGCCAACAGCAAGAACATCATCCATGCCTGCCATCACACCCTTTCAAATTTCTGACCCATCGTCATCATAAGCCTCAAGTAGAAGCTGTGGGTCAAACACCTTGAAATGTTCTTCGCAGCTACTGATGCAGAGGAGGAAAAGAAGACACCCATGAGCCTACACTTGGCTGGGGAAGACCTCTTCAAACTATTGCGCATTCTTGCTTAGACAGGTCCACCATTCACCTATGTCATGGCTGAGGTTAACTCAACATGCAGTTTGCTTCTCTCACATACTTTGAGTAGGAGAGGTTCCTGCTACACCAGGCCAAGCAATGCCAGGATGAATAGGTTGATGCGTTCCACGCCCTGCTCAAAGAGATTGCCAGCACATGCCCCCAGAATGATGAGACAGGAAATTTGAGCGCAGTTCATTCAGGTGTGTGCAACTATTTGCAAGTTTATGTCAGCAGATCTTGAGGGAACAAAGCAAGTCCTTACTAGACAATCTAACATTGGGACAGTCATTAGAACTAGTGGCGGCCAGCACAGGTAAACGCGGTGGGCCGGCGGGGCGGGTGGGAGGAGGGAAGTTGAAAGACGACAGAATAGGTATTATTAAATAAATAAATAATACCTATTCCGTCGTCTTTCGGCTTCCCTCCCCATCCGAGCCCTGCGCCCCCCCAGCCCAGCTGCGCTTACCTGTGCTGGCCGCGGTGATTAGTACACTCCATTTCCCAAGTATCGCACATGGATGCAGCCTTAAGTAAGCAACCAAAGCACAGCTGGGGCATCAAGCTATTAGATTCAGTACATTTAGTACATAAACACCAAACCCATGGCCAGTAAAGACTCGTACCTGTGGACACTGCAATGGCACCTTCCCATGGCAATGTCAATGTCCTTCACAAGGGAAGAAATTTTCAGCACGCTGCAGATTCAATCACTTTGCCAAGGTTTGTTGCTCCTCCAGGCAACTAAAAACATCCTAAAAACGAACTTTTAGCTCTGCCATACCTACTGAGCCAGAACCTCCAGTGGACGACAAGAATGAGGATGAAAAAACCGAAGAGGTGCATGTGGTGTACGCCATCAGACATGACCGAAGCTACAACTGCGCCCGACCAAAATCCCAAATCCCAGTAGGGGGTCAGCATGTGACAGTTGTGATCAACACCACGCCCCCTCATCTTTTGGCCATCAAGAAGAATGTCTGTCAGGCTGTGCAAAAGTGAGCCTGACTGACACTCTTTATTTTCAGGTCAGGTAGACAGGCTTATGGTGGCCTGAGCTGATCTTTGCCGGGCTGAAGATGTCACAGCTCCCGTGGGCTTGACCTCTTCAGCCCGCCAAAGTACCTCGATGCCCTCCCCCTCGAGATGAGGGGGAGTGTCACTTATTGCCACTTTAAACCCTGAAGTGCCCACGGCTAAGTGTCAAGCACTGATACCTCATCGCACAGTGAGATGGGGTCAGCAAGTTCTCACTGACCCCATCCCACTCTGTGACTAGGGAAGGACTGCTGCCTTCCCTCACTATCTGACATAGTCTGACTTCCCTCACTGGCTGACATAACTGAGGGAAGACAGTAGTCCCAACCCTCCTGGTACCACAGCTGCAGGTAAGTGTGATTTTCTTTTAATTAATGTTTGGTGCGTAAGTGTATGTATGAATATTTGGTAGTGAGTGTTGTGAATGAATATGTGTGTGAGTGTGTGTGTATAAATGTGTAAATGCATGGGTGTGAGTGAGTGTGTATGTATGCATGTGTGTCCCGTCCGCTAATATTACCGGAGGCCACTGGTGCAAAACGCAGTTTGACTACCACCTCACCTAAGTCCTGCAAATGTCAGAATCTTTCAGTATGTCAACCACTGTGTGGCTTGGTCACTGTGGAACTTGTACATGAAAACTAACCACTGCAAAAACGTACGTTACCGAAAGAGGCACAGGGATGCTTCTGAGTTGTCAGATGACTGAGGAACTGCATCTTCTGCAGTTTGCTTACAGCACACCCTAAAGGGCTAGATAATTAGGTCTGGGCAGAATTTTTATTATGCCAGAGTAATCTGTGTAATTTTGGTAATTCTGTGATACTCCTTGACATGGAATTACCGAAAATTAGCAATTACTCCTTCTCACGTAATTAAGAGTAATTTGGTGCACACAATCCTACAGCGAGAGCACATTTAGTGAGTGTGAATGTCCACTCGCGCTCTCTATTCGTGGTCTGCTGCATTTAGCACTATTTCTATGCGCAAAATGAATTCTCACATCTATTTTGGACAGGAGGGGGCATTTGTGCACTAAGAAATAGCACTAAACGCAGAATTACTGTTTTCACATAAGTCAAGTGTAATCTTGCAGAATTCTTAGGTGATTCCGCGTGTATCCACTACACGGAATTACATGAGTTATGCTGATTCCCAAAAGATAACCTACTAAGAGACCATGACGACTGATTCCACAAAGGAGGTTGTCTTAACGGTAAAACTGTACGATTGCACATCAAAAACACAATCCAGACTATGGAACTGCAACATCGCTAACATCGCCAAGCTGCCTTCCATCTGAGTTCAAAGGTGGAAGCCAAACCTTGCAAGTTATAATAGGCTGACATTATTGAGTGTGTTAGAATCGAATGCCCCATTGCCCTGTCCTCACGATGTATACTGTGTTGTGTAAGCATTCATGTAGCTATATCATATTAATCGCGATTGCAAATGTGTGTGTGTAGCCAGCTTTTCTAAGGTTGTGCAGGCTTAAGTTAGCATCTGAGACGCCATTTTACTGCTGTAGTCGCCATGTTACGTTGTGAGCAATCCCCGGCCTTTGTGCCCCCCACTTTCTGCCTGAATCAGCAGAAGCTGCTGTTCAGAAAGTTTCCATATCTCATCCAAGGTTGGAACCCAGATGCACGAAGAGAATAGTTTATTCAGCTCTGCATTCCTATCCTTGGACATAGCTCTGCTCCCACACCAGAGAGCGCTGAGACCGAGTAAGATGGCCTTGGAAGCCTGATAACGTGTACCCATTCTGCAGGTGGTAGCTCATCCCTCAGTGCCTCCTTTGTTCAGTCTTTCTGCCTAAGCAGTGTTTTTCCATCAGGGACGGGGTTTTGAGAGGTGTTGGAAGGCTTATTTTGTGTTACCAAATGTTTGGAAGTCAGTCCCCTCGGTAGCATCTAAGGAGGCTAGTCAGACTGGACTCCGCTGCAGCGCATTTACAATAAAATAACTTTGTTTGTATTCTCTACTGTGTCACCGACTCTTCATTTCTTGGAAGGCTAAGAGGAGGTCGCGAGTGACCCGGTGGCCCCTTCAAGTGAGTGGAAGTACATACCTCTTAGAGGTAATTTGAAAGCCCAATTAGCTGGAAGGAGCGTGCATCTGCATTGACACGCGCCTCCCAAACAATTCTATCAAACAAGAATGCCACGTTATGCCAACAATGGATGATCTTGGGCAGCGGTGAATGGAGCCTGTTGGTTCGCCAAAGCTGACCTCAACTCAGGATGCCACTAACTCCTGCTTTACCCCAAATCAAGGTATAGCACAATGTTCTCCACCCACCTTGGATGCCAGAGATACACACAACTCAATTTTAGGATCTCCAGCGCGGCTGAGGTGTTTCAGAAGACTATCTGAACGGTCCTATCAAGGGTCTCGAATATCAGTGATGACATTCTCATGCATGCCAAAAGCCTAGCAGAAAGCCACTTCATACTCTGCCTTGTCCTACAAATATTAAAAGACTGTCACCACAATTTCAATCGGAAAAATGTGAGTTCCTCATCCAGGCACCCGCTTCTCTGATTACAGATTCTCAGCCGAAGGTGTTGCACAAGACCCAGTGACAGTCGAAGACATACAATTCTCACCCCCTCTCATGTCTGTGCCCAAGCTTTTTTGGAACAGTCATGGCTTTTTGGAAGTTTGTCAAGAACCTGCCATACTAGACTAGCCCGCTGACAGAACTTACAAAATCAACACCCTTTTGGGACTGGGGCAAAGAGCACCAAGCTACCTTTCATGCAATAAAAGACGCATTGTAGGCGGAAACCACTCTCCCATACCTTGATCTGGTTAAAGACTCTGAATCAGCAATAGATGCCAGTACCACCAATTAGGAGCCATTCTATCCCAGAAATAAGCCTGTGGGAAGCCTGTTATATGGCAGTCAGGCTATAATCCTTACTGACCAAAGATACTCCTATATAAAGAAAGAAGCAATCACAGTCCACTAGAGATGTCAATATGTTTTTTCTATTTGTACAGACACTCCTTCACATTCAGCACCGACCGCAAACCACTGGTTCCACTAGCCAGAAGGCTGTTTTCCTAGGGTACTTGGCTAGTAATTGCTCAATCTCTCACGCAACAAGCAGAACACTTAACTCATGATGGGCATCAAGGGATCGTTAAGACCAAGAGTCGTCTTCACAATAAAGTCTGGCCTCCACAGCTAGATGAACAAGCCGAGATGGGCCCCCTGCGGCCATTAGTCCCCTACTCCTTTGCGTGAGAATCAGAGTGACTTTGGGAGTTTGACGGACGGCTTCCACCTGGCAGTGATGATAGATGACTATTCAAAGTATCCCGATGCAGATTGTGAACACCATTTTGGTAGATAAGCTCATTCATAACTTAGAGAGTATCGTGGCTACCCACAGCATATTCAAGGAAATCTGGGTTGCTGACTACCTCCAATCATTTCACAGCACACACCTCAAGATCACTTTAGGATGGCTGTTGGCTGTAAGTCAATTCATTGGCAGACAGATTAATGTGGACGATTACTAAAGCAATCCAGATAGCCCATGTCTCTGGGCAAGATATAGAGTGTGTGGTTTACGCCTGTCTTCGAGAATAATGCCAGACCCCTGAAGCTACCATGGGGAGTGTATGCTGTCGACGGGCGCATGAAGCACTGCTATGAGCCAAAAACTCTCCGAGGTTTAGAGAGGAGGAGATAGAAGGCTCAGGGCATCAGGATTCACGCCCTCCAAAACATAACCAAGAGAACAAAGAGAGAAAGCCCGCTCTATCAGTGCTATACCCAGAGGGGTTTATTTATACATGGACTGGATACAGTTTTCTGTGTCCTGTGTGCACAGGGGGTCTGGAATCTGTAAAGAACAGACATCCTGGCAGCATGAGGTTTCACCTTCTGTTCGAACTGTCCCATGGAAGATAACACATGTTCGGGGCACTAAGGTAGCTGTCAGAAGAAGGACAGAAACAGGGTCAAGCAATGTGTCTTTGTTCAAGAAGCTATGAACATCTGCAGCAGCCCCACACCACAGTAACCCCAACACCATGAGTGAGTGTAAGCTTGGGCTTTCTGCCAATGGGAGGTAAAGCAGATTCAAAGCCCCCTGTGTCCACAAGCCGCGCATCTCTTGAATCTCACTCCACCATCACTACCCAAGAGCTCCCATACTGCCTGAGGGGCAACCCAGCCCCACCTTAACACTACAGAGACTTTGTATAATAATGTGTTCTGTTTTAATAGGTTGCTGTCTTTTCCAGTTGGATGCTGTGTTTGTGTGTTTTGTTGTGAATTTTTGAAGGACAGTACTGTCGTGCATGTGCACGGCTAGTTTTGTTCTGCATTTTTTGTTGTTGTCGATTTCTATAGCGCAAACTTAACCCGAAGGTATTGGAGCGCTTTACAAGAGCACTAGTTACGTTACACAAGGACCCACTCATTGTTTGGTAGTCTGGATGCTGAGGTGAAGCCAAGGCTCGTACCTGGTTCCCCAGCTCCAAAGTCGGCAGCTCTGGCCCACCGTCCCTATGTTATTACTGCGATCATCCTGGTGATGTAGCAAGTAGAATACATAAGCGACCAGCCCACGCCTTGGCACTTCTTCTGCCCGCTGTAGCAGCCACTGTGTCCATGTGATCCAGCGGGTTACTAGCAACAAGCATTCATACACAAAATACTCACTTGGGCCCATACATTCATACTACGCTAGCAATTTCCGCTGGTGGGTCAGTTGTACTCTTTATCAAATCCCTGCTACCAATTACTTTTCTGATTGAAGAGTAATGACTTACCAATGGACCTTTTGATAATTGGGAAGTTTAAAATGAGTGACGTTCTATACAATTCAAAATTTCTGAAATAATCACTGAGTCAAGAAGTTTTAAAATATTTATCTAAAGATTTAGCAGAGTAAATTACAGAACCACATGATACTTAGATCGTATATCAAGGATGAAGCATAATAATCAATTATCGATTAATGACGGTCCCTTGGGAAAGGAGAAGATAGAGACAGCAGCGCAACTAAGGTTTGCATTTATATTTACCTAAAGTGCGAGAACCAAACCCCTTGGCCAAGGAGTTGGAAAGATAGGACCCTGGAAGGATGAAGAGCAAAGACCTCCTCCCAGATCAGGACAGGAATGGTGACCTCTCTATAAACGACGCCTGCGTCGTTTCCCTCTCTGGTACTTCGCTTCCCTTCGAATTCTTCCGTGTCTTCCTTCTAATGGACTCCGCCGCCCCCACCTCAGGACCTTTCTGGACAGCGATTCAGTCTGCAATCGATCAGCTCGTCGAGCACCAAAAGCCTGGTCTGTTCTGGTCTGGGCTAACTAATTATCTAATGCTAATAGCTATTATACCCTTCTACGCCCATGTACCTCCCCTAAATGTTGCAGAATTATGGGGCCACTACTTCTGATTGGACAGGGACAGGGGGTTGATCCTCACACCATATTGATTTAATTCATTTTCTTAAAGCCCTTTGTTTTAAAATACCGCCCATCACATTTAATACATTTGCTTTATTTCCCACCCGTCTCAGGACAAAGTTTATACATTCTTCATGTACATTGTTGCACATTATTAGGGACATTCATGAATACAGCAATATTGGCCATCAGGTCATGGCCTTGGACGACGTCCAGGTTGACTTCATCCTTCCTCTCTCTGGGCAGCCATGCAGGACGCATGCGCAGAACAATGCCTCTCGGATTTCAGTTCACCAAACCCCAGGCCCAATTTACGAACTAATAAGAAGTCAGAGAAGAAAATATTAGAATCACAGATAAATTGTTTCACTGTATTCCCTCTCTTTCTACTCTATTCCCATTTACTTATAAATTCTATCCCGCATTAGTAGCGTTAAAATACCACAGTTTAAGTGCAACATGAGAGCAAGCTGTAGCACGTGAAAACATAAAGCAGCCATTTTAATGCACACTGCGCAGAAGCAAGAGTTTCGCTTCAAGCAAAGTAAGACGTCACACCACGTGATATGGTTGAGACATGCGCAGTAAAGTTCCCGCGCTTTAGCGGCCATTTTAGAATAGACAAGCGTTACTTGTTAGTTAAAACACATAAGCAAGCTTCCTTGCTATTCATGTTTGTGTGTGCAGTGGTTAGTATGAACAATACAAATTTAATACATTAATACTTATGAGAAGATTGCATCCGAGCAAGTCTCATTTGTGAGTCCTTGCTCCATCAATCCCCTCTCTGATGGCGTTTCTGAGCCATCAAAATACTACCCACAACCAGATGCCAACTTTTAGCATAATATAGTTTCATTTTCATTTTTACTCTTTCTATTTTTCACATCTCCTTTCAGTTTCTTGTATAACTCACTTCTCAAATCTTCTAATTCAATTTCATCAAACTTTCTCTTCTTTCCTTTTTCGGTCACATTATACGTTTCATTCTTTCTACAACATTTGCACCATATTATTATTGGCAGTACTATTATTGCTATCCCTACTAGGGGAACTAATATTTTGCCTATAAGTCCTTTCCCTATATTAGCAAACCAGGTACCAATTGACTCAATACTATTGGTCAATCTTTCCCATACACTATCAACTTCCAGTGGTTTTAGTTCCTTCTCAAGTTTAGTTATATTCTGTATATACGTTCCAATTTCTGCACTTTTATCAGGTACGTAAGTGCAACAGTGTTTCGTCTTCAATAATTTACAGACTCCGTCCTCTTTTGCCAATATAATATCAAGAGCAAGTCGATTTTGCATAACCATAGATCTAATCGCAACCATTTCCGCATTAATCATTAGAAATCCTCCAGCAGTGTCAGTTGATAAACGATCAACCACTGTAGATAATTTACATATTTTCCTTGAGTTCAGAATTATTCCCACTGAAGGTATCAATGCACCAAATATATCACCTACAATTTCTGAAAAATGAGCTCTTTTTCTACGTGTTAATTCACTAGTATTTTCATTGCTCCCAGTGTTTCTTTTTACGTGGTATATTTTTGGAAATACTATTCCAACATAACAACTTCCATACCACCGTGCAGGAAGCCTAAAGTAAGCCTTATTCCCACATACATAATAGATTCCAGGGAAAACTGAATCTGTTCCTCCTTTAAGTCCCCAACCTCCAAGAATTAAGAAATTATGTTCACATTCACTGGTACCGATAAAAACATTGTTATATTCAGTCTGTAACCTATGTAGACAAATTTTCCCTGTTTTTACAAAATCTAGAGCCATAGCAGCTTGAGCCTTGCCAGGTGCGTAACTACCCTCTTTCTCAGCCCAAGGTGGCAGATGAGCCTTATGCTCAGAAGCTTTCTTTTGGAAATCTTGTCTTCTACTCTCTACTAAATTCAAAAATATCTTTTCTTCTTCTCGTAAAGAACATGTTAGATTGCTTCTATGTGCGTGTGTTATGTCTATGGATTTCATTGTTAAGAAAAATTCTCCCATGAACTGTGCATCTTAGCTACTAAGCACTGGATTCATATTCTTTCGAATTGGAACCTCAGAAAATATCACATCTATGTTTGAATAATAATACTGAAGTCGCCCTGTTCTATAAAATAAACTAGTCAGTACACTACATGATATGCCATAGGTTAATGGCAAGTGATGATACGTTAACCCTTCTGCTACTGATTCAGGTAATTTCATACAGACATAACAATTACTAACTTCCATGGTATCTACATATTGAAACAATAATTTGGTGAAAACGTTCAAACTAGTGTCGTTATCTGTTACTTCATGATGAAATTCTGGTTCGTCTTCTGCCTTTAGTTCTACTCTATTACTTTTCACGTTATCTGTCCTTTCCTTTGTTTCGTTGTTAATCTTTTTATCTATTATCATAAGGTAAGGAATTGCTACGATCACAACTAACCATACTATAAGCATCACTACCAGATTGCATATGCATATAGCACAACATTTCTTACAACCTTTCTGCTTTGGTCTCCCAGTAACTCTATTGTCAGACATTTTTGACAAGGAAGATTGCTCTTCTTATCGTATTCTTCAAGTCTTTTTACGTTCTCAAGGTGGTTCTATTTCTTTTTCATATGTCAGTTCTGCACTGGTTCCTTCGTCACCACTTTCACTTGATTCTGAGATTTCGTAATCTTCGAGAATAATATAAGTCCAATCAGGACCTTTAAATTTGTTGTTCACAAGTTTCAGTCTTTTGCTTCTTCGTTTTCCACTTTTAATTTCTTGTCCCGTTTGGCTTGTTACTTCATTCACTTGATCTGGATCTTCACTTCTGGTTGTTATGTGGTATTTTACTCTTTTAATGACACTAGGCCAATGATCACCTTTTCTTGTCTTCTTTGTTTGCACTGTCTCTTTACTTCTTATTTCTTCTTCAGAAGTTCTTTTAATTTCAAGTTGTGACACAGTTTGTTTTTCTTTGATTTCAGTTTCTTCTTCTATTTGTTCCTTTTCCGATCTGATTTGTTTGTCTTCAGCTGCTTCACTGTGAGTCTCTAGTAACTGGTTTTGTTCTTGATTTACGTTTTCCTGCTCGAGATTCTCAAGATCTTCTTCTTCTGTGTACTTTTCTTGATCTAACTGGTTCTGATCAGGGCTTATTGCACTTTGTACTTCTGCATACTGACCTCGTTCTTCTAAACCTGTCTGACCCTGCCCAAAATCTGTTTCTTCTTCTTTAATTTGAGCCTTGCTTTCTCTCCCTATCTGTTCCTGCTCAGGTTCTCTTATTATCTTTTCTTCTTCTTCCTGAGCTGCTTCCTCTTCACCTATCTGATCTTCTTCAATTTCTTCTAAATTTGCTCGACTTCTTGTTCTGATGTAGATTTCAGGTATTTCCACCACTGGTATCCAGTCCTGACTTGTGCTCGGTTGTTCTTCTTCAGCTTCCTCTGAATCTCGTACCCGGGATTCTTCAGCTGGGCAACCTTCAGCTTCCTCAGTTATCGATACTGTCTGAGGATTTTCTTCTTCAGGGTCTGGTACTCTTTTCGTGTGGCTTACATGAATCCAATTAGGAAATCCTGCACACTTCACTGCTGTGTTTGTGACCAGTATGACCTGACAAGGTTCGCCCCACCTAGGTGATAGACACGTTTCTCTGGTGTGATTCTTCACTACCACCCAGTCTCCGGGACTCAGATCATGTTCTTGTTCAGGCTGCCTGGAAACTGCGTCTTCTCCAACCTGGTGAGAGACAGAACGCACTAGGTCAGCCAATCCTTTGCAATAATCCAGAACCATATCATCAGATATATTCAGCAGTTTATTCGTAGGAACATGTGCTTGTCTCATTGCTCTTCCCATTATTATCTCGTGCGGACTCAAGCCGGTGTTTCTATCAGGAATGCTTTTGAGTCCCATTAAGACAAGAGGCAATGCATCTGGCCAATCTAATGATGTTGATGCACACATTTTTCCCAATCTGGATTTTATCGTGCCATTTATTTGTTCAACCACTCCAGAAGCCTCTGGACGATATGCACAATGCAATTTTTGCTCAATTTGGAATGCTTCACAGATTATTTTAATCATTTCACTGTTAAAATGCTTTCCTCTATCTGATTCCAAAGTTACTGGAAAACCAAATCTGGGAATGAGTTCACGTAGCAACAACTTTGTGACTGTAAGACTGTCATTCCTTCTGGTAGGGTATGCCTCCACCCACTTTGAAAACAGACACACTATGACTAGTACATATTTCAGCCCTCTACATGGTGGTAACTGAATGAAATCAAGTTGCAATCTCATAAAGGGACCCTCTGCCTTTCCAATTTTTCCAAACCCAATTACCGTTTTTCTTCCGGGATTATGCATTTGGCAAGTTAGACATCTCTGACAAAGACTCTCTGCTACCGCTCTAAATCTTGGATTATACCAATTTTGTCTAAAGAGCCTAATCATTGCATCTCTCCCTACATGTGTGTCTCCATGATACATTCTAGCCATTTGTGAAAGCAGACAATCAGGCATGACTGGTCTGCCATCGGCACAAATCCACACATCATCGTCTGCCTTTTGAGAACATCCCGATTTAATCCATGTACTCTTTTCACTCTCATCAGCATCATCTTGCAATCGTTTTACATCATTCCATGTTTCTGGAGGTGCATACAGCATAAGTTGGCAGCTGATTCCCATTCTTTCCACCCTTTTGTTTACTGACAATCTGTTTTTGGCACAATGTTGAGCCACAAGATCTGCGTATCTGTTACCGACTACCACCCAGTCATCTCCTGACTGGTGTGCGGCACATTTCACCACAGCCAATTCTTTTGGTGATTGTATTGCTTCCAGTAATTCTTTTACGAACTGTCCATTTTTAATGGGGGATCCTGAAGAAGTCATGAAATCCCTCTGCATCCATAATTGGCCAAAATCATGAACAACCCCGTAACCATATTGGCTATCAGTAAATATAGTTACTCTTTGATTCCTCCCAATTTTGCAAGCCTTTATCAATGCAATCAATTCAGCTATTTGTGCAGATTTTACTCCTGGTAAATAGGATGCTTCTACTATTCCAGTTAGTTCACACACTGCATATGCTGCAGTTAGTTTTCCATCTTCATGCCTTTGGCATGAGCCATCAACAAACAGCTCCCTGTCTGGCTCCCTGAGAGGTAATTCCTGAATATCAGAACGAGGTTTTGTGCACAACTCTGTGACTTGTAAACAATCATGCTCTTCTTCGTCATCTTTAACTTCTTCATGATATGGGTCTGGTAGTAAGGTAGCTGGATTTACTATTGTGCACCTTACAATGGTCACATTTTCAGCACCCAGTATTATTCTTTCATACTTAGTCAGCCGACTAGGAGTAAGATGCTGAGTTCTTGTTCTTGTCAACAAAATCACAACTGCATGTGGAACGAACACTTTTACAGGGTGTCCCATTACAATTGACTCACTTTGTTCAATACTCAAACAGGTAGCTGCCACTGCTTTTAAGCAGCCAGGCAACGCAGCTGCCACTGGGTCCAATGTAGCAGAAAAATATGCTATAGGACGTCTATCTAAACCATGTCTCTGTGTTAAGACTGAAAGTGCGTAATTTTCTCTTTCATGGCAGAATAATGCGAATTTTCTCTTATAATCAGGCATGCCTAGGGCAGGTGCTGCACATAGAGCATTTCTTAATTTTAGAAACGCACCTACACTCTCGTCATCCCACTCCACTGGGTCCTTTGCCTTCTTTTTCGTCAATTGAATTAATGGCTTTGCCAATAGGGAAAATCCTAGTATCCATTGTCGACAATAACCTACTATTCCAAGGAACATTCTCACTTCTCGTTGAGAGACAGGCATCTGCATTTTCTTTATTAATTTTATTCTTTCAGCAGTTATTCTCCTTCTGCCCCTCTCAATCTGGTGTCCTAGATACTTAACTGCTGTTGTACAGAACTGCAATTTTTCAGGTGAAACTTTGTGCCTTTCTTCAGCTAAATGATTTAATAATGCAATGGTGTCAACAACACAGTCCTCTCTGGTGTTAGATGCTACTAGTAAGTCGTCTATATACTGTACTAAGACTGAGCTTCCTGGCATCACTAGTTTCTCTAAGCACTTTTTCAATATCTGATTGAAGATGGAAGGACTTTCCGTGTACCCCTGAGGAACACGATTCCATACATAGACCTTGTTCTCAAATTTAAATGAAAATAGATACTGACTATCTGGATGTAATGGTATGGAAAAGAATGCTTGGCATAAATCAATCACAGTAAACCATCCTGCACTCCAGGGAATCTGGTATAAAATCACTGCAGGATTTGGCACTATAGGACAACAGGGTTCCACAATCTTATTTATTTTGCGCAAATCCTGAACGATCCTGTACTTTCCACTAGGTTTCTTCAGACCCATGATCGGTGAGTTACAAGGACTACTCATTACTTCTTTTAATATTCCTTGTTTTACCATTCTGTTAATTTCTTCAATGACTCCTGCTTTTACTTCTGCACTCATTTTGTACTGTCTGGTATTTGGGAAAATTGCACCTTCTTTTACAGTAATTTTAACTGGATCTATTTTGGTCATAAGTCCTACTTCTTTTCCTGTGAAATCCCATACCATGGAATTCACTGAAGTTTTCAGTTCTTCTGGTAACTCGTCTTTTGTGATTAATGAAAACATCTCATCTACCTCTGTACCTTGCTTTGCGATCATGAATTTATATACATGGTCTTCATCTGGGGTCTGAACTGCCACACCATCCGGCGTGCAGAAAATTGTGCAATTCATCTTGCACAACAAATCCCGGCCCAATAAATTTACTGGATTGGAATCACACACTACAAATTGATGCATTTCTCTAAAATTTCCAATTTTTACTTCCATTGGTTCGGTAAGAGGTGTTCTAATCTTTTGATTCGCCACCCCCACAACTTGGATAGCTTCTCCAGAGAGAGGAAGATCTGGGATGTCTGCTGTTCTCACAGTAGACCTAGTAGCACCAGTGTCCAAAAGGAAAGTAATATCATTTCCTTCAACATATGGACCTGACTGATCTACCGGTAAGGATGCACCAAGTACGCACTCCTTCTCCCCCTCTCCTAGGCACCATCATTGGCTATAGGTACAAAAGTCGTCCTGTAAAAGAAATTGTGAGGTTACATAATCATTCTTACCACTTCCTCCTTGATATCCGACGTCTGTACTGTGCTTTGCTCTGCTTACATTACCCTGTATAGGTGCTGGTGGCAACTGACTCTGTGGATTTACACCCTGCTGTGAGTCATTCTGCGTCTGTGGATTTAAATTTTGATTTGGGCCATTATTATTCCAAATCTTTTTACACTCATCCTTCCAATGCCCCAATTTTCCGCATCCATGACAAGGAAACTTCTTTTTAGCTTCTTCTCTACTCATTCGTCCTCTCATTTTTCCTCCATTTCCAGTGTCACCATTAGTTCCAGGATCTTTTCCCTGATTATCATTTGGACTATCCAAATTAATTCCCTGTTTCTCAGCCATTTTTACTTGAGCCCACATCACTTTCTCTTGCAATTTCTTGTGCCTATCTTCAATATCGTCTCCACAATATTTGGCATATTTCAAAATTTCATCAATTGGTTTCCCCTGCCAGCACAACATGTGCTGCTTAATCATCAGACAAATCTCTGGCTTCAGACCGTAAACAAATCGGTAAACAAACTGACTCATGTTTTTATCTCCAATATCCTCAAATCCACTATACTGTTTAAATACCTGCAATAAACGCTCATAATAGGCATGTACCGATTCACTGGCTTCTTGGATAGTTCTGTCTATTTTCACCCAGTCTGTTTCTTTTGGTGGTATTTTCCCTTTCAGGTAAGTTATCACCTGCTGATACTTTTTCATTACATCATTTGACGGGGCACCTGTCTTTGGATCTCTAGGATACTCTTCACTTGGCCAATCAACTGTAATTTTACAATCTGTCCATAAGTCGGCAGGTACCACTATGTCAAACAATCCATCTAAATCCTTCAACAATACTTTTGACACCTTCACAAACCTCTCAACCTGCTTGTACCATTCAATTGGCTTTTCTCTCAACTTTGGAAAATCATTCGTAAATGACAAAATATCCTGCCTGCTCCATGGGACATGTACATATCCCCCTCCTGGAACTTCTCGCATCGGGTACATTTGATCTCCTTTTCCTGTTTCCTTCATCAAATATTCAGAAGTTGCTCTACTGTATCGTGCCTCTTCCTTTTTCTTTGTCCATCTAACTTTCCATTTATCTAGCTCTCCCCATTTCTGCAAAACTGTCATTAATTCTTTTACTTGTAATTTTCGACCGGAGGCATTCATGTTTTCTAAATCTTTGTCAGAGAAGTCTACTCTATAGGGTTTCTGTAACACTTTTGACTTCCCTATTTCAATTCCCATCTGTTGAGCTAAATCTGATAATTTCTCATGAAATATTTTTACATTTCTTGTGATGCTTCTGCATATGAACAATAGTTCTTCTTCATTGTACGTATTTAGGCGATCTACCCCTACATTTCCTGCTATCATTTCTTCTAACTCAACCTTTAATTTATAAATATCCATGATCTTTGGGGGTGAGTTCTGTTGGTCTGATCCTTGTGCCCACCTTTCTAAGTCTTCAGGTGTAACTACTGTAGCACTTTTCGTTCCTGATGAAGTTATTATGTTTACATCTTTGGAGCAACCAGGTGTTACTCTTCTGGGAGTACTATTTACAGAATCTCGAATGGGCAAGTCCATTAATGAAATCATAGACTCGCAATCACTAAAGTGATCCTCAACCATTACTACTGCTTCAGGTTTAGGAATATTCACAGGTGTAGGCATAACTAGAGGTTTGGGATAAGTTACTTTGTCACCATATAAGGGAACCACTGGACCAATTGTTACAGGTATGGTCAACTAATCAGGATGAATACTCAATTGTGTTACTTTCTGAATTAATTCTGCTCTGCTTTTATCTATTGCTTCCTTTTCTTTATCGTGAAGTACTCTACTAACTGGTGAATCATGCAATACTTGTGGTACTAATGGTGTCTTTAGCAGTGGTGCACTTGGGGTGCATCCATTTGTCCCTTCCTGATATGGTGGCGGATTCTTTAATATTTCTTCCATAAATTCATCTTCTGAATCTCCAAATCTAGTCAAATGTTTTGTCTTTTCTGTGCATTTATTCCCTGACGATTCTTCTGCCATTAATATTGGATACAGACCCTTTGTAAGCATTGCTCTTCTCCAATGTTTCATCTGACCGTCCCTTGACTCATTTTGGTATCTAGGGAAAAATCCCCGATAGCTCCTATTACTTCTGGATCGGTCACATTCAAATGCCTCGGTTTCCCATTCCTCTAAGGCTTCGTATTGAGTCAATCTAGGTCTGGGTTCTAAATCATTCATTCTTAGTCTCAAATTTTGAAGAATTCTTCCATTGAAAGTACCATTTTCAGGAAAAGCTAATATTCCATCATTTTTGGTATATTCTATCCAATTTTCTATCCATACGCAAGTATGATAACCTCTCTCCATCATCATGAATGAAGCGGGCGTTTTAGCTGGTGGAATGATAATTCCTTCCCTAGTTTTGATTGGTTTGTCCTTTTTAAAATAATTCTTTATCTTTTGTAGAAATGACATTTTTCTCCTTTCTCCGTACATTCTGGGTAACTCTCGATGTATAAAATTATATTCTGCCAATCCTAGGAATCTCCTGTCTGGACGAGTTCCTATTAAAGTCGGATCACGTTTAAACATACAATCTTCACTGTCCACTAAGATTTAGATATCTATGCTGACAACCAATTAAATTCTAGATAACATTTGTCTCTGAACCAATCCTATTGTGGCCTTTCAGTGACGTTTTACTCTGACAACCCCTCCTTTACAATCTGCGTTTCTCTGTCCCTCGCTGTTTCAACCAATCCCAGCGCGGCACTTGTAACGTCAGTATTACTCCTGACTACTGACCCCTCCTTTACAAGGGTCCTTCCACGCCCGCTGTTGCAACCAATCCCAGCGCGGCGCTTGATGACGTCAGCTTCCTCTCCGGCAGCTGACCCTCCCTTTACAAAATCGTACGCAAAACTTTAATTCTCTACGTGTCTTTTAAAATTCAATAACGACATAAAACATTCGCTATCGTGCCAGTTTCTCTAAATTGAAAGAATAGTTTCTCTCTCACACTTAGTAAAACTTTTCCGTTTACTAAACATACACTACGAGTAAAACCCTTCCGTTTACCCTTCACATAAGCTTTAGAAATACCTGTTACTCCTTCAATGTTACCCTTTCTAGGTGATATAACATCAAATTTTCACCAGCATACTCCTTTGCTGTCACTCACATACACAGAGTCCCTAACGAGTACTGATAGCCCTGCTTAACTTTTCAGTACTATTTCTGCCTGACAGATAACCTCACTGCAGTATGGCTTCCACTTACCATCCGCTATTCAATTTTTCCCCCGGGGTTTCTGGACAACATAAAACAAACTTTAAACAATAACGGATGTTAGTTCATAAAAATAAAATTCTCATTACCCAATTAACAAAATGCAACCATCCTCTGCTACCAGAAAACTGATCCAGCGGGTTACTAGCAACAAGCATTCATACACAAAATACTCACTTGGGCCCATACATTCATACTACGCTAGCAATTTCCGCTGGTGGGTCAGTTGTACTCTTTATCAAATCCCTGCTACCAATTACTTTTCTGATTGAAGAGTAATGACTTACCAATGGACCTTTTGATAATTGGGAAGTTTAAAATGAGTGACGTTCTATACAATTCAAAATTTCTGAAATAATCACTGAGTCAAGAAGTTTAAAAATATTTATCTAAAGATTTAGCAGAGTAAATTACAGAACCACATGATACTTAGATCGTATATCAAGGATGAAGCATAATAATCATTTATCGATTAATGACGGTCCCTTGGGAAAGGAGAAGATAGAGACAGCAGCGCAACTAAGGTTTGCATTTATATTTACCTAAAGTGCGAGAACCAAACCCCTTGGCCAAGGAGTTGGAAAGATAGGTCCCTGGAAGGATGAAGAGCAAAGACCTCCTCCCGGATCAGGACAGGAATGGTGACCTCTCTATAAACGACGCCTGCGTCGTTTCCCTCTCTGGTACTTTGCTTCCCTTCGAATTCTTCCGTGTCTTCCTTCTAATGGACTCCGCCGCCCCCACCTCAGGACCTTTCTGGACAGCGATTCAGTCTGCAATCGATCAGCTCGTCGAGCACCAAAAGCCTGGTCTGTTCTGGTCTGGGCTAACTAATTATCTAATGCTAATAGCTATTATACCCTTCTACGCCCATGTACCTCCCCTAAATGTTGCAGAATTATGGGGCCACTACTTCTGATTGGACAGGGACAGGGGGTTGATCCTCACACCATATTGATTTAATTCATTTTCTTAAAGCCTTTTGTTTTAAAATACCGCCCATCGCATTTAACACATTTGCTTTATTTCCCACCCGTCTCAGGACAAAGTTTATACATTCTTCATGTACATTGTTGCACATTATTAGGGACATTCATGAATACAGCAATATTGGCCATCAGGTCATGGCCTTGGACGACGTCCAGGTTGACTTCATCCTTCCTCTCTCTGGGCAGCCATGCAGGACGCATGCGCAGAACAATGCCTCTCGGATTTCAGTTCACCAAACCCCAGGCCCAATTTATGAAGTAATAAGAAGTCAGAGAAGAAAATATTAGAATCACAGATAAATTGTTTCACTGTATTCCCACTCTTTCTACTCTATTCCCATTTACTTATAAATTCTATCCCGCATTAGTAGCGTTAAAATACCACAGTTTAAGTGCAACATGAGAGCAAGCTGTAGCACGTGAAAACAAAAAGCAGCCATTTTAATGCACACTGCGCAGAAGCAAGAGTTTCCCTTCAAGCAAAGTAAGACGTCACACCACGTGATATGGTTGAGACATGCGCAGTAAAGTTCCCGCGTTTTAGCGGCCATTTTAGAATAGACAAGCGTTACTTTGTTAGTTAAAACACATAAGCAAGCTTCCTTGCTATTCATGTTTGTGTGTGCAGTGGTTAGTATGAACAATACAAATTTAATACATGCATCCGAGCAAGTCTCATTTGTGAGTCCTTGCTCCATCACATGTTTATCATCACACCTCAAGCCCTGTTACACAACACTAACCATGGCCCAGTCAGGAGTGCATGAAGGAACTTTGTCGATGGGACATTGGTCCTGACCTCCTTTAGTCAAAACTGCCATCGTACACAGGTTTGATGGCGCAATGTGCGTATGGTGGCACCTCTTTTGGGGCATGTGAACATACTTTTCATCATCATACTTTGATGCAGAGCAAGAGAGAGAGAGGCAGAGAATGATAGGAAACTCTGAAGAAGGGATGAAAAAGCGCATGTAAGAGTGAAGTAAAGAGATAGGAAATAGAGGACGCTGGATGAAACTGACCAGAGGTGGAATTAAGAAAAGACAGCCTTGGTATTCACTATTCCAATCCTGGCATGCTCTCGAAATAACAGTGGCTACTGTCCCTGTCCTGAGTATAAACATTAACTAGTGATGTCAGCGTACAGTGGTTTGTGAGTTTTCAGTGTGACACAACATGGACACAATGGCTGCATCACTTTATGCAAAGGCCGTGTCTGGAGAGCAGCCTGAGAAGGACACTTCAACGAGAACCAGCCCAAACAGGTTATGAAGCTTCAGACAGTGGATCCACATCCCCAGGATGCATTTATATAGGGCTGCCACTGGTTGGACCTATCTGCTTACGTGCAGAGTAAGGCCGGGAGGGTAGCTCTTCCATATGGGAGGAGGATGATGAAAGCCTAAACCTTTCACCCCAAAGCTGAGTTCAATCATCACATAAGGTTCACTCAGCCTTTCATCCTTCTGAGGTTGATAAAATGAGTACTAATCCCATTGTATAATAAATACTGTGCCAAGTGGGAAGCATTATATAAATGATAGCTGAAGGCAAGCAAAGTACCATAGTTTAAAATCAGCCACAAACAACGTTTGCACCTAATTGTGCTCACCCTTGGGTATTTTGTAGTTTTCTTCAGAATATAAAATTGCATGTGCAAAACATGTGTTAGGAGGAATAGCAAGTAGCAAAACTGGTCCGAAGACAGTTTGCGAACATCGCTTGATACACAGTGCACTGGAAAAAAACTCCTTAACTAGGCTCAGACCCCGACCTGATGCTGTGCACTAACGGTATTCGCCGGAGTGTCTGCACGGCTTTCAGATGAGGCAACAAGAAAGCAAGTGTGCAACAGTGTCCTTCACCAAGGCTTGTTTATGGCACCCACAGAGCTTGCAAGCTGGTTCCTGTGTCAGGACAGCCCTCCCCACCACACACATCCCACACTCTATAGAAAGAGCAAACAATGCAAGATTAAACAGCCTGTAAGACAGGCCCGGCTCCAGGATTTTTTTTTTGGGTGGGCCAAGGGTGCAATTGGGTGGGCCACTCCGGGCCCAATTTGTCGCTTCTTGTGATAGCCTACAAGCCCTAGATTACATCATATCTACTTGCAAACAGTCACCATGATACAACGGATCGATTCTGTGTGTATACAGAGCGTGTGGAGAGTTATTTGAAAGTAAGAGCAATGTCTGGACCTAAGTGCAAACCCTCAAATTCCACTAGGCCAGGCTTTAAAACAAGTACTTCGAGGCCCGATTATCCACTTTTCTACCATCCCTCTCCTGTGCACCTTATCTCACAGCTGACCTTGGGCCCCAGCCCCATATCAGGCACCATCGAGCTCCACTTTCATTATTCCCATAAAAAACATTAGTAAAATCACCTTCAAACTTAAAACATTGAATATAGCAGTAAATATGATTAATACACACTTTAATATGTTCCACAGTTGCCCTAATGACCTGACTGCTAATTAAATAAAAACAGAAAGGCCATGACAGGGCTGGCTTTAGCGCTAGTGCGAAGGTCTTTTTTGGCGCCCCACCAATGACCTCTTTCTCCGCAGATACCATTGCTGCCACCCTCCAACAGTGCCCTTCATCTCTCCGTAGCCACTCTCTCATGTGCATTTCATTTGTTGTATAGCGCTACTCATATCAGTGTAGGGTGTCACAGTCCTTTACACCACGCACACATTATACAGAGACAATGAATCATACAAGTATGTAAATCAGCCTATAGGGAATGCCACATAAGCCAATGAGGATTACAAGGGGTAGGAATCACATGTCATCCATACTGGTCGGCAGTATATTTTAAGAGGGTTTGGGCTGGGGAAGCACAAACTCAGGATTTAAAGCATATCCAAGTGGTTGGGGGTTGGCTTTACTAATAAAAATGTATATGATTTTGTATATCGGCCCAAACTCTTTGTAGCAACATTAAAATAATGAAAGACTGGGTAAGTTCTAACTATATATTAACACAAAAAAGTGAAGTTCTAACTATACCATTCATGTTTGTAGGCAGCTCTTTGATGACAGTTCATAGGTCGCTGTGCTATATTAGGATTGTAACTTCTGAACTGCAAGTAACACAAGAATCTCTGTGACAAAGGCAGTAACCCACTGAGCTATCCGCATAAAATACAGCTTATCTGCATTTCAAAACTACCAACAAGCAAAGGATTGCTCTTCAGTAGGATCATTAATCACCGGTTAGCTTGACATTTTTATTGTTGCCTTACATCCATGGCCATGATAATGATGAAAACAATGTAAATGAAGCATACACAAACTATGTGCCTTGATGGGCCTGTGCAGATTTAAAAAATAAACACAAATAGTAACACATTCTCTTACCTACTCCATTAGTCAAACTTTGTGTCACAGCCTGATGTGATAAGCAGCTGCAGGGGTCAGGAAAGGTGAATAGGAATAAACAAACTTCTTTTCGCCAGCGCTGAACAGAAAAGGAAATATCCAAGCAGCAGGAAGCAGGACGGTAGGCAAAAGTTACTAGGTGAAATAAATAAAGAATGTGTCCCCTTCGCCATACCCCTATTGTTCCTGCACGACACAGCCCACCTTTCTAAAAGGAGTTGAGTGATTGGGGATGGCTGTGAGAAAGAGCCCAGGCCCAATCACGCAACTCCCAGAACAGCAAGAAAAACAATGTTAGGAGTAACGTTTTAAATTAAAGATGCCATTTTGTATTGGCCTTTGCGCCGTCACTGCGAGGGCCAAGTCTCATGTTTGGGTGGGCCAGGCTCATGTTTGGGTGGGCCAGGCTCATGTATGGGTGGGCCTGGCCCCCCTGCTAGAACTGGGCCTGCTGTAAAAGCAAATTATGACTGTTGTCATCATTATTGCGTTTACCTGTGAGATTTGCTCCACTCTAATCGTGTTAGGTTCTGATTTGTGTCAACCCAGAAGTCTGCATTCTGTGTGCCAAGAAGCACCTTCGGCTAACTGGACAGCACTTACATGCCTAGGTTGGAGCTACCAGGTAGATCTGTTGCGCCAGCGAAGTGAGTATTGTCTTCTCAGCCATACATGGGGCCTTATTTATGAGGCCCTTACGCCGCAGTTGTATCACTTTTTGTGACGCTGAAGTGGAGTAAAAAATGCTCCACACTTCACCAGATTTACAAAGTGAGGCATCTAGGCAGATGCCTCACTTTGTAAACACCTGCGCAACATTATACCTGCGTCAGGTATAATGTATTTAGGGTGGGCGTTCCAGCGCAGAAATGGCTTGTACAAGTGTCGTAGTGAAATCTAAGAGGTTTCACTGCGACACTTCCATGGCCTCACTGCGTCAAATCCTTATGCCTGCTCGAAGCAGACGTAAGGGGTGACGCAGGCCTTTTCACATGGGGCTTGCCCCATGTGAAATGACACTTTGCTGGAGTTGCGTCTTTTTCCAGACACACTCCAGCTATGCGCCATTTTTGCGCCTACAGATATGTCAGGATTCCAGACGTATTGGTCAATCCTTGCGACATGGAGCGCCTTAAAGTAAATACGGCGCATCCATGGTGTCGCAAGGAGGGCGCACTGAAAAGTGTTGCACCGCTATTTTACTGCAGCGATGCGACACTTCCCATGAATGAGGCCCATGGTTTATAGTGTTGCTTTATTTAAAAGCCATGTAAGTCCTGTTGCATTAAATTACATTTTTGTAACTGTTTTCTTTTGTCAGTTGTATTGTAGGCCGCTTTTCTCCTGTTTCTGTGCTTGCTTCCTGTCAGGGCTATGTGTGTCTTGAGGCAGGACGTGGGCTGGTCGGACCCTCCCCCTGCTCCAATCTCGGTCAGTTTTGCTGCTGCAGAGGACTAACGCGTCCTAGTGCTGAGGAAAGCCCCAAATTCAAAATGTAAATAAAAAAATACTTGTGAGAAGAGTCCTCCAATATACCCGTAGAAATGCCCCGAGCACCACTAGGCCCCGCCTCAATGCGACTTTAATGAAAAACGGGTCTGGGGGCCAACAGTTTCCAGGGGGGCTTTTGATCCCAGGAGCGGCTCCCCATGGGGTGGGCTAACGCAAGCCCCTGGCCATTCATGCCACCAGGCAAGTGCCCTTTGGCCACCTTCATTAAAGGCTCTTGGGACTCCCGAGCTTGGGGAAGGGGGGGCGCTCGGGCCGTGTCACTGCAGGCGATCCCCGGCCCTCCCTTCACCCCCACCGAGATAGGGGTTCATTAGCAGGAGTGAAGACACAAGGGCCCGTGTGAGACACATTCTGGCGCCCAACTATTCCGTGCCGAGAAGCACGCTTCGCTTCTTCATCCCTGGAAGAAAGCTGGAGACATTGTAAATGCTTGAGATAAGAAATTGCTAGTCCCCATAATCCGATAATTGATTTGCCCCTGTGTCCATGACTACCTTCAAGTGCTTCCCATAATTGTAGACGCGCTGTGTCTTGTTTGGCAAGTGATGCCACGGCCAGGCGGAGAGATCTAGCGAGGCCAGAGACTTCCACGTGGTTATTCGTGATGATGGGGTGGGGGAGGGGGCGAGTTGGCTGCTTGAGTGTGGTCACCCCCTGGAAGGCAGATCATGTTGAATGTGTGTTGTTATTGAGGTTGGTTGTGGTGCTGGTGAGATGGGTGCAAAGCGTTAGCTTTATCCAAGATGCAGTGACGCTTGTGATGTGTGGAGTGCTGGTCGTGGTTCAGGTAGGAGCCTCCACGTATGGACGACTTTACAAACACTGCGCCCCATTGAGCATGAGCCTCCTGCACCTTATGCAAAGATGACGTGACACTGGGGCATGAACTGTGCAATCACCTATAGATCTGCAGCAGAGAAAGATCAACGAAAATAGGGTGACCCAGCTTTGCAGGAAGTCCTAATTCTAAATGAAACCAGAAACAAACAAGCTGTCAGAAAGTAATGTGCGATATTACTACAAGTGACAGGTGTAATTGCGGCAAAATGACGCATCTTGCGTAGTTTACTCTGGCAGTTCTCTGCATTTTGAAGTTAGGATTGAGTGGTTTACCTTGTGCAAATCTCTTGCAAGGCACTGCTTGTTCGCCTTCGCCTTCAGCGCAATGCCTAGCGCTACGCGAAAACAGCTTTGTAGTGACACCACCAGCATGAAACTATTGCTAAATATGGGGCTGCTCACTTTCTCACGAGAGATGAGTTGCCCGAACAATAGTAAATCTACGCACACTATCCTAAAACATTAGGGCAGATTATCGAACACTTTGCATCAGCGCAAAGTCACAAAAAAGCGTTGCAAACCGGTGCAAAATGTTGATAAAGTATTTACTTACCAGCGCAAAACCTTTTTTTGTAGCAAAGAAGCCATACAAGTAATACAAATAGCACTTTGCACTATTTCGGGCTCCTTTGCGTCAAGGGGGAGCCTCGCGGGTGGAACATGGAAGTTCCCACTCTACCACCCATGGTTTTTAATGCTGGGAAAATAAAACACAAAGTCTAACTTGCATTGGTTGCAAAAAAGCAAGCAGCAAAGCAAAATAGTTAAAAGACAATTGTCATTTCAACTGACTAGAGCTCTGGCCAGAAAAGGGTCAGTTGGAGGATCGTGCTAAAATACCTACAATTTAGGACAGTTTATATAGGTTTTCTCTCAATGCAAGTCTTTGGAGCCTTACCACGTGTCAGAAACTTGTTGCGTACAGCATAAACATATGGTGGCAGGATCTTCTCCAAGAAGACTGACAAGACGTCCTTGAGAAGATATCATTCATGAATATAATACTGAGCTCGTCAGTTGTCAGGGCTGGAAACCAGGCGAGGCGTTACAGAAATGTGCAAATGTACAGCCCTCAATAAAGTGGCTTCTGGGCCTTCTAGAGCCGTGACGTTTAGCAGACAGCATATTGAGGCTAATGGACACTTCTAACCAATAGGAAATGACATCCACACTTGTTTACAAAATATACTGCTACGCTCTTTGTCATGCATACATATAAAACAATAATACTATAATACATGGGAATAAATGATTATGTTTTCACAAGGCAAAGCCCTATGTAACAAAGGTAGACGCTGCTTTGCATAAAAAATAAATGCCTCTGCGAAGCAGGTGTTAACAAGGAGAGATGGTTCTATTTCTCGTAAATTGTAAAATATTGCTTGTGTGCTGCACTGTAATAAGGGAAACGTTTTAAGGTATGTTTTACCATTGTATTTAATGCTAGAAGGGGCCCTTCCAGTAAAGAAACTTATGCTAGACATCACACACACACCTTTGCACTTCGGTGCGAAGGTGTGCTGCTAGGCAGCCTGAAAGAGTGCTGTCCTGGGGAAAAGAGTAGCAACGCCTTAGCATAGTAGATATGGTGCTGCCATGCTCTTCTCTTAGAACAAGACAGCGCAGGGGATGTCCCCACACAAAAGAGATGGAGAGCGAAGAGAAGGATGACAGGAAACTAAACATGGGAGAAAAAGAAACGGTGAAAAGAATTTTGGGTGGGTGTTCACCTCCCTGGACCAGAACCTTTAAAATAAAATGAGACATCACTCAGTGAGAGGACACAGGAACAGACAGAGAGAAGGGAAAGGATCAATGCAATCCTTGTTAAGCAATAAACCGAAATAACCTATTTTTAAGATTAATGGCATCAACATCTTTAAAAAGCATTTAAAACGCAATTCAGAAAAGTTCAATCTATCAATTAGTTTCTACCAAATTGCACTGTAAGTGTCATCCATCTTAAAAACTTGAGTCAGACAGTTCAGGTGGAATGGCTTCTTAGGGCCTGATTACGACCTTAGGTGCTATTTATCGCACCTGATAAAGAACAACACCACGGGTTATGTTCTTTATCGAGTGCGATAAATTACATCTATTACGAGTTTGTGGGGAATAACATGCGTATTTTGGTGTTTCACTCACCAAAATCTGCATGACACAGTAAATACTATGGGGCAGATTTACAAGAAAGTGACGCATTCCCTGCGCCATCCTGAGAAACCCTTGCGCCACCATGGATGCACCGTGTTTACAATACGGCGCACCATGGCACAAGGATTGACAGATGCGTCAGAAATTCTGACGCATCTGTTGGCGCAAAAGTCACACATTGCTGTAGTCGTGTCGCAAGCACGACGCAACTCCACCAATGCATGTTGAAGCCTATTCCCACTACACTACGTCACTTTTTATGCCTGCTTCAAGTTTTGACACAGTGGCGTCTTAGAAGTGGCGCAGTGAAATCTTGTAGATTTCACTGCGTCACTTTTACGAGGCTTTCCTGCGTGGGAACGCCCACCCTGCATACATTATACCTGACGCAGGTATAATGTGATGTAGGGCTTTACAAAGTGACGCATCTCCCTTGATGCGTCACATTGTAAATGGGCCGCATTTTTACGCTACCGCTGCGTCACAAAAAGTGACGCAACGGCAGCGCAAAAATGACGCAAGGGGTTTGTAATTCTGTCCCTATCTGCTTTTCGCCAGGTAAATTTCAGGTTTGACCTGCTGAAATTTATCTAAGGTTGAGCTATTGAACACACTCGATCGGATGCGTTAAATACCTACCAACTCGTAATTCCAATCTGTGCTTAACGGGGGTTTACGCACTGGTTAGAATATAACGACCACCTCGTAATCAGGGCCTATGAATGCAGCGTAAAATCAGCCACAAACAACGTTTGCACCTAATTGTGCTCGGCCTCTGGTTTTTTGCACTCGCAGTTTCCTCCAGAAAATAAAACTGCATGTGCGAAACATGTGTTAGGAGAAATAGCAAGAGGTAAAACTGGTCCGAATACAGTTTGTGGACATCGCTTGATACACAGTGCACGGGGAAAAACTCCTTAACTAGGCCCAGATCCCGACCTGATGCTGTGCACCAGCCGTGGTCCGTGCAGGTAACATCGGTGGGGAGGTGGGGCCGTGTAAGGGGGGATTCTGAGGGACGATGCCTGCGCGGCAGCTGTGCACTAACGGTTACCTGGACAGCACCTTCATGCCTCGTCTGGAGCAGCTAGGAAGGTCTGCTGTGCCCCAGAAGTGAGTGCTGTCTTCTCAGCCATCCATACTCTATAGTTCTGGTTGATTTAAAAGCCATTCCTGTTGCGATAAACAACATTTTTTTAACTGTTATTTTACTTTGTCAGTTGTTTTTGGTCGTATTTCTTCTGTTTTGTGCTTGCTTCCTGCCAGGGTTCTCTATGCGTGTCTTAAAGCCGGATCGAGGCTGGACTGACCCTACTCCTGTTACAATATTAGTCAGTTTTTCTGCTGCGAAGGAATAAAGCGCCTTAGTACTGAGGAAAACCCCGAATTCAAAATGTAAATACAAAAATGCTTGAGCAAAAAGCCGCCCTACCCCTCCCCCCCCCTGCAAACGCCCCAGAGCACCCCTCCATTTTCCAGGGATGCTTATGATGGTAGGTGCGGCTCCACAGGGGGTGGGCTCACTGAACTCCTGCCTGTTGGCCACCTTCATCACAGGCTGCGGGGGGGGCTCCTGGGCTGGGGCTCAGGGCTGTGTCACTGCGGGTGATCCCCGGCCCCCCCTACCCCCCACCAGAGCAGAACCAATAACCTGCACTACTGCTTCATTAGCATGAGAGAACAAGCAAGGACTGGTTAACCTGAGTGATGTGTGACACCCGCTGTGCTACCGACCCCCCCCCCACTATGAGGAATGAGCTCCCAGCTATTCTGTGCTGAGCTGAGGAATACGCTTCTTCGTCTAAGAAGAAAGCTGAAGACATGTGAAATGCTTGAGAGAGTAAATTACAGTTGTTAGTTGGTCTCCTAGCGCCAAGAATCCGACAGATGGTTTGTGGTGCTTTATAAAAAGCTAATTTTGTATATTTTGTATAGTTAAGAGGTATTCTGCACCTGTCATGACAAGGTGAACAGGTAAAGCGTGCCCAGAAGCACAGCCACGGCACAAGTTGGATGGTGGCGGCTAGTGTACGGAGTCCCCCCACTATCTCTAGAGAGGGGACTCCATACCTTTTAGGGTATCACCTTGCACCCCCAGCACCCCATTCCCTTGTATGTACAAACACTGCGAGTGTAGGCTATCCTTAGGGTGTTTTAAACCCTCCTTCCCACTGGTATCACCCTCGTTATGTCCAAAAGACGGCCTGCAGGGGGTTATCTTTGAATCACTGGTCTGAGAGGTTACAGAAAACGTCACACCACCGTCCCTTCCATTGCCTAATGAACACATCATATTGTATCTCTGTGCTATAAGGTACGACTATTGCTGAAAGTCCTCGATGTCGAATATTATATCTCTTATAAATACTGCATGAAATATATCACGCGCTAATATCGATTTTCATTGACATTTATTTATAGGGCACGGACCCAAGTGTCATTTTCCTTAGAGCTTTGCAATTGTCATTCGGAATTGTGCTCCACAGACCCTCGACCCATCTTGAGATAGAAGATCTATCTATCTCCCAGAAAGTTAGATGATTTTTTCCTAGAATGATAGCTCTGTTGGTATAGGCTTCAGCATTTAAGATGTGTGTAACCTGAGGGATGGGTTTGCTAAATCTTAATCTGCAAGATCTCTTTAACCTGTGTGATAGCTCTGCTGTCACATTCCAGATCCTGTAAAATCTATGTAACATGGGGCTAGAGTTCCCGTCAGAATGATTTTCTCATTTCCAGAATACATTTTGCTGAAATTCACAGGAGTGCCGACATCATTCTTGAAAGAGAACGTGTTCAGCAGGATATAAATTATATAGATACATATATGTATGTATGTATGTATGTATATATATATATTCACTGAAAAAACCATAGGTTTCAGGGACGTTATAGTTAGAAATTAGAATTTTAAAAAACCATAGAAATTCACTGGAAAAAACCATAGTTTTCAGGGACGTTATAGTTAGTTGGACATTTCACTCGTACAAAACTAGAGAAATTTGGCCGTTATAGTTAGTTGAGCTAACTATAACTCGCGCCCCCGCAATGCACTGCTGATGACTTCACATATTACATCACTCATGACATGGTCAGTGACATCACTGATGACATCACTGATGACATCTCAAATGACATCACTGATGACATCACTGATGACATCATCCACGTGATCATCTGATGCACCTCCTCACACCCTAATAAAACATTGATACACCCACTCTAAAATACAGAATGCTAATCTCGAAACCATAGACACACCAATACCAGTTAGTACATACCCACTCAGTAATTCCTAGATCTACACATACATCTACTCACTCACCCATACAGTCACTCATACATGCAGTCACTCATCAATACATCCACTAGCATATGCAGTCATACAACTATACAGACACTCACACACCGCCACTCACTCATAGACTTACTCACACACCTAGTCAGTCATGCAAAGAATCAATCACACTCCAATTTACTCACCTATACAGTTATACACATACCACCTCACTTATTTATACAGAGACTAACACATACTTACTCTCTTATACAATCACTGACACAAGGACACACTCATGCATACAGCCACTCTCAGAATCACTCACTCTCACATATAGTCATTTATATACTCCAACACTCACATATACAGCCTTTCACATGTGTAGTTACTCACACATATACCACTGAGACATCCATTCACTCACCAACACAACTATACACACACTCACCCACCCATACAGCCCTTCACAGATGCACTATTGAACCCATACACCCAGTGAATCACCCACTCACACATCTATGCAGAGTCACGCACCCCCCTCCCACCCACACAGACACTCAGGCACCCATACAGATACTCAGACAACCAATCAATAACCCATATAGACACTCATGTAGCTACTCACCAACCCATGCAGCCGCTTACACACCAACAGACAGACTGATACAGACATTCACGCAGTTTAGTCACTAACCCATGCATTCAGTAAGACACGTTTAATCACTCACTTAATACAGTCAGTCACGCACCTACTAAATCATCCAAATGAAGTCCACTTGTGTCCTGAGGTCCTCAGGACACAAGAGGACCTCATCGCCCCACCACCAGTGTGCCAAGAGGCGCGTTTGCAGAGTGGTGTAAAAAGGGGCGTGGCCTCGGACCACCTCTCTGCAATCCAGCTGTGTGGCGCTTATTGGAGGTACCTGGTGGGCTAGTTGGCCCCCAGGGACCCTCAGTATTCAAGGGGACTAAATTCCCCAACTTAGAACGTGCCAGGGGGAGCGTTTGCAGAGTGCTGCAGGGAGGGGGCGGGGCCTCCGGCGAGTTGCGTTTTTTTTTTTTTTTTGGGTTCATATTTTATGGGAGGGGGGCTGCATGGCCTCCCTTCCCTGGGCCATCCCCCGGGGCCTGGCAGCCTTGTTTTTTTATTTATTTTTTATTTTGGGGAGGGGGGTTGCGTGGCCCCCCTCCAGAGGCCAATTATGGCCCCGGGGACCCCATCCACCGGGGCCTGGCAGCCTTTTTATTTTTTTTGGGAGGGGGCCGCGTGGTCCCCTCCTCAGGCCAATTGTGGCCCCAGGGACCCCATCCCCGGGGCCGGCATTTCCATTAAAAAAATATATATATATTTAAATTATTGGGGAGGAGGGCCGCGTGGCCCCCCTCCCAGGCCACTTCTGGCCCCGGGGACCCCATCCCCCGGGGCCTGGCCTTACCGTAGGGGACTGTGGGGGGAGACTCAATGCCCCCACGGTCCCGCCGGCTCCCCGCCTCCTGCGGGAGCCGGCATTAATTTGAGCAAGGGGAGCTGCTGACATGCAGCTCCCCTTGCTCAAAAGCAATTCTGCTTTGCTTCATTGAAGCGAGAGCAGGTTTTCCTGTTCTCGCTTCAATGAAGCAAAGCAGAGTTTGCTATGACAGGGCGGGAGCTGTGCTCCCGCCCTGTCATAGCAAACAGCAATGTCCCGGGGGTGGGCACCCCGGGACATTGCAGGAGCCGGCCCTGGGGGGTGGCGGTCCCCAGGGCCATCAAGGGCTCTTGGAGGGGGGCTGCGCGGCCCCCCTCCCTTAATTTACATAGCCCCGGGGAGGCGGTGGTCCTCGGGGCCGGGGGTCCGCTACGGACCCCCACATTTAAATGAGTATGTGCCCCGGGAAGGTGGTGGTCCCCGGGGCGTGTGGGGTGGCTCTTGCCCCCCCACACATCTTTGTGAAAAAAAAGAACCAGAGGTGCCGGTACCCGAGGCTGCGGGGGGCCGCGCGCCCCCGCATACAATTTAATAAGCCCCGGGGAGGTGGCGGTCCCCGGGGCTGTGGGGGCCCCGCGAGCCCCCACACCATAATTTTATATTGCCCCCGGGACCTGGCCCACCTGGGGGCTTTTTTAGTAACGAAGCGCGGGAGTCCGCGCTTCGTTTTTTTTTTTTTCCGGCAGGATTCGCGCACCCAGCGCGAAATCTGCTGATTTAAAAAAAAAAAATGCTTTTTTTGGCCCTGGGGGTCCCTGTGGGACCCCCTGAGCAGGCCTAGGGGGTCAGGGTCTTTCGACCCTGCCCCCTTTTCTTGTTTTTTACCTTTTTTTTTACTCTTTTCTTGTGACTCGGTTATTGAGTCACAAGATGGCTGCCAACACATTCTGGTTTAGAGTGTTGGCAGCCAATCAGAGTGAAGCTCGTGCCCGGGAGGAGTCGCGACTCCTCCTCGGTGCTCAGATATCGATATTTTTCTTTTTTTAATTTCTCAGGAACTACTGAATGGATTTACACCATTTAAAAAAAAGGTCGCTTTCTGAACCAAGACCTACCTTTTTGCCAAATTTGGTGTAATTCCGTTCAGCAGTTCGGGCTGTAGCCTTGTCTAAAATTTCCTATGGAAATTAACAAGGGGAAAACGCGTTTTGGGACCCCCCTTTTTTCTTGGCCCCCGCTTGACGAATCACCCCAAAACTTTCAAGACAGGAGCTGACCGGAGCGCCCCATTAGTTTTGAAAATTTCGCGAAGTTTCGTCAACCGGCGCCAAAGTTATTGGCAAAACAAAAAACGCTTTTTGAATAGAAACAAGGTCCTAACTATAACTACCTACTGGCGACCGCCAGTAGGTAATGTATGTATATATATATATATATATACAAGCCATAGTTGCTGCTTATTTATCGTATGCAACTAACAACCATTGACACAGCCAATAGTCCTGACTTGTTGTAGGTATGATGTTACTTGTTGTATCATATATCTGGATGCAATGACAGAAACAGCAAAATACAAGTCGGGCAGCACACTATGCTAAGCACAGATTTTTAGCTTACGTGTTTTAAGCCACGCCCTTAATTACATTGGCCACGCCCCTTTGAGAGACCCCCAAGTTTTTTCATCCCACTTAAAGCCCTGGTCATGGGCCTGAACATGTACATTATATATTTGATAGAGTAGAGAGGATGTGACATTATAGCCAGGCCTGCCGGCTTTGGAACTGAGTAACCAGGTTTGAGTCTTGACTTCCGCTCAGCATCCTGTAATTCTAGGTAATTCACTTGGTCTCCCCAGGAAAATGAATGTGACCTTGTGTAATGAAACTGGTATTCATGTAAAGTGCTGCTATACCTTTGAGTCAAGTTTGCGCCATATAAAACTGCAAAAAAAAAGTGCCCCCAGCCACAACTATAAGACTATTGCAGGTCAAGAAAGAGTTCTGTGACCATATAGATATCAATCAATCAATCAATCAATCACGGCATTTATAGAGCGCGCTACTCACCCGGGAGGGTCTCAAGGCGCTGGGGGAGGGGGTAAGTTACTGCTCGAACAGCCAGGTCTTGAGCTGCTTCCTGAAGGAGAGATGGTCCTGGGTTCGCCGAAGGTGAGTGGGGAGGGAGTTCCAGGTCTTGGCTGCCAGGTAGGAGAAGGATCTTCCTCCGTTGGTGGTTCTGCGGATGCGTGGTACGGTGGCGAGGGCGTGGCTGGTTGATCGTAGCTGGCGTGTGGGCGTGTAGAAGGTCACGCGGTCGTTGAGGTACTTTGGGCCCAGGTCGTGGAGGGCCTTGTGTGCGTGGGTGAGGAGTCTGAACGTGATTCTCTTGCTGACGGGGAGCCAGTGCAGGTCTTTCAGGTGTCCGGTGATGTGGCTGTGTCGGGGGATGTCCAGGATGAGTCGTGCGGAGGCGTTCTGGATGCGCTGGAGTCTTTTTTGAAGTTTGGCTGTGGTTCCGGCGTAGAGGGTGTTCCCATAGTCCAGTCGGCTGGTGACGAGTGCCTGGGTGACGGTCTTCCTGGTTTCAGTGGGGATCCATCTGAAGATCTTGCGGAGCATGCGCAGGGTGTTGAAGCATGAAGATGAGACGGCGTTGACTTGTCTGGTCATCGACAGGGAGGAGTCCAGGATGAAGCCCAGGTTGCGTGCGTGGTCCGTTGGCTTGGGCGCGGTGCCCAGGGCCGGGGGCCACCAGGAGTCGTCCCAGGCGGAGGGTGATGAGCCCAGGATGAGGACTTCCGTCTTGTCTGAGTTCAGTTTAAGGCGGCTGTTCCTCATCCAGTCGGCGACATCTCTCATCCCGTCGTGTAGGTTGGCTCTGGCGGTGGTGGGGTCGTTGGTGAGGGAGAGGATCAGCTGGGTGTCGTCGGCGTAGGAGATGATGTTGAGGTTGTGTTGGCGTGCGATGGCTGCGAGGGGGCTCATGTAGACGTTGAAGAGGGTTGGGCTGAGTGAAGATCCTTGTGGAACGCCGCAGATGACTTCGGTGGCTTCGGATCTGAACGGGGGAGGCGGACTCTCTGGGTTCTGCCGGCGAGGAACGAGATGATCCATTCCAGTGCTTTCTCTCGGATTCCGATGTTGCTGAGGCGCTTCACTAGGGTGCGGTGGCAGACGGTGTCGAACGCCGCGGAGAGGTCCAAGAGGATGAGGGCAGCTGTTTCCCCGTTGTCGGTTAGGGTTCTGATGTCGTCGGTGGCTGCGATAAGGGCGGTCTCGGTGCTGTGGTTGGCCCGAAACCCGGACTGCGAGGGGTCGAGGGATCCATTCGTCTCGAGGAAGGCGGCAAGCTGTCTGTTGACGGTCTTCTCGATGACTTTGGCCGGAAACGGAAGGAGCGAGATGGGACGGTAGTTCTTGAGGTCAGTGGGGTCCGCCGTTGGTTTCTTCAGGAGGGCGGTAAGCTCGGCGTGCTTCCAGCTCTCCGGGAAGGTGGCGGTGTGGAAGGAGGAGTTGATGATGTCCTGGAGATGGGGTGCGATGGTGGCGTCGGCTTTGTTGAAGACGTGGTGTGGGCAGGGGTCGGTTGGTGATCCGGAGTGGATGGAGTTCATCGTGCGGGTGGTGTCTTCGGTGCTGATCGGGGTCCAGTTGCAGAGGGTGGTGGTGGCGGGCGTTGGTTCGGCGGTAGGGTGCGTGGTTTGTGCGTCGAAGCTGTTATGTATGTCGGTGATCTTGCGGTGGAAGAACGCGGAGAGTGAGTTGCAGAGGTCTTGCGAGGGGTGATGTCGTTGTTTCCAGCGCTGGGGTTGGAGAACTCTTTGACGATGCTGAAAAGTTCCTTGCTGTCATGGGCGTTGTTGTCCAGTCGTTCTTTGAGTGCCGACTTCTTGGTGGCACGGATCAGCTGGTGGTGTTTGCGGGTGGCGTGCTTGAGGGCGGTCCTGTTGTCTGTGGTCTGGTCGAGTCGCCAGGTTTTCTCGAGAGTGCGGCAGTTCTTCTTGGATTCCTTGAGTTCGTTGGTGAACCAAGGGGTTTTCTTGCTTCCGGGTCTGCTGGGAGGGTTTTTTAGTGGTGCGAGGTCGTCGGCGCAGGCGGTCAGCCACTTGGCGAGGTTGCTGGCTGCTTCGTTTGGGTCCGTTGTGTTGGTGGGTGTGTTCTGGCTGAGATACTATTATAAGGTCATTAAACTCTGAGACTATTTGCAATATCTGCTTAATGTACGGCACAGGGTATTTTATTCCTTATAATATTCATTATAATACATGGTCACACCATCACCCTTCCAAGAAACTGCTTAGATCCTTAGTATCTTACTCTTTCATTTGAAAGATGAAGTATGGATGCAGATATAAGGAATAAAAGCAGAATCTGTAGTGCAAAATTAAACACACCAAAAAGCATTTAGCAGCTAGTTGCAAAAAGATATAATCAGCTTAATGTGAGTCAGATTAAAGATGCTGTAGCTCAAAATGTGTAGATACATGTAGAGAAATTCTCTGTTTCCTGTAATGACCTATTGTGCGCTAACAATAAGCATTTTGCCATAATTATTTCCTTTCCACTGATAACTGTTAATTTAAAAAAAAAAAAATGAGAAAAAGAATGAAAAGCCAGTTCTCCTTTCTGTTGTTTGAACTGCAGCTGTAATTATGCTCTGACCTGCCTATTACCTTTGCTGCTGGCTCTGGCAGTAGGCATTATGACATCACAACTCAAATGTAATACATTATTACAGTTGAACAACTGCATCATTTTGTTATTACAGCTGACAAGACTCATAGCTCCACTGTAATAAGGAAATTAGAGACTTGCTTTAATACAGGGATTGCAGGCTTCCATATATTATATGGTAGATAAGGGATTAGCTGTGCGAAGCCCGAGTATGTGATATCTGAATAATGTATTGGATAGTCTGAAAGCTCAGCCTGTAAGATCATTAACCTGAGAAATATGTTTTCTTTCATAAGTCCACCAGGGCTGTGTAATGGTGGGCAGTTCTGCTGCCTGATGTCCAAAAGTGTACAATCTCTGTAGCCCTTGAGCCCATCACCAAGAGATGGGAAACAGGCAGGCCAAACATCCTCGGTAAATTACAAATCCTCATTAGTAAATTTCCCACATTAAGGAGCAAGAGGAAAAGAGGCATTGCTACTTGGGGAAATGCCAATTGCAGTCCTTCATCCACATGGCACAGGAAATGAGGCAGAGCTGGGAGCTGTGCGTTCCCTTAGCCCTAGTAGTTCCTAATAGAGGTCCAGAATGCCTGGCTTAGATCAAACCAGGAAGCACCTGGAATCGGAACTGTCAGGAGCCCGTCACAACTATCTCCCGCTTGACGGAACCCCCAATGCCGCGCTGGCTGCCCCGTTGGAGGATAGCGGGGGTTGTTCTTCATATTCATATGGATTGGGGGTGGCAGGCAGAGGGTGAAAAGTGCGGCGGGAGGGGGGAACGAGATATTTAAAAAAAAGACAACAAACTTACCTTACCGCTACGTCTCTCCGTCGTCTCTCCTCACGTCCAGACTGAGACAGGAAGCAGGCAGTCAGGCTCCCCTGACCAATCACAATGCTGCAATGCAGCATTGTGATTGATCTGAGCACCGTGGTTTGGCGCTGAGCCAGGGACTGGGGGCCTGGGCATGTTCTCCATGCATGCTGTAATGCAGCCTGCATGGAGAACCGGGAAAGTACGCATGACTGTTTGCCGGCCTGAAAGGGCCGGCTAAACAGTCATTGCACACTTAGGAGGGTGCTACCACTCTTCCCCTGCCTTGCAGCCCCGTCCCATCGTGCAAAGCTGCCGCAGCAGGAGGACAATATAAAATGATAACCTGGTGTTGAACCTACCAGGGGCTAGGCGACTACCGTGGTTTACTTATGTCAGGAACTCCCTTTTATTAATGGGTTTGGGTAACCTGTGGGATAACCCTGAAATTCAATGCCCTATAGTTTCAAGGGAAGTGCTCAAAGTGCGTTACTGGGAGATTAAAATGTCCCAACTCCAGGGGGAATATTGCATGGGGAAGCTTACAGTGACATTTTTGGAATCTAAAGATCAGTACATGTTCTTACCAGCACTTAACGACATTAAGCCGGCCGCCGCACGTAAGCTTTACCTACAATTTAGGTATGGGGTATTGCCATTGCGTGCCTTTACAAATAAATGGGCGGGCCACCAAATGTTGGGCTGTCCGGCATGTAATTGTCGAGAGGAATCTGAAAGCCATGTACTTTTTGCCTGTACTGGTTACACAAAAATAAGAAAAAGATGGCTGGCCCAGATTTGTAGGAATTTAGGAACTAGGCAATGCTCAGATGCCTTTAGGTTACTGAAATACGACACTAGTATACCCATAGTTTATTCAGTGGCAGGTTTTTGTTCTCTATGTGGTGCACCCGAAGAGCTTTTATAAAAAACACTTTATAATGCTGGCAATCAATTTAGTGTTCATATTGTTTTGTTTTTAACTAAAAATTACTTTTAGATCAATTTTAGGGTTATTTTAAATTGCATTTGACTACATGTTATTTTAAGGGTATGTGCTACGAGCCTAATGGTTATTCTAATACAGGATTGGTCTTTTGACCAATGTTGCACAGAGCACTTTATTGAAATTTTTTAGGCTGATAGTAATTGTCTTATTGATCAATATAAGGATCGTTTATATAAATAAGCATTACTAATTGCAAGCTTAATGGAGAGATCAAGTATGGATACAATATCTTGTTACTCTCAAATGCTCTTTTTACTGTGTATATATAGGCTATTATAGCATATGGTATTAAGATTAATTAAATTAGAATGGCTTAGATATAATCATGTAGTACAATCATTGTATCTAGGAAACTGTATATCCAATTCTGGGCAAGTAGCTAACATGCAATTTAGATTTGTACCAAACAAGGAATTGCTTTGTACGATGGATTATGCTGCTAACCATTATGCCATAGACTGTTGTTGTTACGTTTCCTGGTTTTATAGGACTGTTTTTATTATGTTTGTCGTCGTTCTGGACAGTTTGTACTGAATTAGCCTGGATCATTTGAATGAATTTTTAGATTATTTTGCACTTTATGCATTGGCACTTTTAGGGTCCTAAATGTTAATGAGGGTCAGGTAGATTCTCTTACTCAAGGCTACAGTATTTGAATGATGATTCTCTTTTAATCTGTTAAACAAATGCATTTTTGTGGACTTGCTCTTTCTTCCGGAGCTTTGGAAACCTGGACTCTAAGTTGGAAGTTTTTTATGCTATTATGGTTTATTTTAATTGATTGTTTGCTATGCTTGTATTGTATTTTATGCTTATGAAACTTCTAAGGCCGTAATGGCCGAAATAAAGTTATTGAAATGGAAATGGAAAAAAATGATAATAAGATTACCATCATTTTATTTTTACCTTTCTTTTACTGCTCAAAGCAGTGGGGCCACGCTCTTCCGCCTTAGCAGAGGAGCCGCCACTGTATTCCCATATCCAAAATGAGGGCAGAGTGGCCCTTGCAATAGCAGCAGCCCAATGCGGCTTGACCTCTGACTTCTGTCTCTAGAGACATGACGGGTCGGATTGGCAGAATCGAATTCCAATGATGACTCCTGCATTTGCCTCTTGGTGACGCCGAGGTTCTTGATATTGGGGTCTAGCCGTCCACCGCTAATGCTCCTGAACCTTAGTCCTGTTTACTAGTGAGTTCCCTAATGTTGATCAGCCTGCCTTTCTGGAAGTCATATCCTGGAACATGGGTACTCACAAACATAATCTCGGGGCCCGAAAAGTACAGTTTGGATTGTGCCCGAGGTCCACATCTATTCAGTAGCGCCCCGGCCACCAAACTCACTCCCCCATTTGCTTGGGTCTACATACATATATATAAACATCTCTCTCTCTCTCTCTATATATATATATACATACATATATCTATATATATAAACATCTATATAGATATATAATTGGCATAAGGACGGTGATTGACAGTGATGCCAACCCACTGGGGATTTTATAATGATTAAGTAAGGGGGCAACTTGAAACCCACTGGGGTGATTATTAAAGGCACTACAAGTAACAGAATGCCCGGAGGACAGTGGGCGGGGCGTATTTCAAAATAAAATGGTGCCTGTTTTTCAAGTTTGCTTCTGTCCATTATTGCCGGTGAACAAGGGCATGGAGCCCGAAACGCGTCCGGCGGCTGATGTGTGAACCACGGCACTCTGCCCTTGCCGTACCTGTTGCACCCTCAACAAAGGAGATACTTACCAACTTGTGAGGCCTTTTCCAAATGGTGCGAAACTGTTTTGTTGGATGGTTAATCGGCTGGCCCGGTCGAGGAAAAGGCCCGCCGTGGAACGGCGGATCGAGAGACCACGATCTCGTGGTGCTCAGCGACCTGTTGGGTTTCCAGTTGAAGGCTTTGAAATTGGCATAAGGACGGTGATTGACAGTGATGCCAACCCACTGGGGATGTTATAATGACTAAGTAAGGGGGCAACTTGAAACCCACTGGGGTGATTATTAAAGGCACTACTAGTAACAGAATGCCCGGAGGCCAGTGGGCGGGGCGTATTTCAAAATAAAATGGTGCCTGTTTTTCAAGTTTGCTTCTGTCCATTATTGCCGGTGAACAAGGGCATGGAGCCCGAAACGCGTCCGGCGGCTGATGTGTGAACCACGGCATTCTGCCCTTGCCGTACCTGTTGCACCCTCAACAAAGGAGATACTTACCAACTTGTGAGGCCTTTTCCAAATGGTGCAAAACTGTTTTGTTGGCTGTTTAATCGGCTGGCCCGGTCGAGGAAAAGGCCCACCGCGGAACGGCGGATCGAGAGACCACGATCTCGTGGTGCTAAGCAACCTGTGGGTTTCCAGTTGAAGGCTTTGAAATTGGCATAAGGACGGTGATTGACAGTGATGCCAACCCACTGGGGATTTTATAATGACTAAGTAAGGGGGCAACTTGAAACCCACTGGGGTGATTATTAAAGGCACTACAAGTAACAGAATGCCCGGAGGCCAGTGGGCGGAGCATATTTCAAAATAAAATGGTGCCTGTTTTTCAAGTTTGCTTCTGTCCATTATTGCCGGTGAACAAGGGCTTGGAGCCCGAAACGCGTCCGGCGGCTGATGTGTGAACCACGGCACTCGGCCCTTGCCGTACCTGTTGCACCCTCAACAAAGTAGATACTTACCAACTTGTGAGGCCTTTTCCAAATGGTGCGAAACTGTTTTGTTGGATGTTTAATCGGCTGACTCGGTCGAGGAAAATGCCCGCCGTGGAATGGCGGATCGAGAGACCACGATCTTGTGGTGCTCAGCGACCTGTTGGGTTTCCAGTTGAAGGCTTTGAAATTGGCATAAGGACAGTGATTGACAGTGATGCCAAACCACTGGGGATTTTATAATGACTAAGTAAGGGGGCAACTTGAAACCCATTGGGGTAATTATTAAAGGCACTACAAGTAACAGAATGCCCGGAGGCCAGTGGGCGGGGCGTATTTCAAAATAAAATGGTGCCTGTTTTTCAAGTTTGTTTCTGTCCATTATTGCCGGTGAACAAGGGCATGGAGACCGAAATGCGTCCGGCGGCTGATGTGGAACCACGGCACTCTGCCCTTGCCGTACCTGTTGCACCCTCAACAAAGGAGATACTTACCAACTTGTGAGGCCTTTTCCAAATGGTGCGAAACTGTTTTGTTGGATGTTTAATCGGCTGGCCCGGTCGAGGAAAAGGCCTGCCGCGGAATGGCGGATCGAGAGACCACGATCTCGTGGTGCTCAGCGACCTGTTGGGTTTCCAGTTGAAGGCTTTGAAATTGGCATAAGGACGGTGATTGACAGTGATGCCAACCCACTGGGGATGTTATAATGACTAAGTAAGGGGGCAACTTGAAACCCACTGGGGTGATTATTAAAGGCACTACTAGTAACAGAATGCCCGGAGGCCAGTGGGCGGGGCGTATTTCAAAATAAAATGGTGCCTGTTTTTCAAGTTTGCTTCTGTCCATTATTGCCGGTGAACAAGGGCATGGAGCCCGAAACGCGTCCGGCGGCTGATGTGTGAACCACGGCATTCTGCCCTTGCCGTACCTGTTGCACCCTCAACAAAGGAGATACTTACCAACTTGTGAGGCCTTTTCCAAATGGTGCAAAACTGTTTTGTTGGCTGTTTAATCGGCTGGCCCGGTCGAGGAAAAGGCCCACCGCGGAACGGCGGATCGAGAGACCACGATCTCGTGGTGCTAAGCAACCTGTGGGTTTCCAGTTGAAGGCTTTGAAATTGGCATAAGGACGGTGATTGACAGTGATGCCAACCCACTGGGGATTTTATAATGACTAAGTAAGGGGGCAACTTGAAACCCACTGGGGTGATTATTAAAGGCACTACAAGTAACAGAATGCCCGGAGGCCAGTGGGCGGAGCATATTTCAAAATAAAATGGTGCCTGTTTTTCAAGTTTGCTTCTGTCCATTATTGCCGGTGAACAAGGGCTTGGAGCCCGAAACGCGTCCGGCGGCTGATGTGTGAACCACGGCACTCGGCCCTTGCCGTACCTGTTGCACCCTCAACAAAGGAGATACTTACCAACTTGTGAGGCCTTTTCCAAATGGTGCGAAACTGTTTTGTTGGATGTTTAATCGGCTGGCTCGGTCGAGGAAAATACCCGCCGTGGAATGGCGGATCGAGAGACCACGATCTTGTGGTGCTCAGCGACCTGTTGGGTTTCCAGTTGAAGGCTTTGACATTGGCATAAGGACAGTGATTGACAGTGATGCCAACCCACTGGGGATTTTATAATGACTAAGTAAGGGGGCAACTTGAAACCCATTGGGGTAATTATGAAAGGCACTACAAGTAACAGAATGCCCGGAGGCCAGTGGGCGGGGCGTATTTCAAAATAAAATGGTGCCTGTTTTTCAAGTTTGTTTCTGTCCATTATTGCCGGTGAACAAGGGCATGGAGACCGAAATGCGTCCGGCGGCTGATGTGTGAACCACGGCACTCTGCCCTTGCCGTACCTGTTGCACCCTCAACAAAGGAGATACTTACCAACTTGTGAGGCCTTTTCCAAATGGTGCGAAACTGTTTTGTTGGATGTTTAATCGGCTGGCCCGGTCGAGGAAAAGGCCTGCCGCGGAATGGCGGATCGAGAGACCACGATCTTGTGGTGCTCAGCGACCTGTTGGGTTTCCAGTTGAAGGCTTTGAAATTGGCATAAGGACGGTGATTGACAGTGATGCCAACCCACTGGGGATTTTATAATGACTAAGTAAGGGGGCAACTTGAAACCCACTGGGGTGATTATTAAAGGCACTACAAGTAACAGAATGCCCGGAGGCCAGTGGGCGGGGAGTATTTCAAAATAAAATGGTGCCTGTTTTTCAAGTTTGCTTCTGTCCATTATTGCCGGTGGACAAGGGCATGGAGCCCGAAACGCGTCTGGCGGCTGATGTGTGAACCACGGCACTCTGCCCTTGCCGTACCTGTTGCACCCTCAACAAAGGAGATACTTTCCAACTTGTGAGGCCTTTTCCAAATGGTGAAAACTGTTTTGTTGGATGTTTAATCGGCTGGCCCGGTCGAGGAAAAGGCCCGCCGTGGAACGGCGGATCGAGAGACCACGATCTCGTGGTGCTCAGCGACCTGTTGGGTTTCCAGTTGAAGGCTTTGAAATTGGCATAAGGACGGTGATTGACAGTGATGCCAACCCACTGGGGATTTTATAATGACTAAGTAAGGGGGCAACTTGAAACCCACTGGGGTGATTATTAAAGGCACTACAAGTAACAGAATGCCCGGAGGCCAGTGGGCGGGGCGTATTTCAAAATAAAATGGTGCCTGTTTTTCAAGTTTGCTTCTGTCCATTATTGCCGGGGAACAAGGGCATGGAGCCCGAAACACGACCGGCGGCTGATGTGTGAACCACGGCACTCTGCCCTTGCCGTACCTGTTGCACCATCAACAAAGGAGATACTTACCAACTTGTGAGGCCTTTTCCAAATGGTGCGAAACTGTTTTATTGGATGTTTAATCGGCTGGCCCGGTCCAGGAAAAGGCCCGCAGCGGAATGGCGGATCGAGAGACCATGATCTCGTGGTGCTCAGCGACCTGTTGGGTTTCCAGTTGAAGGCTTTGAAATTGGCATAAGGACGGTGATTGACAGTGATGCCAACCCACTGGGGATTTTATAATGACTAAGTAAGGGGGCAACTTGAAACCCACTGGGGTGATTATTAAAGGCACTACAAGTAACAGAATGCCCGGAGGCCAGTGTGTGGGGCGTATTTCAAAATATAATGGTGCCTGTTTTTCAAGTTTGCTTCTGTCCATTATTGCCGGTGAACAAGGGCATGGAGCCCGAAACGCGTCCGGCGGCTGATGTGTGAACCACTGCACTCTGCCCTTGCTATAACTGTTGCACCCTCAACAAAGGAGATACTTACCAACCTGTGAGGCCTTTTCCAAATGGTGTGAAACTGTTTTGTTGGATGTTTAATCGGCTGGCCCAGTCGAGGAAAAGGCCCACCGCGGAACGGCAGATCGAGAGACCACGATCTCGTGGTGCTCAGCGACCTGTTGGGTTTCCAGTTGAAGGCTTTGGAATTGGCATAAGTAAGGACGGTGATTGACAGTAATGCCAACCCACTGGGGATTTTATAATGACTAAGTAAGGGGGCAACTTGAAACCCACTGGGGTGATTATTAAAGGCACTACAAGTAACAGAATGCCCGGAGGCCAGTGGGCGGGGCGTATTTCAAAATAAAATGGTGCCTGTTTTTCAAGTTTGCTTCTGTCCATTATTGCTGGTGAACAAGGGCATGGAGCCCGAAACGCGTCCAGCGGCTGATGTGTGAACCACGGCATTCTGCCCTTGCCGTACCTGTTGCACCCTCAACAAAGGAGATACTTACCAACTTGTGAGGCGTTTTCCAAATGGTGCGAAACTGTTTTGTTGGATATATATATATATATATATATATTTATATATATATATATATGTATATATATATATATATATATACATATATATATATATATATATGTCTCCCTTTGGCATCCTTCTCCCTAACACCGAATCCGGCGGCACCCGGTCAACAAACTGCAACTTCATTGCTTTTCAGGTCAGTTTTGTTAAAAGTTCATTTTATTATTCTTCTTCCATGGCAAGTACACACAGTCAATTCCGTCTACAAGATCGGACCGACGCGTTTCGGCGAATTGCCTTCTACTGGGTCACTATATATATATATATTTATATCAGCTCTTTTAAAAAAAGCACATTTGCGCAACACCAAAAAAGTGGATTTCACGCAACTTTGATTTACTAATCAATACTCACCTCAATTCAATAAACTTTATTTGATCTAATTTTAGAGACTTAGATCATCAAAGTATACATAATAAAATAATATAATAACATTCTTCTTATACAATAAAAATTAGTAAGAACTGACAGTTAAAAAATAACAGGATTCAGATTACAGCCCCGAGACAATGGGGAATAGGGATAGACTGTGCAAAAGTTTGCAATTCAATGTCTATAGCTTGTGCAATGAACGCAAATAGAAAGTCGAAGTGTAACAGGTTCCCAATGACCGGATTAGTTAATAAATAAGTAGCTAAAAAAAATGTTGATTTCAGTTAAAAAGATACCCTTTGGGGACTATAAAGCTAGGGATTAGCATGGCTTTCCAATACTAATAAATGTCTCTTTTGCTTGCAAGCCCAAAGGAATGAGACTATGGAAAAACATACAAAGGGGTCGTGGAGCTTCTTCAAGAAAAACAGGACGACACGACATTGCTTGAAGCTGTACCGCCTTAAAAGAGGTATAATATATTTGGCTCTCTGTTCGATATAAAAATGGCAGAAGAAAAGGAGGTGGAGATCAGACTGGGCGGATAGATTATCACATGGGCATGTAGTCAGGTCACTAAAAGCATACTTTTTCGAAGGGAAGCCCAGCATCAAAGGAATTGAATTTAGACGATACCGTAAAAGGATAAACCTGTGATGCAGGTTCCTTACCGCATCCAAATATGAGTATTCACTTTCTGTTAGAGGTGGAATCAAGTTGTAGAGTTTTACAGTTGTTTTTCCCTGCTGGGATTCCTTCCTTTCATAGGCTAATTTTGCTAGAAATACGTACAATTCGGGGACTCCTAGCGAATACAGGGTCAGTTGGATATACTCTAGCCAGGGAATTTCATGTGCCTTGTCCAGTGAAAGACAGTTTTGTATAATGATCTGATTGAGGTCCACTGGGTCCCTGTTCCATACTGAGTGCCAGAGAATAATCGGGCTAGTCTCACTATGTCAGACAGATAGGGCAAATCCAGCTCTAAGTGAGCGACATAGTTTGAAAATGAGGGAGGGAGCGAGGCAATCCTCTTGAAAAACCTGTTCTCTATCTTCCGTAGGGAGTCCGTTGGTACTATGCCCCAGACCCCTGCCCCATATGTCACTGCCGAGATCGTTTTAGCATTGTAGATCTTTTTTATTAGTACTAGGGGCTTTGAGCCCAGTTTCTTGGTAAAGCTAGAAACTGCAGCCAGGGTGTGCACCATTGTTTGTGCCCTACTACCCACCATGTGTGACCAGGTTTGTTTATTATCGAAGACAACTCCTAGGTATGAAAAGGTCTCCACCGCTGTTACTCACCTCATTTTGAAGGCGCAAGCATCCATGTTAGCGTGTGACTGCTAAATGACGCGACTGCCATGTCACGGTACCTTTTTTTTACATCGTTTTCAGCCATGCTGCATATACACCATGGCTAAAAATCATTGCCAGCGCCAATAGGTCTCATAAATGGGAACTATTGGCTTTGCCAATGCTTGTTCAGTTAAGGTGCCTGTTTGATATTTTATATACAGTTGTATGTAGGTTAAAGACCCCATTTTAGTTACAGATTATTTAGTTCTTTTTAGCTGCCTGACTGACCCTCTCCCCACACTCACTGACCCTGCCCAGTCGCACTCATAGTCACAGTGCCTGGATGCAAGCCAACCTGCTTAAACTCAATGGTGAAAAGACGGAGGTGATGATATTGGGCAAGAATAAAGATCTGTGGGGACCTCAACATTGGCCGCCTGAAATGGGCGCTTTGCCCCAGCCTAATCTTCAGGTCTGGAACCTAGGCGTTATAATCGATGATTAGCTTTCAATGAGGCAACAAGCGGTGAAAGTGTCTTCGACCTGCTTTACTATTCTCAAATGGCTTAGGAAAATCCTTTGAATGTTCCCTTTGTCCACGCAACGAACCGTAGTCCATGCTCTTGTTACTTCAAGACTGGACTACGGCAACATTTTGTATCTAGGAGCCAACAAGGACGTGGTACGGAAATTACAGTTGGTGCAGAATGCGGCGGCTTGGTTGCTTTGCAAGGGTCCAAAAACAGTCTCCATCTCAGGCTCCCTCCGAGATCTTCATTGGCTCAGGGTTGAGAATCGTATAAAGTTCAAAGCCCTGAGCTACATGTTTAAAATCAAATTTGGTAAAGCGCCCCAATATTTGAATGCCTTAGTTCACCCCTACCTCCCTTCACGCTCCTTACGTTCTGCCACTCAGGCGAAATTTACGGTGCCTAGGACCAGACTGTCACGTATGGGCGGTCAGTCCTTTTCCTGTCTAGGTCCCTCCTTGTGGAACTCCCTTCCTATGTCACTTCGGACCGAAACTATATATGAGAATTTTCGTAAGTGCTTAAAAACCTGGTTGTTTAATATGTAGAATTTTATTTTTATTTCTCTCTTTTCCTTTCTTCTTTCTGTTCCTGATAGGCGGCGAGGGGAAACCCTTGGGTAGCTGTGCGCCTTATAAGATTAAAATAACATAACATAACATAACTTTGTTATGCACTTTTCAGGTATGACTGGCATACATGCCAATTGACACGATTCAGGCGGATGACTCAAGATATTTGAATCCAAAAAAACTTTATTTTGGATATCTCCCACCTGAAATTGCCTTGTTTTAACAAAATAAGCCAAATGATGGCATGTGTCTGTTGTTACCCATTTTCCCTTCCTGAAGGACCTTTTAGAAGTGTAGGATTATAATATCAAACCAGTGTTGCTACATTATTTTGGAGTAAACAGAATGCCTTATAGTTGGGGAAGCGAGAGAGCATTACTCCCTTAGCGAGAAGGCATGTAACAGTAGTATTATTTACTGTGTGTTGTGAGGGTGCAGTTAGACCTTAGGGCTGGTGAGAAGTCACACACACCCAACGGAAAACAACCAAGATCATGATCTTTGTAAAAAAACGTACAGAGTTTTTCCTGGTATTTAGGTACGCAGGTGGTGGAGCAAGCTGATCAATATAAATATCTGGGCTTAATTTTTAGGAGAAATCTGAATTGGGGTGCGCATTGGGATGCCACGAAGCAGAAGGCCCTATTGCAGGCCAGTTGTCTGTCAAGATTTAATGGTAGGTTTGGGGGGCTATCTCATGTTCCATTATTAAAGGCTTTAGAAGGGAAGATACCTCCGCTAGCCCTGTATGGGGGAGAGGTTTTTTCCCTTGATCCAACCTATGAATGGGATAGATTGGAAGGGGTAGTGCTTAAAAGACTTCTATCACTCCCCCAAGGTACCATGGTTCAGGCCATAAGGAGAGAGTGCAATCTGGTCTCTTGGAACATGGCGGCCATTACTCGGGCTCTAAGATACTTTAACACATTATTGGAGGATGATGAGGTGGTTAAAGTCTCCAAATGGTATTGGGAAGAAATTCAAAGCAGTGAAAGGATGTGGGCAATGGCGGTAAGAACCAGAATAATTGCACTTAGGAACCTCCATTTAAATAGTGGTACAGTTACGTCCTGGCTCCCCTTTCCAGGCAAACGAGCACTGAGAGAATCTGTTGCTATGGCGTCCGAATCGATTGACCTACTGTATCTAAAGAAGAGATCATCCATTTGCTTCTCGATTGCTAGATTGGGCCAGGATAGTGTCTTCTCTTATTTATCACGGTTACCAGACCCAGGATTGAGAAATGTAATATTAAGGGCCAGGGTGGGATGCAATCCAATCTACTTATCCCGCCCACACAGGACTAGGGTGCAGAACAATAGTGGTCTCTGCCCCTGCCCCTTGAAAGTTAAATGTACCCTTACGCATATTCTTATGGACTGCGTCTTTTATCTCGCAAACCGAATCAAGTTTTTAAGACCTCTGTTTTTTAAATATGATGCTCTCCATAGGAATAAAGCGATACAAAAGGGGATGATGGACGGAACGTTTGAGCCAATCAAACACTCACCCCCAGTCAACTGATCTGGGTTTAATCCATCATCATTCTTTAGCTCACTCTACCACCCCAGTTCAGACATGGCCATATGCAAATCAGTCTGACCCTGTGCCTCATGGGAACAGTCCAGCCCGAACTGCCAAGCCATGTCTTCCCTGGACCGGAAACAAGCATCCTAGGACCGGTTTCTGGCATTCCAGCCGTCATCAGCCAGGCTTGCTTGAATCCAGTGGCAAAGTGAGCAAGGGACCCACGTCTGGGCATACCCCCGCCAACTTAGGGCGAACAAAGCGATACAAAAGGGGATGATGGACGGAACGTTTGAGCCAATCAAACACTCACCCCCAGTCAACTGATCTGGGTTTAATCCATCATCATTCTTTAGCTCACTCTACCACCCCAGTTCAGACATGGCCATATGCAAATCAGTCTGACCCTGTGCCTCATGGGACCAGTCCAGCCCGAACTGCCAAGCCATGTCTTCCCTGGACCGGAAACAAGCATCCTAGGACCGGTTTCTGGCATTCCAGCCGTCATCAGCCAGGCTTGCTTGAATCCAGTGGCAAAGTGAGCAAGGGACCCACGTCTGGGCATACCCCCGCCAACTTAGGGCGAACAAAGCGATACAAAAGGGGATGATGGCAGGGTATGCCCAGACGTGGGTCCCTTGCTCACTTTGCCACTGGATTCAAGCTAGCCTGGCTGATGACGGCTGAATGGCCAGAAACCGGTCCCAGGATGCTTGTTTCCGGTCCAGGGAAGACATGGCTTGGCAGTTCGGGCTGGACTGTTCCCATGAGGCACAGGGTCAGACTGATTTGCATATGGCCATGTCTGAACTGGGGTGGTGGAGTGAGCTAAAGAATGATGATGGATTAAACCCAGATCAGTTGACTGGGGGTGAGTGTTTGATTAGCTCAAACGCTCCGTCCATCATCCCCTTTGGTATCGCTCCATAGGAATAAAGCTGTGGAGCTATTGTCTGAAATGCGATATTTTGATGTGGCAGTTGGAATTGCTCGGTTTTTACGGTCTGTCAAACAGAATTTTAATTATGAAATGTAGTGGGTTGGGGGGGGTCGGGTAGCCAGGAGGGGGGTCTTTTTAAATGTTTTAATTGTTAACTGTGGTTTTTTTTTAGAATGTTTTATGGAGAAATGTCTAAATAAACTTGTTTTTTTGAAACTGAACCTGAACCCAACGGAAAACAAAAAATGTATTAGGGTTGGTAAAGGTTGTTCCTGTTGTGGTTGGAACACCAAAAATATTTTCAAATGGAGTGCTCCAATAGGTAAAATTACTTTTACCTACATTTATAATATATTTTATAGCATTTTAAATCAGTTTGTTTTTTGCTGCTAAAACTTTGCATATAAACTGCGCAATTTTATAGTATGCTAGAGCATTAGGCCATTAAAGAACACAAAAGAATATCTGGTCCTACGTTAAAAATTGAAGAACCCGGAACTCACTGTACCTTATTGAAAAAATGATAGGTGTTGCACAGCATGTGATGGTGCAGTTACAGCCTGGGCTGATACAAAATAACAGTTTTTAAGACATTAATTTAATTATGTTTGGTGAAGCGGGAGAGTTAGTGAAAGTGTAATCTCCGGGGCCGACCAAAAGTCATGGCAAACACTAAAGACAATGCCGTATATTTGGGGAATTGAGTGAGCACTACTTCCTTAGCGAGCGTAGAAAGGTAAGCACTTATAACAGCAATATTTGTTGCTGTTTAAAAGTTAGACCATTGTGGTTAATGAGGCCGGAGAGTGTGTGAAAAGCCAGTTAGTACCTGGATTCCGACCAAAAGTCGCCACAAAGACCAGCGACAATCCTTTACACTTGGAGAAGCGAGAGAGCACTGCTCCCTTTGCAAGCGGAGGATAAAAAGCACTTGTAACCTAAATATTTGCAGCTGTGCATTGCAATGGTGCAGTTTAATGAAAGGGACCGCTAAAAATTTAAGGCATATAGAAATGATAATTTTAAAAATGGCATTAGTTTTGTGGAAGTGTGTTGCTGTCTTTTGTGCTATACCAGAAGGAATCCGAAAGGGAATTCTTGCTTGTGCAAAACAATGCAGTGACCCAAAGACCAGAAGGTGGTAAGAAGACAGACTTTGTGCTGTTTATTTCCTGAAACTTTAAAAGCGATTTTCCCACAGCCCTGACTGCCTCATTTTCACCTGTTTTGTTTGTGGGCTTTATAGTTTAAAAATTGAAGTTTTACCTGCCTGTGACTGCCTCAATTTACCTGTTGCAGTGTGGGCTTTGTAGTTCAAAATCTGTTGTTTTGCACCTGCCTGTGACTGTTTATACTTGTGCCATTACTTTACTGGAAGTTCCTGGTGATTATTGGAATGATCCTGTGATTTTTACTTTACTGGAAGTTCCTTGTGCGTATTGAAACTCCCTTGTGCTTCACGTTCTCTTTGGAAACTTCCTAGTGCTGTTCCCGTGTGCTGTGCTTTATTAGGAGCTCTGTGTGATTTCCTTCACGGAGGAGGCACCCTTGTGCATCACTGAGATCAACCTGCCTTGGGCGCCGCCTGTTACACCGCCGTGGGTTCTGGGCTGAGCTCCCACCTGCTTTTCACAAGCTCGAGAGATTGCTGAGTCCATGCAGCCACTCGTCAGAGGAGCGAACGCCACAATATGCGGTCGCGAGGGAAAGCAGGCAACATGCCGGAGCAGATATCATCCACAATGGCGATGATCTCTCCAGCCCCTCAGAGACCATGAAGCACATTGTTGCTCCATAATTAATACTACGTGGTCAATGTACCGTATGTATTAACTCTTGCCTGCTAATATTCCGCAGCATTTTTCCTATCCTTAGGTCACTTTGGAGTGGTACAAAACAGGGCTGGACCCTGTTTGTCCTGAAGAAGAGCACTGGGGTAGCTCGAAACTAGTTGACGTCCACTAGGGACTCCTGACTCATAAAAGACAGGCACCCTAGAGACCAACCCCGTTTTTAATATATCGGCTAGGAGCCTGAATAAATTCTTTTTTGCCCACTAGCTAGATATTTTTATTCTCACCCACTCCACCTCCATCACTGCACCACACATAGTCACCCACAAGTAGTGCTCCTACGTAGTGTCGCAAGTCGTAGCACGCCTCAACCCGCAGCGGGTTGGGATGGCCCCAATGATGAAGCATGTCACCATGGGGAAACCCTGGTGAGTGAGGGGACTCAAGAAAGGACATTTTTCCTTTTTTACTGTTTTTTCTGACTCTCATATGAGTAAAAAACTTTTTGAAGAAACTGGCTAGGTTCCTGTAACCGAGATCTCGGTATTTTGTGAATTCTCCATTACTGAGATCAACCTGCCTTGGGCGCCGCCTGTTACACCGCCGTGGGTTCTGGGCTGAGCCCCCACCTGCTTTTCACAAGCTCGAGAGATTGCTGAGTCCATGCAGCCGCTCGTCAGAGGAGCGAACGCCACAGGAGTACCAAGCGTTGCCTGGCAACCAGCCGCTAAAGCCGGAGATGCGGCAGGAAGAAGGATCCCTGCTCATCGGAGCCCCGCCCTGAGTGAGATGCCACGTGGAGGGCTCCAGCATATCCTTAGTGAAGGCCGACTGCAACGGAGAGCGGGAATGCTTGCAGAAGAAAAGAGGAATAGGAACCTCGCAGCCACACCGGGACGGCGCGCTGCAGCCAGCAGAGGGGAAAACCCTTGCGCCTCCCACTCCGTGCAGCCGGAGGGGCCTCGCTGCAAGTTGCCAGCTGGTCCTGACTAGGGACCGAGGGAGTGCCCTCCCCCCACCTCTTTCTTGAAGCAACTCGCCGCTGTGCCGCCCGAATGCAGGCAGCTGCGATTTTACCTACTGTGGGGAGGCATTTCTTTGAAGTATTACCACACTACTGGTGGTAGCACGCAGGCGTTCCTGCGGCGTGGACTACCTTACGCAATTGATTTGCTTACCGTCAATGTCTACATTTTTAAGGTCGGCCAATTTCCTAACATTTTGTGACATAGATGACCTATGAGTAGTCATGTAATCTAGAAACGTGGTTACTGTCTTGCCCTAAATGTTATGTTGATGACAATTGCCTAGTGGCAAAGTGATTTATGTGATTATGGTCTATGTGTTTTATATACAATATATGAGATATTTTTACATAACCTTGTATGGAGTCTCTATTTGTGGCATATTTTGTGCTCCGCTGGTGTATATGTGTGTTGCACAAATACTTTACACATTGCCTCTGGGATAAGCCTGACTGCTCTGCCAGGCTACCAAGGGGGTGAGCAGGGGTTATCTTGGGTGTGTAACTCCCTTATCCTGACTAGAGTGGTGGGTTCTGCCTGGCTGAGGTGCAGACCCTAGCCAACCAGAAACCCCATTTCTAACATTGCAGAACCTGCAGAACTCCAGAGTGTGGACTGAGCCTGTCTGTCTCCTAGGAGATTCTGAATTGAGGAGCAGCTCCCAGCCCCCTGCCCAGCAGCCTGAGCTTGCTGATTGGCTCTCTAGCTCCCAAGCAACCCTGAGTCTTCCTCTCACACCTGCCCAGGTCCCTTAAGGTTTGTTGGGTGAACCCCAAGGCATTCACCTCCATTTTGTGAGCTGCAGCTTCCCTGTGCCCAACATTTGCAGTGAACCAAGGACCAGAAGGTGGTAAGAAAACAGACTTTGTGCTGTCTATTTCCTGAAACTTTAAAAGCAATTTTCCTCTACCAATGACTGCCTCATTTCACTTGTTTTGCTTGTAGGCTTTATAGTTTAAAAATTGAAGTTTTACATGCCCGTCACTGCCTCAGTTTACCTGTTGCATTGTGGAGTTCAAAATCTGTTGTTTTGCACCTGCCCATGACTGATTCAATTTCACTTGGGTGTGGACTTTTTTAGTTCAAAATCTGTCATTTTCCACCTGCCTGTGACTGCCTGATTTTCCATACAAGTTTCTCCCCTAATCTGTGCTCAGACCTGTGTGTAAGCAATCCACTCCCTGCTCCCTTTTGTCTTAGCGAGTGAGTGAAACAAGATTACCCGCCGCCCCCCCTCACCCCCCATTAAAGACATATTATACCTCAGAGGCTAAGCAGAGTGTGCATTGAGACTGCAATAATCTGCTCTTGGTGTTTAAACTGTCTTTGAAAAGTGATTCTAGCACTCGTTTTTTGGCTAGGAGAGTGAGTTGTTTAAGTGTTGAAAAGCAGTATTGTTAGAGGCCTAGTTTAGGCCCTTGCCTACTGAACTCCAGAGTGTGGATTGAGCCTGTCTGTTGCCTATGAGATTCTGATTTGAGGAGCAGCTACCAAGCCCCCTGCCCAGTAGCCTGAGCTAGCTGATTGGCTCTCTACCTCCCAAGCAACCCTGAGCCCTCCTCTCACACCTGCCCAGACCCCTTAAGGTTTATTGGATGAACCCCAAGACATTCACCTCCATTTTGTGAGCTGCAGCTTCCCTGTGCCCAACATTGCAGTGAGCCAAAGACCAGAAGGTGGTAAGAAGACAAACTTTGTGCTGCCTATTTCCTGAAACTTTAAAAGCGATTTTCCTCTACCCCTGACTGCCTCATTTTCACTGGTTTTGTTTGTGGGCTATATAGTTTAAAAATGGACGTTTTACCTGTCCGTGACTGCCTCAATTTACCTGTTGCATTGTGGATTTTGTAGTTCAAAATCTGTTGTTTTGCACCTGCCCATGACTGCCTCAATTTCAATTGTGTGTGGGCATTTTTAGTTCAAAATCGGTCGTTTTCCACCTGCCTGTGACTGCCTGATTTTCCCTCCAAGTTTCTCGCCTAATCTGTGCTCAGACCTGTGTGTTAGCAATCCACCCCCAGCTTCCTTTTGTCTTACCAAGTGTTTTGCACCTGTCCGTGACTGCTTATCCTTGTGCTATTACTTTACTGGAAGTTCCTGGTGATTATTGCAACTTTCCTGTGCCTTCACTTTACTGGAAATTCCTGTTGCTTATTGGAAGTTCCTTGTGCTTTTACTTTACTGGAAGTTCCTTGTGCATATTGGAACTTCCTTGTGCTTCACGTTCTCCTTGGGAACTTCCTAGTGCTGTCACCGTGTGCTGTGCTTTATTAGGAGTTCTGTATGCTTTCCTTCATGGGGGAGGCTTCCTTGTGCTTAACTAAGAGCAACCTGCCTTGGGCACCGCCCGTTACACCGCTGTGAGCCCTAGTTGTGGGCTGAGCCCCCCACCTGCTTTTCATTAACCCTGGGCGGTAAAATCCGCTCCGCTTGCGGAGTTTGCGGATTTTTGGCAACTCTGCGTTCCGCGTAGAACGCGGAGTTACCGAAAACTCTGCGATCCGCGGCGTAGCGGAGTTTTTCCCTTGTTCGCGCTTTCAAAATGCGTTTTTGCGCGCACAGTAGCGACTTACCGGGATCCCTGCATTCGCCGACGAGTTTTCCTATCCGTTCGCCATGAGATTTTGGTAGCCGGCCGCGCGATCCCACGAGAGTGTGCGATCGCGAACACGTCATTCGGACGTGCCATCGGATATCCGCGTTCGCGAACAGGAAATACGCATCGTGAACGGGCGGGACAAGTGAAAAACAAGATGGCCGTGCCCATTGGCGACCGCATGGGCAAGTTCGCGAGATATTTCCCCCCAAGCACGCAAACAGCGTCCCGAACACGCGATACACGTTCCCGAACAGGAAAAACTCATCGCAAACGTGCGGAACAAGCAACTCCGCGTGCTCGCGGAATTCTGCGTAGCTCGCGGAGTTTTTTTACCACTTCGCGGAACTCAGCGTAGCGCGACTACGCGAACTCCGCCCAGGGTTACTTTTCATGTGCCCGAGAGATTGCTGAGTCCGTGCGGCTGCTCGTCAGAGGAGCAAACGCCGCAGGAGTACCGGGCATTGCCTGGCAACCAGTCGCCAAAGACGGAGAGGCGGCCGGAAGAAAGATCCCATATATTCTTGATTTGGCAGGAGATATCTAAAGGAATGGGGGAGCGTAAATCTGTGAATCCGTAAATGGCGAGTATTGGAAATCGACCAGTCAATTATTGCTTTAGCAGTATTACAGTGCACATAGAAATATTGTGTATATGTCTCATAAGTGCACGGGTGGGACCCCCTCGCTTCTGGGACAGTGGACAATTCCTGTCCCTTTCCAGAATGATGGGCCCGTCATTTTGCTCCCCCATTTGTTTAGATATCTCCTGCGAAATCAAAAATATATGGGATCTTGTTAAGAACTTGGGGGCATATCATCAAGGCGGCGTAAAACAATTATCGCCGCTTTTGCGTCCGTTTTCGGGCGAAAAGCGGCGATAATTGTAACGCCCTATCAGCATGGACACGCTAACGCGTGAATCCATGCCTTAACGCCCATTTCCTTTGCGCCTCGCCTCGCATCGCTAATGAGATGCAAGGTAGGCGTTCCCATCTATAAGTCAGCGGAAATCATTGCTTACACTGCTACCCCCTATTAACAAGTAATTCCCTAAGCCGCTTAGCGACATAAAAAGCAGCGCTAACCGGGTATATCGCCGGTTTGTTACGCCTGCTATTTTTCCTACTTAGCCATATCTATCATGGGAGGTGGATTGTCATGCTGAGTCCACATCTCCCTATCTACGATGTTTTGCCTAACGCGGTTTTATATCGCTGGTATTCCTGCGATATTGCCTCTTTCCGCCGCTATTGCCGGGATTTCTATCGCCTCGGCGATGCGCGTTGGTGATAGTGCGCTAACCGGGCGATAGAATCCGGCGATAGACGGCGTTAGTGATGTGCACGTTAGACGCGGCCAGCGATAATTATCGCTGGCCGTTGATAATATGCCCCTGTGTTGTGTCCATGTAGAATCCTGCATGTGCTGACACTTTAGCCGTCTTTCCTTCATCTAGCATTCCTTTTCGTAGGATTCGAGGTGACCCAGCTCTGGGACCCGCCCTCTTTTTTCCCCCTCTCCCTCTCGGGTTTCAAGTTTTGGATAGTAACGTATGAGCGCCCTGAGGAAGGGGCGACTAATATTGGTGTCTTCACCGAAACGCACGTCGGTGCAAATTAAGAATGGAAATAAAAGGACCAGAACATTTGATTGTTGTTTTCATATTAAAATGTATTGATTTGAATACTTCATGTATATATGTTAATTAAGGACCTATGCGATATAGGATGTACCTATCTTGATAAGTATACCTAGAGCCCCAAGTGGAGGTAGCCCTACGTTGGTCCTTGTCATACTGTTTTCATTTCTGTTGTTTGTTGTTGACATTTATTGGAATTTGAATTATGCTAGCGGAAGATGAATAAGCGTGGCATGAATGATATGTATGTTGCTTTGATTAATGAGTTTGAGTGATTGTAAGGGGATAAAACTTCATCCCAGAGCGAAAACATTAATGCGTTGGTAGAAATCATGTACATACTTTGTTGGTATTTACCTGACAATTTTTGTATTATACATTGAAGAACTTATAATTATACAAGGCTATTGCTTTATTACTGAAGGTCCTTGTGACACTATATGTCACTTATCTTTATTTCAGGCAGGTTTCCTTTTGTGGTTCTTGGTACAAGATCCGACTATTCAGGAGGAACTGAGTGACATCATCATCACCTACTTCCATGAGAATTAAAACAAGGCGTCCTTGCCCCTCTTGGAGTGGGAGGCGGTTGAGGTGGTGGTGCGTGGCACGTGTATTTGCACCGTGTTGGGTGCATGCAGAGCCCTTAGCTCGAAGCTTAAACATGTTGAGAACTCGCTTATGGCTTTAGAAGCCAATGAGATAGTGGACCCTGTGCAGACTTTCACCATAGGCGAGGCTAATGGGAGATAGGATGAGCTTATGGAACACTTGTGTTGCTTAGACCGGACAGCTAATATGGCTAGAATTCCCTTTGGGGACGATAGAGGAGGGAGCCTTCTAGCATGGCTTCTTAAACCCTCATTCCCGCAAATGTTCGCATCCCCATCACAAACCCCAAGGGTCATGAGTTTAGCACAGAGTGCCATTAACCAATCCCTAAGTTCCGGACCATTATGCGGCCCTCCACTCCAATGCGCAACTGGAACGGGATGCATCGATTGAGGCTTTCTTACAGGACGCTGCTTTCCCACAAGTGTCAGGATTGGTGGCTGAGGCCCTGGCGGCTCCTGTGTCTGTACAAGAAATGAGACGGAAGACCCAGGCCTCGCACGGGGCCGCACACCCGGCCCATTATGCCAAGTTTGAGTCTCTTTTGGTGTCACAGATGTTTACATGATATCAGGCCGTACCTTCCGACACCCACGAGTGAGACGGTTGTTACCTCGTTACTTAAACCCGGCCGCCATGCACTACTGTTGTAATCCCACAGACCTATTTCTATACTGAATCTGGAGTATTAAATATTGAGTAAACTCCCTGATTCAATAGATTCAGCCTCTCTATTCTGAGCCTCGAGCTCGAGTTAAGGCCGGTGGTCACATCTCTGCCCGGGGCACTCGGCAGGGTCGCTTGCCTCCCTCATCAGTGTTTGTGCTGGCGATGGAACCCCTAGCTATTAAGTTTCATGTGCAGGGGAGGTCCCGGGGATCCCATTACATAGGGAACACATGATGTCTCTTTAAACGCAGACGATATGTTGCTCAATGTCTGTGACATAACATCTGGCCTGGCCCCTACAGCTCATATTCTTCAAACCTTTCCCTCAGGTCTGCATGTTAATCATGCCAAATCCTACCCCTTTCCCTTTCCGCCGGCCCTACGGTGCTCGCCGGTCCTATTGGGGAACACGTTCATCTAATGGGCGCCCCGTACCCTTCGGTATCTAGGCATCCACGTGTACCATACTCATCCAGACTTGTTGGGGGGTAATCTGGGCAAGACGATTAGTGCCTTCTGTTATCAAGTGCATTTTTGGCCCACCTTGCCCCTAATGGTACCAGCTCGTATAGCAGTAGCCAAATGGTGATGCTTCCCGCCTGGTATACCATTTTGTGAATCTGCTATGTACCATTCCCAATTTGCATTCTCAACGCCCTCCTGATCGAGCTTATATGGGGACAGGGAGGGCGCAGAGTGAGCCTGGCAAAGCTCAGACTACCCACCGCTAAGGGAGGCATGGCAGCCTCAGATTTGAGGGGATATTACTACACAGTGGCTGGTTTCTTGGCTGTCATGGCTGCGGATCATCTGGGGGAGACACAAGTGAGTACTGCTCAGCTCCAGGAGAGGGCCAGCCCCCCTTGATGAGGACAGCCTTGGCAGCGTACACTTTATACCGCCCAACAGCGCCATGCGCACCAGCCACCCAATGATTGGGCATCCCCGATTGGCCCACTCACGCACCAAGAGTTAATACGTTGGGAGGAGGCGGGGAGCTGTTTTTTATTGTAAACCTTTTAAATGAGTATCGCAATTTCCAGTAATGTGCAACCTGTGGGTGGTCCCAGGAACACCAGACTAACAACATTCTTACTGTGTTCTTCGGGCTCGTTACCAGCTCAAATGTACGTCTTTCGGTCTTTCTGTTTTCTCCTGCCTATGATTGATATGACGTAGACAGATGTTATGGACTGCGTTTGTCAACCTAAAAAAAAAAAAATTGAAAAAACAAACAATGGCGACTAATATACAAAAATATTTTTGCTGCCGATTTTTGTCTTGCTAGGCCTCCCCGCACAGTTTAGCGTGCAGAGGGAACAGATAGAAACTAAATACACAATAATCATGTGTGAGTCAATATTAGTGCTCTTACTGCAATCAATACAAAGTGCAAAACTGGGTGCAAAAGAAGATTGTGTCTGATTTATCACTTTGTGCACAACTAAGAAAGATGCTGTTAGTAATTCTAAGGATTTTAAGCAAGATCCAGTCCATTAAAGGGAAAATCTATGGTAAAAGCTTGAATAAGAATTCAACTTACACATGAGTGTTCCCTTGGAGTCATGGGATCTTGGGCTGGCATATCTCTGTGTTTGTGTTGGGTGGTGGAGAATAGAAGTAATAGTTGAATCTGTTCTGGAAAGTGTTGGGGCTTTTTCAGAAATTAGTGCAAAGAGAACAGATGATGGACAGAACGCTGAACAAAACAAACATCACCCCCAGTCACAGATCTGAGTTAAATCAGTTATTTTTTTGTACGCCACGCCATTCCAGTTTAGACCCAGCCATATGCAAATCAGCCTTGACCCTGCTCCCCATGGCAACAGTCCAGCCAGCCCAAACTGAATTTAGCAAAAGACACACAGATGATGGAGGGAATGCAGAGCAAATCAAACACTCTCCCCCGGTCAATAGATCTGAGTTAAAACCATTGTTCTTTTGCTCACCATGCCACCCCAGTTTAGACCCAGCCATATGCAAATCAGTCTTGACCCTGTGCCTCATGGGAACAGTCCAGACCGAACTGCCAAGCCAGGTCCTCCCTGGACCAGAAACAAGCATCCTGGGACCGGATAAACTGAAGTTAGAGCATTACAAGGCGTGAAGGGTGACAGTAGAGTAATGCAATTCTTTAGGCTGAGGGCTTTAAAGAGGTTTCATTGGGAAGGGGCAAGGACTTCTTGTTCACCCAGAGCACTTTCAAGCCCAGTTCAGCCCTAGGGCAGCTAACCAGATGCTCCCCGTAACCAAGTCTCCCCGCGGTGGAGATAGCGATCTCCAGAGGGGTTCAGAGACATGGTATAAGCAAAAAACAGTTAGAAACATGTTGGACCCTATTGACAAAGAAAAAGGTGAAACCACAGGAGGATATTCAGTTTTCCGCCTGTACCTACTCTGAAGTTTTTGGGATTCATAAACATTCCCAGAAGCACACCTGGAAAGCTTTGCCAGCAGATTTCCAGGCCTACGTCGCGGAAGGGCATGTGACTTTTCCCAAAGGCTCTTGTTTTTCCTCTGTGGAGTTCTCCATAGCGGAGAACTCCGTATTAGAGGAATAGTAGCCAGTGCAAGTATCTTTTTTTACTCTTTTGGGAAAACCTTTTCCCGCATGGAGGAAGACATTCTCCTACACTCCAGGAAAGTCTGGGGTGATCCGTTATCTTCCGTCTTAGAAGGGGGATCTCTGACTATTTCTAGGGGAATATGGCTCATTACATCGCGATGTATTACATTGTGTGCTTTTACAACGCGGTCGTTACAACGACCGCATTGTTAGTACGCAATCATTTACATCGCAAGTCATTACAACGACTTGCACTAGGGGGGCGCGCTGGACTTAGGAATAGTATTAATTACTATTCCTACTCCAGTTTGCGCAACAGTAGGGAAGGTGTTGGAATTCATTTCCAATACCTCAGCGCCCCCTAGTGAAAGTCGTTGTAATGACTTGCGATGTAAATGCATCGCGTACTAATAACGTGGTCGTTGTAATAACCGCATTGTAATAGTAGGCCGATGAAATGACAGCGTTGTAAACGCTGTTTCCCTTTCTAGGGTGGAACAGAGTCGGATTAGAGTTTGGGTATAGCTATAAAATTATATTTGTGTGGGTTTACCCAAACTTCCAAGGCAAACCACACCGTGGAACGGTCACTTCCAGGCCCTTTAGTCGGAATAAGAACTACAATTTTCTCCACATTTGTGGCTGTAAAAATAAATTAATTTACAACCACTAGGAATCTCTTAGTGGATTGCTGGGAGGTGGAAAAATAGCAGATTTGGATATTAATTTAAGTTTATGTCCAATTTACCTTTGTTAATAGGCAATCAAGGTCCACTTCTCAAAGTCATATGTGTAGTGGGGTGAAATTGATGCTCAAATGATGTTTTAATAGTACAAATTAAATATAGACAAAATATACTATAACACATAAAAATGTCATTGTTAGTTGGGGGCTTAACCCCAACACGTGCTCACTATTTTGTTATTGTGATGAAATAATTATTTATTCAAATGTGGTGCATCCTTTGTTGTGTTTGCACCTTCAAATGGATTTACACACACATATAATGACACCAATATAACTTCCAGCAAATCTGTTCCTATGGCCAGAGAGTTACCTTTCCAAGTTGGAGAAGCCTTGAAAATTCAGCGAACGCTCACAAATGTAATTAGATTACAATCGAAAGGCACGTTTCGCAATGGATTTGGTCAGAAATGTATTTCTGTGAAGGGTGGCAATGGGGAAGGAACATCCCCAAATTTGTTGAGGGTGTAGAGTAAGGTTATATGATTTGTAAAGAAAAAGAAAAAAGTACTTTTAGTGCAAATCTAATAATCCAACATGCAAACTTTCAACTACACAGGCTTTGAATTTATTTAAAAAAAATTCTGCAAAACATACAATCAAACAGATTTCAAGCAAGATGTTATGCAAAGACTTGCGATTCATATGTGTTTTTGCGTGCTGTGTACAACAGGTTTAATAAGCTCACAATTGGTGGTCGATTGCACTCACTGAGAGCCAGATTTACTAAATTTTCACGCAACACAACACAGCAAGGGAACTTGCTGCGCTGCATTGCCTTATGGGAGACACCAGAAATGCGTCACATTTACTAAGATAAGGTGCACTTCTGCTCTCACCTAGCACTGGCACACTTAGGTCAGCCTACCTCCAATGCAGGCACCCTTGCGCCACAATATTAGGGTGCATGCGTTGTAGTCAGAATAGTTTTTGTTGAGGAAGGTATGGCTTCCTGCACAAAAACTATTCTTAGAGGTAGCACACATGGAAAGAGGAAGTAACGTGGAAAAATAAAGATGTTTCTCCTTGCTACACCAACCTTAGGTGCGTCAATTTGGCTTAAACCCAGGTTTACTGACTTTAATAAAGCAGTGTTTCCGTACAAATCCATGGGTGTATCCACAGGAAAGCCCATGCTCCACCGTGCTCCACCCATGGAGCGCCTCCCCAATGCTATGCGGTGTCTTGAATCATGTTGTTTTTTACAAAGACACGCAAATTAAGCTCTGTGTGCCTTTGTAAACCCCAAAATTAATTTTGTGCTTTGGCTGCACCAAAAAAGTGAGACAACCACAATGCTAAATTTGAGTAAATCTGAGTTTGAATGTTTAAAACTGGATTGAAATTTTAATATTCAGCTAGTGTGTGTGCATGCAACCCATCGTTAGAGCTACAGAAAGCCGGGGTACCACATTCGAGGGCTGCCTATTCATCCACCCACTACGTCTACTTCTTCTTGCACCACGCTAAATTTCCTATCTCTTTATCTCACTCTTGCACGTTCTTTTTCATCGCTCCTTCCACTTTTCACTGTTTTTCCTATCTTTCTCTCTCTTTTTTCTGGTTTAATGTTTTATGATGAGCAATAATTTGAGGACCACAAGAATGAGTGCCTGTGCCCACTACATGCAACCACCAGGACAAATTAAGCAGTATTCATTAGTTTGCACTTCAAGGCAAAAGCAAGGATGTACATGGCGAGCTTGGCAGCCATATTGTGCTGCAACTGATTTTTATTCTCAGAAACAAAGGTCCCTATAAAGTAAGAAATGGATAAGATGGCCACAAAGTCACAATGAAGTTTGAGGCTACTTTAGTTATGCATACAAAATATTTAATTATTAAGAACCAAAATAACAAAACACAAACAAATCAATAATGAGTGAGCAAGGCGTGAAGAGGTAGGGGAAATCAGCCGAATTCCTTACCGCAGGCAAGTGACTTAAAAGTGACTTAAGCAATAAAATGAAAATTAGAAGCCACAATAAGGGGTACGTCTTTTGCTCAAAAACAATATCTATACAACATGAGTTAAAGACGTTGGTGTCGACGACGTTTCGATCCCAACTTAAATTGTGGGATCATCATCAGGACTGAGGGTAAAACAAATGCCTGAAAAGTTGCCTGGGTAAGCGAGGAAAGGTAATGAAGAGAGAGGGGGAAAAAAGGGAAAAAGGGAAAACATAGCTAGAGTTACATGTTTGCATTGCATCAATAATACAGATAAAAGACAGTTCCACTTAAGCAGTTAAAACGTGAAATCCTGCTTGTTAGACCTGGCATCCTTGGCGTGGGTCTCCCTTCCATTTTTTTATGATGCCTCCTATGTTACCGATCCATTTTTGCTGGTGTTAGATGCTTTGGGCACTGTGCCACTGCTATTCAGTGCCACAGTGCAAGTGCTCCCTATGATAAATTGCGTTATGTATTAGTGACTCCATGATAGGATGATTGGTTTACTTGTCAGTCCCTAGTACAGTGCACTGAGTGTGCCCAGGGCTTGTAAATCCAATGCCGCTGGTGGGCTTGCAGCACGGGTTGTGACACCCACAGAAGCGGCTTGTAAAATGTGCCTCAGGCCTGCCATTGCAGAGCCTGTGTGCAGCCTAGGGCTGCCATGTCGACTTGGTGAGTACACCCACTTACCAGTCCCTAAACCTTCCCTTTACTGCATGTTGGTCACCCCTAAAGTAGGCCCTAGGGCAGGGTGCATTGTAAGTATAAGGTAGGACATGCCCTGGTGTGTGTGGCATGTCCTAATAGTGAATTACAGCCATTTTCGTTTTTCACTATTGCAAGGCTACCTGCTCCCCATAGGCCAGAATGGGCAGACTGACTATTACACCTTATAGTCAGAACTGACCCAGGGAACATGGTAGAAAAACGAATTTAGTATGCCTGAACTCAGAATGATAAAATACATCTTTTAGTGAAGTTGGTTTTAACATTCTGTGTTTGAAAATACCACTTTTAGAAAGTGGGTATTTTCTTGCCTAAACTTCAAAGCCTGCCTCTGCTAGGTTGTGTATTCCTTGTCTGGAGATTGAGTGACAGGGGCTGGGGGTGGCTACAGGAGACAGGGTGAGTCAGCACAGGGCTGAATAGAAAGATCTGCATCCAGAGTGGAGGGAGGAGTTGCACCTGGGTCTGAATAGGGCTGTGCCTGCCTTCCACAATGCTGGCTCCACCTCCTGCCGGGCGGCTGAGCACCCTGCCCCACATTCTGAAAGGAAAGAAGGAGACAGAAAAACAAAGTGCTCCAGGACTGACCAGAACTGGTTTTGGGCTGGGCAGAGGCCTCTCTGCCTTCAGAGAACAAAGGAAAACTGTGTATAAAAAGGGGACCCAGACCCCTAGGAAATTAGATCACTTTGGGAAGACAAGAAGAAACCTTTGCTGAGGAGCGGAACCAAGAAGGAACTGAGGAGAAGACTATCCCTAAGCTAGAGGGATCTGCCTGCAGTGGTTGCCTGACTGCCAAAGGAAGGAGAAAGGACTTTGTGTGCACTTTTATTCAACTTGTAAAGTATCTCCAAGGGCTTGAGAAAAGAGCTTGCCTCCTGCTGAAGTCTCAGGGACAACAGACTTCAACCACCAGCTCCCCAAGAATCCTTTGGAAGTGCCTGCTGCTGTTTTGGGCCTTCTGAAGGGACTGCGTGTCGCAAGGAGCTGGAAGCGCGACTCAAGAGGAAGAAGCGTGTCGCCGTCGCTGCTGCTGCCGTCGCAACTCCGAAGGAGGGTGTCGCCGCTGTAGCTGTCGTATTGCACCGCATCGAGAGAAGCGTCCCGCAATGAAGAGGAAGCGTGTCGCCGTCGCTGCTGCTGCCGTCGCAACTCCGAAGGAGGGTGTCGCCGCTGTAGCTGTCGCATTGCACCGCATCAAGAGAAGAGTCTCGCATCGAGGAAGAAGCGTGTCGCCGTCGCAGCCGCTGCCGTCGCAACTCCGAAGGAGGGTGTCGCCGCTGTAGCTGTCGCATTGCACCGCATCAAGAGAAGCGCCTCGCATCCACGGAGAAGCGTGCCGCCGTCGGAGCTGCTGCCGTCGCATCACGAAACAAGGGTGTCGCCGCTGCAGTTGTCGCATCGAGCGGAAGCGTCTCGCAACGTCGGAGAAGAGGGTCGCCGCCAAAGCCGCTGTCGTCGCATCGCTGAACAAGGGTGTCGCCGCTGTAGCTGACGCATCGAGTCGAGACTTCTCGCAACCTCGGAGAAGCGTGCCGCATCAGGAAGAACTTGACGTCTTTATTTCTTTGCACCAGAACTTTGTCGCATTTCCATCGCTGCAACATTGCTTGTTGTGGAAGCGTCCCGCATCGTAAGGTACATTGACTTAAAGTGTCGCATCTTAAGAACTGAACTGAACTAAGCTAAAACTACCATTTTAAGTACAGTATTGTGGATTTTTGTCGTTATGGTCTTGTGTTAAAACTATATAAAGAATACTTATTTTTGATATAAAACCTTGTGTGGTGTCCATCTGTAGTGTGTCCCTAGATTACTGTATGTGTTCACAAATGCTTTACACACTGCCTCTGAGATAAGCCTGTCTGCTCGTGCCAAGCTACCAAGGGGTGAGCAGGGGTTATTTTAGGAGTGTACCCCTTTACCCTGACTAGAGGCGAGGGTCCCTATTTGTCACAAGTACCTACCTGTGCCAACTAGAGACCTCCAATTCTAACATTGGTGGTCAGCGGTGAGGATTCTGGACTTGCATTTGTGACTCATGTACAGTGATTGGTGAACACTACTAGTGAGTGCAGACCAAAACGCGACCACATACTGTTGGTAGATTTGTTTTTCTAGGACGTTCCATTTTTGCCAAGTTTAACCATCATGGAAGACACAGCATCCATAGCATCTGTTGGTTCTGAGTGGGAAGAGGAGAAACTGGAATGCTACAAAGTGAGGCAGCTGAAGCACTTCTGCAAAAAGTTTAATGTTGCAATTACCGGGCTCACCAGGAGGGAGGAGTTCTACAAGGCGCTGAGGGCCTGGGTAGAAGCAAGGAAAACCCCTGAGACTGAGGAAGGGGAGAATAATGCAGATGTGCAGCTGGAAGGGCCAGTGGGTCCAGGGAAAGGAAAGCACCTTCCCTAATAGGTAGCAGTGTTTCTGCCAAAGGCCTGTCACCAGGAGAGCTGGAGGACAGGGAGAGAAATAGGATGCATGAGTTAGAGCTGGCCAAAATGAATGGGCAATTGGAAATTAAGAAACTGGCCCTAGAAGAAAAGAAAATGCAGCTTGAGCATGATAGAAGTTTGAGGAGTTGGATTTGAAAGCTAGGAGCTTAGAAATTACTCCCTCTGGTGGCAGCACACCGTCAATACCTGTGGAATCTAGAGTATATATTCCTAAAGATGTGGTCAGGGAGTTTTTTAAAAATGATGAAATTGGGCAGTGGTTCAAGGCCTATGAGGTAGCCATGTCTTCCCACCGGGTCCCTGAGAAGGATTGGGGAGCGGGGTTGTGGGGACGGTTCCTTAGTGAGGGGCGGGACACACTGCTAGATTTGCCTTCTGATGTCCATAATTCATATCGCCACATGAAGGATGCTTTAATGTCTAGGTATGGTTTAACTCCTGAATTGTATAGGCAGAGGTTCAGGGGTTGCACAAAGATAGAGAACAGTACCTGGGTTGAATATGTCACTTTTTTCTGCAGAGCATTGGATGGTTGGGTGAAGGGTAGCAAAGTTGATGATTTTCAGGGGCTCCTTGATTTGATTGCATGGGAGCACTTGTCAAGTAACTGTTTTCCAGAGCTACGCCAGCACCTGATAGATAGCAAGCTGACTATCCCTAGGAAGCTTGCTGAGGAGGCGGACCGCTGGGTCAGTACCAGGGTCCACAAGGGTCACGTGGGAGACTCAGCCAAGGGTGGGCAGGGTCCCCAGCAGAAGAGTGGGGGGACAAGGGTAAACAGAGGGAGTTCCAGAGAAGGCCCCAAAGTAGTCCCCAAGGGAACCAAGGAAAGGTTCCCAGCCTCCCCCAGAAACCCACAGGGGCCCGACAGGTCCACCTGTTCAAAGGGGACCCCTGAGATGCTACAAATGTGGGGACCTGGGTCACATAGCGAGTGATCCCAAGTGCCGCCAGTTTGGAAAAACCGCACCCCCTGGTGCAGCCCCCGGCAGATGGCTAGTGTAGCCCTGGGGGAGGAGATGGATGCCCCAGAGGGGTGGGGCCCCGCACAGATGTCCCTTGTCTCATTAGGAGACTGTGAGATGGTCCCCAAGACCCAGCTGCCTGATAACACTAAGAAATACAGGCAGTGGGTGACCATCAATGGCCATAGGGTGGAGGCTCTTAGAGATACAGGAGCCAGTGTGACAGCTGTCAAGTGTCACCTGGTGTCTCAAGAGCAGGTTGTCCCCCATGCATTCTATCCAGTTGTTGCCGCTGACAACACAGAGAGTCACTGCAAAGTGGCTCAGGTTCCCTTTGAGTGGGGGGTCTCTGGTACTCTTCAGGTAGCTGTGAGGCCCGCCATGCCTGTTGACTGTTTGTTAGGGAATGACTTGGAGAGCTCACCTTGGGCGAAGGTGGAGCGAAGTGCTCATTTGGAGATGTTGGGTCTGCCTGACTGGGCGTGTGTGACCACCCGGTCCATGGCAGCAAGTAAAGGTGCTCAAGAGGACCTGGAGCCTGAGAGGGAGGCCCAGGTACCTGCCGTCACGAGAAGAGGCAGGGGGCGCGGGAAACCGGCCCCCGAAGTTCCCACGGTCCAGGAGGAGGCAGACCTTGAGGGGATGCCCTGGAGCCTACAGGGGAACAGGTAGCTGAACTGGGGGACCTGCCTGAGCTGACCCATTGGCAGCAAGAAGGAGGACCCTCCAGGGAAGAATTCTGCAAGGAGCAGAAAGAATGCCCTTCTCTGGTGGGTCTGCGGCAACAGGCTGCAGACCAGGCAACAGGTGATCAGTCTGGGTCACATTGGGTCTATTGGGAGAATGATCTCCTGTATACTGAGCCTAAGGTTGCTGAGCCTGGGTCAGCCCGTGTGCTGGTGGTACCCCAGTGCTTCAGAGCCTTCCTACTGGGGCTGGCTCATGATGTTCCATTGGCAGGACATTTGGGGCAGGACAAGACCTTTGAGAGGCTTGTCACCCACTTTTATTGGCCCCAGATGCGCAGGAGTTCAGACACTCACTGCAGCACGTGTCAGACTTGCCAGGCAAGTGGAAAGAGTGGGAGGAAGCGCAAGGCTCCTCTCCAGCCATTCCCTGTAGTCAGCACCCCCTTTGAACGGGTGGGTATTGACATTGTGGGGCCACTGGACCCCAAGACAGCCATGGGCAACAGGTTCATCCTGGTCTTGGTGGACCATGCCACCCGGTACCCGGAAGCCATACCTCTGAGGACAGTGACGGCCCCCGTGGTGGGACGAGCACTGATGGGAATTTTCTCCCGAGTGGGATTCCCTAGCGAGGTAGTGTCTGACCGGGGGACCAACTTCATTTCCAAGTATATGAAGTCCCTGTGGCAGGAGTGTGGGGTAACCTACAAGTTTACCACTCCTTACCACCCCCAAGGAAATGGATTGGTTGAAAGGTTCAACCGAACCCTCAAAGGCATGATTATGGGTCTTGAGGAACCTATGAGGCGTAAGTGGGACGTCCTCTTACCATGCCTGCTCTTTGCTTACCGTGAGGTGCCACAGAAATCTCTAGGGTTCAGTCCCTTTGAGCTTCTCTATGGACACCCAGTAAGAGGACCTCTAAGTTTGGTCAAAGAAGGCTGGGAGCAATCTCCCAGGAAACCTCCCCAGGATGTATACAGTTACATGCTGGCCTTTAGGAACCAAACTAGGCGTTTCAGGCAACTCGCTGAGGCGAATCTGGAAGCCAGCCAGGAGGAGATGAAGCGGTGGTACGACCAGAATGCCACTCTGGTAGAGCTTCAGCCTGGTCAGAAAGTATGGGTCATGGCCCCAGTGGAGCCCTGCGCGCTCCAGGATAAGTGGACCGGACCCTTTGAGGTTGTAGAGCGCAAAAGTCCGGTTACCTACTTGGTGGACTTGCGGTCTCCCAGGAACCCCTTGAGGGTCCTGCATGTCAACCGCCTGAAGCCCCACTTGGAGAGGTCCCAAGTGGGCATGCTCTTAGCGACAGATGCTGGGATGGAGGAGGAGACCGAGCCTCTTCCTGACCTCCTGTCAGCCACAGAGCAAGATGGGTCAGTGGATGGTGTCAACCTCTCTTCCACCCTGACCCCTGAGCAACAGAATGACTGCCGCCAGTTGCTGGGGCAGTTTTCTGATCTGTTCTCCCTGGTTCCCGGTGTCACAGATTGGTGCATCCATGATGTGGACACTGGGGACAGTACACCTGTGAAGCACAAATCTTACAGGGTGACTGACAGGGTGAGAGCTTGCATCAAGGAGGAGGTCTCCAAAATGCTTGCGTTAGGGGTGATTGAGTCCTCTAACAGTCCTTGGGCCAGCCCAGTGGTCTTGGTCCCAAAGGCTGCCGCACCGGGTGCCACACCAGAACTCCGGTTCTGTGTGGACTACCGAGGCTCAATTCAGTCACCAGGACTGACGCGCACCCCATCCCCAGAGCTGATGAGCTCATAGATCGGCTAGGGGCTGCCCGGTCCCTCAGCACGTTTGACTTGACGTCTGGGTACTGGCAGATCGCCTTGACTGATGGGGCCAGAGAGAGGTCAGCATTCTCCACACCAGATGGGCACTACCAGTTCCGGGTGATGCCCTTTGGGATGAAGAATGCCCCTGCCACCTTCCAGAGGTTGGTCAACCAGGTGTTGGCTGGACTGGACTCGTTCAGTGCCGCCTACCTGGATGACATCGCAGTGTTCAGCGCCAGTTGGGAAGAACATCTGCGCCACCTCTGGGAAGTGTTGATGGCGCTGCGGAGAGCAGGCCTCACGATCAAGGCGAGTAAGTGCCAGATCGGGCAGGGTTCCGTGGTGTACTTGGGACACCAGGTGGGGAGCGGCCAGGTGGCGCCCCTACAACCCAAAATTGAAACCATCCTGAATTGGGAACCCCCAAAACCCAGACAGAGGTGAGGGCCTTCTTAGGACTCACGGGTTACTACAGGAGGTTTGTCAAGGGGTATGGCAGCATAGTTGCACCCCTGACAGGGCTGACTTCCAAGAAGCAGCCCAGGAAAGTGATTTGGACTGACACCTGTCAGACAGCTTTTGAGGCCCTGAAAACTGCCATGTGCACGGCGCCCGTGCTCCTGGCACCCAACTTCTCCAGAGAGTTCGTAGTACAAACAGACGCTTCAGAGCATGGTGTGGGGGCTGTTCTGTCACAGATGAATGAGGAGGGCCTAGATCAACCCGTAGCCTTCATCAGTAGGAGGTTACTACCACGGGAACAGAGGTGGAGTGCTATTGAGCGTGAGGCATTTGCTGTGGTCTGGGCACTGAAGAAGCTGAGACCATACCTGTTTGGGACTCACTTCCGGGTTCAGACAGACCACAGGCCCCTCAGATGGTTGATGCAGATGAGGGGTGAGAATCCAAAGCTGTTGAGGTGGTCCATTTCCCTACAGGGGATGGATTTCACGGTGGAACACCGCCCTGGTACAGAACACGCCAATGCTGATGGTCTGTCCAGATTTTTCCGCCTTAGTGAAGAGAGCTCCCCTGAGGTAGGGTAGTTCTCCCCACATTTCAGCTGGAGGGGACACGTGTTAGACCTGGCATCCTTGGCGTGGGTCTCCCTTCCATTTTTTTATGATGCCTCCTATGTTACCGATCCATTTTTGCTGGTGTTAGATGCTTTGGGCACTGTGCCACTGCTATTCAGTGCCACAGTGCAAGTGCTCCCTATGATAAATTGCGTTATGTATTAGTGACTCCATGATTGGATGATTGGTTTACTTGTCAGTCCCTAGTACAGTGCACTGAGTGTGCCCAGGGCTTGTAAATCCAAATGCCGCTGGTGGGCTTGCAGCACGGGTTGTGCCACCCACAGAAGCGGCTTGTAAAATGTGCCTCAGGCCTGCCATTGCAGAGCCTGTGTGCAGCCTAGGGCTGCCATGTCGACTTGGTGAGTACACCCACTTACCAGTCCCTAAACCTTCCCTTTACTGCATGTTGGTCACCCCTAAAGTAGGCCCTAGGGCAGGGTGCATTGTAAGTATAAGGTAGGACATGCCCTGGTGTGTGTGGCATGTCCTAATAGTGAATTACAGCCATTTTCGTTTTTCACTATTGCAAGGCTACCTGCTCCCCATAGGCCAGAATGGGCAGACTGACTATTACACCTTATAGTCAGAACTGACCCAGGGAACATGGTAGAAAAACGAATTTAGTATGCCTGAACTCAGAATGATAAGATACATCTTTTAGTGAAGTTGGTTTTAACATTCTGTGTTTGAAAATACCACTTTTAGAAAGTGGGTATTTTCTTGCCTAAACTTCCAAGCCTGCCTCTGCTAGGTTGTGTATTCCTTGTCTGGAGATTGAGTGACAGGGGCTGGGGGTGGCTACAGGAGACAGGGTGAGTCAGCACAGGGCTGAATAGAAAGATCTGCATCCAGAGTGGAGGGAGGAGTTGCACCTGGGTCTGAATAGGGCTGTGCCTGCCTTCCACAATGCTGGCTCCACCTCCTGCCGGGCGGCTGAGCACCCTGCCCCACATTCTGAAAGGAAAGAAGGAGACAGAAAAACAAAGTGCTCCAGGACTGACCAGAACTGGTTTTGGGCTGGGCAGAGGCCTCTCTGCCTTCAGAGAACAAAGGAAAACTGTGTATAAAAAGGGGACCCAGACCCCTAGGAAATTAGATCACTTTGGGAAGACAAGAAGAAACCTTTGCTGAGGAGCGGAACCAAGAAGGAACTGAGGAGAAGACTATCCCTAAGCTAGAGGGATCTGCCTGCAGTGGTTGCCTGACTGCCAAAGGAAGGAGAAAGGACTTTGTGTGCACTTTTATTCAACTTGTAAAGTATCTCCAAGGGCTTGAGAAAAGAGCTTGCCTCCTGCTGAAGTCTCAGGGACAACAGACTTCAACCACCAGCTCCCCAAGAATCCTTTGGAAGTGCCTGCTGCTGTTTTGGGCCTTCTGAAGGGACTGCGTGTCGCAAGGAGCTGGAAGCGCGACTCAAGAGGAAGAAGCGTGTCGCCGTCGCTGCTGCTGCCGTCGCAACTCCGAAGGAGGGTGTCGCCGCTGTAGCTGTCGTATTGCACCGCATCGAGAGAAGCGTCCCGCAACGAAGAGGAAGCGTGTCGCCGTCGCTGCTGCTGCCGTCGCAACTCCGAAGGAGGGTGTCGCCGCTGTAGCTGTCGCATTGCACCGCATCAAGAGAAGAGTCTCGCATCGAGGAAGAAGCGTGTCGCCGTCGCAGCCGCTGCCGTCGCAACTCCGAAGGAGGGTGTCGCCGCTGTAGCTGTCGCATTGCACCGCATCAAGAGAAGCGCCTCGCATCCACGGAGAAGCGTGCCGCCGTCGGAGCTGCTGCCGTCGCATCACGAAACAAGGGTGTCGCCGCTGCAGTTGTCGCATCGAGCGGAAGCGTCTCGCAACGTCGGAGAAGAGGGTCGCCGCCAAAGCCGCTGTCGTCGCATCGCTGAACAAGGGTGTCGCCGCTGTAGCTGACGCATCGAGTCGAGACTTCTCGCAACCTCGGAGAAGCGTGCCGCATCAGGAAGAACTTGACGTCTTTATTTCTTTGCACCAGAACTTTGTCGCATTTCCATCGCTGCAACATTGCTTGTTGTGGAAGCGTCCCGCATCGTAAGGTACATTGACTTAAAGTGTCGCATCTTAAGAACTGAACTGAACTAAGCTAAAACTACCATTTTAAGTACAGTATTGTGGATTTTTGTCGTTATGGTCTTGTGTTAAAACTATATAAAGAATACTTATTTTTGATATAAAACCTTGTGTGGTGTCCATCTGTAGTGTGTCCCTAGATTACTGTATGTGTTCACAAATGCTTTACACACTGCCTCTGAGATAAGCCTGTCTGCTCGTGCCAAGCTACCAAGGGGGTGAGCAGGGGTTATTTTAGGAGTGTACCCCTTTACCCTGACTAGAGGCGAGGGTCCCTATTTGTCACAAGTACCTACCTGTGCCAACTAGAGACCTCCAATTCTAACACTGCTGCTGGATCCGTCTTGACCGCTCCCCCGCAATTCCTTATGTAGTATCTCCGGTAAGACAATTGGCTCCTTTCTCCCTTCTCTTCCCTTTCTCCCCCCCCCAACTCGTTATCACTCGTTATTTAACGCTGCCCTTCCCCTTTGTTTCCCCAGCCTGTATGACAGGTCTACTCTCGCCCTGGATTGCTCCCCTTGTAGACATCTGCCCACACGACTGCTCACTCGGATTTTTGAGTAAGTTTTATTGCCTCCACTATCGCTCTGTATGCATCGCGTTTCTCTTTAGGAAGAATTTCCTGCTTCTTATGCGCTGCGCTGGATTTCACGTTGCTATCTCTTGGGTTTCATTGTGCACCAGAATCCCTTTCACCTTGTTCTGGTTGCTTAGACTCACAGACGGTTGGTCGCTCCAAATTCATAGGTGTTTGCCTTTAGACTTTCACCTTAACCTTATTGTATGGTTTTCACCAGCCTCCTTGTTATTTTACTCCCTGCTTGCCCACCGCACCATCGTGGCCAGCATGTCCCGTGTTCATTAGCTGCCTATCCTTTTGTTTTCCCGGTTTAAATATCATATGTGGTTACACGGACCCCTGTACCTTCTCACGTTTTAACTGCTTAAGTGGAACTATCTTTTATCTGTATTATTGATGCAATGCAAACATGTAACTCTAGCTATGTTTTCCCTTTTTCCCTTTTTTCCCCCCTCTCTCTTCATTACCTTTCCTCGCTTACCCAGGCAACTTTTCAGGCATTTGTTTTACCCTCAGTCCTGATGATGATCCCACAATTTAAGTTGGGATCGAAACGTCGTCGACACCAACGTCTTTAACTCATGTTGTATAGATATTGTTTTTGAGCAAAAGACGTACCCCTTATTGTGGCTTCTAATTTTCATTTTATTGCTTAAGTCACTTTTAAGTCACTTGCCTGCGGTAAGGAAATCGGCTGATTTCCCCCTACCTCTTCACGCCTTGCTCACTCATTATTGATTTGTTTGTGTTTTGTTATTTTGGTTCTTAATAATTAAATATTTTGTATGCATAACTAAAGTAGCCTCAAACTTCATTGTGACTTTGTGGCCATCTTATCCATTTCTTACTTTATAGGGACCTTTGTTTCTGAGAATCGATTAGCACCCTTGGTCCCTTTTGATTTCAAGGGTTCCCTTGTCTTTTTTTCTGCAACTGATTTTTATGGCACTTGCGAGGTGCTGAAACAATTTTGATGAGTAGCACGCTACTCCGGGGAAACCAGAGTTAGAGTTTATAGAGTGCGTTGCTGCCCAACCTGCAGGGGCAAAGCTTGGTCTGTAAGATTAGGGGTGTGTGAGCTTCAGATTTCCCAACAATCATGCAGGTTAAAATACATTATAAAAAAAGCAAAGCAGGAAGGGGTCTGAAGGAGCAGTAGGAAGGGAGAGGAGTGATGGTTTTGAGTGGTACTTATAACTCAATATTTTGTAAAATAAAATTTTTTAAGACCCGTAAAACAGGGAGTGTGTGTGTGTTTGTCTGCATGTGTATGTAAAAATCGCAAGTGAAATCGACAAACACCCCACAGTACCCAACTTAACCCTTTGACCGTGATCGGAATTCCGCTCCTGTGCTGGACATTCCGATCGCGGGTGTGGTCGTGACGAGCTCAGCTCGTCATGCGCACAGCGCGACCGCGCAGCATGACGAGCTGAGCTCGTCACGAGCATCGAAGGGGTTAAAGCACCTGTATCCAACTATTTACTACAGAATACATTTATTAGGGGGGTGTAACACCCCAAACACCCCTCCTGGAGCTACGCCCCTGACAACCTGTGCTTTCCAGAGCTAACTGAACCAACAACATGAGGACAGTGTATCCACTATCAGAAAACGTCAGGTCTTAAACAGTGTTTTAAGTGGTTAATTTATTGTTTTATTGTTCATATTTTTACATGTGGTTGATGTTGATTGCTTTTAGTCTTGTTTTGTTAAGATGAGTCATTTCATGCATTGAATATAGGTTCTTTTCAGAGAAAGTAATTGTAGCGTCCTCCCTAGCCCCGGAGCATGCAAAGGAATACGCCATACACGGAGCTCTGGATTGTACGTCTTTATTCCTCAGCATACAATCACGTTCTGATCTCTTATGACGTCATACCCGTTAATAACCACACCTTAGCACCTACCAGCTAGTTAGGTACTTCCTCTACTGAGTCCGCCAAGAACCGCAAAGATCCTAGCACATATAGTCTCATGACACTACAGTAATTTAATGTAAATTTAGTTTGGTTAGGTAGGAGATTAAAATAAAGGCATGTAATTACATTAGAGGAGGTGGAAAAATCAACATAAGTATTAGTTATGTGTGAACACACAAATGAATAGTGAAGTGAGCAGAGGATTAGCCTGCGGTTAGGGCATGTTATGCTCCTGTGCTCTACTGTGAGTGTATATAGGGTGCAAAAGTAATTTAATTTATCACTGAATGGTTAATAAGGGGTGGCAAGGTGGGAGAAAGTAGACAGTGGCTGGAGAAACATTAAAGATCGATTGACAGTTGTTACATGCAGTAAAGTGCTATCTGTTGTAACATCTTACATAGTTTGACTATTAAAGGTGTTGGGCTACAATAGTTTATAGGTAATTGTAGGAAGTTGGTTACTGGTTGAGGGGGGTGAAGCCCTACTCAAGCAACAACCACAATCCTTGTCAGGGTGAAACTCAAGCAAACCCCAAATTAACCTGTGCTCAACCCTCTAGTAGCTTGGCACAAAAGCAGTCAGGCTTAACTCAAAGGCAATGTGTAAATTATTTATGCAGTTCTTCAAACCGTAATAAAGTGAGAACACAACACAAGAAAAATCCCACACCAATTTAGAAAAACAGAGTTAAGTTTAATAAATTATTGTACACCAAAATGACAAAAATCAAATTAGGAGAACTGGGGATATGCCATTTTAAAGAGTTAAGTAAAAATAGTGCTAAAAAACACAAAGCGCCAGATGATGTATGAATAGTTATCCTGTATAAGTCTAATGTTTTTTCTAATCGACCATATAACCAATTTGTATGGCTATAAGGCAGGTCATGGCATATGGCACAACTGGTTGCCGCTGTTACCTTTGTTGTAAAACCCAATAAAAACATTTACAAAAAATAAAAATAAAAGCACAAAGTCCCAACTGTGGTAATCTGGTTGCACCAGACTGGGATAAAGTCACAAGTTGAGGCCAACGACAACGGAGCATGGTGCAGATACAGGGACCAAGTCCGCTTAACAAAATACCTTAAATCCGGGTTGCAGAGCATTGCGAGCATCTGTGTCAAGGATTGTGAGAAAGTGCCCTCTTTCTGCATGGTTGCCCCCACCTTTTGCTGACTGCTGATGTACTTTGACTGAGTGTGCCCTGGCTCCTGCCTATCAGGTACCCAGGGCCTATGTTCTTTCCCTAAAACTGCATTGGAGACCAAACCCAATTGGCACTCTCTGGCCACAGGTCAGTCCCTGGTAAATGGTACCACAGGTACCCAGGGCACTGTGACCAGGGAAGGCCTCTAAGGGCTGCAGCACTTATTGTGCCACCCTTAGAGCCCCTGTACCTTTACACTCACACACTGCCTTTGCAGACTGCATGTTTTGGTGCAGAACAAAGTGAAGAGTCGACATGGCACATATCCCTGTGTACCATGCCTACAACCCACTGCCCTTGCATAGATCAGTCACCCCTCTAGCTGAGTGCACTATACCAGTGGTGAGGGTACAGGTGCATGAGCCCTGTACCCCTACAGTGTCTAAGTCAATTCTTAGACATGTGGAAACTAGCAGAAATCGCTGTTAGCATGAGCTGAAGCCATTTTGGTTATGGCAGCCATTTTAGTTAGCCATGTGCTGGCCATGTGCTTCTTGTCTCTTTACTGTTGCCTGCTTTTCTATTCTGCTTGAGTCATCAGTTACAGTTAACTCCTTCAGCACTGAGCCAGACAATGTATGATCAGAAAGGCCTGTAGCTGCTAGAATACACCTGTTTTAGAATAGAACTGTCAGGCTGTTTTAACTGATGTAAGCAGAAATGTCTCCCCTCCCACTTTGTTGAGCAAGCAATTTTTGTATACCCATGTTAGTCAATAACTATTCTTGTATGTGCCAGTACCTCCCCTTTGAGTCTCCATGCTGACTATGCAACAAATGTATATATAAGGCCCCTGGTTTCTGTACTTCTTGGACTACCTCCTACAGTGGCCTGAGGGTACTGTATTGACGTAGTCTCCCTCATGTGAGGTTAATAAATCTATTTTCTTTGATATTACAGCTTCCGTGCCAATTTCTATTTTGTTAGTCTAAGGACTTAAGGATAAAGAAGGGCGAACCCCTGCACCAGTGGGCCTCTGAAACGGCTCGCTCCCACAAATTGCCACCCAACGTGGGACTCATCAGGAGATGCGGTCGCCCAAAAGAGTGGTCTCGACGGAGGTTTGGAATCTCGCTGAGGATGTACACTGCACGATGAGACCCTTGTCTTTGCAGACCAAAGTGCTTTTCCGATTTTCCCGATTTGACCCTCCAGGTGGTGACCGGTCGCTGACTGAGATTCCTTTGGTGTTCATCTCACAGTGACCATTAGGTCGATTCAGAGCTTGGCAGTTGGAAGCTGGAGACTTTTGTTTGGTAAGGTCGCGATGCGACACTCTTGTTTTGGATTAGCTTGGGCAAGATTCTGGTTTGTTTGTTTGTTTGCTGCAGCAAATAAAGGCAGGTAATGAGGAGATTTTTCTCTACTTTTGGATAATTCTCAGGATAAATACGCTTTGACTATAATATTATATCGCATTGTAATATTTTTGGCATGCCTGCTCCTAGCACACTTCGTAGAATGTGTTGCTGTCTTAATTGGTACCAATATGGATTTTAGAAAGTACTCAGCTGGCTCCCCTAGAGGGGATACCTAATAGGTTTATGTACATTAAATATGGTATTTCTTCCATAATGTATAGTACACTGTGGAACAAATACACTAAAAAGGATCCTGATCTACACACTTAGTAAAAATTAATAAATGGTGATACAGAGAGCTTTTGAGTGTTCCGCCAGCTCCATTGGTAATTCGGTGTATTTTGGAAAAGGTCTGGGGTTAGAGCCTGTCTTTTTGAACATGGCGCAGTCTTTTGGCTGTCTACTTGTCTTGGTGCAGTCTCTGTACTATTTTTTTTGAGAGTCCTTTAGTTTGTAAATAGGATTTACAATTGGTATTTACAAATGGTTTGGTTTGAGTACAGTCTGTGGGCTGCCTCTTGCTTTTGTCCTAAGTGTTGATTTGTGGGTTGATTGTTTTTTTGAGTGTCTATGTGGTTTGTGGACTGACACCGGTGGTGATGCTTGTGAAGTATTTGTTTGAGTGAGTAGCGACTGTGTTTTTGTGTAAGAATGGCTTGCCTTAGCAAGCAGTGTTGTGTGTTCTGAGTGTGTGGCCCCCTTCTTGAAAATGTCTGGAATGAGCTCAATTAGGTTTGTTGTCATCATTGTGTTCTGCAGATGTCATTGGAAGAATTACACTTTAAAATTCAAAGAATAAATTGTATAACATATGCTAAATTGCTGCACGCTACTATTTAAAGTAAAGCAGTAACAAAGTATAGATGTCTGAACCTTCAATTATTATATCGCCCCAGTGGTAAAACACAAAATTAGAATTAACACTATATAGGGAAAAAATAGGCCTCACAGAAAGAAAAAAAAAACGAATTTGTGTGTTTTACACAACTAGGACTCAATACAAAATGTTACAGCATTATCCTTAGATACATTATATTAAATATTAAAAGGCATTCACATTATCTGAGTAATTAGTTGCTGCTAAAATAAAAGCGCTTCTTTTCCCACATTGCAAAACGATAGATTTTGACTGGCTTGGAATGCCTGGGTTTTAAATAGAATGAACCGTGCTCATTCCCGGCGCTAGAAAGAGAGCTTTTAAACAGCTGTTCAAAGCTGTCTGTCCGAAGGAAGCTGTCTGTCAGAACAGACGGAGGTAATCCATGGTTTACAAACTTTTTGAGGACATTAGAATACAGCAAGGGGTTTTCTCCTGAAAAAGCGTGGAAGTTAACGCCTGCTGGTCGTAAAACACAGCTGAGTAAATAAAACATGGCTGTGCCCGGGCACAAGCTACAGATCAAGCTGTGGGGACTAGGTTTTAAGTTAGTACAAAATGGTATCAAAGCACGTGCATTAAAGACTACTGATTTTGAAAGTTAGAAATACAGTTTCATTATTTTGGATAAAAGAGAAAGGATGAAAAGTAAAGACTTTCTTTCTTGTTGCTTTTCTACTAAGCACATCTGTGGATCTGATGGTAAATAATGACTGCCCTCTAAAAAGTGATACAAACTTTTTATGTTTCAGTAAAAAGCTTATGTGCTTAATGTTATAAATAAATGCATTTCAAGGTAAAAGGAAAGGAATAAGGCTTGCTTTTCATATGTAGAAACCACAAAAAGGGTTAGTGATCATTATTCAAAAACTGACTACATGTAAAAAATTATTAAAAGTTATTGCACTAAAATCGTTTTTACATAATTATGATCCTTATAATGTCTAATAACACAATTGTGACAATTCAATAATATTTAGCACTGTAGAAAATTACCTTGTGCAAAGTATGTATTCAGATTTCAATGTGCACATTAAGATTTCTATCTCCAACTGGTTAAAATATGTTGTTGCACCAAATTAAAAGGGTAAATATTAGTCTATCTAACAATGCCAATATTACTGTCTCTTAGTGACAAACTTAAAATGTAGTATGTCCTAATGGCTGCAGTGTCAAATACAAAAGTCATGCATAGAGCAGCTGTACAGACATGTGAATTACATTGCGCGCCTTAATGCACGATAGTTCTGAGCGAATTATGGCATTCTGAAAACTGACATTTTGAGCCAATTTTTTAGGTGCTAGAACGCACAATGCACAAGAAGTACATAAATAATTAAGAATACAAGTTGCATCCTACCTTTAAATTCTCAGCACACGGCACGGAGCAGGAATGTCCTTCAGCCGTGCTTCTCGAGAGTTACTTTGAATTGAAACGGCCACGTGGGGATAGCCTTGCACAGACAGGGGACAACAGGTTTAAGGGTCAGAGGCCAAGTTCTGTATTTAGAATTGACCAGCACTACTGAACGCAAAATGTCCACGCAGGGAGCCACTGTGACAGTGTGTGGTTTCTACATTACACTATGAAAGCTTGTAATGTTGAAGAGTAGTTTAATAAACTGATTTCTTTGTATTAATTAAATTTCCTGATTCTAACATTGTAGGGTAAAACACTACAGGTAATGTAAATTTTGCTCTAATGATGTCTGAGGCTATAATGTGCCTAGGAAAATTAGGGTAAAATTAATTCTCAATTCATGTTAATAATATTTAGGATATCGTCATTAGTAATTTAACTACATTTAAGAAATGGAAGAATTTACTTAGTTGTTTCAATGAACTTTTGGCCTTGATTGAGCCTTCCTGGAACAAGATTGGACACCACAGATCTGTTTTAGGTAACATTAGCCTACGGAAATATTGCATATTCTGTTAGGAGCACATGGGGATATCACTGTTTTCTTGAGAAATAATACAAGTGTAGGAGATATGCAGGTGGGGTTTATCCTATTGAATAACATTATCAAGGGGTAGCAGCGTCTGTAGGCCATGTGCAGAGAATAGCTCTGCCATGCATATAGAAATAATGGTTTTAGTTTAAAGATTACTGTGCAAGGGCTAAAATAAGGAGGCAATGAAATTCAGTTTGCTTTCATGCGCCCTCATGTTAAACTAGTACAATTGCTAAAGGAATTGGTAGTTGGTTATTAATGTTTTCTAGTTAGCTCAATGTGCTATTTACCTCCTACAAGTCTGTTTGGGCCCAGCTGCCAAAAAGGGGGGTAAATATTGTCGACAGGAGGTCACCTGTTTAGGTTACCTACTGTCAAATGGGGGAAAGGAGGCTAGCTCCTGGGCAAATTAAGGGTAAGCAAATTTATGTTCTCTCTCTCTCTCTTTTTCTTCTCACTCTCTCTCGAGCCTGTTTAAGCTGTCTAGGAACGGCCATGAGCCAATTGGTTGGGCTCGCTTTACTCATTCATCCACAGGATGCTGTGAATATGTTGAATCAATAGAGACAAAGCACCTCACCAGTGCACGTCTAATTGTCTATCCAGTAATAGTGTTTTAAAATTGTTAGAATTAATAAAATGAATAAATAAATATGCCATGTTACTGCCCATCCTGTCTGATGAAATTATGAAAAGATGGGTAGAATAGACTGATGTTCCCTTATTTGACCTTTAAGGGGAACTATATGTGGGTAGTTTTTGTTTACAAATCTCAGGTGATAGCACCATTATTGTTTATGTTATTCTCATGCTATATACAGTTTTGCAAATCAATCAATCAATCATGTCACTTATAAAGCGCACTACATACCCGCGAGGGTCTCAAGGCGCTGGGGGAAGAGGGGGTGGTGCTGCTACTGATCGAAGAGCCAGGTCTTGAGGAGTCTTCTGAAGGCCAGTAGGTCTTGGGTCTGTCGGAGGTTGGTGGGGAGGGTGTTCCAGGTCTTGGCGGCGAGGTGGGAGAAGGATCTGCCGCCGGCGGTCGTTTTCCGGATGCGGGGGACTGTGGCGAGGGCGAGGCTGGTCGAGCGGAGCTGGCGGGTGGGGGTGTAGAAGCTGAGTCGTCAGGGAGCCAGTGCAGGTCTCTCAGGTGGGGTGTGATGTGGCTGCATCGGGGGATGTCGAGGATAAGACGTGCAGAGGCGTTCTGGATGCGTTGCAGCCGTCTCAGGAGCTTAGCCGTCGTTCCTGCGTAGAGGGCGTTTCCGTAGTCCAGCCTGCTGGTGACGAGGGCCTGGGTGACTGTTTTCTTGTTTCAGTGGGGATCCACTTGAAGATCCTGCGGAGCATTCGGAGGATGTTGAAGCAGGATGAGGAAACGGCGTTGACCTGCTTAGTCATGGAGAGGGTGGGGTCGAGGATGACCCCTAGGTTGCGTACGTGGTCGGTGGGTGGCGGGGCTGTTCCCAGTGATGTTGGCCACCAGGAGTCGTCCCAGGCTGAAGGGTTGGAACCAAGGATGAGGACCTCCGTCTTGTCCGAGTTCAGCTTCAGGCGGCTGGTCCTCATCCATTCGGCGACGGCCTTCATTCCTTCGTGGAGGTGGGCTTTGGCGGTGTGAGGGTCTTTGGTGAGGGAGAGGATCAGCTGGGTGTCGTCGGCGTAGGAGATGATGTTGAGGTTGTGCTGTCGGGCGACGTGGGCGAGGGGTGCCATGTAGATGTTGAACAGCGTTGGGCTGAGGGAGGAGCCTTGGGGTACGCCGCAGATGATCTTGGTGGCCTTGGATCGGAAGGGGCGGGCGGACGCTTTGTGTTCTGCCGGAAAGGAAGGATGTGGTCCAGTCCAGGGCCTTCTCTTGGATCCCGGCGTCGTGAAGGCGTGTTCGTAGTGTGTGGTGGCAGACCGTGTCGAAGGCGGCTGATAGGTCCAGGAGGATGAGGGCTGCTGTTTCTCCGTTGTCTAGCAGGGTCCTGATGTCATCGGTGGCGGCGATGAGGGCGGTTTCGGTGCTGTGGTTGCTGCGGAAGCCGGACTGGGAAGGGTCCAGGATGTTGTTCTCCTCGAGGTAGCGGGTCAGTTGTTTGTTGACGATTTTCTCGGTGACCTTCGCGGGGAACGGGAGCAGAGAGATGGGTCGGAAGTTCTTGAGGTCCTTGGGGTCTGCCTTGGGTTTCTTGAGTAAGGCGGTGATCTCGGCGTGCTTCCAGCTTTCGGGAAGGTTGCTGTCTCGAAGGAGATGTTGATTATTTTCCGGAGATGGGGCGCGATGGCTGTACTGGCTTTGTTGAAGATGTGGTGAGGGCACGGGTCTAGCGGTGAACCGGAGTGGATGGTGTTCATGATCTCGCTGGTGTCCTCGTCGTTGATGTTGGTCCAGGAGAGCAGGCGGTTGGTGGTTGTGGGGGCAGTGGTCTCGGTGGTTGCCGGGGCGGTCGTGGTGTTGAAGCTGTCGTGGATGTCGGCGATTTTGCGGTGGAAGAAGGTGGCCAGTGAGTCGCACAGGTCTCGCGACGGCTGGATGTCGTTGGTGTTGGAGCTGGGGTTGGAGAGTTCCTTCACGATGTTGAAGAGCTCTTTGCTGTTGTGTGCATTGTTGTCTAGGCGGTCTTTGAGTGAGGCCCTTTTGGCGGATCTGATGAGGTGATGGTGACTGCGGGTGGCGCTCTTGTGGGCGGCGTACCTGTCCGCTGTCCGTTCGTGGAGCCAGATCTTCTCCAGTTTTCGGCATGTTCGTTTGGAGGCCTGGAGGTCTTCGGTGAACCAGGTGTCTTTCTTGCTGGTGTGGCTGTTGGGCGGATTCTTGAGCGGGGCGAGGGTGTTGGCGCAGTCGTCGATCCACTGTCTGAAGTTGCGGGCGGCGGTGTCGGGGTCGGAGGGTTCGGCGGGTGGGCTCAGGGCGAGGGTTGTGGTTAGCTGGTCTTCCGTGACTCTGCTCCAGCAGCGGCGAGGCATTTGTTCGGTGCGGTGGTGCGTGGTGGGCTTCCTGTAGGTGAAGTGGATGCAGTGGTGGTCAGTCCAGTGGGGTTCGGAGGTGTGGTTGAAGGAGACGTGTGGGCTTGCGGAAAAGATGGAGTCGAGCGTGTGGCCGGCGGCGTGGGTGGGTGTAGTCACGAGCTGTCTGAGTCCGAGGGTGGCAAGGTTGTCGATCAGGGTGGTGGAGTTGGTGTCCTTGTTGTTCTCGAGGTGGAAGTTCAGGTCCCCGAGGAGGATGTAGTCCGTGGAGGCGATGGCGTGTGTGCTGACGAAGTCAGCGATGGAATCGCTGAACTGTGGTCGGGGTCCGGGGGTCTGTAGATGAGGGTTCCTCTGAGGGTGGTGTTGGGATCGGTGTGGATCTGGAAGTGCATGTGTTCGGCGGTGCTGAGGGTGTCGTCGGTGTTGGTTGAGACTCTGAGGGTGTTCCGGTGGACGATGGCGATGCCTCCTCCGACTCCGTTGGTGCGGTCCCTGCGGGTGATCTTGTATCCGTCCGGGATGGCAATGGCGATGTCGGGGGCTGAAGCGGGATTCAGCCAGGTCTCCGTCAGGAATGCGACATCTGGGGAGGTTGAGTCGAGAAGGTCCCAGAGTTCGATGGCGTGTTTGCGGGCGGAGCGGGTGTTGAGGAGGATGCATCTGAGGTAGTTGGGTTCTTTCCTGGGCGGTGGTTTGGCGGGGCGGGTGCTGGCGAAGCTGCAGTTCCGGCAGGTGAAGGGCCCTTGGGTGCGCTTCGGGGTGGCCTGGTAGCAGGCGTGATCTTTTCCGGGGTTGAGTGCGTGGAGGGTGCTGGCGTCGTATCGGCGTCTGTTGATGTGGCGGGCGCGGGGGATGCCCGGACCAGGGGGTCTGGTGCCGGGCGCGGTCACGGCGCCGACGGGCGCAGACGGGCTTGCCTTAGGCGCGGCCGCACAGCGGCCGCCATAAATGGGGAGGTGGGAGGGAGGAGCAGGGAATGGGGCAGCGAATGGGCAGTGAGGGGGCGGGGCCGCAGGGTCGCAGCGGCGGGAAACAGGCACAGAAGGGAAAAAGAGCACAATCAGGGCATCAAGGGGGCACAGAAAGGAAAAAACTAGCACAATGAGGGGCAGCAAGGGGGCACAGAAAGGAAAAACGAGCACAATCAGGGGCAGCAAGGGGGGCACAGAAAGGAAAAAACGAGCACAATCAGGGGCAGCAAGGGGGCACAGAAAGGAAAAAACGAGCACAATCAGGGGCAGCAAGGGGGCACAGAAAGGAAAAACGAGCACAATCAGGGGCAGCAAGGGGGGCACAGAAGGAAAAAACGAGCACAATCAGGGGCAGCAAGGGGGCACAGAAAGGAAAAGCGAGCACAATCAGGGGCAGCAAGGGGGGCACAGAAAGGAAAAAACGAGCACAATCAGGGGCAGCAAGGGGGCACAGAAAGGAAAAAAAAACGAGCACAATCAGGGGCAGCAAGGGGGCACAGAAAGGAAAAAGCGAGCACAATCAGGGGCAGCAAGGGGGCACAGAAAGGAAAACGAGCACAATCAGGGGCAGCAGCAGGGCACACAGACGGAGCTGTGTGGTGGGGGAGCGACCTACCAGTCAAGGTCAAGGCATCACTAGTCTCTTATTAGTTAGTCTGTGTAATTGAGCTGACAGCCCTTATTAGAGCTGGTGAATAGGGTTTTTTTTCTCTGAAAATGATGTTACATAGTCCAGATCGTGAAAAGTAGAATGCACAGGGTTCACAATCTTAGGAAAGACGCCCGTGTGATCCTTAGCAAACATTTTGAAGGAAAATATTGCTTTATAGGAGTTTGTTTGCCACAACAAGTTCTGCTGGAGAAATTCATGTACCCACTATGTTGAGGTTTTGGTAGTTATTTATGGAGTAAGGATCCCTGTTAAATTAGCAGTTTTTAGATTTTCCCGCCGCGCCTATAACATGAGAGCATGGTCCTAAACGTAAAATGTAGGTGTTTTTACATAAGAAAAATAATTTTAGAAGTGTCTGCAGTCCTGTACAAGTAGTGGAAGGTTCATAAGTAGACTTCCTTGGCTGCTTGGGATTGGGAGAAACAAATCAAATCGTGTAACGTTTTACTCTTGTCAGTTCACCAAAAGTTCCTTTTACACTCCCTAATAGGTCCAGGGTGTTTTTTTAAAACTTTCAGATAGATGAAGTGGTTCTTGGGTGCCCTGCTAATGTATGGGGCGCCCAGACACTAAAGAAGTTTTCTGAAATAGAGTATCCTCTCTGTTGATAGATTATTTGTATGCCTTGTCTAAAGATCTTTTGTTCTGACCACCAATAGATATCTGCTGCCCTACAACCATTGCCAGAGGGCCCAGACATCAGATCCAGCCTGAGGAGTCAGCGCCGATCCAGCTTGGAGCCGAGGTAAAGGGAACCAGCACAGGCATTGCTGGCAACTAGGACCGCAGTGAAGGTAGAAGGCCGGAAGCACTGGGCCCATGAAAGCGACGTGAAGTGTGTACCCCTGCCACTGTCTTGGACGAAAGACGGGGTCACAAATCAGGACAGAGAATTCTTTGCGTTGGTCCAGTTTTTGATGCCCAGCTGAGAGAGTCACAGACCGACAAGGACGGCAAGGAGGCTTTGCTTGAGGTGACCCCCTCTGAAACAAGGGTTGCTTCAGATACTACAGCATCAGGCCTCTGAGTCCTGGTCCTCAAGTGAATGCAAGTCCACCTCTGTTTGTTGATCGAGAGGTGCCTGGGCATACTAGGTACAATCTGTGGCCCCGACGAAAGAGCAGTGCGCCAGTGGAGCAACACAGGAGTTAGGGAAGGACTTGAGTTCAGGGTACAGGTGCTGTGCCTCTGGTGCCTGTTAGATTAAAGTGAAGAATACTGGTGCACTGCCTGAGACACTGGACAGGATCGTTGAGGGTGTTTGCCCTGGAAGGTGATTGCCCTATCCTGAAAGAAGAAACTTTTCCCTTAAAACTGGGCCGTGATTGTTTTCTTGAGTTGCAAGTTGTGCAGCTCCACCGTGGGAGAAGTGAACACTTGATGAACAATAAGAGCCTGCCTGTGAGGCTCAGACGGACACAGGGAGAAGACTCCCCTCTGGCTGGTTGTACAGCGGCTTCTATTCTTCAAGTACTTTTTAGCAATGTACCTCTTTGGTCGTCCCATTTTTGAGGAGGAGCAGCCCTTTGCGGCTCCTCGTCCTAATTCCCATGGCCCCGTTTGGTCCTCCTGGTCCCCTGAAGTGAAAATTGTTTTTGTGATAATCTGTGTATTCTCTTTAATACTAGTATTTGGAGTGCTGTTTATTCTGCAAGAGAAACATTTGTACACACTTTGATAAATACTACTCTACCCTCCTCCTGAACATATCATTGGTACCCTAGCCCTCATAAAGAAGAACACTGGAAGGTTTATTAAAAAGGTTTTTATGTAGACATTGCATCCAACATGTGCTGCTGGCTATTTCCAATCGGCCTAAAACAACCACTGAAATTCATCCCGATATAGGAACTTGGACTTTAATTGGCTGGTTAGGGACATTGTTTGTTACTTGGGGCTGGAAACTGTTGACAATTCTATATATATCCTTTGCGATCCTACTGTCATGCTGTCTATGCATACAATGTGCCCCGATGCTTTGTTCCCTTTGTGTCTCTATTTGTATACCTACTAAGCGCAACGTTAAGAATGTGAACGCCCAATATGTATTAGACCAAGAAGTTAGCAATATGTTGAGAATAGATGTGTAGGATATTTTCTATATTCCTTCTAGATCATAGGGATGTCTTCAGCTAATGCTAAAAGGGTCATCTGTGGAAACTAGCAGAAATCGCTGTTAGCATGAGCTGAAGCCATTTTGGTTATGGCAGCCATTTTAGTTAGCCATGTGCTGGCCATGTGCTTCTTGTCTCTTTACTGTTGCCTGCTTTTCTATTCTGCTTGAGTCATCAGTTACAGTTAACTCCTTCAGCACTGAGCCAGAGCAATGTATGATCAGAAAGGCCTGTAGCTGCTAGAATACACCTGTTTTAGAATAGAACTGTCAGGCTGTTTTAACTGATGTAAGCAGAAATGTCTCCCCTCCCACTTTGTTGAGCAAGCAATTTCTGTATACCCATGTTAGTCAATAACTATTCTTGTATGTGCCAGTACCTCCCCTTTGAGTCTCCATGCTGACTATGCAACAAATGTATATATAAGGCCCCTGGTTTCTGTACTTCTTGGACTACCTCCTACAGTGGCCTGAGGGTACTGTATTGACGTAGTCTCCCTCATGTGAGGTTAATAAATCTATTTTCTTTGATATTACAGCTTCCGTGCCATTTTCTATTTTGTTAGTCTAAGGACTTAAGGACAAAGAAGGGCGAACCCCTGCACCAGTGGGCCTCTGAAAAGGCTCGCTCCCACAGACATTGTAAGTGCAGTGCTGCCATTAAGAGTATATGGTGCTGGGAGTTTGTCATTACGAACTCCACAGTACCATAATGGCTACACTGAAAACTGAGAAGTTTGGTATCAATCTTCTCAGCATATTAAACCCACACTGATGCCAGTGTGGGATTTAATGAAAAATGCACACAGAGGGCATCTTAGAGATGCCCCCTGAAAAACGACCTACCACTAGTGTCCAGGCTAAGTGGCTGCTTTCAGCTGCCACCACCAGACATGTTTCTGGACCCTTGGGTCGAGAGCCTGCTGCTCTCGGGGTCCTGAAACAATGCACATCCTGGGACGAGGTGCCAAGCCTCCTCCCCCAGGATGGGCAGGGTCCACGAAGGGGAGCTTCAAAGGCTTGCCGCCATTGTGAGCTTCCCCAGGCCTTTTGCTGCTCCCATGCAACTGGTCCCCATCGGTTCTGACCCCCACTTTGGGCGGGAGAACCGGTGGGAAAACCAAGTGAGGAAGGGAGGTGTGCCCACCTCTGCCAACTCCACCCCTCAGATGGGGGAGGCAAGGTGAAGCACAACTCTCAGTCCCCGCCATCTTGCAGATGGGGTGACCCAGCCAACCAGGGTGAGGCTTATGCCCCCCTCCAACTGGAGGGTGTCATAATAGGGGGTGTACCCACCCCAGGGAAGGGACCCATTGGTCCCAACCTTTTACCTACCTGTAACGCCCCTAAATCTAGTATTTAGGGGCAACCCTCAACCTTGCTTCCTCAGACAAGAAACTACAAGAAGAAAAGAAGAAGAAGGACCGAACAGCCGTGCCGAAGCTAAGAAGAGGAGGAAGCCCACTGACTTGGCCCCAGCCCTACCGGCCTGTCCCCACCTCGAACCTGCAGAAGCTAAACTCCGGTATGTCCTGCAGCCAACAGCCTCAAGAACCCCGAGGACCTGCCCTGCCTTCAAAAGAAAAGACTCTGTCTCCCGTGAACGCCAGATTTGTTCACCAACAGACTCCAGCTCTGGCAAGATCTGCGAGTCTGCACCACTCTGCACCCGACGCCCACGGCCCAAGTTCGAGTGGCCCAACACCACGAGGAGGTCTCCCCGGCGATCCTGACCCGAGATCCGGTGATCCCTGACCTGCCTCAAGTCTCCAGTCAACGCCTGCAGCCTCAATCCGGAAGGTCCCCCCAACTGCGACCAGGAGCTGGTAAGAAGATCCGACCCAAAAATGCACCCCTGCACCCGACGCCCCACGGCCTTGGGTGGGGCCCAACCAACGGTGCCTAACCAACACCCAGCATCCCAACTTACCTCTCCAAGTGGTGGTCACACCCAGAAGACCTTCGTTCCCGAGCCTGCAGTGTGTTTGCAAACCGGAGACACCCCATTGAAAGCCAAAGGGCTCCCAATGCCAAAACAGCACTCTGCACCCGACCGCCCCAGTGCCGCTGAGGGTGCACCTTTTGTGCTGGCTTAAACCCCCATTTGCCCTGAGCTTAAGTCCAGGAGCTTTGCTCCCACAACCTTGTGGCCTGCTCGTAAGCAGCCACCAACTGGAGGCCCCCTATCCCCCATTGGATAACACTGGGCCTCAAAACTCTGCACCCGGCCGCCCTAGTGCAGCTGAGGGTGTAACAAGAGTGCATCCTTGACCCTGGGGGGCCCCTGAGTCTACCCCCAGAATACCAACTCCCACAACCGAATACTTACCTTTGAACCGATAACCCTATTTTTCTCCATAGAATAATATTGACTGTTTTTCTGTGAAAAGTTTCTAAGTGTGGAGTTGGGAAATCTATAAAAGTCTCTAAAAGTGTAACAAACTAACCAACACGCTTTTACTTACCTGTTTACAGGAAATGTCCCAGTGCAGTATCCAGGTATACTGCACTATGTAGAAAAAGTAATCTGTAAAGTAATCTACTTGACATTCTACTAAAAAGCCAATACAAAGTATATGTACAATATTTCAAAACATTGCATTACTGGTAGATCTACAGTAATCAAACCAAAGTATATATACAGCTGCATTCCAAACTGTTTACAAACTGTATTATTACTGCAAAGTACTTATCACTTACCTGTGCCAGGCTTGCTTGGCTCTAGGAAATAAAATAACAAAACCAATTGGTCTGAAGTTCAGTCTTTGAGTGTGTGATATCATTTGCTGATTGAGTGTGTACAACAAATGCTTAACACTACCCTCTGATAAAGCCTTACTGCTTGACCACACTACCACAAATAGAGAGTAAGGTGCTATCTATTTTTACCTCTGCCTACTTTTGGGGTTCCACTTGACTCTGTGCACACTGTAGCTCACTTTGGTATAGTATATACAGAGCCAGCTTCCTACAAGGATGTGTCATGCAGTGGCAGTTCTGATGGGCTGTGGGCTATGATGCGACATCCTACGTCGAGAATGTGTTGCGCAGTGGCGATTCCGGGAAGATACTGGGCTGAGATGTGAGGTCCTCCGTTGAGAATGCGTCACGCAGAGGCAGTTCTGAGGAGTTGAGGGGCTGCAATGTGAGGTTCTGCATCGAGGAGGTGTTGTGTAGCAGCAGTTCCAAAGAGCTGTGGGTTCCTGTATCGGGGATGCATCGAGCAGAGCCAGTTCTGATGCAGAGCTGCGTGGATATACATTACGCTGCATCGGTTCTGACCAAAAGACCACAGTTGGGCTGGCAGAGCACCTTCAGGTTCACTTCCAAGGGTCCAGGACTTGGGTGACACCACTTGGGGGACAAGACTCATAGTAGGCAGAGTCCAGGTGCAGGGTTCAACGTGGCTGGAGCCTTTTCTGTCCCCGAGGCTCTGATCAGGAGGCCAGACAAGTAGCCCTTGGAGTCTCATATCGTGCAAAACAACAGTTTAAAGGTGAAAAGACGCCTCTTAGCCCTAACGTGTAAGTCAAAATGTAAATTGACACTGTTAGACCTGGCACCATTGGCGTGGGTCTCCCTTCCATTTTTCGCTGTTGTCTCCTCTGTTTTACTGGTGTTAGATGCTCTGGGCGCTGTGCCACTGCCATTCAGTGTCACAGCGCGAATGCTCCCTGTATAAATATGTCTATGTGAATTGGTATATCCCTGATTGGCTTATTTGGTTTACCTGTTAGTCCCTAGTAGTGTGGCCTATGTGTGCCCAGGGCTGGTAAACCAAATGCTGCTGGTGGGCCTGCAGCACTGATGTGTGCCACCCACAGAAGCAGCTTGTAAAGTGTGTCTCAGACCTGCCACTGCAGTGTCTGTGTGCAGTCCAGAACTGCCATCTTGGCTGTGAAGTGCAACCACTTCCCAGCCCCTGAACCTTCCCTTGGCATCCTGTAAGTCGCCCCTCGGGTAGGGTGCATTGTATGTGTAAGGTAGGACATGCCTGGGTGTGTGTAGCATGTCCTGGTAGTGAATTATGCACCATTTCGTTTTTCACTACTGTAAGGCTACCTGTTCCTCATAGGCTAGAATGGGCAGTTTGACTATTACATGCTATAGTCCTAACTGACCCCAGGGACATGGTAGAAAAACGAATTTAGTATGCCTGAGCTCAGAATATTAAAATACACCTTTTAGTGAAGTTTATTTTTATATTCTGTGTTTGAAAATACCACTTTTAGAAAGTAGGTATTTTCTTGCCTAAGCCTTCCAGTGTGCTCTGCCGTTATGTGTATTGGCTGTCTGGTTTTAGAGGGGCAGGACAGGCTGAGTCAGACCTTGGTGGAATAGAGAGATCTGCATTTAGAGTGTGGGGAAGGGTGGCTCTTTGATCTGAATAGGGCTGTGCCTGGCAAGGTGAATGCTGGCTCCACCTCCCACTGTGTGTCTGCTAGCAGACCCCCTCTTTCTGAAAGGAAGGATGCAGCCTGGTAAACAAAGTGCTCCAGGCCTGAGCAGAACTGGTTCTGGCTAGGTTCAGGGACTGGTAGCTTCAAGGATCAAAGGCTTTTGGGGTATAAATATCTGTGCTCAAACCCCCTACTTTTGTATTGCTTTTGGATCTGGAGAGGAAACTCTGTCCGTGCCACTGGAGGAATCTGCAGGAAGTGACTGTCCTTGTGCTTGTGTGTTGTTTCTTGCACTGGCCTGCAGCAGTGACCACTGGACCTTGAAGAAGAGGAAAAGGAACTATTGAGAGAACTTTTATTTTTGTACAGCAATCACCCAAGGGCTAGGAAAAGAGCTAGCCTCCTGCTGGAGTCTCAGGCACAACAGACTCCACCACCAACCTCCTGCTTCCTCCCTGCGAGGACTGCTATCTGCTGAGGAGGCTCCTGTGAGTTCCAGGGCCTCTAGTTTGCATCAGAGAGAAGAGGGTAAGAAATCGACGCTAACGCATCTTTGCGGGCCGCTGCAGTCGAGAGCGCTGGGAAAATCATCGCGCTGCTGCCGCCGAGGGCCCGCAACCCGAAACCATCGCTGACGCCCCTTTGCGAGCCGCTGCAGCCGAGACGCGCTGGAAAGATCATCGCGCTGCTGTCGCCGCGCACTCGCAACCCTGACAGAAATCATCGCTTCGAGACATCGCAGTGCGGACGCCGTGCGTTCGCCACTTTGATCGCATCACACCGAATTTCGTCGCTCCCTCGCGGAGCGTCTTGTCTTCGCATCGCAACACGATCGCACAGCGCAACAGGATCACCGCATCGACTTCTCCCACGCGGCAAGAAAGTCATCGCATCGGTGGTCCAGCGTGCAGAAGTTTGTCGCATCGTCTCCGCACGCATCCCGCAGATCGGCGCATCATCCTCCCTTGCGGCAAGGATTTCAACGCATCGCCGGCCTCGCGTGCCGAGAATCATCGCTACAGCTTCTTTGCGACACTTTGTTGGTTTTGCAACTAAACCCAGGTACTTTGTGAAAGAAAGGGTCGCAGAGACCACTGCTTTGAACTTGAACCTTATTTTTGCAACCTTTGAACTATTTTTGACAGCCCTTCAACAGCTATCCTATTTTTGACAGTATTGTGGCTTTTACAGTTATTGGTCTTGTGATAAATCTGCCTTTATATAAAGATACTTATTTTTTTATAATAACTACTTGTGTGGTGTCCCTTTGTAGTGTTCCTCATTGTGTTACTGTGTATGATCATAAATGCTTCACACCCTGCCTCTGAGATAAGCCTACCTGCTCGTGCTACGTTACCACAGGGTTGAGCAGGGGTATTAAAGAGGGTAGCCCTCTCACTCTGACTTAGGAAGAAGGGTCCCTACTTGGACAGTGGCCAGCCATTGCCAACTAGAGACCCCCATTTCTAACATTGGTGGTCAGCGGTGAGGATCTGGACTTGCATTTATGATCGCATACAGTAATTATAGTGTACACTACTAGTGAGTGCAGACCATAACGTACCGCATACATTTTTTTGAGAATTGTTTTTTGTTGCTTCTATATTGTGATTGATATTGCCGGTGATTTTTCACCCGCGCGCATTTTCTGAGAGTTTTTGGGATCCTATATTGTGATTGATATTGCCGGTGATTTTTCACCCGCGCCCATTTATTGAAAGTTTTTGATCCCCTATTGTGATTGATATTGCTGGTGATTTTTCACCCACGCACATTTCTGAGAGTTTTTGGGATCCTGTATTGTGATTGATATTGCCGGTGATTTTTCACCCGCGCACATTTATTGAAAGTTTTTGATCCCCTATTGTGATTGATATTGCTGGTGATTTTTCACCCACGCACATTTCTGAGAATTTTTTAGGATCCTATATTGTGATTGATATTGCCGGTGATTTTTCACCCGCTTACATTTTTTGAGAAGTTTTCTTCTGTCCTTTATTGATATTGCCAGTTATTTCTACAATGGGCAAGCCCAGATCCAATGCCTCAGAAGATCTCTCCTGGGAAGAAGAGAAAATAGAAACCTACAATGCCAAGCAGCTCAAATATTTTTGCAAGCAATTCACAGTCCCTATCACAGGTCTCACTAGGAGGGAGGAGTATTACAAGGCGCTGAAGGCCTGGCTAGAAGCCAGGGATGCCCCTAAGGATCTAGGAGAGCTTGTGGAGGGAGGAGAGCAGCAGGGCGATGTAGTAGACTTAGTAGGAGACCCAGCCCTTTCCAACCCGGGCTCTAGTGTGTCCGCTAAGGGTCTGTCCCCAGAAGAGCTGGAGGACAGGGAGAGAGATAGGCGGCATAATATGGAGATGGCTAAGCTTAAAATGGATGGTCACCGGGACCTAGAGAACAAGAAGTTAGAAATTGAGATTATGAGGATGAAGCTTGAGCATGAGAGAGTATTGAGGGAGTTGGAGATTAAAGCTAAGAGCATGGAAATCTCCCCCTCTGGTGGCAGCGTACCTGTAGTGCACCCTGAGAGTAGGGTGTATATACCCAAGGAGGTTATTAAAGATTTCCACAAAAGTGAAGATATTGGGCAATGGTTTGCCGCTTATGAAGTAGCCATGGTGTCCCACCGGGTCCCTGAGAAGGATTGGGGAGCAGGGTTGTGGGGACGCTTTGTGAGTGAGGGGAGGGATACCTTGTTGGACCTGCCCCCAGAAAGTAGGATGGTTTACGCCCACATGAAGGAAGCGTTGGTGACCCGCTATGGTTTGACCCCTGAGATGTATAGACAGAGGTTTAGGGTCTGTAAGAAGCTAGAGGGTACCACGTGGGTTGAATATGTGTCCTTTTTTTGCAGAGCCATGGAACGCTGGGTAAGAGGTAGCAAAGTAGAAACTTTTGCACAGTTTTATGATTTGATTGCATGGGAGCATTTATCTAGCAATTGTTTTCCTGAGCTACGCCAGCACCTAATTGATTGCAAGCTGACTAACCCTAGAAAGCTTGCTGAGGAGGCGGACCGCTGGGTGAGCACCCGGGTCCGCAAGGGTCCAGTGGGAGACGTCGCCAAAGGTGGGCAGGGTCCCCAGCAGAGGAGTGGGGGGGACAAGGGTCAACAGAGGGAGTTCCCCCGAGGGCCCCAAAGTAATCCCCCAGGGAACCCAGCAGTGGTGTCCCAGCCCCCCAAGAAAGGAGGACCGGGCCCCCACCAGGTAGGCCTGTTCCCAGGGGGCCCCCACGTGTTACAACTGTGGTCAAGTGGGCCACAGATATTTTGATCCCCAGTGCCCCCAAAGGGGGCCAGTGCACCCCCCGTGCACCACCCCGCCAGATTGCTAGTGTAGCCCTGGGAGAGGAGGAGATGGGTGCCCAAGAGGGGTGGGATCCCGTAGAATTGACCCTTGTCTCATTAGGGGACTTTGAGATGGTCCCCAAGCCTGCACTGCCTGCTAACACTAAAAAATACAGGCAGTGGGTGACCATCAATGGCCATAGGGTGGAGGCTCTAAGAGACACAGGGGCCAGTGTAACTGCTGTCAGCTCCCGGTTGGTGTCCAAAGAGCAGGTTGTCCCCCATGCATTCTACCCAGTAGTGTCCGCCGACAACTCAGAGAGCCAATGTGAGGTGGCTCAGGTTCCCTTTGAGTGGGGGGGGTCTCAGGAACTCTTCAGGTAGCTGTGAGGCCCGCCATGCCTGTAGACTGTCTGCTGGGCAATGATTTAGAGGACTCCCCGTGGGCTACGGTGGAGAGGAAGGCTCACTTAGAGATGTTGGGTCTGCCTGAGTGGGCGTGTGCTACCACGCGGTCCATGGCAGCCAAGGAGGGTGTTGAAAAGGATCTGGAGCCTGAGAGTAGGGCCCAGATCCCTGCCTTAGAGAGAAGGGGCAAGGGGCGCGGGAAGCCGGCCCCCTTGGTTCCCACGGCCCAGGAAGAAGCAGACCCTGAGGGGGATGCCCTGGAGCCTACCGGGGAGCAGATCACCGAACTGGGGGACCTGCCTGAGCTGACCCATTGGCAGCAGGAAGGGGGACCCACCAGGGAGGAATTTTGTGAGCAGCAGAGAGTTTGCCCCTCTCTTGAGGGTATGCGGCGACAGGCTGCAGCCCAGGCAGAAGGTGACATGTCTGGTTCACATCTGATTTATTGGGAGAACAGTCTCCTGTATAGTGAGCCTAAGGTTGCTGAGCCAGGGTCAGCCCGTGTGCTGGTGGTACCCGAGTGCTTCAGAACCTTCCTACTGGGGTTGGCTCATGACATTCCATTGGCAGGACATCTGGGGCAGACCAAGACCTTTGAGAGGCTGGCTGCCCACTTTTATTGGCCCCAGATGCACAAGAGTTCAGACTCTCATTGCAGGACCTGTGAGACTTGCCAGGCAAGTGGGAAGAGTGGGGGGAAGATCAAGGCCCCACTCCAGCCCTTTCCAGTTGTGAGTACCCCATTCGAGCGAGTGGGCATTGACATTGTGGGGCCTCTGGACCCCAAGACAGCCATGGGCAACAGGTTCATCCTGGTCTTGGTGGACCATGCCACCCGGTACCCTGAAGCCATCCCGCTCAGGACAGTGACGGCCCCCGTGGTGGGACGTGCACTGATGGGGATTTTCTCCCGTGTGGGATTCCCCAGAGAGGTGGTGTCTGACAGGGGGACCAACTTCATCTCCCAGTACATGAAGTCTCTGTGGAAGGAGTGTGGGGTAACGTATAAGTTCACCACTCCTTACCACCCCCAAGGTAATGGTCTGGTTGAAAGGTTCAACCGGACCTTGAAGGGCATGATCATGGGCCTAGAAGAGCCCCTGAGGCGTAAGTGGGACGTCCTCTTGCCATGCCTGTTGTTTGCCTACCGGGAGGTGCCACAGAAGTCCTTAGGGTTCAGTCCCTTTGAACTCCTCTATGGCCACCCGGTTAGAGGACCTCTGAGTCTGGTCAAGGAAGGCTGGGAGCAATCTCCCAGGAAACCTCCCCAAGATGTATTTAGCTACATGTTGGCCTTCAGGAACCAGACTCGGCGTTTCAGAAAAATTGCTGAGGCAAATCTGGAAGCCAGCCAAGAAGAAATGAAACGTTGGCACGACCAGAATGCCACTCTGGTCGAATTTCAACCTGGTCAGAAGGTTTGGGTACTGGCCCCAGTGGAGCCTTGTGCGCTCCAAGATAAGTGGACCGGTCCCTTTGAGGTGGTGGAGCGCAAAAGTCCAGTTACCTACTTGGTGGACTTTCAGTCTCCCAGGAACCCCTTGCGGGTCCTGCATGTGAACCGCCTAAAGCCCCACTTTGAGAGGTCTGAAGTGGGCATGCTTCTTGCCACAGATGATGGGGTTGAGGAGGAGAGTGAGCCTCTCCCTGACCTCCTGTGTGCAGAAGAGAAGGATGGGTCAGTGGAGGGTGTGATCCTCTCCACCACACTGACCCCTGAGCAGCAGAGAGATTGTCACCACCTGTTGGGGCAATTTTCTGATTTGTTCTCCCTGGTACCTGGTGTCACTGATTGGTGCGTCCATGAGGTGGATACCGGGGACAGTTCTCCTGTCAAGCACAAGGCTTACAGGGTAACTGACAGGGTCAGGGCTTGCATTAAGGAGGAGGTCTCCAAAATGTTCGCCCTAGGGGTGGTTGAGTCCTCTAGCAGCCCCTGGTCCAGCCCCGTGGTCTTGGTACCAAAAGCTGCGACGCCTGGTGCCACTCCTGAACTTAGGTTCTGTGTGGACTACCGAGGTCTCAATTCGGTCACCAAGACCGACGCGCACCCCATCCCCAGAGCTGATGAGCTCATAGACCGGTTAGGGGCTGCCCGGTACCTCAGCACGTTTGATCTGACGTCTGGGTACTGGCAGATCGCCTTAACGGATGGGGCAAAGGAGAGGTCAGCATTCTCCACACCAGATGGGCACTACCAGTTCCGTGTGATGCCCTTTGGGATGAAGAATGCCCCTGCCACCTTCCAGAGATTGGTCAACCAGGTGTTGGTTGGGCTGGAGGCTTTCAGTGCCGCCTACCTGGATGACATTGCAGTGTTTAGTTCCTCCTGGGAGGACCACTTGCGCCACCTCTGGGAAGTGTTGATGGCGCTGCGCAGAGCAGGCCTCACAATCAAGGCCAGTAAGTGCCAGATTGGGCAGGGTTCTGTGGTGTACTTGGGACACCAGGTGGGGAGCGGCCAGGTGGCGCCCCTGCAGCCCAAGATTGAAACCATCCTGACTTGGGAGCCCCCAAGGACCCAGACCCAGGTGAGGGCCTTCTTAGGACTCACGGGTTATTACAGGAGGTTTGTCAAGGGGTATGGCAACATTGTTGCACCCTTGACTGAGCTGACTTCCAAGAAGCGGCCAAAGATTGTGAACTGGACTGACACCTGTCAGAAAGCCTTTGATGCCCTCAAAACTGCTATGTGTACAGCACCCGTACTCCAGGCGCCCAATTTTGCTAAGGAATTTGTTGTCCAGACAGACGCTTCAGAGCATGGGGTGGGGGCCGTTCTGTCACAGATAAATGAGGAGGGACTAGACCAACCTGTGGCCTTCATCAGTAGGAGGTTACTTCCACGGGAACAGAGGTGGAGTGCAATTGAGCGTGAGGCATTTGCTGTGGTCTGGGCACTGAAGAAGCTGAGACCATACCTGTTTGGGACTCACTTCCGGGTTCAGACAGACCACAGGCCCCTCAGATGGCTGATGCAGATGAGGGGTGAGAATCCCAAGTTGTTGAGGTGGTCCATTTCCCTACAGGGTATGGACTTCACGGTGGAACACCGCCCTGGTACAGAACACGCCAATGCTGATGGTCTGTCCAGATTTTTCCGCCTTAGCGATGAGAACTTCCAAGGGGATGGGTAGTTCTCCCCACATTTCAGCTGGAGGGGACGTGTGTTAGACCTGGCACCATTGGCGTGGGTCTCCCTTCCATTTTTCGCTGTTGTCTCCTCTGTTTTACTGGTGTTAGATGCTCTGGGCGCTGTGCCACTGCCATTCAGTGTCACAGCGCGAATGCTCCCTGTATAAATATGTCTATGTGAATTGGTATATCCCTGATTGGCTTATTTGGTTTACCTGTTAGTCCCTAGTAGTGTGGCCTATGTGTGCCCAGGGCTGGTAAACCAAATGCTGCTGGTGGGCCTGCAGCACTGATGTGTGCCACCCACAGAAGCAGCTTGTAAAGTGTGTCTCAGACCTGCCACTGCAGTGTCTGTGTGCAGTCCAGAACTGCCATCTTGGCTGTGAAGTGCAACCACTTCCCAGCCCCTGAACCTTCCCTTGGCATCCTGTAAGTCGCCCCTCGGGTAGGGTGCATTGTATGTGTAAGGTAGGACATGCCTGGGTGTGTGTAGCATGTCCTGGTAGTGAATTATGCACCATTTCGTTTTTCACTACTGTAAGGCTACCTGTTCCTCATAGGCTAGAATGGGCAGTTTGACTATTACATGCTATAGTCCTAACTGACCCCAGGGACATGGTAGAAAAACGAATTTAGTATGCCTGAGCTCAGAATATTAAAATACACCTTTTAGTGAAGTTTATTTTTATATTCTGTGTTTGAAAATACCACTTTTAGAAAGTAGGTATTTTCTTGCCTAAGCCTTCCAGTGTGCTCTGCCGTTATGTGTATTGGCTGTCTGGTTTTAGAGGGGCAGGACAGGCTGAGTCAGACCTTGGTGGAATAGAGAGATCTGCATTTAGAGTGTGGGGAAGGGTGGCTCTTTGATCTGAATAGGGCTGTGCCTGGCAAGGTGAATGCTGGCTCCACCTCCCACTGTGTGTCTGCTAGCAGACCCCCTCTTTCTGAAAGGAAGGATGCAGCCTGGTAAACAAAGTGCTCCAGGCCTGAGCAGAACTGGTTCTGGCTAGGTTCAGGGACTGGTAGCTTCAAGGATCAAAGGCTTTTGGGGTATAAATATCTGTGCTCAAACCCCCTACTTTTGTATTGCTTTTGGATCTGGAGAGGAAACTCTGTCCGTGCCACTGGAGGAATCTGCAGGAAGTGACTGTCCTTGTGCTTGTGTGTTGTTTCTTGCACTGGCCTGCAGCAGTGACCACTGGACCTTGAAGAAGAGGAAAAGGAACTATTGAGAGAACTTTTATTTTTGTACAGCAATCACCCAAGGGCTAGGAAAAGAGCTAGCCTCCTGCTGGAGTCTCAGGCACAACAGACTCCACCACCAACCTCCTGCTTCCTCCCTGCGAGGACTGCTATCTGCTGAGGAGGCTCCTGTGAGTTCCAGGGCCTCTAGTTTGCATCAGAGAGAAGAGGGTAAGAAATCGACGCTAACGCATCTTTGCGGGCCGCTGCAGTCGAGAGCGCTGGGAAAATCATCGCGCTGCTGCCGCCGAGGGCCCGCAACCCGAAACCATCGCTGACGCCCCTTTGCGAGCCGCTGCAGCCGAGACGCGCTGGAAAGATCATCGCGCTGCTGTCGCCGCGCACTCGCAACCCTGACAGAAATCATCGCTTCGAGACATCGCAGTGCGGACGCCGTGCGTTCGCCACTTTGATCGCATCACACCGAATTTCGTCGCTCCCTCGCGGAGCGTCTTGTCTTCGCATCGCAACACGATCGCACAGCGCAACAGGATCACCGCATCGACTTCTCCCACGCGGCAAGAAAGTCATCGCATCGGTGGTCCAGCGTGCAGAAGTTTGTCGCATCGTCTCCGCACGCATCCCGCAGATCGGCGCATCATCCTCCCTTGCGGCAAGGATTTCAACGCATCGCCGGCCTCGCGTGCCGAGAATCATCGCTACAGCTTCTTTGCGACACTTTGTTGGTTTTGCAACTAAACCCAGGTACTTTGTGAAAGAAAGGGTCGCAGAGACCACTGCTTTGAACTTGAACCTTATTTTTGCAACCTTTGAACTATTTTTGACAGCCCTTCAACAGCTATCCTATTTTTGACAGTATTGTGGCTTTTACAGTTATTGGTCTTGTGATAAATCTGCCTTTATATAAAGATACTTATTTTTTTATAATAACTACTTGTGTGGTGTCCCTTTGTAGTGTTCCTCATTGTGTTACTGTGTATGATCATAAATGCTTCACACCCTGCCTCTGAGATAAGCCTACCTGCTCGTGCTACGTTACCACAGGGTTGAGCAGGGGTATTAAAGAGGGTAGCCCTCTCACTCTGACTTAGGAAGAAGGGTCCCTACTTGGACAGTGGCCAGCCATTGCCAACTAGAGACCCCCATTTCTAACAGACACCAGCAGTTAAGCTAACTTAATTCATTAAAATAAGTTAATTCAATTGTTTGCGTACAATGCCTAAATTTGATTACCTACTGCAAATGTTTGCGTTTTCTGTGTGTGGACTATTCAGCACTGAAATTAGCACTTTTCAGTTAAATGCATTCAATTTGTAAAATGAGGACATTCGCTCTATCACTTCCATCTCCACCGTGATGCAGAAGAAACTATTCTACATCTGAAAAGTACACCCAGTCATAACATAGTCAATTGTCACATATATGCATTGCATTAAGACATACTGGCTTGGACAATGTACATCCCACCTTCCTTCAGTGCACAGGTTCATATGACCAAGCCCCAATGAAACAGCAGCTCTTAATATGTATTTTATTCCCATAATGAGCTTTGGTCACCTTCTCACCCTTCTCACACTCGGCTCCAATCCCCTGTCGCTCATAACAATCGATACCCTCTATGGAGACGCAGTGCCTTCTCCCTGGGTGTGGATAGGTATACTGGTGATGGCTTCTTTTGGGCATATTTTGAATGGAGTTTGGCTTGTTTACCATATCCAACCTGGATAATGTACATCTTGCCTTCTTTCTGTGGACAGCTGTTAAGAACAAAACCTGATAGAATGGCAGTTCTTCATACAAATATTATACCCATACTGAGCCTTGATCACCTTTCCATGCTAGCCCTTCCAATCACGCTCTCGCCTCCTACCCCCATCGCGAATAACAAATGATTCCCACGTCAATGGAAACACAGTTCCTTTCTTCTGGTTCAGGATAGAAACACTGGCTGCACATGTTCAGGGATGCTGAACCCCACAAGACCCTTTTGGTTACTGATCATAGGGCTTTTCCTTTTCCCGGTAGCAATGTTTGGGACATAGATCTTACCAAGCAGTCTGCTGTGATTGGATTGTAGGCTTGTTTTGAGGTGTTTGCCATGGGGCGTTTTGCTTGTTTTTCACTTTTGCCCTGGACAATATATACTCATCCTTTTGATCAAGCCCTGTGACATGGGGTTGCCTCTTAGCAGTTCTGTGTATCTTGAAACATTTAAATTTTGTTTTTGACTAATCTGGCTTTGATTGAAGATGGAAGAAAGAAGGCAAAGAAGGATGGAGAAAAGGAAGTATAGATGAAAGGAAGGAGAATGGATGGATGGATGGATGAATAAAATGGCAGGGTGGAAGAATGAATGGGTGGATGGATGGATGGAGGAGCATATCAGTACTTTGAAAGCTGGGAAACCTACCACCAATTTGGTCCAAACTTAAAAGATGCTAGACATGGATGAATGGAATTTGAATGGACAGCACTAGAGAAGCTGGAACAGGGGCTGGATTGGAGCATAGGTGGCTCTAGCCAGGAAGGAGGAGTGTTTCTTTCCCAGTTCTTGTGTTTCTTTCCCAGTTCTTGTGCCCCTCTTCTTCTTTATGACATTTGATAGGGTCACTTGCTATAAAAGGTCCAAGGATCTTAATGTTTTGAAACATTGCTTTAAAGGTTTGTTTGACTTTGAGTGTATTTAAGAATCTATTCCCCACAAATGTATCATTTTCGCTGCACTTTTCATGTTTAGCTTGTCAATTTGCGTTTTTCCCAGCATTAGGCGATCTGAAGCACTGACACAGGCATGTTCCAGGTAGTTTTTTCTGTTCTCCCGCCCCTCCTTTGGCCGTGTTGATGCTTTAAAGATGGCGTTAGATTTGCCAGTATTACAGCCACTCTGACTCCTTCCAATATGGCGCCTCTACCTGCACCGGTCTAGTTCACTGCGTGGCAGCAAAGTTTCAGGAAATGACCAGCAATATTTGCAGGAAGCGTGTACGGCCCCAGGTGGACTTCCTGGTGAAGGGAGTTGGTGCCACCGGCACCAATGGTAAAGATAAAAAAAATTCTAGCTTATACAATAAGAACTTTCAATTATTCTAAGTATAAACACATCATACATCACATGCTCCAATCACCATGAAGCCAGTCCTTTAAGTATTTTCACCACCATTTTGGATCCTCTTTCTTTGCCAACGTAGCGGATATACCAACAGTCTTGCAAATATTGAGCCATCATTCTACGTAACGAAACCCACTCCAAAAGTTAAAACTAGTCACCCTGACCTAACTCAGATAATCCAACATGCATTTGGGCCAGGAAGGGACACCTCCTTTCGTGTGCGGATCACACATCGACCAGGATTGGATCTACGCTCCATTCTACTATTTTCATCCGGCAACAGCATGGAATATTCTCGTCTCAGTTTTGCTTCTGCTCATTTCCTGCAGACGAAAAACAGATAGCCATAAACTCTGTTACCCCAGAGTATGCATTCAAGCAATAACGTAATACATGGTGGATAAAACATAACAGTGCAATACAATCTATGACATCATGAAATTACATTCTAAAATAAACATTTACATGTATATGTAAACACGCCGGGTGGGGTAATCCTTGCCTCCGTGTCCTCAATAGAAATGAAAATTCTTATTGCATATGATAGAATTAGTTGTATTCTATGTCAGGACCGGGGGCTCCGATTATGCTCGTTTACAGCAGTGCAACCACCGCTGAAGCAACATCCACACTGGGTTTATAATACAAAGTTTTGAAAGTGGATTCGGGGGACCAGTCCGCTGCCCTCATGATGTCATCTAGCCGGGAACCCAATGCATATGACTTAGACGCCCTTGCTGCCCTAGCTGAGTGAGCACCAAATGTAGAAATGCCTATACCCACTCCTACTAAAAGCCAAAGCATCCATCTGGCTAAAGTAGCCGCTGCCACAGGTTTATGTGGCTTTTGCAAAGCAATAAGGAGTTGTCCCCTGAGATCTTATCTCAGCTCACTAGTACATGATTCGTACTCTTTGAGACATTGCACCACACACAATTTTATGTTATTTGGAATAGCTGGATACAAGACTAACCAGGAATTTTATTTTTTACCCCTAGTAATAGAAAAGGACACTCCATCAGGAGAGAAAACCGTACTGGAAAGATCCAGAGCACGAACATCTGAGAGTTTTTTACATGAAATCAAACATAACAACATCGTAAGCTTAGGTGAGAGTTGTTTGCCAGAAAGTTACCTGTTGTCTGGCCAATTGTCCAGAAATCTGTGAACTATACTTGCATCCCATAAGGCTGAATACCTAGGTTGTGGAGATTTCAACATTCTAATGCCTCTCATGAACTTGCATATCAAAGGAAACTCACCGATAGGCTTCCTTTGAGTGGAAGATGCTCAGCTGAAATTGCAGATTTGAAATTATTTATCGATCAGTAAGCCAACCCTGAGGCCACTAAATCAGATAAGAATCTAATCACCAGGCCACCACCATGAGATCAGCACTCTGTCTGTTATAAAAACCACACCATCATCTCCATGCCAAAGCATATCGCTTATGGGTGCTAGTAGCCCAGGCTTGTTTGATGTAGACAGCAGCATTTTGTGAAATGCCTGGAAAATTCCATCTCTCCCTGACATTAGTGTGAGCTGCCTTGACAAGATCAATGGATAAGGCCAACCCACTGGGTCCAGCATCAGGTTCTGACGACCTGGTAGCTTCACCGGAAGGGCACACGTCAGCTCTATAACCACAGGAAACCAGGATTGTGCCTTCCACAAAGAAGTCACCAGAATGATCTCCGCTTTCTGACATCAGACCTGAGATAGGACTCTGGGGATCATTATGAAAGGAGGAAATGCATAATCCAGGAATTGAGAGCAATCCTGGAGAAATGCATCCGTAGCTTTCGCTGCCGGATCCGTGCGCCATCTGAAGAAGATCAGAAGTGGACAATTGAGGTGAGATGCAAAAAAGGTCCACTTTGAACGACCCCCACAGATTGTTAAGGGCTTTGGAGATCTTCGGATGAAGTCTATAGTCGTTGTTGTCTATGAGGAAGCCAGAATGCCAATTGGTTATCGTATTTTTCTGACCTGGGAGATATTCCGCCGTGACTCTGATTCAATGCTAGAGGCAAAAGTGTCAAAAATGTTTGGCAATCCATGCCAATAACAGGGATTTTGTCCCACCCAGCATGTTGACATATCGTACCGCTGAAATGTGGTCCATCTTCAGCAAAATGCAACAGTCTGTCTTTGAGGGAGACAGGATTTTGATGGCAAAGGAGCCCGCCAGAAGCTCCAGACAATTGATATGGAGGCTTAACTCTGTTGGACCACCAACCCCCCAACCCCCAATGGAGACTGGACCGCACCTTGCTCCCCAGCCTCATCTGCTGACATCAATCAATCAATCAATCAATCAATCACAGAATTTGTAAAGCGCGCTACTTACCCGCGAGGGTCTCAAGGCGCTGGGGAGAAAAAAGGGGGGGGTGCTGCTACTGGTCGAACAACCAGGTCTTGAGTAGCCTCCTGAAGGTCAGCAGGTCTTGGGTCTGTCGTAGGCTTAGTGGAAGGGTGTTCCAGGTCTTGGCGGCGAGGTGGGAGAAGGATCTGCCGCCGGTGGTAGTTCTTCGAATGCGAGGGACGGTGGCGAGGGAGAGGTCGGCGGAGCGGAGTTGGCGGTTGGGGACGTAGAAGAGGAGTCGTCTATTGAGGTAGGCTGGGCCAGTCTTGTGGAGTGCCTTGTGTGCGTGGATGAGGAGTTTGAAGGAGATTCTCCTGTCGACGGGGAGCCAGTGCAGGTTCCTCAGGTGGGGGGTGATGTGGCTGTGGCGTGGTACATCGAGGATCAGGCGTGCGGAGGCGTTTTGTATGCGTTGCAGTCGCTTGATGAGCTTGGCCGGGGCTCCTGCGTAGAGGGCGTTCCCATAGTCAAGTCTGCTACTGACGAGGGCCTGGGTGACTGTTCTTCTTGTGTCTGTCGGGATCCACCTGTAGATCTTGCGAAGCATGCGGAGGGTGTTGAAGCAGGAGGATGAGACTGCGTTGACTTGCCTGGCTATCCGACTCTCCTGGGAACTGCCAAATATCGCTTTGCAATTCCAGGACTCCTTGTGGTCTAGCCACCATGCCATCTCCGTCCTGACTTCCCCCAACATATTGATCTGGTCTGTGTACCTCAGACCTTTCCACAGGTGTTGAATCTTTAACCTCTGCAGGGCTCTGCAATGCAGAGGACCTGGGAAAATAGCCTGTACAGAGGAAGCCAAAAGGCCTGCAATCATGGCTACAAATCTCAAAGCTATCTGTTAATAGCATACATCAGTTCCTTCTTGATCACCCGTATTTTCTGAGGGGGAAAGAATTAATTGGTCAGAAGAGAGTCCATCTGGAAGCACAAAATCTCCATGCACTGAGAGGGAAACAGGACAGATTTCTGCTCTTTATGACAAAACCCAAGTCCTGCAAGAGCTGGATGGTTCAAGACAGGTGCCAAAGGATCTTTATCGTGCGCCATCGGAATTAGATCATCAAGGTAGATGATAAGGCCCTTCCTTGCGGCCAATTCTATCAGCTTTTAATGCAATGGTCTGCTCACAATTTCAATATGCTGCGGAGATTTTATTTTTGGGTGGTAAATCGGATTGGAATTTAGAGGAGGGTAAATGTGTGAAACAGCTCCTTGCTCTCCCTCCATCAATTATGATACAGGCTGTGAGTGTAGAATGTCAACTTACAGCCTGGAATTTCAAGGGAATGCAAGCAACATTGAACTTCTGGCAGAGACTGAATAGAGAAGGGACCCCCAAAATATCAAACCTTTGTAAAAGAGAAATAGAGGAAAGTGAATTTAATTGGGCGTCCCAAGTTAGACATAAGTTAAATAAGTTGTGTGTAAAACTTTCTTTAGAGCCAGATCAATGGAAATCAGGGCAGCAGATTCCTAAGCAGGTGCTACGTGTTATTATCAATACTAAGGCTCAAGAAGAAGATTTACGTTACTTGGGGAGCAAATCATCCACCCAGTTTTTGATAAACGGGTGGACCAACGATCATATGTTCCCCTATATCGAGGCCATACCTAACCCTAAGCTTAGATACAGTATTTAGATTCAGAGTTGGCCTGAACCCATGCAACGCAGATAGGAAGATAAAAATTGCAATGACGAATAATCAGGGTCTGTGTACATGTGGTTTACAAGTAAATGCAGTGGCCCACACATTTTGTTGGACTGTTTGTGGTTCCTTGAAGAAACGAAAAAAATTCTTAAAACCTCTTTTTATTAATTATAAAATTGATAGCAGGGATCAAGCTCTTAGTCTATTGATAAATATGAGATTTTTAAATGTGACATGCCAATAGGAAGATTTTTAATCGCAATACAGGAGTCGTTGAATGAATTGGTAATATAATTTAAAAAGGATTACGGGGGAGAAATACAAGTTTACCCACCTTTCGAGGACATCTTGAGCTCCGTATGCATGTAGAAATGTATATTTAATGTATATGTGACCTTTCGCCTAATTTGGTTTTGATTTAAGAGCTATTTTATAGAGTGGTATAGCACCCATCGTATATTTTAATAGGATTTTATTGTGTCTCACACAGTTTTTATGGTTGCATTGTTTGTATGATTCGCATTTTAACTATACGCTGTATTGTGACATTTTTATGGCTATATTTGCCGAATAAAAAAATATATTAACAACAGATGATAAGGCGTACTTCCCTCACCCTGAGTGATTCCAACACTGGTCTCAATAACTCAGTGAAGCACCAAGGGGCTGAGGATATGCCAAAGGGAAGGACCTTGAATTCAAAACAGTGGCCCTGCCACATGAATTTTAGGAACCTTCTGTGAGGGGGAAAAATGTGAACTGCCAAGTAAGCGTCCTTCAGGTCTAGAGGGACAATCCAGTCGCCCTCCTGAAGAATGTCTTGTAGAAGGTGAATCCCTTCCATCTTGAAGTGCCTGAAATTATTCCAAGCATTGAAGTCCCTCAAATTCAAAACCAAACGCAAGCTGCCACCATTTTTCTCTACCAAGAAGATGGTACTGACGACCCCTTTGGTATGTCGGTCAGAAAGGCAAATTGTCTCTTTTTGTAAGAGGGCCTGATTTTCTGAGGTTATGAAAGTCTGTTTGCTTAGGGAAAATACAGTTCTTTTGGGTGAAAAAGCTGGCAAGGAGTTTTGTAAAATTCCTGCTTGTACCCTTGAACAGACTCCAGGACCCACGGATCCTGTGTAATTTGTTGCCAGTTGGAAGAATTAAATCAATTCTTCCCTTCAAAGTCACTTTGCAAAAGGGGAATAACTCTCACCTGTAAATCCAGAATCTTGGATTTCTCCAAGCGCCCCTCTGTTGTACCCTCTCTGTAAACGATTTCTGCCTCCCCGGGGTCATCAGGGGAAGATCATGGTGCCAGAGGCGGCGTCATACCTACCCCCTTGGCCTTGGGTCAAATATTCTCGATGGGAGCCTTGGGAGAAGCCAGGGCCTGATGAGTGCCCTGCCAAAAAGGGTTTGCCTGAACAATTTTTTGAGGGATAACTGTGCTTTGTCAAGCGTACTTTAAGTGAAAGCAAACTTACCAAGGTCCTTCAAAAACAGCCCCCAAAAGACGAGACCTTCAGCCACTGGGTCGGCCCCTGAATAGCCCAAATCATTCAGCTTTGGATCAATTCGCATCAGTATAGGCCATCTGCATTCCATTGAAATGAAACAGTTGGCATTTCCCAAATAGCATATAGCCCATTGGGCCCATCTCACAAAGACGTCCTGATCTATAGGAGTGACAGCGTTCTGTGTCTGGTTTGCAAACTTGAAGATTTTAGTCAAGGGACCGAGATATACAAACATTTATCTTGGCAGTTACACCATGCTCTATCCAGACCCTTTGTAGGGTCCTTGGAATACTTTTTCATAAAGGGGACCATCGTAGGGTCAACCTCTGGAGTTTCCGTAACCTTGCCAGGAAGGTCTGGTCGAGGGCACTCCACAAGAAACCGGGCCATGACTTCTTTTTTAAAGCTCTGTCTAGTGTGCGCTTGCATGTAATCTGCCACTTCTTGCAGAGGAACCCAATTAGAGGATCTTGGATGGACTATATCCCTGGGTTCAAAATCCAACACCTTAAGGGGCTTAGGGACCAAAGGGGATTCATTTGGACGAGTGGTATGCCTCTTTTTGCTGGGCCCCAGTTCCTTTTTATGGGCACTATTGCTGGACTGGGACAAGCCGAATCAGTGTCAATAAATGAGTCAGCTTTGTATGAAAAACTGGGAGGAGGGGAAACCTCTAGAGGAGGCACGCTGTAGCTATGTTCGCCTACCAAAGTGCCTGTTTGTTTCTCAAAGGTGTCTAAGTGGAATCTAGGCCTTTTTTTCGCATGCCATAACAACGCATGCCTTAACAACACGGTCGTTACAACGACTGCGATGTTATTTCGCATACCGTTACAACGCAAGTCGTAACAACGACTTGCTTTTAGGGGTGCTGGATGTTGGAATAGTATAATTTACTATTCCAACTCCAGTCTTTGCGGACACTAGGGAAGGTGTTGGATTTTAAATCCAACACCTTCTTCCCCCTAACGCAACTCGTTTTTCCGACTTGCGTTGTAACGGTATGCGAAATAACAACGTGGTCGTTGTAACAACCGCATTGTTATGGCATGCGTTGTTTAGCATGCGATGTAAAGGTTGTTTACCGTCTAAGTGTGGCCATTTAGTGGTTTTGGCTTTTGCCTTGCCTGTTTTGGGAGGGAGGTTAGTGTTACCTCCAGCAGTAAGGATCTGTGGGATCTATCCTTGATGTTGAACATAGACCCGCAAATTTTGGGTGAAAGGCCCCAGAGTCCGTTCCAGGCTATATTGACCAATTGTTGGATGCTACAATCTAAAGTATCTATCAGGTCCTGTTCTGCAACACCCTGCCTCTCCACCTCAGGCAATCACTGTCACTGCCTCAATTCAGGAATGTCCTCAAGACCTGGCTCTTCGACTGAACCTCAGCAACTTCTGTGGACCAGCTGTTTCCCCCCTTCCCCCCAGCGCCTTAATGGTGAGTAGTTGCACTTTACAAGCCACCTGATTGATTGTTAGCTTTCTGGCTCCACGTGGTAGGCTTCCACATCTGCCTTATATGGGTCATAGAGAGATATTTGTCCAGACCGTGGATTCACACTCTTTCCAATGGGGGAAATGGAGAGTAATGACCCTGGGCAGGTCGAAGTAATTACGTTTATTGAGTGTTGAGGGAGCCGTCTGTTAAACTCACTCAAGGATGAGTCTAAATGAATTTTACAACCCTGAGGAGACCCTGTTGCACAGGGCGTCACTGGGGAGCAAACAATGGCAGATATATTCACAGCGACATCGAGCGCCACTGCTTCGCTGTCGGGGAAATGCCCTGCTCCTCAGAGGTTGCAGGTCAGCACATCCCGCTCCACCACAAAAGGACCAGGATCAGGGGACTGTTGGTGTTCAGGAGGCTGAGCGAGCTCTGAAGCTGCAAAGGAAAAGGGGGGTTATAGCAAGCATTTTGGAAGCCTGCGTGGCGGTCACACAAACCTTCCGAAGCCTGCCCGAGGGGCGTAACATGTGAGCTGTATCGGGGCCCCACGGTTAAGTAATTAGTTAAAGAAAACGCCGCACTGAACACCACAACACATTAACAGTATCTCAATAGCAAAATGGAAAAGGTACTTAATTGGCTGCACAGCAGGAAAGAAAGAGGATGTAAAATGGTGGCGACAATATTAAAGGACTGGCTTCATGGTGATTGGAGTATGTGATGTATGATGCATTTATGCTGTCCATGGGAAATGTGGTTTTAAGTTTTCTTGGGTATAATTGGCTGCTGTACAAAATATGCAGCAAAGATAGAGAAGCATAATCGGAGCCTCCGGACCTGAAATAGAATTAAGGGTGGCGTTGGGGTCTGTAGGATTTTCCACTGGTCTCCAACCAGGGATTACAGGCTGATGCCCTCATTGGTGGTCAACAGTGGGGGTTGATGTGAAGCCATCGGCTTTGTAGGCTGTTGTTTTCTTGATAAAGTTTTCTGTTGGAGTAGAGAATGGGCAGGGAAGCTTAACTCTTTGAAAAACCTTGCGGGGTTTAAATGATGAGGCCCTGTAATCTGGACACACTATGTGGTGAATTTCAACTACATTTTGAAAAACAACAGTTTTGGGTAGAATACTTTATCCCCCTCCCAACTTCCCCTACATTTCGTCTTGGCTAAGCAGCTACAAGCCTTCTTCTCCTCACTGCCTTGAGCTCACAAAATGTGATTTTGTCTTAGGCGGTAAAGAAAAAATTTGAATATACAAAACACTTGCCAGTGTCCATTGGTATGCAGTCACGCGGTGCACTCTGTAATTATCATATATATATATTTTTTTTTTTAAAAGAGTTATCATTTTTTGTCAACCATGAATTTTACATTTTGACCACTAATTATGTTGCTTTTCTCCTGCTCTCTTCTAGGTGCGGGGCATTAAATGGGTGATCCAACAGAACTCTAGCCCTGAGGAAATTGCTTATTTTGTATTGGCAATAAAACATGCTGGTCCCCCATGAATATTGGTCAGACCATGTTCCCTGTACACATTTTTAGCTGATGGATTGAGTGAAATTCAGCACTCCTTTGTTTGAGGGTCTGACACAGTAGATTGCTGGGTAACATGGAAAAGCTTTTATATGCATTTGTTCCCCTTCCCCGTGTTTGAAAAAGTTTATCCCGGGGACTGTTTCTTTCCTGGATTTTCTCCTTGCAATAAGGAGTTCCGCCAATGAGGAAAGCAATAGCTGGTTGGGATTGCAACCAGGTAGGCGTATGGTGGTAGCTCACACGTGGTCCCCTATTTTTATGCCACAATATCTAAGCACCTAGTGCAAAGTTTTTCGCTTCTGAACATAAACGATATATCCAGCATTAACCAGATTATTTAACTGGTCTTCTCCCTCATATAAAGTGTTTGGAGGGGGGTTTAATATTAAAAATATTTTGGAATAACTCATGTGGTGGAGATTTTTTGTTGTCTTTGGTATCTGAGTGAAGGGCTCTGCTTTTCCTTTATGTCCCTCCAAGCTCCTTCTTTGTGGTGAGCCATGACTTAGTGGCCTGTGACTACTGTTTCTCTGCACCTAGAACATGAAGATTATCTCCAACAAATATCTGGTGGTGCAAGGCCTACGAGTGAGACCCCTTCATTGCATCCTGAATTGGTGATCTGTCCCCCACTGTGAACTCCTGAAGCCCACCAGAGCCGCAGACTACAACTTGGTGTCTGTTATGATGTCCGCAAGCCACAAAAATGTCACCAAGACCAGCGTGGTGTGGGAGAACCCTCCCTGGAACCATCTCCTATGCAGCGTTGGGTTTCCCTGCAGAGTGAGCATCTGAGAAGAGCTTGCACAATTCGCGACTTTACCTGATTACTACTCAACTATGCAGCACTGACTGTTGTCCCCTTCCACTTCCACCAAGTCAGCGACTCAAAGGACTATCATCGACTCACCTGAGACAGAAAGACAACTGTGCATCCAGACCTCCATGGTTTATAAGACAGTTGTGCTTGGCAGCAGGTCCCATTCAGGGTCAGACTGCCTATCGAGCAATCTGGCAGAGCCTGAAGGGCTGGTCTGACAGATCAGTGTGTGGGTCTATTTTAGGCTGTTTGTGGGCCTGTTGTATGGTCTGGTGAGCCGGTTTTGCTGTTGATTTCCCTGATATTTCCACAAACATTGCTTGCAGAAAGCACAAGTGCATGCAATCTCCCATACCTTCCAAAACACCTCTGCAGCGTGTATTTGCAAGTTCAAAACTGCCGCGTCATGCAGAATGTGGGCCACTTTTTAGCTATCTGATTGGCTAATGGAGGCCATTTTTATTTTGGCTACTGGGTCTATTTTCTGTCCCAGTCCAACCATGGCCCCATATGATTTATTTTAGTGTATTTAATAGTTTTCAATAGTGCTGGTGTGCAATTCACAAATGTTTACATATCCCCAACTCCGTGTGCATAACACCCCCTGAGCACCATGGAGTTACAGAGTAGTCCACCACCTTTCGTATTTTCAATACCATAAAACCTATTAAAGTTAGTGAGCGTATTAACTTAATTATAATAAAAGTCTTGTAATTTTTGTTATAAAGAATTACCACTGCCTGGACATTATATTTATTGTGAGTGATACATCTCATCTAGATACTCCACAAGAGTACTCTTTGACTGTCTTCGCTCCCACCTGAAACTAGAAGGACAAGGAAGAGGTGCTGGGCCAATCAGTGAGCAGTGAGCTTGCAGTAGTAACCAATCAGTGAGCAGTGAGCTTGCAGTAGTAACTGGTTCCTGAGTTTCCAGGGCCAACAGCAATACTTGTCACAAGGATTGCTTAACTGTCCTTGAGTCACACACATCCTGGAGAACTGGCTTGAAAATACGAGTATCTGCTTCTGATTTTGGCATTCTTCACTGAATGCTGAATTATGGCATCAAAGCCACCTGCTTCTAGCCAGATGGCAATCTTATTTTATAACCTGATCAATTTAGTTAAGTGAAAGAAGCTCTGGAGGGTGCAGTGAGCCCTAAGGGAAGTGAAGAAAGTAGCCCTGTGGTCCATGGTTGAGTTGTAAAAGAGTTGTGCACCCTCACAACTCTGAGACCCAGTGTCACTGCACCTGCTGCACTTTTGATAGCTACGGCCCTTTTGTTGGGGGTTTAGCCCTATAGTCATGGGGCAGTGGTTATGTTCGGAGTGTGATCTGTCGATCCCTCCGTACCCACTTTTTACCCTCTGTCTGTTCTTGGCTCCGTGCACACCCCTGGAGGGGCTGTTAGTGCACATGGTATTTTCTAGACATTTTGTGAGCGTGTGTGAGATGTGCACTTCCTGTTTACCACTCATAATCAGACCCGACCACACCTGGCATTACTCAGGGAAGGGTGCTGTTCCCTGCACAACTCTGGGTGCGGCAGGTATTATTAAATGGACTCCCTGGTTTCTAGTATACTGACTCAAGGCTCGACAAACACCTGACTGGACTGGGAACAGTGCGAGATCGCAGTCAGGTGTGATTTACGTACACTATGAGCAACCAAGCATCTCGAAACCGGAAGAACCACTTCCTAGGGAGGGCATGACGGCCACTCCTGGCCTGGCGTCTGTGAGCCGGAGAGGGTTTAGGGCCACTCCTGGCCCACACTGCAGAGGCAGGGCAGTAAACAAAAGAAACTGTCAGCAATGTGATATTGTATGATTTTAAATAATCAACCCATAAAGTATTCATCCATTCATTCAACTATCAGCACTGCATGCATGAATAATGCTGACAGACAAACAACACCACATATTGTGGGAGAGGCCTTGGTGGGGCCATTAGTTTTTCTGCGTTTCTGGCACAGTCCAGCTGGAGAGTGCTTACACCGAGGTAAAGCCCCAGAGTAGGCGACAAGGGTAGGGCACATGGCAATGCAGTGTAGAGCAGCATTAAGTGCTCACTTCTTTACTCCACCGTCAATGTGGCCAGTGCAATCACAGCATAGTGTCAACCGACACAGAAACCCTGTTCCTTGCACAGCAGGGGCTGGAGTGCATTAAATAAAAATGCATCCTCCATATGTACAGCCCAAAGGATGTGACAATAGTCACTGAACCACATACAGGGGCTTGTTCAAACTACTAGTCTTCCAGCTTTTCTGGTGCTGGCCAGCTAGAGAGAAACTGTTGTGCCCAAATGCAGACTGCCAAGGAAGAGGGTTGTCAATGACATCATCATAGTTGCCAAGGTCGTAAATGAGCTGAAAATCTATAATAAATTCAGAGTTGTTCCGAGCAGAGCCCCCAAATTATGTGTGGTCTGTGGCCCCCAGAATCCATAAGATGTCCCTGCTTAACTTTACAGGCAAAAGGAAAATCTGACATTGAAATGGGTCCCTACCAGGTTGGGGGGGGGACGGGACAATCAGGTCAAGCAATGCAGGTGGGGTTAGCACAAACAATGGGCTAGAGCGATCCTTAGAGCCAATACAAGAAAACGGAGTGATAAATTGGGCACATAAAACATACTGGTCAAACCCTATATAATTATAATATATATATATATATATATATATATATATATATATATATACATATATATATATATATATATATATATATATATATATATATATATATATATATATATATATATATATATATATATATATATATATACATATATATATATATATATATATATATATATACATGTTTTAGTGGATTTGACTTTTTATAGGTTACTGACAGAGATCTATAAAAAGGGAGGGAGTGATTTAACAACCAAAAGGCAGCTTCCATAGATTTCAATCCAAAGCGCTTTAGAACCAGTTTCTGCCAAGTTATTGAAAAATAACGACCCTTATGTGCCAATTTCCGAAACATTCCTTCAATGAAATGACAAGCTCATTAAATATTTTAATTACATCTACAGAAAGATGCTCCTGTCTGACTGGTGATCAAAGGTGTGCTTTCAGTCTACTCAATGGCCGGGACATAACAGCATGTGCTTGTTTGAGGCTGCACACGTGTACAGGTCTCAGAATATTAAGCTTAGTGGGTTAACACACCTAACTTTGGGATGTGTGACTGGCAAGTCTTTTTTTTTATTCCTAATGCATCTTTCATTTCTCCAGAAATTGAATAAGTGAGTGCCAATTAGTTGGAAATATTACCACCTCTTAATTACTCTGCCAGAATTGTCTGCTGCTCTAGATCAAAACAAAAAATTGTGGTTAGCACCCCGCATTGAGCAGTTCTCATATGCGATGACTGAGCTACATAAATGAAGAAAGGCACCAGTCCTATAGAACTGGCAAAAAAAGGAGTTATATTAAAATAACTTTGCACCAATTGGAGCTCCAGCATGTGAAGGACACGAGTATTCCTTAAGGCTCCAGAACACAAAGATTGTGTAGCTGATGTGCAAGGTTCCTTTGAGAAGAATGACCGTATTCTCTATAATGGGAGGTACAACCATGAATGGACTACAAGAGAGAAACAACGGAGACGGCATGGCAACCAGTTTTTTATTGTGACACTGGAACAAGTAGTGCACCAAGTAGAGATTTCATTGTGCTATGCTTTTTCATTGGTAACCTGTTATACACAATATCAGAATGATGCTGTTTTGACAGACCTAGTCTTAGTTTAACAGCAGAATAATGTTTCTTGAGCATTTTGCTGACAAATTGCATAGCTTGAAGAGGCAGGGCACAGTGATGCAAAGCCTACACAAGGTAACTGCTGGTCTACTTCCTCTGCATAGGCACCATCTTAGAGAAAAACTCAAAGCTTAAGTTAAAGGAAATTCTATATCTGTCTTACAATTTACTCTAAGAAACTGAGAAACTGATCATAGAGGTGTTTGCTTTTGGTGGCAGAAGTATGCCTCTGGTTAGACACAAAGGGCCTGATTACGATGTCGGTGGGTCCGACACCGACTGCAGGTCAATGTCGGACCCACCGACATCTGCCCTGCCGTCCGCCCGCCACATTATGATGCGGCAGGAGGAGGCATCGAGCGGAGGGACCATCCACGGCGCTTCCAACAGGCTCAGGGAGCCCGTCGGAAAGACACCATAATCCCCTAATGATGGCCACTCCGCCGTCTGGACTATGATGTCATTTTCCGACAGCCTTTCCATGTCAGCCTTTCCAACATGGAAAGGCTGTCAGAAAATGACTTTGGAGGCCCCTAGCAGGGTTCCCTTCCCTCCTGTCCCTCTGCTATGGGGCCTGGGAGGGCGCCTATTGTGGCCCCCCTAAACATCCCTGCACCATGGTGCCTGCCACACGGTGCAGGGATGTTTACAAACATCCATTTGTCAATAGAAGCTTGTGCTGCGGGCCTTTTCTGCCCGCCGCACAAGCTTCCATTGACAAATGGATGTTTGCGACCATCGTAATCCTGCGGTTGGAAACACCAGAAAAGTAATGAAGGTAATTAATCTCCAAGAGCCTTCCTAAACACAGAAAGGTCCACTATTTTGCCAGGCTGAGACTAAGTGCATTCTAAATAGAGAAGCAACAAAAGAGAAGGAGCACCCCCTCTACCTTTCGATCAAGTCTTTTCTAACAGGGGACTGATAACAGGAGGGATGAGCCACAATAAAAGGATTGCTTAAAATTGGAAGTAAACACATAAGCAGCGTAGTCCCTGTTTCATAATAGGCTCTGTGGGCAAAGCAGAGGGCCATATAATGGATCCTGCTAGAAACTGGTAATCACTCAGTGCAACTTACCGTGAGCCTCAGAGAACCTATCAAATTCCCAAAATTTTATGACAAGTCACGCTGCCATATTCTAAGCACCGTGAAGCTTGTAAATAGCCGACTCAGGAAGAACAAAGCAAGCACTGGCAATATTTCAGTCTATAAATGATGACAAGGGCAGCATTAACAACACAAGCTTTCAGTGGCACAGAGTAAAAAGATTTTTCTTCAAGATCCATTGTGACGGAATCTTGCATTCTCTGTCCTAGGTTGAAGTTAAAGTGTGGCGAAGACCCATGTTGCGTATTTGTAGATGTGGTGGGATGTGATAACTAGAACTTTCAACCTTGTTGGTCTATCCCCAAGCACTTTAAGTAGCCCATCATGGCCCTCATTACAAGTTGTATGGTACTGGCATGGTGCAAACTCCGCATCCATAATTACCAGTACCATGAGGTAACAATCTAGAAGTACTATACATTAGAACCCATTGCATGGTGGATTACTGTGCAGACCCAGTTTTACCAGGTGGTATTTTGCATGGTGGGCTTTAACACACATATTTACCACCTGCCTTGAGCAGAAGATGAAAGTACGTAGGGGGATGTGGTAAAGATGTACATGGGCTGTTGTAAGGTAGGGTGGTGGGAGGGTGAAGGAAGGAACAGAGAATGTTGGCTGGCATGGGGGGGACATATAATGCTTCGCCGTGCCCTGTTACATATTTGGGCCGGACTCATGGAAGGGGTCTGGGCTACAAAGCAGCCTTTCCCCACAGTTATTTTACCTGCTGGATTTTCCAGTTGATAAAATCTGGTTTGTTGTTTACTCACACCAGGTAAATCTGGGTGCAGGAAACTGAATCTCTTGTAATTGTGTGGAACGTAATTCAACACAAGAATTCTGCTCTTCACAATTCCCAATCTGTCCCATGTCTTTTATGGCTTCCTTGCAGGTGGGCTAATTAGGCAAAGACAGTGCAACACTAGGAGGTACGAAAGGCAATAACATCATAAACAACGCTTCCTCTACAAGTCAAGGGGTTTTTGATTACCTCAGTGGTTGTAATGGGCGGGATCTACTGGGAAAGACATTCCTAGCCTTTTTTAATTTTTACAGAAACAGTTTCCATACTTTTTATTTAAAAATAAAACATTGCAGAACGCATGATGGGGACCTTCAGGTGCCTCTGGCTGAAAGGATGAGGTGGAGACAAGGGAGAGAGAGGCAGACAGCGAAAGAAGAGAAATGTCTTCTCCCCTCTGTGCCAGATACATGAAAGAAATGTAAATGTGTAAAATTGGTTAGCCAATGTAAATGCTGCTTGGGAGTTAGTAATTGTTTGAGTCTTGTGAGGTTTCATGGTGATAAAGATGTATTCATTTTGAGAGGTAATGTAAGGGTGTTATCAGCTGTGTGTCAGAGTGCGTTCTTACAGTCTGATTGCGTATGACTAAAAATATACTCCTTTAACACAAGTAGGGGCAGATTCATTAACAATCTGCGCCTGGTAACAAAGTGATGCAAACCATCACAAACTGTTGATTTGGCTATAACTTGGAGAAGTGTTTTTATTCCTGCAAACCTTTCCAAATTTGCTTGTGGGTTGCACTGTACAGCATACATGCAAAGCGGGAAAAGTGCTAAACTATGTATAAAAATTGAATTTTGGACTGGAACAGTGACTTTCCAGCACAAAACCTATGTTTGGCAGCACACACCCTTGCGCTATGAATCAGGTTTTGGTGCACTGGTGCATGTCAGCCTAAAGTGTGCCACCCAGAGAGAGAAGAAAACTGCACCATTTCTTAGTAGATATGGAGCTGTTCTGCTCTTTCCCTTTCACACTACGCAGCTACTTTGGCCGTCTCACTGCTTTGCGTGAAAAGTTAGTGAATCTGGCCCAAAATCGCTTTTGCATATTTTGCAGCAGCCCTTGTTATATACTGTTTGTAATACAATTTTAAAATAATGACTTGCATATTGACAGTGCTTTCCGTCACAGACTGGGACCTCGAAGCACTATAAATACACATCACTATTCTACTGGTGACCCAACCAGGATTCAGTTGTGTGATTGTCTAGTTACACACACATCTGCAGTGACCACAGTAACCAATTGAGCTTTCATAAATTAAAAGAATGCATGAAGCCCTTTCAGCACAATGGGCGCTGAGCACCCGCATGTCCTTAACTTTACACATTCATTTCCTGCCTGACATTTAAAGCCCTATGTCAGAGATGCAGTTTACATTTCACATGTTTTACTCCATCTTGCAGTCCCTGAGAGTATTTGTTGTTTCCAGATGTTGTGCTTCTGTCATTTTTCTCATGCACACATGACTTTTGTGTAGTGCGTACGGTGAACTGAGTCGCCTCTAGGGGTCTGGTTAGGTACGCGCTCTGAATATCGATCCCGGAATCTGGATGGGAGACAATATGGAGGACAAAATATCAAATAAAATGTTGACAGGTAAGTAAATCTAGATTTTCTATACCTAAGTCCCCATCTATGTACCTACTTAGTATATATATCATCAAGCCTCGTCAATGTGGAGTTAGGAATACTAAATCTATACTTCCCTATATGCACTTACCTTAAAATATGTTGTCCCTCGATATTCTGTCCTCAATTCTATTTCACCACAATATTCCGGGGGTTAATATTCAGTGGCGCAATCATCTGGGTATAATCAGGCTGTGGGTGGGTGTTAATGACGAGCGAGATCGAAAGCTCTGGAGTTGAGGCTGAAGGCAGTATGAGCTTCTCACAGTACCTGTCACCGGGTCATAAAGTTATTCAGACTATATGCTCATGCGATCCTTGGCCTCTCTGCAGAGCGCACAGAGCAATAGTTGTATATGTGGCATCACATTTTAATGGGAGTGGAAGAGCGAGAAATAGAATGAATGTGAAGGGTAGACAAGGCAGGGCACTACATGCAGAAGGGGCGAGTGAAGACAGTGATGACGATGAAGGAGAGGACATGTCTGCAGATGGTGCATTACAGGAAGATGTGGTGCGAGAAAAGCCATAAGTGTCTAACGGGGAGAAAAGGATTGATTGAGACATTTTGATGATCAATGTCCCTTCCACAGATAATTGTAATGTTGAATTCACAGTCACTTATATTCAAAATTGAAACATTTTCAACTTTAATTATTAGCAATATCATTGTTGTTTCTTATTTATCTGATACTGCCAACACGCATTGGCAAAGCCAATTGGTCTGGCTTGTTTTAGGTGCATGTTTGCTGTTATGGGATGTGTCTGGGTGCAATAGGAGAAAACTTACAGGGAGATATCCAAATACCCGTAAGGTGGCACATTGCCTAAAACACAGAATTCTAGTCTATGTTCATTAAGCCACATTCTTCACTACATATGCCACTCCCCTCATAAAGAATTCCTATTGTCACGTCTTTGATTATGCCCAGGGCCACTGGAATTATGCGATTGTGTGGCTGCGGTGATTTTCGCATAGTTATAGATATGCTGCATTTGCCACATAATCCATCATCTGCTGCATAATCTGCAGATTTTAACAAAAAAAATAGTTTCTAGCTCATACGTTCAAAAGTTACTAAAAACTCAGCAGCATGTGTTACTGCGCAGTGAAAGGCGTTTTGCAAAGGTTGACTGGTCACCTTTCTGTTGCTTATTGCTATATTTGTGATCAAACTGGTACTAATGAGGTGCAGCCAATGCCCAGACAGTGTTAATAAATGTAAAAAGTACAAAATAATGAAGTAATCCTATTAACAAATGTGCCACACTACACCGCATAATTTGCCTTTTCTTGCTGCATAATTTACTCAACCCTGCTGCATAATTTAGCCCTCTCCTGCAGTATAATTCCAGTGGAGCTGATTATGCCCGGTTTAGAGACCCCCATGTTGTTCATCCCACTCAAAGCACTGGTTTCTTTGTGGAGTACTTCTGCTCCAATGGGGCACTGCCTGTGAGCAGGACACGGGCTTTCTGGACCTCATGCTCAAAAGAGACTGCTTGCAGCTCCATTGTTGCACTGCGCTGTGATCAGCATCTATCTCCCTTTGTGCTGTGAGATGCTCAAAGCGCTGGCGCAGCAAAAGGCGTTTTCACAAAAGTTGCAATCTGCCCGGCTCATGGAAACAAGCGGAAGCTGGGACGGAGGCCTGCATGGGACCGCAGACCTCCTCGCTCACGGTTTGCATTCGCGTTAAAGGGACAGGGATCCCACACAGAGGCATATTGTGAATGTGACCTTGGGAAAGCACGCAGTGGTCCATGGGACTCACTGTCTGCCCCTCTCATGGCCCCAACCAGCGGAAGCAGAGAGCAAGGAGCGACATTTGGGCAGTTTACGCTTTATGAATGGTTTTCCCTTCTCGATCAATGCTTTATGACTGCAAAAATGTTGCAAAGCATTTGTACATTCCCTTGATGAAATAACACCTGTTGAATGTCATTTTTCCTTTATAACTCACAAAATGCTTCCAAAATAATTTGTAATTCCTAATAAAATTGCAAACCACTTTTGCGATTTTCAAATTCAGACCCTGCGTTCACAAGGTTAGTTGCACTGACTTTAGCAGTACGGAGTCATTGGAGTGTCACCCCATGTGTGTCCCTGACAGCCTGCTTCTTAGCACCTGTTATCTGCAGGGTGCCTGAGAGAGTCTGAAGCACTCATGGACTAATCAAAAGTGGAAGAAATGGCGGAGGCTTCATTTGACTTATATTATATTGTAGTTGCATTTATATAGCGCTTCATACCCCTGACAAGGCGCTGAAGGGCATTAGCGGCCATGGCAGTCCACTGCACAATGGGGGCTCTATGGATGGAAGCGTGTGGGTCTGTCATGCAGCCTATATGAGTAGTGTTGTCACCGCTTGGGTGGAGACCACAAATCTGTGCATGTCAGGTTTTGCGGCTATGCCAATGTGTGCATTTGAGGCAAAGGAGAGAGATATAACACTCCTTTGCTTTAAGGCGCTAGTGCATGGATTGATAGAAAGTGTGTGAGAAGTGCTCTGAAGTCATGAATAAGAAGCAGAGCTCTGCTACTGTCATGACTCATCACCGCACCTAGGAGTGAAGTTGAATCTAAAAAGGCATAGTTGCTAATGCATTCATGATTGAAAGTGTTTGAGTGGGCTGTATTTTGATGTTATGCATTTATGGCAGAGACTGCTCAAACCGAGGGGTATGTTTATCATTGCTGTTGCGTCACCCTTGCGCCACGCAACAGGGCGCAAGGGCGACGCAATAATAAAGTCAGATTTATCAAACCACGCAAGGCCACCTTGTGTTGCCCTGAGTGGCTTGATAAATCTAGAGTAACGTAACGCAGCCAGGGAGGCGTTCCATGGGTGGAGCGTGGATGTTACCAGGCATCCACACATGGATTTGAGCTCATTCCCAGATGTACTATTACTGGTTGACCTGGGAACGTGTCAAAATGCTACGCCTCATACGTGAAGCGTAGCGAGGAGAAATATCTTTATTTCTCCTCGTTTTTTCCTCTTTCTATGTGTGATGCATTCTGCAGCACACATAGAAAGAGGGTAATGCCTCAGAGGACTGTATCTGTGCAGGAAGGTGTCCCTTCCTGCACAAAAGGAATGCAGGCATCCTTGCACCGTGGTGCAAGGGAGCCCGCGTTGGCGCTAGGCAGTCAAGAGTGTGCCAGCGCATGGAAAAGACAGGAATGCGCCATATGATGTTAAATACAGCACATTCCTGCCCTTTCCCTTTCACTCAGCGGAGCGCAGTAAGGAGAAAATTGCGCGAACATTTGATAAATGTGCCCCCAGGTCTTAGCTAGCGTGTCTCTGCACTCACGCATGGGTGTTACAGAAAAGTGTGAGAAAAGACAGAGTAGTGTATGCGGATACCTACCAGTTCTGGACCTGTCTGTATCATGCACATATGACGAGTCCAGAAGTAAAGGATGCTAACCTCAAGGTGTAATATTGCATCAACTACATGGTATACTGTGGAGTACTCACAGGGGAGGCACTAAAGCAACACAGAATAATGGGCCTTGTACCTCTCGCTACTGCACTATAAGCTTTGAGGAGTCCAGGTGGGTATGGAGCAATTTATAGGAATGCCCATTATACGACCAATTGTAATATATGCTCCAATGGGTCCAGAGAGGCAACCACATGTGATCAGCCACAGCACACGCCTGAAGAGTCTACCCAGTTGTAGCAGTCAGCAACTTATAGGAATGTCCAATGTGTAAAAAGTGATGTCACCTAAGAGCAACAGAGAACAACCGACAGTAATGGACATTATACGAGTAGGCAAAGTATATGCTCTGATGATTCCACCATGGAGCGACAAAAGAGACAAACATTATATGACCACCCAATTTTGTGCCTGAGGAGTCCGATCGGGTCTATAGGAATTGGCATCATAAAACCAGCCTTGGTTCTTGCTCTGAGGAGTCCCCCAGGAGTGGAAGGGAGCAAACCATAGGGATAAGCATTATACAAGCACCCATAGTATTTGCTCTTAAATGACTGTCCAGGAGTTGCAAAGGATAGTTACCAATAGTAAATTCTCTAAGACGTCCACAGAAAAGCGGCAAAGGAGCAACCCATTGGACTGGTCATTCTATAGCCAGAGATGCTCTGTGTTGTGAGGTCTGTCCAGGAATTGCAGAGGAGCAACTCATAGTGCTGAGGAAATTAAGCACGCAGCCATGCCGCCTGGTTTGAGGGATCCCCCAAAGTGTCAGTGGAGCAGCCCTTAGTAATGGGCATTATATATGGACTGAGGAACCACCAAGAGTGGCAGATAACTCACAACCTACCTACAGGAATGGGCATTCAAACAGCCATGCTAATTGGTTGAAGGACTGGACACAGTAGAGGCAGAAGAGCCTTGGTGTCATTCAATGAGCGGGAGCGAAGGAACCCTTGGAGTTGGATTCATACAAACAATCACCTATATGGGCTGGCAAGTCCTCCTCTGCTCCGGAGAAGCAGGGAGCAATCCATAAGAATGGACACTATAAGGGCCAAGAACTCACCCGGGACCAAGATAACCGCCACAGGAGTAGCTCTGACCGCCAAAGAAACCCTCTGTTATTTTTCTGCGTTTCATCAGGGCGGGACATGACTCATTGGAGCTGGGAAAGACACCAGAACTGCCTGAGACACACAGAGGTGCCTGGAAACTGGAGTATCGTCGAGTCGTAGAGCAGTCTTCCGGGTTTCCACTTACAAAGGGTGCAGAGGGCCACAGCGACTCAACATCAAACGAACCCGGGACTTACACTAGGTAGTGCATGACAAATTTATGGGCCAGAGGCATGCTGCTTGATGATATGTGAGCAGTGCTGCTTTGCCTGGCTTATAGACCCAGTACCACCATAAGCTGTAGGTACGAGTTCTATGAACTACTGAACATGAGAGAATGTTGTGCACTGCTGCAATGGGTTACACATGACCAGGCCCAGTGGGCAGTTGTGTGCGAGACCTCCTGCTTACATTAGAACACAGGGGTACACTGCAGATCAACTGTTAGTAGTGACTTGATTATCAGAGTGATAACACACCAATGGACAAAGATAGGAGAATGGCACAGAGAGACCAGGGTAGATGTGTTGGTTGTCTCTTCCTCTATCCATCTCTATCATCCCTCCCTTTTTCACAAGCTATCCCCCATTGAAGAGGGGAATGTGGCACGTGCCTGCTATTTAAACAAGACTTATCAAACATAGTGGGCAGAAAAATCTTCCTACAACAAACTCTATGCCTCTGCAGCAGAAAAAGACTTGGTAAAGCTCAAACTGCGACATTATGAGTGGGGTGAGATGGCTGGTGGCCTTCCAACACCGGCAGAAGGAGGCACAATCGGCTGCTCCAGCAATTAGGACCTCCACCCAGGGAATGTTCTCACACATCCAGAAGACTTGTCAGAGGCACTTGCCTTCTTTTCCAAGTCACCTTATGATTCAAGTTTTGATGCTGTCTCACAAAGTGAAAGAGTATTCTTACACTCAATCAGGATCCTAACTCTGTCGGACGAGGGGAGAAAGCCTACTAGATGGAGAAATCTCCTTAGAAGAGACTGAAGAAGCCATAACAACCCTACTTACTTGTAAATCTTGACCGGCTAGTGGGATTTCCTGGGAGGTTTACAAGGATTGTGAGTAACAAGTGACACAGATGCAATACCAGGCCTTCAAGGTGACATAAACATCAGGATCCTTTCGCCTTATCTCTTATAAGGCTATCATAACAATGCTGCCCAAAGAGGGGAAGGACTTGTTAGACTGTGGAAACTATTGGCCAATTTCCCTAATAAACAGTTAATTTAAGATATTGGCAAAAGTATTAGCCAATAGGCTTTGCAAAGTGATTCCCTCACTGATCTATATGTTCCAAGTCCAGGTAGGCTTTGTTCCTGGATGTTCCTCAAGGAACCACATGAGCACACCTCCTGTGGGAATCTAGAGACATGCAGGAGGAGGTCTTGATGTATCCTTAAATGCAGAGTCCTTCCACTGAGTTGAATGGCATTACCTATTGAAGATCATGGACAAATTTGGCGTAGGGCACAATTTCATTGACAAGGTAAAATGGCTGTATCATGATTTGAAAGAGCAAATCAGTTGCGGAGGATGTCTGTCTTGTACTATCCGACAAAACAAGGCCCCCAAGAAGGGTGTCTTCTTTCACCTTTGATTTTCTTTAGAACCCCTATCTATTGGCATTAGATCATCTGCACAGATGCAAGGCGTCCCATCATGACATAATAATAATGCTGAAGAGAACACAAATGTCTATCCCCGCATTGACCTCACTTCTTCATACCTTTTCGGGTTTCTATGGATACAAGGTGAACTGGGTAAAGTGTGAAGTAATGCCGATGGCTTTGTAACCACGAGAGTGAGACTAGATGGTTTCAATGTGAAGTGAGTCACTGAAGGAATGAGGTACTTGGGCATTGTAAGACACTGGATGATTATTTGAGAGGGGTGAGAACCCAACTCAAGTGATAATCGCAATCCTTGTCAGGGTGGCCCCTGAAATTCACAAAAATGACCGGAGCTCAACCTTCTGCTAACTATGACACAGAGCAGACAGGCTTAACCTAGAGGTAATGTGCAAAGTATTTATGCAGTACTAAAACAGTAATAATGTCAAAATGCAAAACAATAAAACTCCCAAAATGATTAAGAAAACTAGAGTAAAATTCAATGAACAAAATGACACCAACATGACAAAAATCCAATAAGGGGAACCTGCGATAATAATTAAAGTTTTAAGTAGAAATAGCGCTAAGAAGCACAAAGTGTCATTGATAGTCAATGGTTGCCGTAGAACAAGACCTAGGCGCGATTTGATGCTGACTGTGATGGAGTGCGGGTCAGATGCACTAACCATACACGTCCTGTTCAAAGATGTTAACTCCTGATTTTACTCCTTTAAGTCACAATCCACCACAGGTCCACACTTTCAAAGCCCCCCAGGACCTCAGTGGAGGCACTTAGAGACTCAAAGGGTGGAAGGCAGAGACCCACAGGAGAGTCCAGTCGAGGTCCAGATGCCACTGGTCAGTTGAACAATTGCAAGGAAAAGCCTCTTGTAGCTTGCTGTGTCCCTGTAGCTTTAACAGGTGGTCAGTCTTATGACCCTTGGAATCCACGTCTTTGACCTGGGTACTAGAAGTAGAGCAGGTCAAAGGTTCTAGACTCCTCTCAGCTGTGTGCCAGCAGGTTCAGTCCTCTTCTGATCTTCCACAGGTCCAGGAGTGTTCTGAAGTGGGTGCCTGGATATAGCACATTTATGCCTGGGTCGAACTGGTGTTGTGTTATGTTAGGAGGAACTTATAAAGCCATAGGTCTCTTAGCGCTGGATTACAGACTTATCAGAGGGTCATAGGTCCACTCAGTTAGATCTCATATGCTTGTTTGAAAAGTCAGGTCTTCAGACTTTTCTTAAAGCAAAAGTATCCGTCTCTTGGCGGATTGTCGACAGCAGGAGATTCCAACTAGTAGGAGCCATACCCGAGAAGCTTTGGCCTCCTGATCCGCTCTTCCGGTATTTTGGAACAGTTAATGAGTTGGTGTTTGTAGATCATAGGTTGCGTAGAGGAACATATTTTTTTATTTGAACTGAAATGAATTTCAGAGCAAAGTTATTTATGCTCTTAAAGACAGTGTAACATAGTTTGAACTGTATCCATTGTTTAACTGGGAGCCAGTGCAGCTTTTTTTTTTATAGAGGGGTAACATGTGTGGGACTGGATATATCGAAAACCAGCCTAGCTGCTTCATTCTTTATCACCTAACGTTTTTGCAAAACATTGGACGGTAATCCGGCATAAATTACATTTGCGTAATCTAGCCTGGACAGAATGGATGCTATAACATTCATCTTACATGCTTCAATGGTTATGATAGAGCTATTACTCTCAACATTTTTAGCAGAAATTAACATGTGGATACCACAGAGTTCACTTGAATCTGCATTGAAAGATTCCCATCATTCTATCATTACCCCCATGCTCTTGGCCGCCATTGAGGGGGATGGGAGTGGGCCTAATTCACTAAGCCAATAGTGTAAGCTCCACGCACAATATTTCTTGTTAAGTAAGACTACTTCCGTCTTGTCTGCATTTAATTTTAGCTGGTTTAGTTCCATCCAGTGGGCAATAAACTGTGGTACCCTGAAAGTGTGTCTGTGCCAAATGAGTGCCCAACCAGATGAAATATTATCTGGGATTAATCAGCACAATTATATATATTGCAGCCTCTGTTAACTAATTCCTTGACCAAGGGTTTCATATAAAGGTCAAACAAATGAGGAGACAGAGAGGACGCTTGAGGGACCCCACATTCCAGTTTTTTAGCCTGAGAGGTTAAAGATACCAGTCTGACCAATTATGTCCGATCCGCCAAAAATGATTCAAGCCAAAGCAGTGCCCTGCCTTGTATCCAGGCATCCTTCACATTGCCAATCAATATCTTATGATCGTCCGTGTCAAAGGCCGCAGAAAGATTGAGCAGAACCACTGCAGCATCTTTCCCCTGGTCTAGTTTCCATCTTAGATTGTCTAAGACCTATAATACAACAGATTCTGTGTTGTGTAGGGGAAGGAAGCCAGCTTGGACAGGGTGCGAGAATTCTATATCCCGTAGGTGTTTGCACAGTTCAGAGGCACAATAGGTCTCAGGAAGTTTGGCTGGAAAGGGAAGCAAGGGCGTATAATGTTTTAGGTCCTTTGGATCTAATCCTTGCTTTTCCAGCAAGGGAATATCTTCTGCATCTTTAATAGTGCTTGGGGCTATCCCCTGTGTGAGTGATAAGTTGAGAAGATTTAATAGAGGAGGATAAATCATATTCTTAAAATTCTTTAGCACGCGTGGAGGGCAAGGGTCCCTGGGCGAGCCCGTATTGACTTTTACAAATAAGGAGTCCCAGCTATCCTCATTAAATCCTGCTAAGTTTGTTATGCTTTCCTTGTTATTTTCCCCGTAAGGTTCAACATGAGTTGACGAGCACCTAGGAATGCTGCCTTTAATGTTCTGAATTTTGTTGATGAAGTAGGTGTTCAATTCATCACAAGGTTTCTGAGAAGCCGTCACTTTAGCTTTTGCTGTATCAGGGGCAGCAAGGTCCTTGAGTACTTTGAATGTTTCTCTTTGTTTACGTGTGGCTTCCAAAATCCTGCTAGAATAGTACTTAGATTTAGTTGGGATTAGCAATATTTTATACTTCGCTAATTCCCTCTTATATCGTACTTTGCTTTCTTCCTGATATTTTCGGTGCCACTGGCGCTCGAATTTGCCTTAGCTTAAGTTTAGCTTCTTTTAACTCTTTTGTAAACCAGGGACCCAGTCTTGTCCTGGCCGATGCAGATTGTCTCCATATTGATGCGTTAATATTTGCAGCTGCTGTCAGCCAACAGGTAAAGTTACATTCAGCCCCTAGGCTGGAGTGACTGAGCACCACTTGCACACTATCCTGGTCTCCAGTGGCTGACTACGAGGGGGCTTGAAACTGGGAAGCACAAATTCAATCAGGTGGTGATCCAACCAAATACATGGCTTTATTTTGAGGACGGTCACCAGAATATTTTGAGACCAATCTAGTTCGATCACGTGGCCCTAGTGAGTCGCGTTCGAGATTGAAAATTCAGGCTCAACATAGAGACCAAAAAGCCTTGCCCTTTGTTGTTATTTTCCTTCTAAAGGCCTCATTACGATGTCGGTCGGAAAGCATTCCAACCAACTCGGTCTCTGAATGGTTTCCGACCGAATCGGATTCAGGGAGTCCGACCGACCGATTACGATGGTTCTGAACACCATTCTGTCGGACTCCCATTGACTTGAATGGGAGCCTGTGTTCCGACCGACTACACAGGTTCCCATTGAAAAAAGGGGTGGACGGGGACAATCGTGCACCCTGTGGCAGGCACCCAATGGTGCCTGCCACACTGTGCATGGTATTGAAGAGGGGTCCCATGGGTACCCCACGGGCCCCATTCGAAGGGCCCTGGCTGAAGGGGGGGCCTGCTATGGGCCCCCAAAGTTGGATTCTGACAGCCAATCCGTGTCGGAACAACCGATTCGGAAAGGCTGTCATCGTAATACGTTGATCGGAAACACGCTCCTTAGACCCGTATGAGTCGGCTCCGAACGACTCTGTTACTCCAAATGCCGTTCGAAACTGAGTCGGAACCGAGTCAAAAAGTCCAAATGGTTTCCGACTATCGTAATCGGTCAGTCGAAAGGCTTTCCGAATCGGTCAAAAAAACGGGTTCCGAATCAGATTCGCATGAACCGAATGCCATTCGGAGTCTTTCCTACCGACATCGTAATCAGCCCCTAAGTTGGAGCCCAGATTGAAATCATTTAGGACCAGTAATTGGGAATATTGCAAAACCAAGGGACAAATCAGCTCAAACGTCTGCTCATTAAAGTGAGCCATGTAGTAAGGGTCGCAAAATATACCAGCAGGCATACCAGTGAACTTGTAATGAATTCTATTTTAAATAATAAGAGATCTATTGACCCTTTACAATTACATTGAAGCTGTGCACAGAAGTCTGGTATGACAAAGGTAAGTTTTCAGCAACACACATTGCTTTAACATTCTGTTTCCCTCCTTTGATGGGCACCCCAAATGTCATATCCCTCTCCTCCCCCAAATCCCCCCCCTCGGCAGACTTGTGAAGCATATCTTGAAACTCCAGCAGGATCTGACACTGTGATGTAAACAAGAGTTACCCTGTGATTGAGGCTGGTATGGCTGAGGTGACAAAAGAAGGGAGCAGGCTTGGGTGTAGCTACAACTGCTTGCGATAGGGTAGATGCCGATGAAATTAACTATGACCTGGGGCTCAGCCCACAGGCCATCCTGTCAAGGGCACAACAACACCTCCCAACATCCAAAGCCTTTTTTCCCTGTCCTGGGAGCAAGTTCACATCTCATTCAAACCCATTGCAATACTAATTACTGGCTCGCAGAAGTGAGAGAGCAAAATTCAGATTTAGTTTCCAGGGACTTCAGGCAGGGCAAAAGTGACTTTTTAAGAGTCATATTTCTAAATGATTTGTTACAAATCCAACTTCACAAATGAATTGGGCTTGTAATAAATATTTGAAAAAGTCAAAAAATTTACTTTGTAGGTACTTGCTCAGGGAGATAACATGTATTATATTTAATATTGTATCCCAATTTCTTCCTATGGAATAGACAACCCTGCAACAGTGAAAAAAGCTTTGAGGGGCTTGACACCGTAAGGACATGTTTAACATTAACCTTTTACATTAACCTTTACATGTTCTTTTTTGAAATACCATGGACCCTGCTTCAATGGACAGCAAGGCTTACTTAGGGGTGCCTCATAAATATTTGAAAGGAGGGTTTTAGGCCTGTCAAAATTAGTTATTGAATCGAATTTGAAGTTAAAACCTGCACCATTGTGCTACACATGGTAGGTCTGAGGTGATGTTTGCATTGTCGTTGTAGTGGGGGGCACAATGAGTGCTTCAGCCCACTGGTGACAATGAACTTATATGCCCTGGCTACACTTTTAACACCATATAGTAGGGGCTTATAGGTAAGCTAGATCTGCCAGTTAGGGTATACCAATTTCATAATGTTGAAAGGAGGAACACCAACCCTTTACCACAGAGTTCTATAGCCCAAAAAAAAGGGTTCAGCAAAAAGAGCAAAATATTTAGGCTTGCTTTTCAATAGAGGACTGACTAATATGGTGGAGGACAATCTATTGCCTTTGTTGACAAAAGCCAGACTAGGCTTTGAAAAATGGTCTCAAATGCAGATATCCACATGGGTAAGTTACAGTCTGTGAGGACAGTGACAGCACTTTGGTACAATTAATTCTGCTGTCCATTGCTATGCCGCGACTAATGCTGAATCGATTAGACTCTGACATCAATACCTTTATATGGGGGAATACTAGACCCCAAATATGTATTAGTAAGATATATGCACTCAATCAGTCCAGCAGTTATGATCCACCACTATAGCAGACGCTTTGGTGTATGATGTATTGTCCATTTTGCTGTTTATTGGATATATATAATAAAAAATAAATTTATTTAAAACAAAAATTCAGTTCAGCAGTCTATGCCTTCCTCACATAGGTTCTTATTAGCTAATGTAACATTTATCCCAACTAGTGTTCTAGTTACTGAACATATGCGATACCCTGGCTTGAGTGGCAATGGAAAGGCATATTTTAGCTTGTGTAAATAATCTGTGTGCTCTATATAGAGTTAAATCACTCCCAACAAAGATGAATAACCCCATGGTTAGAACTATGCTGTGGATTTAGAAACAGGTCATGGTTTGATGAACTCATGGGTTCAGAGCCTTTTTAGTTGACTAGGCCTACGTGCAGTCATGCTTAATGCATTGTGGAAAGGCAGAATGCCACTGATCTCAGAGGTGAGACAATTTGCCCGTGATGAAGAAGCTGAGAATACTGATTAGACAGAAGGGGGTCACTCCCACAAAAGAAACCTGTTGTGTTCATTGTGTCCAGCACAGCGTCCAAGTATGAAATTCCCTGCACTGGGAGAGATGCTGATTTGCTGTTGTTTATATTGAACTCCAGATGTTGGAGAACTCCAGGGGTTGGCTAAAAATCCTAGAGAACCCAGACAGACATTGGATTAGTAAGTCGATTGAACAAATAGTAGTAGACAAGTGTTCATCTTACTGAGTAGGGTCGGTACCTCTGTCCTCTACCTGGAGAAGGTGCAGGGAACCAACTTCAGGCTGACACGCAAGGCTTTGTACTGGCAATGTGGCTTATCCACCATGTACTGGCAATGTTGGTTATCCACCATAGATCTCAGGAGTTTCTGGTATTGCTGTGGAATAATTTTATGAAAGCATGCATGTGTTGTAAATGCAACAGTGAACTCTTCTACTTTCTGCTTGTAGTATTTATGCCCAGGAGGAGTCTGCATTCTTTTTCATCCCTTTATTCCTTGCTACTCCTTGCTATCAGGAAGTAGTAAATATTTAAGGTTTTGTCCTTTTACTATGCAGGCACCTTTTTGACTTCCTGTTCACGCTATTTAGGTTTAAAAAAAGAGGCGGGGTTGAAAGCTATCTCCTTTGGGTCATTAACATATAAAATAGGTTCTACCTTACCCGTTTTAGATTAGGCACGGTTCACTTTTCGGTAGCCTTCCCCCAACAGGGTTCATGGTTTCACAGCTTACCCCATTGTCCCCGTGATGGCATCGCAAAACAATCCTTTGCCCATTTTTTGTTTTTTCTGCAGGTTTTATTCTCAATCCATATGGTCCTTTCTCCGACCCATCCTGCTGTCATTCGGGGTTAGAAGTTATAATGCAAGTTTCTCCCGTCTTTTATGATTAGAATCAAAAGTTTGTTGTTTTTGCTATCACTAGTTTTATCTGTGGGGCCTTGAAAATCAGAAATCATCAGAAATAGAATTGGCTCAACATAACTGCAACATTTTTAACATTAGGTACAGCATTTTAAATATTGATCCTTTTTAAAACTTATTATGTATTTGTAACGAGGAGTTCCACGGGACGGACCGGAAGTGGGATGTGAACGTGCCGAGTTCATCCCCACCGGAAGAGGTCAGCGGTCTAGTTGCAGACCAAGCCTTGCGGGAGGAGCCGGTGACGAATGCGGAACTACATCCCACAAAAGGATCGAGAGGGAGAGAGGAGGTGTGCGGCAGCATCGGAGACGGAGAGCAGACGGAGAGTGCAGAGCGGAGAAGGGGAACAGAGGAAGACGGCGGAGGTGCGGAGGAGCCAGCCAAGCAGGAACCAAAGAGCATATCATACACCGCTACCATACCCGGCAGGCTAGAGGAGGGAGAAGACGCCCCGGGTCCCGACGCAGGGATCTTTCTGGTGGGGGTGGTGGGGAGGTCAGGGGAGGTAGGGCACACGGGTGTCCCCTGATAACATACCCGACACCCACCTAACCCTTATCACACGTGTCCATGGTGACGGTAGCACAACCCTAAGTAGCAAGAGCAGGAACTGACCCCAGTTTGTTTGTTTCCTTTCCTGGCCCTACCCACCGGCTACGTGAGGGAGAAACCTGAAAGACCTGCCCACGACGGACCAGGAAACAGAGGATCCTCCACCCCGGACTGATAGAGTTTTCCTATGCATCCTATTTCTTGCAAGAAGCAATAAAAGCATACAAAAGACCCCAATCCCATCGTCCTGTGTTTCCCTTATACCATCCGGCAGCATAGACGGCCACAAAGTGGTGTCAGAAGTGGGATATCTGACCAAGGTGTCGAACCATGACACAACCCGCGTCACTCGAAGGCATCATCAACCAGCTAGCAGAAGGGCAAAGACACCTACAGCTGGTACTGGAACAGCAGGTCCAAGCCGCCACACATGACCGGGAAGCACTACAAGGCGCCTTGAGGGATCAAGCCGCCCTGCTTACCACGAACCAACAGGTCCAGGATACGGCCATATTGCGACTTACGGATGCCATAGTAAGCACCAGAGTGCGCCCCAACGTTCCTGGGTCGGTTCTCCAGAAATTCCAGGAGGGGGAGGACCCCGATTATTTCTTCATCAATTTCGAGAGGGTTGCCACTACAGCTGCATGGCCCCAAGAAAGGTGGAGCCAGTACATCGCCCCTCTCTTGTCTGGAGAACTACAAGCAGCCTATCAAGCAGCCAACCCGGCTGGTACAACCACCTACGAGGAGGTGAAACGGACTATACTCGAACGCCTGGGCTGTGACCAAGAGTACTATAGAACCAAATTTAGAAGAGAAAAATGGGTCGCTGGTGACAATCCGCGTGCCCTGTACTACAGGACCAGAGATCTGGGACATCGCTGGTTGACACCCCAGGTGTCCACGATGGAAGAAGTAACAGAGAAAGTGATCATGGAACAGTATCTGGACGCTCTACCAGCGACTACCCGTTCCTGGGTGAAACAACACCCTAACTTGACCTCTACCACAGCAGTAGAGCTAGCGTGTGCTTTTCACAGATCACCTGAGTTTAAGGCGGGTATATCACGGACCCCTTATGTGTCTCCCAGAAATACACCCAGACCGGAAACAAAAACCCAGACGACTCCCCGCACCCTTTTCAAACCCTTCCAGCCCACCCTGGGCCCCAGCGGACAGGGACCGCAATGTTATCACTGTAGTGAATGGGGCCACATAGCCCGACACTGTCCTCACCGGGCCCCTACAACCGAGCCTATGGAGGTGGGTTACTCAAGGGGGCGGATAATGATGACCGGAAAAAGCTCCCCGCAATACAGGAAGGACGTCCTATTGAACGGAAAAAAACAAAAGGCTCTCCTGGATACCGGGTGCCATGTAACCATAGTAGACCGAGCCCTGATAACCCCTCCACAGATAAAAGAGAACGAACGTGTACGCGTCACCTGTGTACATGGAGACACCAAAACCTATCCCGTAGCTGAAGTCCTTCTGGAGGTATCTAATGATCCACAAGTACGTAGGGTAGGTGTCATACCCTCCCTGCCGGAAGCGGTAATCATAGGCACTGACCACCCCAGGTTCGAGCAATATCTAGACGAAAGGACAAGGGGAGACATGGCTTGGTTATGTGAGGCCCCCTATAATGACAGTGACCTGGACGGAACGGTAGGGAAAGACAGGAAGAGCAAGAACGAAAGAAGAAGAGAGAAGAAGCGATACCAACAGACAACCTGCCATGCTTTTCCTCTCTCCAACACAGGTCCCATCGAACCAGCCCCGGTTAGCTTCCGGTCAGCCCAGAGGGACGACAACACACTCATCCATGCCTGGGAACACGTACGAGAGCCAGAGCCCGATCAGGTAGGGCCCTATTTTTGTATAAAAAGAGGCCTACTGTATAGAGAGGTGAAAGGGGGGGACACCCTAAGACACAGTTGCTAGTGCCCCTTTCTTTCCGTACACACGTGTTACACCTAGCCCACAACCAAACGGGGGGCGGTCATTATGGGAAGGAGAACATGCTAAAATACCTACTAGATAGATTCTACTGGCCAGGGGTGTACGGGGATGTAGCGAAGCATTGCGCGTCCTGTGTGAGGTGCCAATATACGAACCCCGAAGGGATAAAAAAGGCCCCATTATGTTCCTTGCCCATCATCGATGTTCCATTTAAAAGGGTCGGTATGGATCTGGTGGGTCCACTTCCTCCCTCGGCCAGAGGACATAAGTATATTCTGGTCATTGTGGACTATGCGAGTAGATACCCGGAGGCGTTTCCCTTATGTAAGATGACCACCCCTACCATAGCCAGGGCCATGGTATCCTTGTTCTCCCGGGTGGGATTTCCAGCGGAGGTTCTTACAGATCAAGGAACCCCTTTCATGTCCCGCGTAATGGCCCAAGTTTGTGACATTTTGGGTGTTCGCCAGATCCGTACTTCAGTCTACCATCCCCAAACCGATGGCCTTGTGGAGCGTTACAATAAAACCATCAAACAAATGCTACGCAAGGTCATCTCCGAAACAGGGAGGGATTGGGACCAGAAGCTGCCCCTGATCCTCTTTGCCATAAGAATGCATGAGCAAGGATCAACCGGCTTTTCCCCGTTCGAAATACTATTTGGGAGAAAACCCCGAACCCTCCTAGACATGGCAGCGGAACAATGGGAAAGTGAGGAGGAGGAGGGACAACCGCTGACTAAGTACGCAGAAGATTTGAAGTCAGCAGTCGCCAGGATTTGGGGTCTAGTACATGAGAACATGGAAAAAGCTCAACACTTCCAAAAACTGTATTACGATCGGAACAGCCAGTTGAGAGAGTTCAGACAAGGAGATAAGGTACTCCTTTTACTCCCGTCCTCAGACACAAAGCTGTTGACGACATGGCAAGGACCCTATATCATTGAGAAAAAGGTAACACCTGTTACCTACAGTGTACTGCAACCACAGCGGCCTGGGGGAAAACAGATATATCACGTAAACCTGTTAAAGAAATGGAATGACCCGATAGTACCTGATGAAACAGGAGGGTCAGTGCTACACGTGAGGACCGAAAGACCCCTTGAGATCTCAACCATAGACATCCCGGGCTCCCCAAATGAGAAACCCCCAACAGGAGGCATTTTATCCCCAGAACAACAGCCCCAACTACAAGCTATGCTAGAGTACTTTCCCGGTCTTTTTTCCTCCACACCAGGGCTGACCTCGATGGTTCAACACGACATTGTACCCTTGGCTCCAACCGTTATAAAACAGAGACCATATCGCATCCCGGCAGCCCGTAGGGAGGCCGTAGAGAAGGAGGTAACGGCTATGCTACACTCACACATCATAGAACCATCTACAAGCAATTGGTGTTCCCCAATCGTTATAGTACCAAAACCGGACGGTAGTCTTCGTTTTTGTATCGACTTCCGTCAGGTAAACAACATCACAAAATTCGATTCATATCCGATGCCACGGATTGATGAATTAATCGAGCGGTTGGGAAACGCCAAATACATGTCAACCCTGGACCTCACTAAAGGTTATTGGCAGATACCCCTAACGCCTCAAGCCAGAGAAAAAAACGCCTTTGCAACTCCCTCTGGGCTTTATCATTTCAAGGTACTCCCTTTCGGCCTCCATGGGGCACCAGCGACTTTACAGAGATTAATGGATGGTTTATTGAAACCCCATACTGAATGCGCTGCCGCCTATTTAGACGACATAGTCGTATTCAGCCCGAGCTGGACAGAACATCTACAACATCTGGCTGCTGTGTTTACGGCCATCCAAGCCGCCGGTCTCACGATAAACCCAAAGAAATCCCTACTAGTCACTGACTCCATACAGTATCTCGGTTATACGATCCAGAGGGGGCTCATCAAACCTCAAATGAGCAAAATCGAGGCCATCAAAACACTCCCTACTCCCAAAACCAAACGTGACATACGCTCCTTCTTGGGGTTCATCGGCTATTACAGACGGTTTATCCCTAATTTCTCTTCCTTAGCCAGTCCCCTAACCGACCTCCTGACCAAAACCCACCCATCCCGCATAACTGTCTGGAGTGTCTCCCATGAGAAGAGTTTCCAGGACTTAAGGGATGCCATTTGCACAGCACCAGTGTTGCATTGTCCTGAGTTCCACAAACCGTTTGTTTTACGAACCGATGCCTCGGGACTAGGTCTGGGTGCCGTGCTATATCAGCCTGACTCACATGGTGATCTCAAACCCCTTTGTACATTAGTCGGAAGCTTTTTTCCCGGGAGGTGTCCTACTCGACTATCGAAAAGGAGTGTTTGGCCATCAAATGGGCGATTGAGGCTCTTCAGTACTATCTGTTAGGACGTCCATTCACCATGTTAACTGATCACGCCCCGCTCACCTGGCTGGTGAAAAACAAAGACTCCAACCCACGTGTACTAAGATGGTTTTTGGCTTTACAACCCTTCTCGTTTCAGACCATGCATGTCCCAGGTGCCCGACAGATTTGTGCCGACTACTTGTCCAGGAACCCCTCCACTGAATGGCCCCAACGTCCATTCCTGAGGGGGGAGATGTGTAACGAGGAGTTCCACGGGACGGACCGGAAGTGGGATGTGAACGTGCCGAGTTCATCCCCACCGGAAGAGGTCAACGGTCTAGTTGCAGACCAAGCCTTGCGGGAGGAGCCGGTGACGAATGCGGAACTACATCCCACAAAAGGATCGAGAGGGAGAGAGGAGGTGTGCGGCAGCATCGGAGACGGAGAGCAGACGGAGAGTGCAGAGCGGAGAAGGGGAACAGAGGAAGACGGCGGAGGTGCGGAGGAGCCAGCCAAGCAGGAACCAAAGAGCATATCATACACCGCTACCATACCCGGCAGGCTAGAGGAGGGAGAAGACGCCCCGGGTCCCGACGCCGCGGCCCTGGAGACGGGCCGTGTCCAAAGGCGAGTACCTTTTGGGGGATCTTTCTGGTGGGGGTGGTGGGGAGGTCAGGGGAGGTAGGGCACACGGGTGTCCCCTGATAACATACCCGACACCCACCTAACCCTTATCACACGTGTCCATGGTGACGGTAGCACAACCCTAAGTAGCAAGAGCAGGAACTGACCCCAGTTTGTTTGTTTCCTTTCCTGGCCCTACCCACCGGCTACGTGAGGGAGAAACCTGAAAGACCTGCCCACGACGGACCGGGAAACAGAGGATCCTCCACCCCGGACTGATTGAGTTTTCCTATGCATCCTATTTCTTGCAAGAAGCAATAAAAGCATACAAAAGACCCCGATCCCATCGTCCTGTGTTTCCCTTATACCATCCGGCAGCATAGACGGCCACAGTATTATTTTAATTGATCCGGTTTACAGGTTTTATGTGTGCTGCCTATTATATAATACATTTTGCCTAAGTGGTCTGCTTTTGCCATTTCGGTTTTACATAGCCCCAAGTAATACCAATTGATAACCTTGTCTGACTCTTTCCCGGACTGACATCCTGAGCAACTTGGTGGATCCTTCATGTGACCTTTTATGGACTATCTAGAGGTTTTACTTTTCTTAGGTTTGTTTTAATCAAATGGCATTTTATTGCAATGAAATATTGTAAAATGTACTCGATTTTATTTTATGCTTTTGCACTGTGACCTGTATTTTATCATGATTTTACTATTTACCCTGTTCACTTTTATGGTTCTCTTGAGCCAAATAAAGATGTATGACTGACTTCCTTTTTCAGATGATGCAGATGTATCTCTTGGACTAGTCGTCCACCAGAGGTTTTACAGGTGGAACGTAGGGAGTGAGCATTCTAATTTGAATGCATGCACTCTACAGAATGTGGTACATCAAATTGTCTGAACATTGTACCTCACCACAAAAGTGTTGATGAAGTGTTCCTTCACATGAGAGCCCAGAAGTGGACAGGTTGGAACAAGACAATGTTTAGGGGCTGTTGGAGATTCTCAACTACTGCTGGCAGCTGAGGTTCCTGACAGTCTTCAGGCCTCTGAGCCATGAGCCATGAAGACCTCATGGAGATAGCACTTACTGTCCCCACTGATGCACAAATGTGCAATAAGTTTTGCTGTACTAATGATATGGTTTGAAACTATGCTTCTTACCTGAGGAATCTCCATGCAATGCCAGCTGGTCAGACTGTTCCCAACAATTCTTTGCGGCTTGCAGCTCTCATGGAAATGGTGGAACGCTTAATCTGTCTATTTTTCTGGTATAGATGGCAGACAGGGCCAGCTAGAGTCTTTGACACCTTATCTGAAGTATTATTTGTGGTCTTCTAAGTTTAACTTGAGGTCCTTGATTTGTATTGTCATAACATTGAAGCTTTCAACAGTCGAGCAAGACCTCAGCATATACCAGGTCGCCAGCAAACCTTACTTTTGAGAGTCTTCCACATGTAAGAAGGCAGCAGCTGCAAAGTCGCATACGCTCTGTACGACATCTCCAACCACATTCAACCACATTCTCCCCCTCGCACAGATGAGAAATTCTTACCAGTTCATTCCCTTAAAGCTGAAAAGATCTCAGAAGATGACCCGAAGGTTTCCAAGGAAATGCCCACTCTGGCAATAAGCCAGATTCACTGCCTCCCCCTTGCTTCCAGAATGACTTTTTCCACACACTGGACACTCACCAACTCTCTAACTGTCCAACACATATACTATGCAGATTGAATGCTGGTTATTCCTGGACTTTTCACCAACTACAACGTCTCACCTGCACAAAATGGCGCCTGCAGACTTCGAGAAACGGGAAAAACAATGTGGGGAAAAAAGTGGAAAACATCAGTCTTACCGTCACAAACAACTAAAAAAAAACTAATGCACTAAGAGAAAAAGGCAAAACCGACCCTATAGAGATGCGAACAGCAGCTAAGGCTGGCACCGTACTGCACTGCTGAACTCTAAACCGTTTAAAATTAAAATTTTAATTATTATTTTAACTCCAATTTCCGGTTTCGTTTTTTCTTTTGCAGCGAGGAATTTGACAAATGTTTCAATACGCAGAGCTGTGCTCTTAAGCGTTAATTTAGAATCAGACAGGTGTTTGTTTTGCTATTTATTTTTTGGTGTTGGAATGAGTTCTTTTTCAAAAGAGCTCTGATGCCAAGGCGGAGGCAGTCTGGGTCTATAAATATTGACAAAGGTCCCATGATGGCGCACGCACTCGTGAAGAGGAGGAAACAAGCTCTGCGATCAAGTGAGCACCGAAGAGAGTGGCTTTAAAAACGATACTCATTATGAGTGCAAAGCAGACAGTCAGATGGAGATACAGGGCCTGATTTAGATCTTGGCGGACGGGTTACTCCGTCACAACGGTGACGGATATCCTGTCTCCGAAACATAATCCCATTATATCCTATGGGATTTATATTTCGGCGGACGGGCTACCCATCACCGTTATGATGGAGTAAGTCATCTGCCAACATCTAAATCAGGCCCACAGTCTCTTCAGCCTGCTCCGCCAGATGCAGTAGGTTAACATCAATGGCAGCCATCTTTAGTACCAGTTTGGGTGGGCTGCACATGAGAGTGTTCAGGATTAGACCGTGAACAGGTCTGTGTCACAAAAATGTCAGTCTTCAAATGTAGAGAGGGCATTGCATTCTATATTTGGGCTCAGATTTACTAACAGTTTGTCACATGATTAAGCTGCTGAAATAGCCAGGTTCCACCTTCTAGACTTTCACTGGAACCCCTGGTTGATGGCTCTTTGGTGCCTGCTTAAAAGTGTGGAAGGTAGAAAAACCGTTAGCCAGTTATACATTACCATTCCAGCTTCCCATGTTACTAAAGGAACACAGACTTCGAATCCAAAGTTTAGTGACTTTATTACAAAGCCAAGAAAAGTTGAACATACAAACACCTCAAGGCGAGGGTGTAAAAATACATGGGCACTAATACGAAGCCAACTCTACGAGCGAAATTTGGAGAGTGCAACATGCACAGGACGACCAATTCCAATATCATTACACAAAAGATTACTGCACCAGCATCAATAGTTCTCTTCATTGGAGGTTTGTGAGTAAAACACATTAGTCTGTCCCTACACTACCACTATCGTGACATCCCTACTTAGCTTCCCCCAGGCAAGCTCAGGAACAGGTGTCAGAACGTGATGGCTTCCTAAGAAGTGCACTCACGTGGAATGGGTCAAGAAGCATAAAGCTACAGAGCTCGTTCTAAGATGCTTTCTCCTCTCCAGATTCTGCAAAAGTCCCCCGGACTCTGTCCCTAACCCAAACACAAACATCATCGGACACACCCATCTTCATATCACCCGCTCATCCCATCCAGCTGGACACCTCCTCGCAGGTAACTTTCCATGCAGTAATGGTGCTCCCAGGCCCTTGCTCGATGACCTTGATTCCCAGACCTTCTCCAGTGAGAAAGAACACCGTCCCACATTATCAGTACCCTTTTGTTCAAATGTATCCTCTCCTCCCTAAGCCTAGCTCCTAACACAAAAGCGTTATTCTAACTAACAAAGATGAATTTCTCCACCTGCAACAGAAACGTAAGAAAGAGCAAATGCTGCACACACATAAATCTACTAGCGACTCATCTAGAGAGAGCCAGGGAGAAATACACTTGAGGCCTACGAAATTCGACTAACATAAGAAACAACATATAATTTCATTAAGCACACGTATACATTCAAGTTATTGCTGGGCATCTTTATATCAATACGTTATATAGCAGACAAATTTGTTCTCATTAGTCAAATATAAAACTCAGAACATTAAAACTTCATTGAATAGCACATGATTACATTATTGATTTCTCCACGTTGTACAAATCCATGACTATCACTTCACTTTACATGTTTTTACATTACACATTCTAACACGACAAAAGATCATGTGGGTGGGTGTGAACTACTCATGATTATAATGCACCCCTACAAATGAAAGAGCACAATCATGCTCTATCATTGCACAAAATGTTAGTTGGTATTTACTAAGCCACGCAAGGGCTGCGTTGCTTTGTCTTTTGTGGCTTGTTAAAGAAAAGAAAATGCAATGCAGCCCCTGGCACTGCTTTGCATTACACGGCATCTGGGAGGCGTTCCATGGTTGGAGTAAGCGCGTTCTCGTGCATCTACCCATGGATTTTGGTGTATTCCCAAATGCTACGCCTTCCCCAGTGAGAGGGAAGAAGAAGAAATATCTTTATTTCTCTTCGTTAAGTCCTCTTTCCAAGCGAGTGGCATTCTGCATCACACATAGAAAGAGGAAATCGCCTTACAAGATTGCTTTTGTGCAGGAAGATATATCTTCCTGCGCAAAAAACCCTGCCCATAACGCAGGCACGCTTGCAGCATGGCGCAAGGGTACCTGAATTGGTGATAGCCTCCCACAAGTACGCCACTGCTAGAAGGGAGCTGAATAGCACCATTTCTTAGAAGATACGGTCTCTGCCGTTCACGCAACGCAGCGCAGCAATTTTACTTGCTGCCCTGCATGCCGTTGATTTTTGTTAAATATGCCCTTTGGTTTTACAACACCCAAAGCCAGCTATTTACAACTAAATGTGTACAAAGAGACAACATTTAAAGTAGATCCATGCGAAGGGTGCTGGGGACACATGAAACGACACTGGTGATGAACACTGGAGCAATCATGATTCAGTTAAACTTATCCATCCAACAGGAATAAGCGTTAAGGTGTTCTACAAACATATCTTATGATAGAGGCCCATTAAAGTCTAAAATGATAGAACAGTGAGAAGGAGAAATATTGATATCGTCCTTTAGTTCTGTTTAGATCAAGGACCAGACAGTTCAAGAAGGTAACAGGTAAAGGTAAAGCCCACTTCATTCTGTGTCCTAGGAAATCTCCATCTCCTCACCTCACCTCACAGTGCGGAGTGCTTGTAGTAAAGACGTCCAAAGTTTAATTAAAGACTCTCTCTGGACGACAAAGCTGCCAGGAGCCAAAGGAAGATGCCTTGTTTTTGACTTGTTGCAGGACTTAGTGCGTCCCTCCTGATGATGGTTTTTCTATGCACATTTTTCTCTTGGTGAAGGTGGCCAAAGATGAGGTCTGATGAAATACCATCATCCTCAGATGAAGGCTTGTGGTGAAGAACTCTTATAATGTAGATTTTTTTTGGGTGAGACTAGGATGAAAAATTCTTGGATAAACCTTTCCTGCCACCTATTTATCTATATGCTGCTGAAATATGATGTTTGACATTAAATTGTCCTACAGATAGAGGTTTAATTTGCAAGCATGGCTGTCAGCCTTACTCATGGTACAGGAAGTTAGCATGGGTTAATTACGAACCGAAGGCACCTAGTCCTGGGCTATAGTTTACCAGAGCCTATCCTGGTAGAGTTAAAAAATAATGATTTTCTGGGCATCATTAAAGAGCGTTTAGATTCTATTAAAGACGAGATGAGCATTATGCATTGCCAATCTTTACTACTCATCAATAGCAAACAAATAAACAACTATGATATTTCTTGAAAAAACACTATAACTCGCATGAGTACTGTAGTAGGTATAAACAAAATACCCCTCCAATAGCCTTCCTCACACAGTCTGTACTTTACTGGCGATGAACTCTACGTCTTCCTCTTGTTTTTGATGCGAAGACTCTTAAGTGTTACAGCAAACAAATGATGGACGGAATGCTGGCAATGCAAACATTCTCCCCCAGTCAAAAGATCTGGGTTAAATCCATCGTTCTTTTGCCCACTACGCCACCCCAGTTTGGACCCAGCCATATGCAAATCAGTCTTGACCCTGTGCCCCATGGGAACAGTCCAGACCGAACTGCCAGGCCAGGTCCTCCCTGGACCGGAAACAAGCATCCTGGGACCGGTTTCAGGGTATGTCACCCTTCTTCAGCCAGGCTAGCTTGAATCCAGTGGCACAGTGAGCAAGGGACCCACGTCTGGGCATACCCATCCCACTTAGGGCGAAAAGTGTTACAGCAAACAAATGATGGACGGAATGCTGGCAATGCAAACATTCTCCCCAGTCAAAAGATCTGGGTTAAATCCATCGTTCTTTTGCCCACTACGCCACCCCAGTTTGGACCCAGCCATATGCAAATCAGTCTTGACCCTGTGCCCCATGGGAACAGTCCAGACCGAACTGCCAGGCCAGGTCCTCCCTGGATCGGAAACAAGCATCCTGGGACCGGTTTCAGGGTATGTCACCCTTCTTCAGCCAGGCTAGCTTGAATCCAGTGGCACAGTGAGCAAGGGACCCACGTCTGGGCATACCCATCCCACTTAGAGCGAAAAGTGTTACAGCAAACAAATGATGGACGGAATGCTGGCAATGCAAACATTCTCCCCCAGTCAAAAGATCTGGGTTAAATCCATCGTTCTTTTGCCCACTCCGCCACCCCAGTTTGGACCCAGCCATATGCAAATCAGTCTTGACCCTGTGCCCCATGGGAACAGTCCAGACCGAACTGCCAGGCCAGGTCCTCCCTGGACCGGAAACAAGCATCCTGGGACCGGTTTCAGGGTATGTCACCCTTCTTCAGCCAGGCTAGCTTGAATCCAGTGGCACAGTGAGCAAGGGACCCACGTCTGGGCATACCCATCCCACTTAGGGCGAAAAGTGTTACAGCAAACAAATGATGGACGGAATGCTGGCAATGCAAACATTCTCCCCCAGTCAAAAGATCTGGGTTAAATCCATCGTTCTTTTGCCCACTACGCCACCCCAGTTTGGACCCAGCCATATGCAAATCAGTCTTGACCCTGTGCCCCATGGGAACAGTCCAGACCAAACTGCCAGGCCAGGTCCTCCCTGGACCGGAAACAAGCATCCTGGGAGCGGTTTCAGGGTATGTCACCCTTCTTCAGCCAGGCTAGCTTGAATCCAGTGGCACAGTGAGCAAGGGACCCACGTCTGGGCATACCCATCCCACTTAGAGCGAAAAGTGTTACAGCAAACAAATGATGGACGGAATGCTGGCAATGCAAACATTCTCCCCCAGTCAAAAGATCTGGGTTAAATCCATCGTTCTTTTGCCCACTACGCCACCCCAGTTTGGACCCAGCCATATGCAAATCAGTCTTGACCCTGTGCCCCATGGGAACAGTCCAGACCGAACTGCCAGGCCAGGTCCTCCCTGGATCGGAAACAAGCATCCTGGGACCGGTTTCAGGGTATGTCACCCTTCTTCAGCCAGGCTAGCTTGAATCCAGTGGCACAGTGAGCAAGGGACCCACGTCTGGGCATACCCATCCCACTTAGGGCGAAAAGTGTTACAGCAAACAAATGATGGACGGAATGCTGGCAATGCAAACATTCTCCCCCAGTCAAAAGATCTGGGTTAAATCAATCGTTCTTTTGCCCACTACGCCACCCCAGTTTGGACCCAGCCATATGCAAATCAGTCTTGACCCTGTGCCCCATGGGAACAGTCCAGACCGAACTGCCAGGCCAGGTCCTCCCTGGACCGGAAACAAGCATCCTGGGACCGGTTTCAGGGTATGTCACCCTTCTTCAGCCAGGCTAGCTTGAATCCAGTGGCACAGTGAGCAAGGGACCCAAGTCTGGGCATACCCATCCCACTTAGGGCGAAAAGTGTTACAGCAAACAAATGATGGACGGAATGCTGGCAATGCAAACATTCTCCCCCAGTCAAAAGATCTGGGTTAAATCCATCGTTCTTTTGCCCACTACGCCACCCCAGTTTGGACCCAGCCATATGCAAATCAGTCTTGACCCTGTGCCCCATGGGAACAGTCCAGACTCTTAATGGCACAAATACTCTTACTTCTTCTTGTTTGAATCAAACCATATTTTTAAACAACTATGAATTCCTTCATCTGGGATCCAGTCCCTTTAGCCAGTGTGTTTCCTCCGTCTTCTGTTCTTCATCTAGGAAGAAACAATCCCAAAATTATCATCTGGGAGTGAAGACAGAAGAACTATCACACAGTATGGCCAAAACGAGGCAATGTAATAATATTCATCATAAACATGTCAATCATATAAAGACTGATCGGTAATCAAGATAAATACATACACAGTTTCCTATTACAACCCAAAGAAGCCAGTGACTTTGATATAAGCATCTCTCTCCTCTTATGTCGGGCAGGACAATACCCACCTCGGTGCCTTTAATGGAATCTTGTAGTCATAGCCCCTTGAAAGGATGTGGTCCGTCGGCTAGATTGCCGACTTTGGTGCTAGAAACCAAGGTTCGAGCCTCGGGGTCGCGTCAACATCCTGTGATTCTGGGCAAATCACTTAATCTCCCCGTTCCTGAATGTGTAACGTAACCGGTGCTCATGTAAAGCGCTCCAATACCTTTGGGTCGAGTTTGTGCTATATAAAATCTGCATAAAAAAAAAAAAGTATGAGCACCAAAGCTTGACACATCCACTGCAGTATGTTGCATCACTCAGTTTACCAACTGAGCTAGGATGGGTGAACGTACCACCTATTAAGGTGGTTTCAGAGCTATGAGTAACTGTCTCATGCGATCAGTCGAATATCTCTGTTTCTTTTCTCATGCTCCCTTAATCATCGCTGCTCACATAGCTTGGGTCAGGTCAATGCTGTCTCCTCAGCCTGCTTCCACACTCTCCGGATGCTCCGCAGAATCTTCAAGTGGCTACCCACCCACACCAGGAAAACGGTGACACAGACTCTCATCACCGCCGGCTGGACTACGGCAATAAACTTTATGCAGGCACCACCAACTAACTCATGAGAAGACTCTAGATGGTCCAGACGCAGCAGCCAGACTGATCCTCAACCTGCCCAAGAGAACCCACATCACCCAGCACCTGAAAGGCCTCCACTGGCTCTCCATCCAGAAAGATGGCAATTCAAGCTACTTACCTACACCTACAAAGCCCTCCAAGACCACGGACCTGTCTACATGAACCACTGCCGGAATTTTCACCTACCCCCCCTCAGGAACCTCCACATCACTTACCTCGCCCTAGCACAGATACCGTGCATCCACCACTATCACACCGGTGGACACTCCTTCTCCCACCTTGCTGCCAAGTCCTGGAGCACCCTTCCCCTCCACCTCGCACGTCACCATTGCTGACAGACATTCAGAAAGGGACTCAAGACCTGGCTCTTCGACTAATACATGCAGCACAGCGCCTGGATGCCCTTAGGTATAAGCAGCACTTTATAAGTACTAGTTGATTGATTGGGTTCTTGGAAGAAAGCAGGGTTCAACATGACTCTATAATTGTCAAAATATGATACATGTGACCCTTTCGGTGTAAAAGACCTTAACACCACATCGAGTGCTCTAACGTCCAACACTCTCCTGCATAAAAAACACTCACAAGCATAAGAGCATTGTCAATTTTCCTCAAATTTCCTTCATAGTGAACATTGTCAGACCATACTAAAAAGGCTAAAAATATTTGAGACTCATCATGGTTCTGGAGGACACTGCGGTCTGGATGCTGCAGTCTCACTGCTTTCAGTAACCTGCAAACTAAGGGCCTCATTACAATGGCGGGCGAACTTAAGTCCGTCTGCCATCGTCTCGGAATGGAGACTGGCCGCCCATGAGGTGACCTACCCACACTCTGAATTACAATGCGACCACCACCACGGTGGTCGCATTGCCTATATCTTGTAATGCGGCGGGAATGCGGTCAGCAGCCCCTGCAGCAATTCAAAAAATAGGGTGTTTACATATCCCTGCACTACGTGGCAGCCACCATGCGGTGCCTGCCACTTGGTACAGGGATATGTAGGGTGGGCACCATAGGTGCCCCCCCAGGGCCCATGTACCAGCCCCAAGGGGTAAGGGGGGCCCACTACGGGCCCCCAAATCCGTTTCCGCCAGCTGTTTCACGGCGGATTGACCGCTGCAGAACGTCCAGCGAAAAGGGATATTGTAATCCCCATGGCAGTGCCTGACATGCACCGCCGCCATTCTGGGGATGGAGGGTGGTCCACCAGGCAGTCTGAATGCTTCGGACTGTCGGGACCGTGTCGGTCAGTCTTTCCAACGGCCACCGATCCGACTGGCATGGTAATGCGTCGGTCAGATCGGCCCTTACGGATGGCGGAGAGACCGCCACTGACTGTCTGTCGGTGGCGGTCTCCCCGCCATCCTAATCAGGCCCTAAGTGCTGTTACCAACGTGGGCTCCCTCAACATAGACAAGACCCACAGAGAAGGCCGACCTGTATGTAGTTATTGTTCAGTAAGCCTTATGTTCCTGAGTCAGCTCTAATAAAAGAAAGCAGGATGAAGAGAGGTGCAACCCCCATTCAGAACACCAATCAGACCACCTAGACCAGGCTGTCTTGTAACTCTTGAAAGTACCTGGGACCAAGGATACTATAGGGAGTGATTCAGCATGCAATGAAAGACCTCCAGAATGCAAACTGCTACTCGGCCTAGTCCTTCCGGGGTCCACAGGGATGCCTGTTTCCCTGGCCTGTAACACCAATTCTAAAATTTTTGCTAAAGACCCACTAACATCCGGCAGGTGGTCTTTGCAACCACTCCATCTCCTTTTTTGGGGTACACAGCATACTTTGACATAAACGTCAATAGTTTTACATCCACTTCCGAAGTGACCCCCACCTTATCTGCAATATCTGATGAGGGCACTGTACCCTAAGTTAATTTCCTACCTCCTTGTACCAAGGTTTATTAAGATTGTTAAAGATTTATTGGGCTATCTTTTCTGAGAAAGAATCTAATCTGAGGGCCTTGAGTGGATAATGTGTTCAGCGATAAAGTCTCTTTCTTCTCCCGAGCCTTCTTACCTGCTCTCCTAGGAGACCATCATATGGGATACCATTAGGGTATCAAACTTCTAGTGCTTTGGCTGAAGTGAACCATCCCATATGAACTCACTGTCTATGGGCATGAAAGATGGCCAGACTGGCTGTACCAGGCATCGGGCGTTACCCCGGGAGGCCCCGGGGGGGCCGGTTTTGTTACTGGGGGCCAGTTTTGTGGCAGTGCTGCAATATCAGCCCCCAGTAACAAAAGGAGCAAGCACTCATAATCCATTCACTTTAGTTTCCAGCCTCCTGGAGCCAGCCAGTGCTTCACCTTCACACTTGCCCCCCCCCAAACTCCCTAGTAGTGGCCAGGCTCGCTCACCTATGCACCGTGCGGGCTGGTGGGAAAAAATTGCCAGGGCGCAAAGGTTTCCTAGTCCGGGCCTGGCATGAAAGCTACATCCTGATCATCATCCGTGCCATCTGTGCCACTGTGTTGCCAGTGTTTCACTTGTGTCGCTGGAATTTCCCTCCTCCTGTGGAAAATTCGGTACTGATTTGCATAAGTCAGGCCCTTGTCTAGAGTGGCATCGTGGGGGAAAAACAATGGGCTGAAATGTGGCCCGAGTGATTGCCAGTGGCTGAGATTAATTCAAGCATTCTATGACTCAGCTTGTTGTTGTTGCAGTCGATGCTCAAAGGGTGACGGGTACACCCTGACATGGGTCCTCGGCTCACTTGTGCGTAGGACTCAAGCTACGCCCTACTGACAAGCCCCAAATAGGATGAAACCAGTCTGGGTTCCTTGTGGTCCTTTCTGGAGAGGGCCTCGCCTGGCAGTTTGGGACGGACTGTTCCCAGGAGGAGCAGGGTCAGTACTAATTTGCATAAACTGGGCCTTTGACTGGCATGTTACCGAGGGTTACCGAGGGTTAAAAATGAGAGACTGGAATGCAGGCCCCAGCAATTGCCAGTGGCTGAGATTAATTCAAGCATTCCATCCATCACCTTGCTATTGTTACTTATACAGAGCAAAAGGAATGGTGCTATTGTGCAGCCAATTTCAACATAATTATGCATATAAATCTCTTTTCCATATAATCCACCATCAGCTGTATAGTTTGCAGATTTTAACAAAAATAAGTTGTTTCTAGGTCAAACGGGTCCAATGTTACTAAAAAAATGAATAGAGCACCATGCTCTGTAGGACGTTGACAGACACTTTGCAAAGGTTAACTGGTCACCTTTCAGGTGGTGATCGCTGTATTCAGTTGTTAAACTAGTACTAATAAGGTGAAATATCTGTCCAGAAAGTTTTTATATGTGTCACAGTGACAACATATAAAAATAATATTGCACCGAATGTGCCATATTATGCCACATAATTTGCCTTTTATTGCCAAATAAAGTAGTCATCTCTGTCGAATAGTGTAGCACTCCGATGTTGCAAAAAGTCCTTGGCCCTGGTCACGTATCACCAGGGAGATGGTTTAACGGTTGTGAGTCGAGGCCTTAGTACGCATTTCCTAACGAAGACCCGCTGGTGATTGGGAACTTATATTTCAGCTTTTTAATTCCAGAAACCTGAAACCTATTTTGCAGGCCTAACTCAGGCACATGTATAATGTCCAGCTACAGCAACATTGATTTTTCTTAATAATGCTGCTAAACTACATACCAAAAAGTAGTACTTTTTGCATATATTATCCACTAGAGAAAGAGATTTTAAGAACCTTTTGAGTACAGCTATTTAAAACTGAGAAAATAATATTTGTAATGCAAAAACAAAAACATTAGGAATAAACACAGTAGGGCCAAGTGAATAAAATGAGCAGCTGAAACCACAACAGCACTGCTAAATTTAAACACCCACGTTTATTTATGCATTTTTATATAGCACATACTTTACCCGAAAGTGTCAGAGCGCTTTACAAGAGAACCAGTTGCATTACATAAGGACATCAGAGTACATGGATTACATACAAGATACAAAACAGATACGTGCATCTAAACACAAAAAAATTGATGTAATCTGCTAATATTGGCAGGAAGTGAGCACAAACAGTATTGGCGGGTAGTGAGTGCAAAGAATATAGAAATAGCATAATGATATTATATAGCATAGCATTATCATATACAAAGGTAACAGTATATACAGAGAGTAGACAAAGGACAGTATATGAAATGATATACGACAGAAGTATATGATCCATTTTTCGACAGATGGTGGACCTACAGACATGGCAGTCCTTTTGTCTGCAGCCATCAGGGACTGTGCCTCGCACGCCTACATTATTTGCGTTGTGTCAGACACACATTACAAAAGACCCTCCAGAAGGAGTAGACCTTCAGCATTTATTTTCCCTTACTGTAAGGGAGAGTCTCCAAAATGGCTGTCTATTGCCGGATAGATAGTCGTACTCCTACCCCAGTTGGGGTATGTCCAGGTTGGAGTGGGCAGGGAGGGGGAAAGACTGTGTGAACAATGATGGCCGACGCCATCCAGTGTTGCAGTCTGTTTTCGCTGTCAGCGATGGCAAGATCTTCGGTAAATGGTGTAGGGGGCCGAGGCCCCCCTCCCCTGTGGTGCAGGAGTGGCGAAGGCACCTGTGTGCAGGGGCGCCCCTGGCTGATCCCTAAAGCCATCAGCAAAGAGGCAGGGGTGTCCTGTGCCACCGAGCTCCATGGCAGCCAAAGGTCCGACTGGGGGCCGTGGATGCCACTGCAGTCGGGACCAGCATGCACAGTGGACCCAGGGAGATCTCTACCTCCCCCCCCCTCAGCCACCGCGATCCCCCAGAGGACCTTGGTCAATCCCAGCCGCTGCAGTCATTGTTGAGATGGGGCCCCAGATTGCCCCGGGCTGCAAGACTCGGCCGCAACTCCCAAGTCCCATGGAGGGCACACTCCGGAAACACCCTCCATCCTGTATGTTCCCTCCCAAGCCTCTCCAAGGTCGGGCAGAGGCATGGTGGCAGGGCATCACAGGGACCCACGCCAGAAGTGATCCCTTGCCACAGGAGCACCCCTGCCCCGGGAGCATCCCGAGGCTGCTCCTTCTTAGTCGGCCATCTTATAAAACGCTGGCTTGCTGCCCGCAATCCTGAAGCCGTACTAGCTTTTAAAAAGGAGGTGCAGACACACATTGCCCTCCTCCACAGGACCTATACAAGTTTTATGCCTGAGTGAAGTGTCATTTTGCCGTTCCTGGGCCAGAACTGGGCTCTCATTAGTTGCAGGTAGGGAGAGCTGGTGCCTCCTGCTGGTGGTCTAGTACCTAGCTCTAGAATCCTTCTAAATCCAGTTGGCAAATCATCTCAGATTCTTTTTTCCACACCTGACCTAATACACTATTAGCTTCCTACAATCCAGCATCCAGTGAGGCATTTAAATATATGAAATGACCTCTAATTCCTCTAAGGAGGTCTTTGCTATTGTGAAGAAGTTCATAGGCTCTAGCCCCAAAGCCCCCCTACTACGTCCTAACCCCACGAGATGCAATGAATTAGCTCACTATTTTCCTGATAAAGTTAGCCAAATGTATTCCTCCTTCCCTGATAGGACACTTTCAATCCATAGCGAGAGCACTTTGGTTTCCCATCACACAGACGAGACTGCAGGGAAGGGGTTGGCCAAGTTCCACCTCTTCACCTTGGCTGATCTTGCTAAAGTAGCCAGTGCTATTAAATCGGCTCCCCAAGGGATCAGGTCCAGCCTCATATTCTCAAAGCCGCCTCAGATGTCACTTTTCCAGCTTCTAAATCTGTCCAACTCTACATCTAGCGCCCCCTCTCCCTGGAAACATGTGATAGTGAAACCGCTGCTTAAAAAAGACTTGCAAGATATCTCTTAAGGTTGTAGCCAATAACCTCCTATATGTCTTCCAAGCCGGCTTTCAATCTCTTCACATCACTGAGACTGCCCTGTTGGCAGTCTCAGAAGATCTTAAGAGGACCCTGAATTGGGGTGGCGTAGCTTCAGTCATTCTACTTCATCTAAGCGCAGCTTTTGACACAGTCTCCCATTCCCTACTACACAGCTGTGGATTAGAAAAGACATGGCTTTTAGCTGGTTTACTTCTTTCTTAGAAAATCACTCTTTTCAGGGTTCAGGACGACCTATCTGAGTCCTTATTTACCGACTGTAGAGTTCCTCAGGGCTCATCTCTACGTCCGACTCTTTTTAATATTTACGTACGCCCGCTTGCAGATCTAGTGGAATCCTTTGGCTTCACGTTGCTTTCGTATGCCGATGACACCAAGCTGGTTCTCTCTCTTTCACACATCCAAGGGGTTCCTCCATCCAGCTGAGAAGCTGTCTGTTGGCCGTATCCAGCTGGATGAGAAAGAACCATTACATCTCAATGGAGTAGGGAAAAGACTGAACTCCTTGTAATAGGACACCAGCCCCAGCTTTGGGCCCCCAACTGGTGGCCGAAGGATCTTGGCTCTTTTCCCCAGGTCAAGCCGATGATAAAAAAAACTTGGAGTGTGGAAAGATGCAGATCGGAACATAGAAGCTCAGGTCAACAAACTGACTGGTTGTTGTTTTGACCTGATGAGATGCCTTGTGGAAAACTAGCTGCAATGGTTGTTAGCATCAGCTGAAGCCATTTTGTTTGTGGCAGCCATTTTAGTTAGCCATGTGCTCGCCATGTGCTTTCTCCCTCTTCACTGTTGCCTGCTCTTGTATTTCACTTGAGTCAGGAACTATAATTAACTCCTTCAGTACTGAGCCAGAGCACTGCACATGCTCAGAAAGGTCTAGCTGCTAGAATGCACCTGCTCTTAGAGTAACTGTCAGGCTATTTTAACTAATATTAGCAATATTGTAAACCCTCCCACTCTGTTGACTAAACAATTCTTATGTATCCTTATATGTAACTAGTTATTCATGTGTACACTTGTACCGCCTCTTTATGAGTCTACATGCTAACTCAGCGGTAAACTGGGCATAAAAGGCCCAGGATCTTTGTACTCCTTAGACTGTCTCCTACAGTGGCCTGCGGGTACTGTATTGACACAGTCTCCCTCATGTGAGGTTAATAAAGTTGATATTTTGATATTCCAGCTTCCGTGCCAATCTCTTCTTTGTTGGTTTAAGGACCAGGTGCATCAGTGAACCCCTAGAAAGGTTTTTTCTTCTACAGCCTCACAAAGTTTCTTTGCACTTTGCCCATTTCCACTCAGAAATCGGTAGTCCAAGCAGCCATCATGTCCCCCCTACAAATTGGCGCCCAACGTGGACCTCATCGGAGAAGCGGCTATCCAAGGGAGTGGTCTTGACGGAAGACAGGAATCTACTGAGGAGGTACCCTGCATGAGGAGACCCTTTGTCTTTGCAGACCAACGTATTTTCCGGTTTTCCCGATCTGACCCTCCAGGTGTTGGCCGCTCCCGACTGAGATCTTCTTTGGTGTGAGTATTTTCAAATGACCGTTAGGTCACTCAGAACTTGGCAGGTGGAGGTTGGAGACTTTGGTTTGGTAAGGTTGCTGTAGCAACACTTTTGTTTGGATTAGCTTAGCCAAGATTTTGGTTTGTTTGTTTGTTTGCTGCAGCAAATGAAGACAGGTAATGAGGAGACTTTTCTCTAACTTTGAAAACTTGAACGGCACAAATTGTGTTAAGTGTCACTTGGAGTATAATATTATATATGCTATAATATTTTTGGCATGCCTGCTCCTAGCACACTTCGTAGAAAGTGTTGCTGTCTTGGAGGTACCAATATGGATTTAGGAAGTACTCAGCTGACTCCCTAAGAGGGATACCTAAATGGGTTTAGGTATATTAAAAAATGGTATTTCTTCCATGATGACTAGTACACCATGGAACAAAAATATATATATAAAGAAGGATCCTGATCTGCCAGCCCAACTGGTAATTTGGTGTATTATTGGAAAAGGCCTGAGGCGCGAGCCTGTCTTTTTGAACATGGCAGTCTTTTGGCTGTCTATTTGTCTTGGTGTAATCTCTGTACCTTTTTTTTTAGAGTCCTTTCGTTTGTAAATATGACTTACAATTGGTATTTACAAATGGTTTGGTTTGAGTAGTCTGTGGGCTGTCTCTTGCTTTTGTCTTAAGTGTTGATTTGTGGGTTAATTGTTTTTTTTGAGTGTCCCTGTGGTTGTGGATTGACACCGGTGGTGATGTTTGAAAGTACTTGTTTCAGTAAGAAGTGACTATGTTTTTTGTGTGAGAATGGCTTGCTTTAATAAGCAGTGTTGTGTGCTCTGAGTGTGTGACCCCCTTCTTGAAAATGTCTGGAATGAGCTCAATTTGGTTTTTTGTCGTCATTCTGTTATGCAAATGTCATTGAAAGAACTACATTTTAAAAATTCAAGGAATGAATTATGTAACATATGCTAAATTGCTGCACGCTACCATTAGAAGTAAAACAGTAACAGACTATAAATGTGTAAATATTGCCACAATGGTAAAAAAACATTACAATTAACCCTCAATAGGAAAAAATAGGCCTCATAGAAAGAAAAAAAAAACGAATTTGTGTGCTTTGAAACTAGGACTTAATACCAAATGTTACAGCATTATCCTTAGGTATTAATATTAAAAGGCATTCACATCATCTGAGTAAATTGGTTGCTGCTGAAATAAACGCGCCTTTTTTTCACATTACAAGACGATAGATTTGTGCCGGCTTGGAATGCCTGTGTTTTAAATAGTCTGCACCGTGCTCAAATTTCTAGCACCAGAAAAAGAGCTTTTAAAACAGCTGTTCAAAGCTGTCTGTACCGAAGGAAGCTGTCTGTCCAAACAGACGGAGATCAAACTTTTTCAGGACATTACAATACAGCAAAGGGTTTTTCTCCAGAAAAAGAGGTGGAAATTGAGGCTTGCTGGTCGTAAAAACACAGCTGAGTAAACAACACATGGCTATGCTCGGCCACAAGCTACAAATCCAGCACGTGCGTTAAAGACTACTGATTTTAAAAGTTACAAATACAGCTTCATTATTTTGGATAAAATAGAAAGGATTAAAAGCAGGGATTTTCTTTCTTGTTGCTTTTCTCAATAAGCATATCTATAGTTCTGATGGTAAATAATTACTGCCCTTTAAAAAGTGCAACAAAGTATTTTATGTTTCAGTACAGCTTCTGTGCTTAGTGTTATAAATACATGCATTTAAAGGCAAAAGGAAAGGAATGAGGCTTGCTTTTCATATGTGGAAACATCAAAAGGGTTAGTGATCATTATTAAAAAAAATAATTATATGAAAAAAATTTATTAAAAATAATTGCACTAAAATCGTTTTTGCATTTTTCAATGTCTAATAATCCTACTATGACAAATATATAAGCTCCTAGCATCAAAGTTGAATTTGAGCAGCACTTTACCACAATGTGGGGAGTGAAATGTGAAATTTCACTTTACCCAGGCATATAAAAACTTATTTTATAAGGGTGTACGTTATACATTTCTGACCTCCCACCTCTGGGATATCTAGGGGAGACCCTGGGGGTCCCTAATATGCTAAAACATTGTAGTTTATTCATTTTTAAGTGCCCCTACCACCAAAGTCGAGTCTGGGCACAATTTACTTTTTAAAAGCAGTCCTGGCACCCAGGGCTGTTTTCAAACTGATCTTAGGTTTCAGCGGTGCACACATGCAATTGCAGAACAAGTAGCTGGCCTCTAAACTGCTAGAAAGCACATCACACACTGCACACAAATAAAAATTAGTATAAAATAAGACAGCAACAAGTGCATCTTACCTTTAAAATTATTAGCTCACAGGCACGGAACTGGACTGCTTTTCAGCTGTGCTTCTCCAGAGTTACTTTGAATTGGAAAGACTGCATGGAATAGCCTTACTGACAGGGGACAACAGGTTTAAGGGGCAGAGGTCGAGTTCTGTATTTAGCAGACCAGCAAAATGCCCACGTAGGAGGGGTTTTTCTAATAGGGTTGCTTTGGCATTTCGACCTTGGAAAAGATTCTGAAGGAAGGGATGACAGCGCAAAGAGAAAGAGAAGCTTTGCTTATTATTTTTGGCAAAAGACCAGGCAGGTTTTGCGCAGTCATAAGAAGCAAAGGAAAGGCAGTAACATATGTGGGCCCTGTGTAGAGCATAGCTCTGCCATGTATATAGAAATAATGCTTATAGTTTAAAGATTACTGTGCAAGGGCTACAATAAGGAGGCAATGAAATTCAGTTTTGCCTTCATGCGCCCTCATGTTACACTAGTACAATTGCTAAAGGAATTGGTAGTTGGTTATTAATGTTTTCTAGCTAGCTCAAATGTGCTATTTACCTCCTACAAGTTTGTTTGTGCCCAGCTGCCAAAAATAGGGGTAAATAGTGTCGACAGAAGGTCACCTGTTTCAGGTTACCTGCTGTCGAATGAGGGGAAGAGATTAGGGAGATTAGCTCCTGGCCAAATTAAGGGTAACTAAAATTAAGTAATACATTGTCATTTTTCTTGATTTATATGCTCTCTCTCTCTCTCTTTTTCTCACTCTCTCTTGAGCCTGTCTAAGTTGTCTAGGAACGGCCATGAGACGTTTAATTGACTATTTAGTAATACTGTTTTAAAATTGTTAAGATTAATAAAATGAATAAAAAATACGCCATGTTACTGCCCATCCTGTCTGATGACATTATGAAAGGATGAGTAGTCTAGATTGATGTTCCCTTATTTGATCTTTAAAGGGGAACTATATGTGGGTAGTTTTTGTTCTAAAATTCTCAGGTGATAACACCATTATTGTTTGTTATTTTTATGCTCCATACAGTTTTGCAAAGGCATTATTAGTCTCTTATTAGTCTGTGTAATTGAGCTGACAGGATCCCTGTTAAATTAGCAGTTTTAGATTTTCCTGCCGCGCCTATAACATGAGAGCATGGTCCTAAGCGTAAAATGTAGGTGTTTTTACGTAAGAAAAATCATTTTAGAAGTGTCTGCAGTCCTGTATAAGTAGTGAAAGGTTATAACTTATGAAACACAAGCTTGTTAAGACAAGAAGCACAAACGAATGCTTGTTCTAAAAATTCCCTTTCTTGAGGTTCTTCAGATGAATAAAATAGGAATACATAAATGTAAGGATTTAGAGTATGTCCGTATTGTTTTTCTTTTTCCCTCAGAATTTAGTAAATAAACATAGACTTCCTTGGCTGCTTCACATAGTGTAACGTTTTACTCTTGTCAGTTCACCAAAAGTTCCTTTTATACTCGCTAATGGGTCCAGGGTTGTTTTTTACTCTCAGATAGATGAAGTGGTTCTTGGGTGCCTTGCTAATGTATGGGGCGCCCCAAGCTAAAAAAAGAAGGTATTTGGAAATAGACTATCCTCTCTGCTTGATAGATTATTTGTATGCCTTGTCTAAAGATTTTTTGTTCTGTCCATCAATAGATATCTGCTGCCCTACAACCATTGCCAGAGGGGCCCGGACATCAGATTCAGCTTGGGGAGTTAGCACTGATCCAGCTTGGAGTCAAGGTAAAGGGAACCAGCACAGGCATTGCTGGCAACTAGGACCTCAGTGAAGGTAGAAGGCTGGAAGCACTGGGCCTATGAAATGGTGAAGTGTGTACCCCTGCTACTGTCTTGGACGAAAGACGGGGTCACAAATCAGGATGGAGAATTCTTTGTGTGGATCCAGTTTTTGATGCCCAGCTGAGAGAGTCACAGACCGACAAGGACGGCAAGGAGGCTTTTGCTTGAGGTGACCCCCTTTGAAACAAGGGTTGCTTCACATATCCCAGCATCAGGCCTTTGAGTCCTGGTCCCCAAGTGAATGCAAGTCTGCACCTCTGTTTGTTGATCAGGAGGTGCCTGGGCATACTGGGTACAATCTGTGGCCCCGACAAAAGAGCAGTGCGCCAACGGAGCAACACAGGAGTTAGGGAAAGACTTGAGTTCAGGGTACAGGTGCTGTGCCTTTGGTGCCTGTTAGATTAAAGTGAAGAATACTGGTGCACTGCCTGAGACACTGGACAGGATCGTTGAGGGCATTTGCCCCGGAAGGTGATTGCCCTATCCTGAAAGAAGAAACTTTTCCCCTTAAAACTGGGCCGTGATTGTTTTCTTGAGTTGCAAGTTGTGCAGCTCCACCGTTGGAAAAGAACTTTGATAGGAGCCTGCCTGTGAGGCTCAGACGGACACAGGGAGAAGACTCCCCTCTGGCTGGTTGTACAGCGGCTTCTATTCTTTAAGTACTTTTTAGCAATGTACCCCTTTGGTCGTCCCATTTTTGAGGAGGAGCAGCCGTTTGCGGCTCCTCGTCCTAATTCCCATGGCCCCGTTTGGTCTTCCTGGTCCCCTGAAGCGAAAATTGTATTTGCTTTAATATTTGCATTAGGAATGTTTATTCTGCAAGAGAAACGTTTTTTTGAACAGTTGATAAATACTACCCTGCCCTCCTCCTGAGCATATCAATTGGTACTCTAGCCCTCATAAAAAGAACACTGGAAAGCTCTATTAAAAATGTTTTTTATTAAGATATTATATTAGATATGTGCTGTTGGCTATTCTGAAGCTGAAATAGATGGTCACTGAAATAGATAGGAGCCCTGAAACTTAGAATTGGACTGGATGGTTTTGGGATTTACTTTCTGCTTGGGGTTGGAAAAATTGATAGTTCTGTTTGTAATAATAGCCATTATTTTCTCCTGCTATCTGTGTGTTCATTATGACCCAATGCTCTGTTCCCCATGTATTTCTACTTGTATCTCACCAGTTAAACAATGTTAAAAATGTAAATGCCCACCTAGCAATGGATAGGATAAATGTGCAGGATAACTTCCATGCTTCTAGATCATAGCGGATGTCTTCAGCTAATGCTAAAACGGCCATCTGTGGAAAACTAGCTGCAATGGTTGTTAGCATCAGCTGAAGCCATTTTGTTTGTGGCAGCCATTTTAGTTTTCAGGGTTCAGGACGACCTATCTGAGTCCTTATTTACCGACTGTAGAGTTCCTCAGGGCTCATCTCTACGTCCGACTCTTTTTAATATTTACGTACGCCCGCTTGCAGATCTAGTGGAATCCTTTGGCTTCACGTTGCTTTCGTATGCCGATGACACCAAGCTGGTTCTCTCTCTTTCACACATCCAAGGGGTTCCTCCATCCAGCTGAGAAGCTGTCTGTAGGCCGTATCCAGCTGGATGAGAAAGAACCATTACATCTCAATGGAGTGGGGAAAAGACTGAACTCCTCGTAATAGGACACCAGCCCCAGCTTTGGGCCCCCAACTGGTGGCCGAAGGATCTTGGCTCTTTTCCCCAGGTCAAGCCGATGATAAAAAAAACTTGAAGTGTGGAAAGATGCAGATCGGAACATAGAAGCTCAGGTCAACAAACTGACTGGTTGTTGTTTTGACCTGCTGAGATGCCTTGTGGAAAACTAGCTGCAATGGTTGTTAGCATCAGCTGAAGCCATTTTGTTTGTGGCAGCCATTTTAGTTAGCCATGTGCTCGCCATGTGCTTTCTCCCTCTTCACTGTTGCCTGCTCTTGTATTTCACTTGAGTCAGGAACTATAATTAACTCCTTCAGTACTGAGCCAGAGCACTGCACATGCTCAGAAAGGTCTAGCTGCTAGAATGCACCTGCTCTTAGAGTAACTGTCAGGCTATTTTAACTAATATTAGCAATATTGTAAACCCTCCCACTCTGTTGACTAAACAATTCTTATGTATCCTTATATGTAACTAGCTAATCATGTGTACACTTGTACCGCCTCTTTATGAGTCTACATGCTAACTCAGCAGTAAACTGGGCATAAAAGGCCCAGGATCTTTGTACTCCTTAGACTGTCTCCTACAGTGGCCTGCGGGTACTGTATTGACACAGTCTCCCTCATGTGAGGTTAATAAAGTTGTTATTTTGATATTCCAGCTTCCGTGCCAATCTCTTCTTTGTTGGTTTAAGGACCAGGTGCATCAGTGAACCCCTAGAAAGGTTTTTTCTTCTACAGCCTCACAAAGTTTCTTTGCACTTTGCCCATTTCCACTCAGAAATCGGTAGTCCAAGCAGCCATCATGTCCCGCCTGGACTACGGGAATGTTTTATATCTGGGCACCTCTCGGGCATCTATAAAGTGCCTTTGGGTAGTTAAAGGTGCTGCAGCACGGCTGCTTCTCCATCTGCCCAAGCACCAATCTGTTGCCGCCCAGCTTGCAGTGCTCCACTGGCTCCCTGTCGAGAAGAGGATTAAATTTAAGATGCTTTGTATCTCCTTTCAATCCTTTTCAGGCTCGGGCCAGCAGTACCTCAGACATTTCATCAAGCGATGCCTTCCTAATAGAGAGCTAAGATCCTGCAGAGCAAATTTGGCTGTGATACCTAAATTTGAAAGAGCGAGAAGAGGCTACCGCTCTTTCAAATATCATGTTGCCGGGCTGTGGAATGCTCTTCCTTCCAGAGCTTTATTTGTATAAAACATAAGTGCCAGGGCCCTCGTCAGGAGTTCACTGCATCTTGCACCAACCATTGCCCCAGCCATGCTGCCAATGACAGTACCTACACAAACACTAATCATCACACTGCTACAAGTGTGACAATTCAGACTGATTGAGGCCCCCAAAGCTATAAGAATGTCTTGGGCAGCAGGCACTAGTTGTCTTGAATGTATATTGAATTAGTAAAACAACTGTTGCTCTGCTTATCTCTAAATCACACAAACAGCGTCACCATGTGGCTGACCTTCATAAGTGCTGGTGTTGACAAATAAGTACCATGGCCGAGCACCAGAAACCACTGGCTCAAATAAAGCACTGCTTCCTTCTCATCCACGCCACAGTCTCAGAAAGTCGAAAATGCAGAAAACAGCTCAAAACCTGGCTTCTCTAAGCTTAGTTCAGATCCCTTTCCCTTTTGATGTTTCTGTCTGGCTCGTCAGCGCTGGGAAGACCTCTGGGGCAGCTATGCACTTTATAAATCACAAACACACATAAGCATAATATCCCAGGTCTGATGAGAACTGGCCTCGAGTCCCGGGCGGATCTTTGTGGCAGGACTGAGACAAGCAGAATCGCTTCACCTACTTTCGCTGAAGGCTAACGGGAAGCACATTCAGCCTTCACTTGCTGGGGGCTTAACAGTCTTCCTTCCAGGGGAGACAGGAATAGCAGACTAAGCTATTATGTTGAACAATAAATTAATTATTCGCAACAGGTATGAGAGTGTGACCCATCTTTGAAGCTCAAATGTGTCTTTTCTTTTTGGTGCTGAGTTCAGCTCAGTAAACCAAAGATCTAAGGGTCAGGTTCGAGTCTCAACATTATATGTGAATTTAAGCTTAGTTTTCATTCAGAATTCCAGAATGTGGCTCCAATGAGTATGATTTGTGGATAGTTCCAACTGCACATTCCCTTCATCATTGGGAACAATATTGTGGTGTAGCAAATACTCCATAGCAATGAGTGCAGCTGTGGGATGGGAGCATGGAGGGTCCCAGAAAAGGCCTTGGTCTGTTCGAGAAAAGTGCTTGACATGCGCACGATAAGAACTTTGTTCATATTCACAAACAGTTTGTATGATCATCACGTCCCTGGAAATCCTCACAATTGCACTTCTGCAAAAGGTAAAAGTATGTTTCCAAGTTTGAAAAGAGTATATAAATAATGCAATATTTTATCGGAGTTCAGGTTAAAAGTTATTCCACCTGGAAACATTGTTTTACTTGTGATCACAAATATAGAGTGTTACATTCTCTAAAATACATCTCCATGGTGGAAGGGTACATCAAATTCTGCTTTTTGCACAGATTTCCATGTATCTTCTTGGGGATATTTTGAAAACAGCCTAAAGGAGGAAATCTCTGATGACTCGATGTAAGGATGAAGGTCTCAGACACACTATGCAACTTTGTCATCCCGCCATTTTCGTTTTCTTTTACTTTGCCCTTGAACTTGCTTTTGTATTTTTATCTTTGGTAATCGTTTTTGGGACCCACAGTCATTAATGACCCCTCACACTGCAGTTTGGTCCTCCTCAGCACCATCCTTTGGGTGACCCCTGAGAGCAGTCCCCCACTCTGGGTTTCCAGGAGGTAAGACCCTGACTCACAGCTCAAGCCCAGGCTGGTGGCTGCATTATGTAAACTCTTTGCAGGTAGCTGCATACCAGCATCCGTGTGTGAACTGAAGTCCTTAGGCTTGGGGCTATGTATTTTTTAATGTATGTAATTCTTGCAAAAACTATGTGCATCATTGCTGGCTTCGTAAACACTGGCATGAGTGAAGTACAGTAAACTCCATGAATTTCGCTAACATTACCTGTGTCCCTGTAGTTAGAGTTACCCATAAGTATTCACGACTATTTCCCTTAATTTAAAAAAGGCACTTGCAAGATGGCGGATAAGTGCTCCCCACAGCCCAGGCCACACTACGTCTTATCCATGTCAAAGACTGTCTAGAGGGGATCGAAACCGTTTCCTGTCAGATCAGCCCTGGTGCAACCCTCGCCCAAATATAACACCAATATCCATTACAAAATTTTAAAATGGCATAAATACAAAGCATCTTAAACCTAGAAGTATGAAATACTTTTTGGATCGACTTTACCTTTTTTGTGGCCCCAAATAAGGCGGTCATTTTGATTCTTTCAAATACCGCCATTAAAATGTAAAGTCTCTGTTGAATAAATAACATTCAATGCCCTCTATATAGCATTAAGGGGTCTAGTGGGCTGGGGACCAACATTCTTACAGACTTCATTCAGTCGGCATGTACCATTGAAACCTCGCCCATGGTCCCTGCACTTTGGAACCCTCTCCCTCTAGCATCTGCCTCCAACTGCATGAATTCCCAAAAAGTACTCACAACTTGGCTTTTCTGTAAGGATTTATAATTGCTTTCTCTGCACCTTAGAAAAAGTGGACTCAAACCATTACACTCACCTTCAACCCCAAACCTATGCCTCTCCCTATGCCTATTTAACACATGGCGACCAATCTTAAAACTAACCTTAAACCTATCCCTAAACCTAACCTATAACTTGATCAAAAGTATATAGCTTAACTTTATATTAACACTAAATGTAACCCTAGACAGAACCCTCACCTGTACCCTCATCATAACCCTAAACCTAATCCTAAAGGTGCTATGAGAGCAAGGCTAACAGGTTAAGTTCTACAGTTATCTGAGCACAAAAAGCTGAGTCGGCACTGTGGAGATGGTGGCCCACAAAGAGCAGCGTCTATATGAGCAAGCAAGGCTGAGCGGGCACTGCTGAGATGGTGTCCCGTAGAGATCAGCGTTCATATGAGCATGCAAGGCTGAGTCGGCACTGCTGAGATGGTGGCCCACAGAGACCAGCTTCCATATGAGCACGCAAGACTGAGTCGGCACTGCTGAGATGGTGGCTCGCAGAGACCAGCGTCCATATCAGCATGCAAGGCTGAGTCAGCACTGCTGAGATGGTGGCCTGCAGAGACCAGCATCTATACCATCATGCAAGGCTTTCAGCACTCCTGAGAGAGTGGCCCACAGAGACCAGCGTCCATATGAGCACGCAAGACTGAGTCTGCACTGCTGAGATGGTGGCTCGCAGAGACCAGCGTCCATATCAGCATGCAAGGCAGAGTCAGGACTGCTGAGATGGTGGCCTGCAGAGACCAGCATCTATACCATCATGCAAGGCTTTCAGCACTCCTGAGAGAGTGGCCCACAGAGACCAGCATCCATATGAGCACACAAGGCTGAGTCGGCACTGTTGAGATGGTGGCCTGCAGAGTCCACCGTCCATATGAGCACGCAAGTCTGAGTCGGCACTGCTGAGATGGTGGCCTGCAGAGACCAGCATCTATACCATCATGCAAGGCTGTCAGCACTCCTGAGAGAGTGGCCCACAGAGACCAGTGTCCATATGCGCACACAAGGCTGAGTCAGCACTGCTGAGATGGTGGTCTGCAGAGACCAGCGTCCATATGAGCACGCAAGTCTGAGTCGGCACTGCTGAGATGGTTGCCTGCAGAGACCAGCATCCATATGAGGACGCAAGGCTGAGTTGACACTGCTGAGATGGTGGCCTGCGGAGCCCAGCGTCTATACCATCACACAAGGCTGAGTCTGCACTACTGAGATGGTGGCCCACAGAGACCAGCGTCCATACGAGCACATAAGGCTGAGTCTGTACTCCGGAGACGGTGGCCCACAGAGACCAGCGTCCATACAAGCACGCAAGGCTGTCGGCACTGCTGAGATGGTGGCCCGCAGAGACCAGCGTCCATATGCGCTCGCAAGGCTGAATCGGCACTGCCGAGATGGTGGCCCATAGAGACCAGCGTCCATATTCGCACACAAGGCTGTCAGCACTGCTGAGATGGTTGCCTGCAGAGACCAGCATCTATACCATCTCGCGAGGCTGTCGGCACTCCTGAGAGAGTGGCCCACAGAGACCAGCATCCACACAAGCATGCATGGCTGAGTCGGCAATCCTGATATGGTGACCCACAGAGACCAGCATCCTGGGAGAAGCTGCAGTGGAGTGGATCAGGAGTTGGATAACATTCTTCAGGATCAGCTTCAGCTCTTCTGTTTCTTGGGCTTTCAGTTTGAGTTGTGGGCTGACACTGTTACTTGTTCCTGGCCTGGTGCCCCTACACGACCCATGCACAACTTGGCAAGTGGTGTGGAGCACTGTACATGCAGCTTTTGTGGGTCAACTTTTTTTTAAATCTATGAAATAAAGTTTCAGTATGCGGCACACTGGCGGCACAGTAGCAAAATAACTTTTTGGGTCGGTGCTGCAGGACTGGGGCATTCAGGAAGAGGATATGTACCTTGGCTCAGAGCAGCAGGAGCAGCAGGTGCTGCGTTCCCACACCTTGGCAGAAAACACAATGCAAACATTCAGAGCATGCGAAGCGCAGATCGCACAAGGAAGTGGGATAGAAACAGAAGCAATTAAAATTAACTTTGGCAAAGCTGCCATCTTGCACCCAAATGTATGGCGTCGTAAGAGTCTACTGTGAAAAGCAACAAAAGAGAACAGCAATAGAACAAAAGCGGGCAGATGAGTGTTTCATTTATCTGCAACGAGTTTCATGATCAGGAGAGAAGCTGGTTGGGGCAGACCAATTCAAGAGAACCAGAGGGTGGGAACGGGACGATGGATGTGGGAAGGCTGGGGTGCCGTGAAGTCGGGGAAGTCTATCTCTGGATACGAACTGGAGCTCTCACCACAGCCAGGGGCATCACTGGCTGGCCAGCTGGTCCCCAGGCCACACAGTGGAAGGAACCAGGCATTTGGGAAGCTGAAGAATTACCGTCAGAGTTCAGTGAGATCACCTCCAGAGTTCAGTGAGATCACCTCCTGAGTTCAGTGAGATCACCAATTATGACAAGAAGGTACCCCCTAGTTTTAATTTTAAGTCCAAGAGGAGGGGGATAGAAACGGCCAAAAAACTATGAAAAACCTCTCACAGACCTATATTTCTTTTAGGATAGCCTAAAGCTTATACACAGCCCCAAAACAAGAAACAACTTTTTCTTTCTACAAAGAAAACATTTCAGAAATAACAATTTTATTTGAAAAACATTTATTGATTTAGTTAATTTTTCTTTTTTCACAAGTGAGAATTCTTTTTAAAATAGTGCTAAATTTACAAATCACAAAATTACATGATATAGTTATTTCAATAAAATTTGACTTAAGTATCCATATTTGAAATCAAAAACCTGTCAAAACTATTTAGCTACCCTGCCCCGGCCAACTCATACAACAACAGCATACACACTCCATATCATACCGATCATTCGACCTATCAAAACAAACATATAAGTAAAAGTACAAAATGCGACACAAATGGGATCCGACAGTGTATAAGATCAATAACTCATTTCATTTGAAAAATGAAAATATCCCAACAGTTTCAACAGTGTACAATAATCACTGTATTGTTTCATTATTGTTTAAGGACATCACATCTGTCTCTTTTCCTATATATATCACTGGACGGATTCCCACAAGTCAATGGTCAACATACGTTTCGGTGGGACAACCATTCTTTTCACCACCTTCATCAGGACCAATGATTTGAATTGTACAGTTATTATGTTAAAAAATGAGAGCAGGGGTATCTGAAAAGACGAATATCCAATCCTAAATGTTGTCTCTAATAATCCTAAAGGCCACTTTGAGGGAAAACGAGATCCTCTCCATAGAGCTCAAAATGAAGATTAAGATGCACATGGGATCATTTAAATCGTGGGTGTACAACCATCGGTGTTTATTTCAGAAAGCGCAAAGCGCCGGAAATCCTTTCACTAGGTATAGTGTATAACCAGGCCTTCATATAGGTCCGAGTGTTTACCCGTTCCGTGGGTGTACAACCATCGGTGTTTATTTCAGAAAGCGCAAAGCGCCGGAAATCCTTTCACTAGGTATAGTGTATAACCAGGCCTTCATATAGGTCCGAGTGTTTACCCGTTCCGTGGGTGTACAACCATCGGTGTTTATTTCAGAAAGCGCAAAGCACCGGAAATCCTTTCACTTGGTATAGTGTATAACCAGGCCTTCATATAGGTCCGAGTGTTTACCCATTCCAATGTGCGTGTTTGGCTAGCGGCTTCTAAATAACAGCGTGGTATCGGCAGCGTCCGTGATGCACAGGATAGTTTTTTTTTCAGTGAGATCACCTCCTGAGTCCAGTGAGATCACCTCCAAAGTTCAGTGAGAATCACCTCCAGAGTTCAGTGAGATCACCTCCAGAGTTCAGTGAGATCACCGCCCGAGTTCAGTGAGATCACCTTCAGAGTCCAGTGAGATCACCTCCAGAGTCCAGTGAGATCACCTCCAGTGTTAAATGAGATCACCTCCAGAGTTCAGTGAGATCACCTCCAGAGTTCAGTGAGATCACCTCCAGAGTTCAGTGAGATCACCTCCTGAGTCCAGTGAGATCACCTCCAGAGTTCAGTGAGAATCAACTCCAGAGTTCAGTGAGATCACCTCCAGAGTTCAGTGAGATCACACCCTGAGTTCAATGAGATCACCTCCAGAGTCCACTGAGATAACATCCACAGTTCAGGGAGATCACCCCAGAGTTCCATGAGATCAACTCCAGAATTCAGTGATATCACCTTCAGAGGTCAGTGAGATCACCTCCACAGTTCAGTGAGATCACCTCCAGAGTTTAGTGAAATCACATTCAGAGTCCAGTGAAATAACCTCCACAGTTCAGTGAGATCCCTCCCAGAGTTCAATGAGATCACCTCCAGAGGTCAGTAAGATCACCTGCACAGTTCCATGAGATCACCTCCAGAGTTTAGTGAGATCACATTCAGAGTCCAGTGAGATAACCTCCAGAGTTCAGTGAGATCACTCCCAGAGTTCAATGAGATCACCTCCAGAGTTCAGTGAGATCAGTTCCAGAGTTCAGTGAGATCACATTCAGAGTCCAGTGAAATAACCTCCACAGTTCAGTGCGATCCCTCCCAGAGTTCAATGAGATCACCTCCTGAGTCCAGTGAGATCACCTCCTGAGTCCAGTGAGATCACCTCCAGAGTCCAGTGAGATCACCCCAGAGTTCAGTGAGATCACCTCCAGGAGTTTAATGAGATCACTTCCAGAGTCCACTGAGATCACCTCCAGAGTCCAGTGCAGTGAGAGCACCCCTAGAGTTCAGTGAGATCACCTTCAGAGTCCAGTGAGATCACCTCTAGAGATCAATGAGATCACCTCCAGAGTTTAATGAGATCACCTCCAGAGTCCAGTGAGATCACCTCCAGAGTCCAGTGAGATCACCTCCGGAGTCCAGTGAGATCACCCCCAGAGTACAGTGAGATTACCTCCAGAGTGCAGTGAGATCACCTCCAGAGTTCAGTGAGATCACATTCAGAGTTCAGTGAGAACCCCTCCAGAGTCCTGTGAGATCACCTCCATGGTTCAGTGAGATCACCTCCAGAGTCCTGTAAGATCACCTCCAGAGTCCAGTGAGATCACCCCCAGAGTTCAGTGAGATTACCTCTAGAGATCAGTGAAATCACCTCCAGAGTTCAGTGAGATCACCACGAGAGTTCATTGAGATCACCTCCACAGTTCAGTGAGATCACCTCCGGAGTTCAGTGAGATCACCTCCAGAGTCCTGTGAGATCCCCTCCAGAGTTCATTGATATCACCTCCACAGTTCAGTGAGATCACCGCCAGAGTTCAGTGAGATCACCTCCAGAGTTCATTGAAATCATCTCTAGAGATCAGTGAGATCACCTCCGGAGTTCAGTGAGATCCCCTTCAGAGTCCAGTGAGATCATCTCCAGAGTCCAGTGAGATCACCTCCAGAGTTCAATGAGATCACCTCCAGAGTTCAGTGAGATCACCTCCAGAGTTCTATGAGATCAGTTCCAGAGTTGAGTGAGATCAGTTCCAGAGTTCATTGAGATCACATTCAGAGTCCAGTGAGATCACCTCCAGAGGTCAGCGAGAACACCTCTAGAGATCAGTGAGGTCACCTCCAGAGTCCAGTGAGATCACCTCCAGAGGTCAGTGAGAACACCTCTTGAGATCAGTGAGGTCACCTCCAGAGTCCAGTGAGATCACCTCCACAGTTCCGTGAGATCACCTCCAAAGTCCAGTGAGATCACCTCCAAAGTCCAGTGAGATCACCTCTAGAGTCCAGTGAGATCACTTCCACAGTTCACTGAGATCACCTCCAAAGTCCAGTGAGATCACCTCCAGAGTCCATTGAGATTACCTCCTGAGTTAATTGAGATGACCCCCAGAGTTCAATGAGATCACCTCCAGAGTCCAGTGCAGTGTGGGCACCCCTAGAGTTCAGTGAGAGCACCTTCAGAGTCCAGTGAGATCCCCTCCAGAGTTCAGTGAGATCACTTCCAGAGTTTAGTGAGATCACCCAGGAGTCCAGTGAGATCACCCCCAGAGTCCAGTGAGATTACCTCCAGAGTTCAGTGAGATCACCTCCAGAGTCCAGTAAGATCACCCCCAGAGTTCAGTGAGATCACCTCCAGAATCCAGGGAGATTGCCTTCTGAGTCTAGTGAGATCACCCCCATGGTTCAGTGAGATCACCTCCATGGTTTAATGCGATCACCTACAAAGTTTAATGAGATCACCTCCAGAGTAAAGTGAGATCACCTCCAGAGTCCTGTGAGATCACCTCCAGAGTTCATTGAGATCACCTCCACAGTTCAGTGAGATCACCTCCGGAGTTCAGTGAGATCACCTCCAAAGTCCTGTGAGATCCCCTCCAGAGTTCACTGATATCACCTCCACAGTTCAGTGAGATCACCGCCAGAGTTCAGTGAGATCACCTCCAGAATTCATTGAGATCATCTCTAGAGATCAGTGAGATCACCTCCGGAGTCCAGTGAGATCACCTCCAGAGTTCAATGAGATCACCTCCAGAGTTCAGTGAGATCACCTCCAGAGATCTATGAGATCAGTTCCAGAGTTGAGTGAGATCAGTTCCAGAGTTCATTGAGATCACATTCAGAGTCCAGTGAGATCACCTCCAGAGGTCAGCGAGAACACCTCTAGAGATCAGTGCGGTCACCTCCAGAGTCCAGTGAGATCACCTCCAGAGGTCAGTGAGAACACCTCTAGAGATCAGTGAGGTCACCTCCAGAGTCCAGTGAGATCACCTCCACAGTTCCGTGAGATCACCTCCAAAGTCCAGTGAGATCACCTCCAAAGTCCAGTGAGATCACCTCTAGAGTCCAGTGAGATCACTTCCACAGTTCAGTGAGATCACCTCCAAAGTCCAGTGAGATCACCTCCAGAGTCCATTGAGATTACCTCCTGAGTTAAGTGAGATGACCCCCAGAGTTCAATTAGATCACCTCCAGAGTCCAGTGCAGTGTGGGCACCCCTAGAGTTCAGTGAGATCACGTTCAGAGTCCAGTGAGATCCCCTCCAGAGTTCAGTGAGATCACCTCCAGAGTCTAGTAAGATCACCCCCAGAGTTCAGTGAGATCACCTCCAGAATCCAGGGAGATCGCCTTCTGAGTCTAGTGAGATCACCCCCATGGTTCAGTGAGATCACCTCCATGGTTCAATGCGATCACCTACAAAGTTAAATGAGTTCACCTCCAGAGTAAAGTGAGATCACCCCCAGAGTTCAGTGAGATCACCTCCAGAGTCCAGTGAGATCACCTCCAGAGTCCAGTGAGATCACCTCCACAGTTCAGTGAGATCACCGCCAGAGTTCAGTGAGATCACCTCCAGAGTTCATTGAGATAATCTCTAGAGATCAGTGAGATCACCTCCGGAGTTCAGTGAGATCACCTCTAGAGATCAGTGAGATCACCTCCAGGGTCCAGTGAGATCACTTCCTGAGTCCAGTGAGATCACATTCAGAGACAGTGAGATCACCTCCAGAGGTCAGTGAGGACACCTCTAGAGATCAGTGAGGTCACCTCTAGAGTCCAGTGAGATCACCTCCACAGTTCAGTGAGATCACCTCCAAAGTCCAGTGAGATCACCTCCAGAGTTTAATGAGATCACCCCCAGAGTTCAGTGAGATCACATCCAGAGTCCTGTGAGATCACCCCCAGAGTTCAGTGAGATTACCTCCAGATTTTAGTGAGATCACCTCAGAGTCCAGTGAGATCACCCCCAGAGTCCATTACCGCCAGAGTTCAGTGAGATCACCTCCAGAGTTCAGTGAGATCACATTCAGAGTTCAGTGAGATCACCTCCAGAGTCCAGTGAGATCACCTCCACGGTTCAGTGAGATCACCTCCAGAGTTTAATGAGATCACCTCCAGAGTCCAGTGAGATCACCTCCATAGTTCAGGAAGATCACCTCCATGGTTCAGTGAGATCACCTCCAGAGTTTAATGAGATCACCTCCAGAGTCCAGTGAGATCACTCCCAGAGTTCAGTGAGATCACCTCCAGAGTTCATTGAGATCATCTCTAGAAATCAGTGAGATCACCTCCGGAGTTCAGTGAGATCACCTCTAGAGATCAGTGAGATAACCTCCAGAGTCCAGTGAGATCACCTCCAGAGTTCAGTGAGATCACCTCCAGAGTTGAGTGAGATCAGTTCTAGAGTTCAGTGAGATCACATTCAGAGTCCAGTGAGATCACCTCCAGAGGTCAGTGAGAACACCGCTAGAGATCAGTGAGGTCACCTCCAGAGTCCAGTGAGATCACCTCCACAGTTCAGTGAGATTACCTCCAAAGTCCAGTGAGATCACCTCCAAGGTCCAGTGAGATCACCTCCAGAGTTAAGTGAGATCACCCCCAGAGTTCAATGAGATCACCTCCAGAGTCCAGTCCAGTGTGAGCACCCCTAGAGTTCAGTGAGATCACATTCAGAGTCCAGTGAGATCACCATCAGAGGTCAGTGAGAACACCGCTAGATATCAGTGAGGTCACCTCCAGAGTCCAGTGAGATCACCTACACAGTTCAGTGAGATCACCTCCAAAGTCCAGTGAGATCACCTCCAAGGTCCAGTGAGATCCCCTCCAGAGTTAAGTGAGATCACCCCCAGACTTCAATGAGATCACCTCCAGAGTCCAGTGCAGTGTGAGCACCCCTAGAGTTCAGTGAGATCACCTTCAGAATCCAGTGAGATCCCGTCCAGAGTTCAGTGAGATCACTTCCAGAGTTTAGTGAGATCACCCATGAGTCCAGTGAGATCACCTCCAGAGTCTAGTGAGATTACCTCCAGAGTTCAGTGAGATCACATTTAGAGTCCAGTGAGATCACCCCCAGAGTTCAGTGAGATCACCTCCAGAGTCCAGTGCAGTGTGAGCACCCCTAGAGTTCAGTGAGATCACCTTCAGAGTCCAGTGAGATCCCCTCCAGAGTTCAGTGAGATCACTTCCAGAGTTTAGTGAGCTCACTCAGGAGTCCAGTGAGATCACCCCCAGAGTCTAGTGAGATTACCTCCAGAGTTCAGTGAGATCACATTCAGAGTCCAGTGAGATCACCCCCAGAGTTCAGTGAGATCACCTCCAGAGTCCAATGAGATCACCTCCAGAGCCCAGTGAGATCACCTCCAGAGTTCAGTGAGATCACCTCTAGAGATCAGTGAGATCATCTCCAGAGTCCAGTGAGATCCCCTCCAGAGTTCAGTGAGATCACATTCAGAGTCCAGTGAGATCACCTCCTGAGTCCAGTGAGATCCCCTCCAGAGTTCAGTGAGATCACTTCCAGAGTTCAGTGAGATCACCTCCAGAGTCCAGTAAGATCACCCCCAGGGTTCAGTGAGATCACCTCCAGAATCCAGGGAGATCGCCTTCTGAGTCTATAGTCCATAGTTGTGTGGAGAAGTGTGGCTCAATGGTTAGAGCGGCAGACCCTGATGCAGAGAGCTGGCCCGGGACCAGGGTTCAATTCCCGCCTCGGCGGGTCTTGGGCTCAATTTCCTCGGACCTGATCATTCTCGCCTCGGTGCCTATTCTAATCATGGGTCCCACTCTGCAACTCTGGGCAATAGCTTGCTTAATCTCCACAACGGCCCCACCAGCGCTGGGATGCCTGGCTTCACCTTGGGGGTGCCCAGGAGTGGACATTTCACAGGGAAAAGACAGGAAGGGTTCCACAGCGGTATGCGTACAGCGCCAGGACACCCTAGGGTAACAGTGCGCTTTACAAGTACAAATTTCATTTCATTTCATTTCATAGTTCAGTGAGATCACCTCCAGAGTCCAGTGAGATCACCTACGGAGTTTAATGAGATCACCTCCAGAAACCAGTGAGATCACCTCCAGAGTTTAGTGAGATCACCTCCAGAGTCCAGTGAGATCACCGCCAGAGTTCAGTGAGATCCTGTCCAGAGCTCAGTGAGATCACCTCCAGAGTTCAGTGAGATCACCTCCAGAGTTTAGTGAGATCACCTCCAGAGTCCAGTGAGATCACCGCCAGAGTTCAGTGAGATCCTGTCCAGAGCTCAGTGAGATCACCTCCAGAGTTCAGTGAGATCCCCTCCAGAGTTCAGTGAGATCACTTCCAGAGTTCAGTGAGATCACCTCCAGAGTCCAGTAAGATCACCCCCAGGGTTCAGTGAGATCACCTCCAGAATCCAGGGAGATCGCCTTCTGAGTCTAGTGAGATCACCCCCATGGTTCAGTGAGATCACCTCCATGGTTCAATGCGATCACCTATAAAGTTTAATGAGATCACCTCCAGAGTAAAGTAAAATCACCTCCAGAGTCCTGTGAGATCACCTCCAGAGTCCAGTGAGATCACCCCCAGAGTTCAGTGAGATCACCTCTAGAGATCAGTGAGATCACCTCCAGAGTCCAGTGAGATCACCTCCAGAGTTCAGTGAGATCCCCTCCAGAGTTCAGTGAGATCACTTCCAGAGTTCAGTGAGATCACCTCCAGAGTCCAGTAAGATCACCCCCAGGGTTCAGTGAGATCACCTCCAGAATCCAGGGAGATCGCCTTCTGAGTCTAGTGAGATCACCCCCATGGTTCAGTGAGATCACCTCCATGGTTCAATGCGATCACCTATAAAGTTTAATGAGATCACCTCCAGAGTAAAGTAAAATCACCTCCAGAGTCCTGTGAGATCACCTCCAGAGTCCAGTGAGATCACCCCCAGAGTTCAGTGAGATCACCTCTAGAGATCAGTGAGATCACCTCCAGAGTCCAGTGAGATCACCTCCAGAGTCCAGTGAGATCACCTCCACAGTTCAGTGAGATCACCTCCAGAGTTCATTGAGATCACCTCTAGAGATCAGTGAGATCACCTCCAGGGTCCAGTGAGATCACTTCCTGAGTCCAGTGAGATCACATTCACAGTCAGTGAGATCACCTCCAGAGATCAGTGAGGACACCTCTAGGGATCAGTGAGGTCACCTCCAGAGTCCAGTGAGATCACCTCCACAGTTCAGTGAGATCACCTCCAAAGTCCAGTGAGATCACCTCCTGAGTCCAGTGAGATCACCTCCAAAGTCCAGTGAGATCACCTCCATTGTTCAGTGAGATCACCTCCAGAGTTTAATGAGATCACCCCCAGAGTTCAGTGAGATCACCTACAGAGTCCTGTGAGATCACCCCCAGAGTTCAGTGAGATTACCTCCAGATTTTAGTGAGATCACCTCAGAGTCCAGTGAGATCACCCCCAGAGTCCATTACCTCCAGAGTTCAGTGAGATCACCTCCAGAGTTCAGTGAGATCACATTCAGAGTTCAGTGAGATCACCTCCAGAGTCCAGTGAGATCACCTCCATGGTTCAGTGAGATCACCTCCAGAGTTTAATGAGATCACCTCCAGAGTCCAGTGAGATCACCTCCATAGTTCAGGAAGATCACCTCCATGGTTCAGTGAGATCACCTCCAGAGTTTAATGAGATCACCTCCAGAGTCCAGTGAGATCACCCCCAGAGTTCAGTGAGATCACCTCCAAAGTTCATTGAGATCATCTCTAGAAATCAGTGAGATCACCTCCGGAGTTCAGTGAGATCACCTCTAGAGATCAGTGAGATAACCTCCAGAGTCCAGTGAGATCACCTCCAGAGTTCAGTGAGATCACCTCCAGAGTTGAGTGAGATCAGTTCTAGAGTTCAGTGAGATCACATTCAGAGTCCAGTGAGATCACCTCCAGAGGTCAGTGAGAACACCGCTAGAGATCAGTGAGGTCACCTCCAGAGTCCAGTGAGATCACCTCCACAGTTCAGTGAGATTACCTCCAAAGTCCAGTGAGATCACCTCCAAGGTCCAGTGAGATCACCTCCAGAGTTAAGTGAGATCACCCCCAGAGTTCAATGAGATCACCTCCAGAGTCCAGTGCAGTGTGAGCACCCCTAGAGATCAGTGAGATCACATTCAGAGTCCAGTGAGATCACCATCAGAGGTCAGTGAGAACACCGCTAGATATCAGTGAGGTCACCTCCAGAGTCCAGTGAGATCACCTACACAGTTCAGTGAGATCACCTCCAAAGTCCAGTGAGATCACCTCCAAGGTCCAGTGAGATCCCCTCCAGAGTTAAGTGAGATCACCCCCAGAGTTCAATGAGATCACCTCCAGAGTCCAGTGCAGTGTGAGCACCCCTAGAGTTCAGTGAGATCACCTTCAGAATCCAGTGAGATCCCGTCCAGAGTCCAGTGAGATCACCTCCAGAGTTTAGTGAGATCACCTCCACAGTCCAGTGAGATCACCTCCAGAGTTCAGTGAGATCACCTCCACAGTCCAATGAGATTACCTCCAGAGTCCAGTGAGATCCCCTCCAGAGTTCAGTTTGATCACCTCTAGAGTTTAGTGAGATCACCCCAGAGTTCAGTGAGATTACCTCGAGAGTTCAGTGAGATCACCTTCAGAATCCAGTGAGATCCCGTCCAGAGTTCAGTGAGATCACTTCCAGAGTTTAGTGAGATCACCCATGAGTCCAGTGAGATCACCTCCAGAGTCTAGTGAGATTACCTCCAGAGTTCAGTGAGATCACATTCAGAGTCCAGTGAGATCACCCCCAGAGTTCAGTGAGATGACCTCCAGAGTCCAATGAGATCACCTCCAGAGCCCAGTGAGATCACCTCCAGAGTTCAGTGAGATCACCTCTAGAGATCAGTGAGATCCTCTCCAGAGTCCAGTGAGATCCCCTCCAGAGTTCAGTGAGATCACATTCAGAGTCCAGTGAGATCACCTCCTGAGTCCAGTGAGATCACCTCCAGAGTCCAGTGAGATCACCTCCTGAGTCCAGTGAGATCACCTCCTGTGTCCAGTGAGATCACCTCCATAGTTCAGTGAGATCACCTCCAGAGTCCAGTGAGATCACCTACAGAGTTTAATGAGATCACTTCCAGATTCCAGTGAGATCACCTCCAGAGTTTAGTGAGATCACCTCCAGAGTCCAGTGAGATCACTTACACAGTTTAATGAGATCACTTCCAGATTCCAGTGAGATCACCTCCAGAGTTTAGTGAGATCACCTCCAGAGTCCAGTGAGATCACCTCCAGAGTTCAGTGAGATCACCTCCACAGTCCAATGAGATTACCTCCAGAGTCCAGTGAGATCCCCTCCAGAGTTCAGTTTGATCACCTCTAGAGTTTAGTGAGATCACCCCAGAGTTCAGTGAGATTACCTCCAGAGTTCAGTGAGATCACATTCAGAGTCCAGTGAGATCACCTCCATAGTGCAGTGAGATCACCTCCAGAGTCCAGTGAGATCACCTACAGAGTTTAATGAGATCACCTCCAGAAACCAGTGAGATCACCTCCAGAGTTTAGTGAGATCATCTCCAGAGTCCAGTGAGATCACCGCCAGAGTTCAGTGAGATCCTGTCCAGAGCTCAGTGAGATCCTGTCCAGAGCTCAGTGAGATCACCTCCAGAGTTCAGTGAGATCCCCTCCAGAGTTCAGTGAGATCCCCTCCAGAGTTCAGTGCCAGCATTCTTCCATATGAAACATGCGATACAACCGGCCCCAAAGGCCTCCAGTCCTGGCAGGCAGCAAACTGCACAATGAGAGATTTTCTGAAAAGGAGCTGGAAGTGGAGTATGAAGAGGTGATCAAAGTGCTGGCCTGACACCAGGGGCGCAACTAAACCCGAACTTCGGGGGGTGGGGGGGAGCTAACACTCCCAGCCAGGGCTGGCCCTAGCACTGGTTGCACATGGTGCAACATTTTTTTGGGGCGCACCCTCCCCCATTTCCTCTTTTTCCATGAATTCCCTCAGTACAACTCACCAACAATGCACCTCATCTCTCTATAGCACCTTTTTGCCAAATATTTCATTTTTGTATAGCGCTACTCACAATACACTCATTTCTGTGATCTGCATGGTACACGTTCTTTGTAGCAGGCGCATTAATCCTCTGCACTGTGTGGGTGGCAGGAGTGCCCATGTGAGTGCACGGAGAGCGATGCGACAGTGTGAGAGTAGGGTAAGAGAAGTGACTGCAGGTGAGTGAGGTGACCATATGGTGCAGATGTAAGTGCAGAGTGGGATGAATGAATGAATGGTTAGTGATGGGCTTGTTTGAGTGAAATTGCAGATTAAGCAGTGAGGGGGACAGGTGGTTGAAGTGTCACATGAGTGCGGGTGAGTAGTGTGTTCGTGTGACTACAGGGTGAGGTACAGGGTGAACAGCGCAAGTGCATTGTGAGTGCAGAGTGATCGCTGTGAGTGCTGGGTGAGCGGGTGAATGGTGTGAGTACATGGTGATCAGTGTGAGTGCATTGTGATCGCTGCGAGTGCAGGGTGAGCGTGAAAGTGAAGGGCGAGAGAGGAGGAGTGGGTTGGCTGAATGCAGGGTGCATTCCCAGACACTTGAAGTGACTCAGCATGCTATTGAGAGCGGCATAGAGTTTCAGATATAAGTTAAACTATTGTTATTATGCAGGGCTTTAAGTGGGATGAAAAACTGGGGAGTATAGGAAGCTGTGTTTCTGTTGCAGTAACCCTCCTACTTTTTGAAAGATTTCTAATGCACTTTGAGTTAATGTGCCCTGGGTCCCTGCCAATCAGGTTTCCAGGGCCTGTGTTCTTTCCCAAAACTGTACCTTTGTACCCCCAATTGACACCTCTCTGGACACATGCGGGTCCATTGTAAAAGGTGCCATTGGTACCAAGAGTACTATGACCAGGGAAGGCCTCTAAGGGCTGCAGCACATATTGTGTCACCCTTAGAGGTCCTGTACCTTAACACACACACACTGCCATTGCAGGCTGCGTGTTTTGGTGCAGAGAAAAGTGAACAGTGGACATGGCACACATTCCTGTGTGCCATGCCTGCAACCCACTGCCTATGGTATAGGTAAGACACCCCTCTAGCTGGCTGTACAATACCACTGGTGAGGATACAGTTGCATGAGCACTGTACCCCTACAGTGTCTAAGTCCATTTTTAGACATTGTAAGTGCAGTAAAGCCATAAAGAGTATATGGTCTCGGAGTTTGTCATTACGAACTCCACAGCACCATAATGGTATTACTGAATTCTGGGAAGTTTGGTAGCAAACTTCTCAGCATAATAAACCCACACTGATGCCAGTGTGGGATTTATTATACAATGCACTCAGAGGGCATCTTAGAGATGCCCCCTGAAAAATGACCAGCCTCTGGTGGATTCCCTGACTGGTACACACAAGCCTGCTACCACGAGACATGTTTCTGGACCCCTGGGGTGGGAGCCTTCGCTCCCTGAGCCCAGAAACAAAGCCTTTCCTGGGCGGAGGTGGTCACACCTCCCCCAGGCCAGGAAGGGCCATCTGTGGCAGGGGAGCTTCAAAGGCCTTGCTGCCTTTGTAACGTGACCCCCAGCCTCTCCTGCTATCAGGAGCAGGCCCCCTTCCTGTCTCCCCTCCTTTTCGGCGGGAAGACAGGCAGGAAAAATTAGCACAGCTCAGAAGGTGTGCCCACCTCTGCCAACCCCACCCCTCAGGTGGGGGAGACGAGGTGAAGCCCACTCTTCAATGATCACCATCTTGTAGACGGCAGGCACTCTCCAATCAGGATTAGGGATTGTGCCCACTCCCCCACGTGGGGTGAACACACCAAGGGTGTAGTCACCCTAAGGTCAGTAGCCCATTGGCTACTGACCTCGAGACCCCTAAATGTCCCTTAAATTCAGTATTTAGAGGGCAGCCCTGAGCCAAGAAGACAGATTCCCACAACCTAAGAAGAAGAAGGATGAAAGAAGACACCCAGCAGAGGAGACTGCAGAGAAGAACTGACTTGGTCCCAGCCCTACCAGCCCGTCTGCAGTTTCCAGAGATCCTGCGTCAAAAGTCGCCTTGTCCTGCAGCCAGCGACCTCCAGAACCCTTGGGAGGACTGACAGCCTTCAACAAAGACTGGATCTCGTGTGAACAGCAGCTCTGTTCAAAAGAAACTCCCAAGACAGACTCTGAGCCTGCTGAGGACAAAGAAACCCGACGCCTGGAACCACCACTGCACCCGACGCATACGGCCCGAATCTGGGTGGCCCACCGGTCCTAGCAAGGTCCCCCAGCACTCCAGAGTCGGAGTCCACTGTGGGTTGACCCCTTCAGGACTCCCCGATGTCGCCTGCAGCCTCTGCACGGAGACGCACCCAACCGCGAGTGGCCCGGTAAGGTGAAAGCTGACCTCAAAAGACACCCCTGCATCCAGCCGCCCTGCATCCTGGAGAAGAGAACCCGAGGTGCAGCTACGTCCCCGAGCCCTCCAACTTAACTGTCCAGCTTCAGGTTCCTCTGATGATCATGCAGATGTTTATCGCTTTGTGATTGACTTGCGTAAAGTTAACAAAATAGTGATTTCCCAGTTCCCAGTAGTCCCTGACATTACACTCTTGACAATGATTCCTTCTTCTGCTAAATTCTTTTCTGTCATTGATTTGAAAAATGCCTTCTTCAGTATACCCATTCATCCTGACAGCAGGTATCTGTTCGGGTTCACCCTAGCTGGTAGAAGCTTTAGATTCTGTCGCGCTCCTCAGCGCTATACAGAAAGCCTGAGTATTTATAGTCAGGCATTGAAAAGTCAGCTGGATTCCTTGTCGCTCCCCACAGGTAATGTATTACTCCAATATGTTGACGACCTGCTCATTGCCTCAGACACAGAACAAGGTTACAGAGATAGTACGGTTAAATTGTTTCTCCATCTAGCTGACCGTGGTCATAAGGTATCCCTTTCCAAATTTCAGTATTGTCGACAGGAGGTCACCTATTTATGTCACCTACTGTTGAAGGAGGGTAGGAGATTGAACCCTGAGCGCATCAGTACCATTGTTAAAATGCCCATTCCGCAAACTCAGAAAGATGTGCGTGCTTTCATAGGTATCACTTCCTATTGCAGGCAGTGGATACCTGGCTACTCACTGCTTGTTAAGCCCCTGCTTGCACTAACACTAAAAGATGTGCATGCGCCCCTGCCTTGGACGCCAGAGTGCCAGCAGTCTTTTGAGCAATTGAAAACTGCGCTTTGCTCGGGTCCAGTGCTTGGTACCCCTAATTATGCCAAATGCTTTGTGTTGTACGTCCATGAGCTGGGTGGTTGTGCGCTTTCTGTTTTAACGCAAAAATTCGGGGATAAGCAACGACGGTGTGCTTATTTCTCTGCTGTGCTTAACCCTGTCGCACGAGCCCTTCCGAGCTGTCTAAGAGCGGTCGCGGCTGTGGCTGTCTCAATAAGACAATCGGCGGGACTCGTACTTGATACCGACCTCACAGTGATGGTACCTCATGCTGTGGATACACTTTTGAATAAGACAAGGACACAGCACCTCACCAGTGCACGTCTGACCGGTTACGAGCTAACGCTCTTTCAAAAGCACATAACGATCAAACATTGTGCCACTCTGAATCCAGCCACGCTACTACCCCTCCCTTCTGAGAATGAGGACATTGACGTACATGATTGTATCTTCCGGACGGAAGAAGAGACGAAAGGACGGGTAGACCTGACTGATGTTCCCTTATCTGACCCCCAAGGAGAACTATATGTCGATGGCTCTTGTTTCAAATTACCAGATGGCACCACCACTGCAGCATATGCAATTACTACGCTGTTTACGGTAGATGAGACATCACGAGTTCCCTATCAGTCCGCCCAGGCAGCTGAATTAGTCGCCTTTATTCAAGCTTGTGAATTGAGCAAGGGACTGGTTGTTAATATTTATACTGACAGCCAGTACGCCTTCGGGGTCGCCCATAATTTTGGGCGGCTCTGGTCAGAGAGAGGGTTCCTTACTTCCCATGGGACATGCATTCAGCATAGTCCTCTTATACATAGGCTTCTGTCAGCTCTGACACTCCCTAAGAAATTAGCAATTGTAAAATGCAGCACTCATAAGAAAGTTACTGACAATGTGGGTAAGGGGAACGCTTTTGCAGATCAGACAGCTAAGGAAACAGCCCGAACCAAGATGAAAATGATGTTTGTAGCAGGTCCAGCTAGGTGGGTGCCCGAGTTCTCCATGTTTGATGATACACTTGAGAACGTGAAGGAGATACAGAGTGAGGCCACGGTGGAGGAATTAGAAGTGTGGCAAGAAAGTACAGCGAACTTGAATGATGAGGGATGTTGGATTGATAAATCAGGGAAGCAGAGATGGATGCTGCTGGATGCATATGTTCTTACTGTAGTGACAATGGCCCACGGCCCAGCCCATATCAGTGCTAAGGGCATTTGCAAGCTGTTAGACCCCGTATGGCAAAATGACAACATCTCCAAGACAGCTACACATTTAGTGAAATACTGCATGGTGTGCATGATGCACAATCCTGGCAAGGGTACCCCTACACCACCTGGTAATTTTGCACCTCCCACTTTTCCTTTTGAGGTCCTTCAGATGGATTTTATCGAAATGGACAGGGTCAATCATTTGAAGTATGTGTTGGTGGTTGTCTGTGCATTCAGGAAATGGGTTGAGGCCTACCCCACTAAAGAAAATACAGCCATTGCAACTGCAAAGATACTCCTGAAGGAGTTCTTTCCTCGCTTCGGCTTGCCCCGTTTGATCTGGAGTGATAACGGAAGTCATTTCAATGCCAAGGTTATCCAGCTAGTTTGTGAGGGACTGCACATCAGACAGAAGTTTCATGCTGCGAATCACCCCCAGTCAGCAGGTTTGGTTGAGAAGTACAACGGTACTCTCAAACTGAAATTGGCAAATATTCAGGAGACCACAGGGTTGCAATGGCCAGATGCTTTACCACTAGCTCTTTTGTCCACAAGAACAACAGTACATTCTAGGACAGGATTGTCACCCTACGAGGTCGTGTTCGGACGCCCGGCTAGTGTCTGGGGCGTCCCGCGACCGCGTAGGTTTTCCGAGATTGAGCACCCTTTGTTAACAGATTACCTGTACCAGTTAACTGAAAATTTGCGTTCTATTCACCAACAGATAAAGGAGTCGCTTCTGCCCATACCAGAGAGGCCTGGTCATAACATCCAGCCGGGGGACTGGGTGCTACCCAAGAACTTTCAGCGGAAGAAGTGCTTGGAGCCCCGTTGGAAGGGGCCCGAGCAGGTGCTCCTCGCCACCAGGACAGCTGTAAAAGTTGCTGGCCGAAAGAGTTGGATACATTCCAGCCACTGCCGTCGAGTACCCTTGCCCTTACCCTATGACCAATGGGTGGGGGATGGTATTGGGGATGCTGAGGGAGAAAAAATACCTCAGTTCGTCACATTCAGTGACGCGCAGCTTATATGGACCCAAACGGATGCTGAGAACGATGACGTGTTAAATGCAGCAGTCCCCCCTGAAATCAGAGCCATTAAGAAGCCCCTTTTCGTTGACCCCTCTGTGCCTGGAGTCACCAGGTACAATTTGCGTCCTCGGTTGAAGAATAGTGCACCAAAGGAAAAGTCAGACTAGTCAGGGATGGACTGTGCAAGTTAGGGTGTACTTTGCTATAGTACCAACGATGTTAGCTTAGGGTGAGGCGAACTTGGTGCATTGTTCTGACATTGGACAGGATAAGTCGAACGTGCCTCCCTGGAGGGGGGTGCATTATCCTGGACGACGTGGGATTCATCGAGAGCTAGGACTGAGCAGCTCCTCTGCCGGTGCTCAAGAGCGCCAACTTTGATGAACAATAGGAGTCTACCAGTGAGGCTCAGATGGACACTGGGAACACTTGCCCCCCACTTGCCATCAGTTTTATTGCATTCCCTTTTCTTTGTTTCATAATGTATCTGTTTGGTCGGCCCATTGAGGAGGAGGAACAGCCATTTGCAACACCGCGATTAGTGCAACAAGGCTGGTCCAAAAAGAGTAAATTAGTCTTTGTATTGATAGTTGTGATTGGATTAATAACAATACTTGGAATAGCTTGGTTACTGGAGGAAAAGTATCCTGTGCATTCTTTGGTTGGTACCACACCCATTCCCCCTGAACACATTTTTGTTACCTTGGCCCCTCACAAAGGAGAGCACTGAAAGTCTTATATAGATAATGTTTTTATACAAATGTTGCATCAAGCTCATAACATGTCCAATATGACAAATTGTTGGGTTTGTGGATTGCTTCCCTCAGTTACTCATAAAAGGGATAATTTGCTGTCCATGGCACTGTCATACATCAGTAGTTGCGAGGGTTGGTTTGAATTGTTCAGTATGGTGCATCCCCATCTCCAACTTTCTACTTTGGTTAGGACACCTGCTGATTCTCGCACTGTGGTACGGAATGTACATTTCCATCATAGGGTTCCCCCCGTAGGACCGACAGGACAAGAGACGTTTGTTAAATTGTTTTTAAGGTCCTCTATAAATGCATACAAAAGAGTAAAGAACGAGACCTGGTTTCGAATGGAAATGGCTGATTTCCAAGGGTTTAACACGTCTGAGTATTTCCAATCTTTCCAGGTTCGTAATGTTACAGAGGACCAGCCAATACCAGTGTCAGTGGTCAACAGGTCCACGGAACAGGGAGGATAAAGGTGGGGGAGAGCAGATGCAATTCCACATACAGATTGAGAACGACGGATAGTCCGCCCTTAATACCACCCCCTAATGTCTATTTTGTCTGTGCATCTCAAGCTTATGTCTGGCTCCCGAGGGGATGGTCAGGCAGGTGTTATCTCTCTGTTCTCCTTCTCCCTGTGTATATAGCTCCGTCCAATTACCATAAGGATCATCAGCTGCACCGTAGGAGTGTATACTTGCCCTGAGCCAGAAGGGTCATTGACACGAAAGATATAGATCAGACAGATACCGCCTTACAACAGTTTGAGGATGCCATGAAGGGTATCGTACCCTTTTGGGGCCCCATGTCCAATAGCCTTAACATTCGTCGGTTAACAAGGGTTGTTGAAGGGGTTAATAATACAACAGCTGGTATATTGACAAACCTCACTGCTGAGCTTCAGGCTACACGGTTAGTTACCTTGCAGAACAGGATGGTGTTAGACGTAATACTTGCAGATAGGGGTGGGGCCTGTTGCGTCATTGGCAGTAGCTGTTGTGTGTACATACCTGACCACGCCCCCAATGTGTATGCTGCCATACAGAAGTTGCATAGACTCTCATCTGACATACACCAAGAAAATGGTACTTGGACTCTCTCTGGATGGTTTTGGAATATGCTAATAACGTGGGGTTGGAAGATCCTTATCTTTTTGGTTGCAGTTGCTGGTATTGTCTTTACATGTTGCCTTTGTATACACTGCCTCCCGGCTTGTTGCGCTTATTATGTAAGTGCTCTGACACCTAAGCCAAAGATATCAGCCCATGACACTAATGCTGCGATCATGTTGCAGAAAGAGATTAAAGACATTATGCTGATTGATGACGGTATCTTTGAATATTGACTATGTACACATCAGCTTGTAGTGGTAGCTCTTATTCCTGCAATATGTTATCTGTTTCTAGGTAGTAATATAAAGGTTTAGCGAATGCTAAAAGGAGGGTCTGTTGGAATAAAAATGTTTTAGCTGAGTTGTTCATGCATTGTACTTCTTAGGTTAGCATTCGCCGCACCATTTTATATTCAGCCGCCATTTTGAGCCATGATCTAAACTAACTTCTGCCTCTCTGCCCCAGCTGAAAGCAGCTGCGATTGTTTTCGTTTCTACATGGTTGAGCCTTGCCGTACTAATGAATACACTGTTCTTGTTAGTGCATACCTTTCCCACTCGATAGGCCTGCTCCCACCCTTAGAGCGGCGGGCACAGGCAGAGTGACCTTGCACTGAGATAGCATGTGCCCGGTCTCAGGATCGAAACTCATCCTTCTGTCTCTCCTTTGTTCACCAGCTACCAACTGGAAATTTCCAGTCAGGGCGTGTCTTTATTGGTTTTTGAATTGTACATAATGTATCGCCATGCTTGCTGAAGTCAGTCCCTCTCCAGCAATCCTAGGAGGCTGGTCAGACTGGACTCTGCTCGAGTGTACCTGAATAAAACATATTTGGTTTGTATTCTCTACTGTCTGACCGACTCTTCATTTGTATGGAAGGCTGAGAGGTGGTCGCGAGAGACCCGGGTGGCCCTAATTGGGTCACTTCCTTCACCTCCCACCACAGCACATCTAACTGCTGAGACACAATCTTCTGCATCAGCTGCCATCATACTCCCAGCTACAGGTGGCATCAGACCTCCTGCTACAGCTGACACCAGAGCACCTGTAACTGCTGAGATACAATCACCTGCTGCAGCTGCTAGCATACCCCCATCTACAGGTGGCATCGGGCCTCCCACCACAGCTGCCAGGTGAGTACAAGCCACACCTGCACCACCACCACCTGCAAGAGCATGAACACCAGCTGCAAGCAGAGCTGGCACCTCAGATCTCTCTTCTGCCACTTCACTACTGTCACTCACAATGAGGGAGATTGCACAGCAACACATCCGGGTGCAGGACGTATTCTGTATTCCAGCCGAGGGTTCACAGGAGACACTTGCCTGTACTGCATAGGCACTGGAAGTAGGGATGCTGGGGGTGGTGCAGCACCTCCAAAATTACCATACTGGAGTTCAGAAGGTGAATGAACAGAAAAGATTCCTTTAAAAGGTTGTTTTTATATTTACACATTCATGTGTGTGCCAATTTGTCAGGCCATGTCTGCTGACAAATTGCTGCTTATTCTTTTAGCATAGAAATGCGGTTTACTTTTCTTTCTCTAACTGCTAAGGTAGAGTATTGTGTAAGGTGAACTATCCAACAGTCTTGCTGAGGTACAGTAAGTGTGAAAAGAAACGTTATAGGATTTCAGTTTTTTTTCCTAGCACACATTAAAATGTATGTACATGTGAATGAACCATACAAATATTTCAAACACATTTTAGAAGTTGGGAAAGCACAAATGAAGCACATTTTCTGTAATTCTGAAGTGTGATGAACACAAATATTTTATTAGGATTAAATCAAATGAAGACACTTTACTTGGTGATGTGAAAACGATAAATATTTGCAGAAATACGATTTCACACAATAGTGTTAGTGCGCTGTATAGTTTTAGCAGTAAAACTGCATGTCAGTGCAAATTCTGTGGTCATTTCAAAGGGAAATGTGGTCTGTAAGTGACAGTGTGCTGCTACATCATGCTGTAGTAATATATTTCGACAGTGTGCTCTAAAACGCACCACCGTCTGTGCATAGTATGCCTTTACCATTCTCCTGCTTTATGAGCGTGGCTCTTTTGCTAAACTAGTTCATTGTGTGATGCTTGGGTTTTTCACAGTCCCTATGACTTCAGTGATGTAACATTAAAGAAAGCACCCCCACTCTGAATATTGTTTCAGCACCATTGACTGGCGGCGTCTACGGAGGGAGCACACATATGGACACATACACACCTGCAATTGCATCCGTCTAGCCTCAGTCCTCCATCTCTGAGGTCCTGCTGGACCGCACCAGTAGCTGGCCACCATGGAGACAGCGATACAAAAGGGGATGATGGACGGAACGTTTGAGCCAATCAAACACTCACCCCCAGTCAACTGATCTGGGTTTAATCCATCATCATTCTTTAGCTCACTCCACCACCCCAGTTCAGACATGGCCATATGCAAATCAGTCTGACCCTGTGCCTCATGGGAACAGTCCAGCCCGAACTGCCAAGCCATGTCTTCCCTGGACCGGAAACAAGCATCCTAGGACCGGTTTCTGGCATTCCAGCCATCATCAGCCAGGCTTGCTTGAATCCAGTGGCAAAGTGAGCAAGGGACCCACGTCTGGGCGTACCCCCGCCAACTTAGGGCGAACAAAGCGATACAAAAGGGGATGATGGACGGAACGTTTGAGCCAATCAAACACTCACCCCCAGTCAACTGATCTGGGTTTAATCCATCATCATTCTTTAGCTCACTCCACCACCCCAGTTCAGACATGGCCATATGCAAATCAGTCTGACCCTGTGCCTCATGGGAACAGTCCAGCCCGAACTGCCAAGCCATGTCTTCCCTGGACCGGAAACAAGCATCCTAGGACCGGTTTCTGGCATTCCAGCCGTCATCAGCCAGGCTTGCTTGAATCCAGTGGCAAAGTGAGCAAGGGACCCACGTCTGGGCATACCCCCGCCAACTTAGGGCGAACAAAGCGATACAAAAGGGGATGATGGACGGAACGTTTGAGCCAATCAAACACTCACCCCCAGTCAACTGATCTGGGTTTAATCCATCATCATTCTTTAGCTCACTCCACCACCCCAGTTCAGACATGGCCATATGCAAATCAGTCTGAGACAGGGCAGGCCTCCCATTCTAGGAACCTACACCAACACAGCTAGCACATCCAGGAATACAGTCTTGACCAGAGGCACCAGGGATGCTCCATTTCCCTTTAAATTGCATAGAAGCCTATTTCTCACCATCAGCTTCCAGATGGCTGAGGCACAACTGCAGAATGGCTTGTATTTGATGCCATGGCCAGGCTCCTGGAAACCACGACCACATCCTTTCAGATATCAATCAATCAATCAATCAGGGATTTATAGAGCGCGTCAAATCACCCGTGAGTGTCTCAAGGCACTGGGGATGCTGCTCCCTCATGGTGGACTGTTCATTCCAACAGCCAGGCTTCGAGTTCTTTCCTGAATTGCTGGAGTAATGGTGTGGACCTGAGGTGCAGGGGAAGGTCATTCCAGGTTCTGGCTGCAAGGAGTGAGAAGGAGCGTCCTCTGCTGTTGACTCTGTGTATCCACTGGGTGCTTGCGAGAAAGAGGGAGGAGCTTGGTTCGCTGGTGGAAGGTCATGCGTTTGTTGATGTACGCTGGTCCTTCATTGTGCAGGGCTTTGTATGCATAGGTCAGCATTTTGAACAGGCATCTCCTCTGGATTGAGATCCGCTAATGTTTCTTGAGGTGCGATATGCCACACTTCAGTGCATTGGACTGTGTAACAAACTAACCCTTCCCATCCACCCATCCCCTCACCAGTCCTCAAAGGTCTCCACATTCCTAGTCCAGGAGGCGCTCACAATCAGTCCAACACTCAAGGGCAGGGCAGCATCTGTTAAAAGAAAGGAGCATCGTGAATAGTTTTGTTTAGGTTGTAAAGGGCATCAGTTGTGTAGGGGCTAGTGTACAGCTAAGGGAAGGGATCGTTGGGTTTAGGGTGGGTGACAGCTGCCAGGGCAAGAGGGGCACACATCTGAATAATTTTCTTTTCATAACATTTTTTTAATTAAATATTTTATTTTCCAGTATAGGTTACATGTGTTATGTAGGACATTTCAGAAGTAATTAGCATTGCTATTGTCTCTGATGCCAGCATGATCATGATCACGTCCATGTAGGACATGTCCCACTTCTGCCTCTTCATCAGTGTCACCTGTGCCATGTACTCTGACCTCCTTCTCCGGCATTGACACAGTGTCTCCTCATAATGTTAAGCAGTAGGCAGCAAATTACTGCTGTGCAACACACCTTAGTTAAATACACAGGTGTGGTGGAGAAAGCAAGAACACCCCTTTAATAGTCCAAATAGATGCTCAATTATTCTTTTGTGGTCATGACAACTGGAAGTAGGCATTTCTGTAAGTACGGCGGCTTCTGCATAATCATAGATTTGTCGCATAATCTCACATAGGCTGCATGATTTCAGCTTTTACAAACAATTCTATCTCAAATGGACCAAAAGTTACTAAACAAAAGCTTATGGCCACATGCATCAAAAGAAAAACCGGTCGCAAACGGGCAGATTCTCAGAATCTGCCCCCTTGCGACCGCTATTTTTGCATTTGGGATGCATCATTCCAAATGCAAAAATCGAAATCTAAGGAATCTCAAAATTTGCGATTACTTAAATTGCGATTGCATTTGCGGCATCGCAAATTGCGATGCCTCAAATGCAATGCATGATGCCATTGAAAATAGCGATTTCGCTATTAGGGGACGCAAATTCCCGTCAAATGAAACTTGACGGTAATTTGCAAAAACTTTGAAAAATGCACTAAAGTGCATTTTTCAAAGTTCCTGGTTACACACACACATGTGTATGTGTGTGCGCAACATGTGTTCACATTACAATTTCAGGGGTGCAACAGGGTGTCCTTTTGGCACCCTTGCACCTTGAATTAGCATGCGCAATTTGCAGTACCTATTGGGTACTCGCAAATTCGTATGCACTCCCATTCATTCCTATGGGCCTCTAGGCCCATAGGAATGAATGGGAAGCTAATTCCTTAATTGCGACTCGCAATTTGCGACACGCAATTAAGGAATTTGTAGGAACCGCAATTTTATTTGCGATTCCTACATGCATATGCAATAGCGATTCTTTAATTGCGATTCCTTAAAAATCGCAAATAAAGAATCGCTATTGACTTCTTTGATGCATGGGCACCTTAGTTCCGTGCAAAGGTAGAGCATTTGCAAAGGTTAACTGATTGCGGTGCAAATGCTAAACTGGTACTAAAGATATGCAAGTTTGCCACGGCTGAACAGTTGTTAAAATAATACTGCTACAGATTGTACTGCATATTTTGCCCTTTCTTGCTCCACAATTTTGCCAAACCTGCCACATAATTTGATCATCCTCTTCCACATAATTCAAGTGGCTCTGGTTATGATATGTAATATGTCTTTTGGTAAATGCACAACCGCCAAAAGGTGCTCGGAAATCAGAAACAGAAACAAATCTGCTGAGGTAGAAACTCTAAGTACATTTAGAAGATTGGTGTGTCTATAGAGAGTGGCGGAAGGACACATGAGAAGAAATGGACCAGAGGGCTCAGTGACCCTTGTGCTGCATGTCCTGATGTGTGCCCTGTTGCCTGCTTCCTCCTAGCCAGCAGATGGTTCTCCTACAGGTGTCCTGACCAACTGTTCCAGGAGATATTCACAGCCATCCTCATGGGATGCATAGATGGGGATATGTGTTTGAATATCTCTATCTATCATCCATTTCTTTTGCTTAGGATTTTATTGGTATAAACAGAGCAATATACATGCCAGTACAGCTCCATCAATGTTACCTGAACAGTGTTAACGAGATAAATAACCTCTAGTCAAACGTATGTGTGACCAGAAGCTGGAAAAGCTGAACAGGTGGGGAGTGTGTGGGGGGGACATCAGTAGCACCTCCATACATCATGAACTACCATGACCTTCGTCTCACAATACACGCACTGTCAACAAGACTGAGGGTTTCTGACCCACAATGGAATACATTATTCACAAAGGAGAACTAATCAGCGAGGCCGAGCAGAAAGAAAACAAGGGAAAGTAAAACAAAGAAGGAAAATATGGTAAAAGAATAAGAAACAAAGGATCAGAGATAGACTCAACTGTACACGATGCAAGTCGCTTAGCAGCATATTCACAGAATGGCGCTATAGGGCGACCAAGAATGATCATCTGTGGACCAGTGCTAGCCATAGCCTGGAGGGGTGAAGGATGGCATTCCACGTGGTAGCTTGCAGGCGGAGAGCTAGCATGTCGCTGAGAGCAGCTATTGCACGACATGTCATACATGCCAAGACAAATATAAGTGAAACAGAAGAGGAAAAAGGAGCAAATCTATGTCAATGTAAGAGTCTCCCAAACCTGGGTTAGGATTGTGAAACCGCACCATTGGGATGCGCAAGGACAAAAAAAAAAGAAAAGTTGGGAGGTAGTCCCTGTCGGGGGTACAAAGATTGATTCTAAAGAACCTATCATTTCTAAGGTCTGATCCTACAAGGGTTTCCCACCATTTGTGAACTATGGTTTTTTTTCAATTAATATCGACCAAACACTCAGAAAAAGACCTCCATCTTTTCCCTGCAATTTGTATATAAGTCGTTCATTCGAGGTTGTCTTATACATTTCTACCAATCATTCGTCAAGAGTTAGTAATTGGGGCACTCGGCAGTGGTTTAATACACAAACTTTGGCAGCAGTCGTTGCCGTCACCAGCAAGCGTCCAGTGTGGCACGTCAGTCATATCACGTACCATGACCGGCTATACATTAGGGGCAGGGGCATCCTCGATCTCCCACTTAACGCCCAATCGTTGTCCCTGGAGATATGTATAATCAACTCAACATGATAATCCAAATGAGAAGCAATTGAGGATTCTGATGTTCCTCAGAGAGTGGGCATGTACCGGGTGGGTACTGCTGTGACCCATTGTGGTATCAAATGCAGCGGTGTCTCTGGATCACAGAGTCATGGGTGGAAGCAGGATCTTTGGCACAGATCTGTCTCATGCACACCACCTGCACTTCCAAGGAAACTTCATCGCTGGCTCTGAGAGAAACCAGTGGAAGATTGTCGCAATCAACAGCCCCAAGCACATTATGAAACTCCGTAATTACATAAAACTTTGACATAACAGAATTCTCTGTCTATGTGTCATTCGGGATACGATGAGTCGGTTGACTACATTGGACAGGATGTTCATGATCTGGGTGAGTATCTTCGAAAAAGTGAGCTGTGCCACCATTGTAGTTGGTGGGAGCCCAAAAAATGCAGCTCTGCCAGTCATTTCGCAATGGGGTGTGAAAGGCTGTGTGTGTCATAAAGTTTGCCTCCCACGCATTTCCGATAGTAGACAGGTGGCTGTATGTGCTGTCCATGCCCAGGAGATATGTTGCCAGGGTGTGAGCCTCTGACTTTCAGTCCAATGTCAATGTATTGATCATTACCCTGGGAATCCAAGCCGTTCTCATCTGTCTCCGGATTGGGACTGCCCTTCAGCCCTGTGAGCCAGCTCCACTTGTACCCAGCAGGACAAACCGGATCACCAATGGTCAGTGCGATGAAGTTTGGGATCAGATCTCTTGTTACGCAGTGCAATAACAATCCACTGTTTAAGACTTGTTGGGATTAATGTTTGGGGTTTGCAGAGAGAATGCGGCATAACGGCCTGGAAACCGGGTTCGACTCTCGACAGGGACGCTCAACATCCTGTGATTCTGGGCAAATCACTTAATCTCCCCGTGCCTAACAAAAATAAATGTGTCCATCTGTAACGCAACTGGTTCTCAAGTAAAGTGCTATGATACTTTTGGGTTGAGTTTGCGCTATATAAAACTCCCCCCGCCCCGAAATAAATATACTTTTCACAACAAACAAGCCAGGCCTCCTGCCGTTGTCATAACATTTCAAAATAAACAGATCAGACCTTAGGAATCAGACAAAACTTTTCAGAGCGAAGCAATGAGCCCGATAGCCTTTGTCATTGGCTTTGGTCATAACAACCCAGGCCTGTTGTGTTGAGCCTAAGGTTTCCCAGAAGCCATACAGTCATAAAATTACAAATGTGTACAGAATTACGGTTGCCAAAGCAAAATGCTATCTCTCCTAATAGGGTGCAACAAGGATTTGCACAGTAAGAATCTCCTATCCCTGGGGCTTATCAGAGGGGTAACTAACACACAAAACGTCATCTACTATCCAAATATGTGCGATTCCATGTGATAAAGCAGCTCTCTGCAGGCTTTAATACAGAGCAAAATTAATCTACCCTTAAATGCATATTGACTTTAATATATCTTTTCACAATAAATATGTCAGTCCTCTCCATCATAACGTTTTCATAATAAGCAAACAAGACCTATAGTGCAGCACAAACACTCTTTTCAGTGGAAACACACTACTTTTGCTCAATCAAATGCTGTATGTTTTCAAGGACCCGACCCCGAGCACGTCTCTCAGTAGTTCTGAAAGTTCTTTTTCTCTTCATCACATAAGGTCTAGCGACAGCTGCACTTCCCAGCCAGACCTAAAAGAGAACATGTTATGGCATTTGCCAAGCAATCATTTAACATTGGCACAAGCAAAGCCCTGCAAGTCTGCATACCTGTTTAGAACTATCAAGGTCACTTAGAGGTGACTGAGTTTACAACCCCGCTGTACTCACTCGTTACTCACAAGTGACATTATCACGTCAAATCTGCCCTCAGAAGCGTCCTAGGACGGGAAATCATGAGAATATAATATTAATCAGGGCTGCTGCACACAGCGCGTGCCCACATACTCAGTGCCCTCGCTCCAGGCAGACGCAGGGGGCACCCCCCAGGACTTATTTCCAAGTGGGGCGATAAACTGAGGAAGGCCGCGTCCCCCGCAGAATGTACCTCGCGTTGATCTGCGATGACAGAAATGTTCAGAGTTGAAGAGTGGACTCCCTCTTAAATGGCTGATGTTTATCAAGGACAGAAAATAGCACACACAGCCCCCCTCCTTCCCTCCCCCGGGGATCAGCAGTGAACAAGACATTCTAAAGGCCACCTAATCAGGGCAAAGACGTCCTGTTCAGATGTGAGGCCTCGGTGGAGGCAACGTCATTGATAAAATAGTTATTAAAGTTCATTCAGCAAAAATAATGCTAGGTTGTTCACTTTTCGGGAGGATCGCTTGATCATGACACAATCTGAACTGGAGTTTAAAACCACAAATAATAAAAATAAAACAGGAACATAAATAAACCTTCAAAACTTTCCAGATTGGCTACATATTACATAAGATCTTTGGGCTGGAAAAGGTCGCTCTATACACACTGGGAAATACTGCAAAACAAAAAACTGTTTTACATATCGTTTGTTGATAAAATGCGTCCACATCATAGTCAGTGTTCGGGCGGCTTCGCTGTTGCGAGCTAGGATCAGTTCTTTACCTCTCCAGCAGGAAGTGTGGTAAACCGGAAGAAGGAAAAACATGGAATCTTGTTACATGGAATCATAGTGTGCCATGTCCAGAATGTTCACCACTTACACGCTCATTAGAAGTGAGCTGGTAATTGGTGGGATATTTATTGCACCTGATAACATCTGGTTCTGCTGTGTCGGAATCAAAGATTATAATAAATACCACACAAATGTAGGGCACCAAACTCCACATGTTCTGGTAAATACTGGGCATTTCACCCTGATAACTATTGGCCAGCTGTGGTCGCCCCCCATGCCATAAGCCACACAAATGAAAAATAAAACGATAATACACCCTTGTTTATTATCGTTTTATTTTTGCTGTAGGAGCCGAGGCTTGGGGGAGGCGTCATGGGATGACAGACACTAGGGGAGTGGTTGCACTGCTCTCAGCGCGCATGACAATTTGTCCGGCCATCTCAGGACCGCTAAACCGTCACGCACACTGAAGCTCTTTCCAACCCGAGCTGCAGTGCTGGGTTGGAGAGAGCAGGCACAGGCCCCCAGTCTAACTAGGAACCCAAATCGATTGCCCTCAGGCCAATCCTGATGCTGCTTTTATGCATGAAAGCAGCACCAGGATTGGCTGCAGTGGAGTCTGGAAGCCTGTGCCTGCAGTGGAGAGGAGTGCGATGTGGCAATGCGGTGATGCGGCAGGTACGTATTTTTTAGTTTTTAGGTCTAGCCTGGCGCTGCTCGCTGGGCGAGAGATTTTGTAGGAGAGTAGATTTGAGAAGGGGACTTGAAGCCCCGCCCCTCATTTTCATTGGCTGGCGTCACAGTTTATGCTAAACGGTGGCCTGCCATTGGAAATTAGGGTTTTCTGTTGACGCCCTTTGGCCTCCGATCTGGACTGGGTCGCCTGCTTTGCTGCTGTCGCAAAGCACTTTCTTATCTTTATGGGGCCATGTGTTTCTAATTAGAAACACATGGCCCCATAAAGACAAGAGATCGATGCTTGTTATAGAGATACCTCCTTCACATCACCCTATAAGCGCTGCCTTGGTGCTCACGGCGCCCCAGCGTTCTTTGTCTCTTGTTCGGTCTACCTGATTGACTGGATCTTTTTCTTCAGCTGCTACGGCCATATTATGACAGAATCCGTTCCCTTGACTCTGCTCTTCTTTCCATTCCCCCGTCAACACTTGTCGTCCCACTCTGAAGCTGTATATTCTGTCTCTGTTGCCAAATCTGATCACGACCTCCGGGCAGTCATCTTTTGTTGCTGGCTCGCTTGTCTAGTGCAGCTGCTCTGCATGCTCCTTTGCGCGATCAGTGCACCCTCAGTTTCAGCGTTTGCCTTTCCCTGTGATTGAGCGCATCCTCCGGTCCATTCCCAGCGCAGGTCATTCTCCATCTTACTTCTCACAATGGGTCTCCCTCGCTTCTGCCAGTGCACGCCGGTCTCCCTGCCCTCTCACTGCGCACATCTCGCATTTCTGTCCGTGTGCTGCTTTACCAGGGCAGTTTCTCTCTGCCCTGTGCTTGCCTTGTCAGTTGCGCTTCTCCCTGCCCGGTGGTGTGTGCTTCCCTGTCAGTGGCGCTTCTCCCTGCCCGGTGGTGTGTGCTTCCCTATCAGTGGCGCTTCTCCCTGTCCTGTGTGCTTCCCTGTCAGTGCCGCTTTTCAATTCCCCATAGTGTGCGCTGCCCTGTCAGTGCCGCTTTTCAATTCCCCATAGTGTGCGCTGCCCTGTCAGTGCCGCTTTTCAATTCCCCATAGTGTGCGCTGCCCTGTCAGTGCCGCTTTTCAATTCCCCATTGGGTTCGCTGCGCTGTCAGTGCCGCTTTTCCCTGCCCTGTCAATGACGCTTCTCCCTGACCTGTGGTGTGCGCTAATCTGTCAGTGCCCCTTCTCCCCGCCCTGTAGAGTGCGCTGCCCCTTCTCCCTGCCCTGTGTTGTGCGCTGCCCTGTTCGGTTCCGTTCTCCCTGCCCTGTGCGCTGCCCTGTCGGTGGCCCTTCTTCCTGCCCTGTGGTGTGTGTACTGCCATGTCTGGGGTATTTGTTTCTGCCCTATGGGGTGCGCTGCCCTGCCGTCAGTGCCCCTTCTCCCAGCCCTGTAGTGTGTGCTGCCCTGTCAGTGCCCCTTCTCCCTCCCCTCTGTTGTGTGTTTCTGTCAGTGTCACTTCTCTTTGCCCTGTGGTGTGTGCTGCTCTGTCGGTGCCCCTTCTCCCAACCCTGTAGGTTATTTTTCCCTGTCAGTGCCGCTTCTCTCTGCCCTGTAGTGTGCGCTGCCATGGCATTGCCCCTTCTCCCACCACTGCTGACACACCACTGCTGACACACCACTGCTGACACGCCGCTGCTGACGCCGCTGCAGACACCACTGCTGCACACCACTGCTGAAACACCGCTGCTGAAACATCGCTGCTGACACGCCGCTGCTGACACCACTGCTGACACGCCGCTGCTGACATGCCGCTGCTGACACGCCGCTGCTGACACCACTGCTGACCCCACTGCTGACACCACTGCTGACACTCCGCTGCTGACACGCCACTGCTGACACACCACTGCTGACACACCACTGCTGACACACCACTGCTGACACGCCGCTGCTGACACGCCACTGCTGACACACCACTGCTGACACACCACTGCTGACACACCACTGCTGACACGCTGCTGCTGACACCACTGCTGACACACCACTGCTGACAAACCGCTGCTGACACGCCGCTGCTGACACGCTGCTGCTCACACCACTGCTGACACAACACTGCTGACATGCCGCTGCTGACACACCACTGCTGACACATCGCTGCTGACACACCGCTGCTGACACACCGCTGCTGACACACCACTGCTGACACATCGCTGCTGACACGCCGCTGCTGACACGCCGCTGCTGACACACCGCTGCTGACACACCGCTGCTGAAACCACTGCTGACACACCACTGCTGACACACCACTGCTGAGACACCACTGCTAACACACCGCTGCTGACACGCCGCTGCTGACACACCGCTGCTGACACGCCGCTGCTGACACCACTGCTGACACACCGCTGCTGACACACCGCTGCTGACACATCGCTACTGACACGCCGCTGCTGACACCACTGCTGACACACCGCTGCTGACACACTGCTGCTGACACACTGCTGCTGACACGCCGCTGCTGACACCACTGCTGACACACCACTGCTGACACACCACTGCTGACACGCCGCTGCTGACACCACTGCCGACACACTGCTGCTGATACACCACTGCTGACACACCTCTGCTGACACACCGCTGCTGACATGCCGCTGCTGACACGCCGCTGCTGACACGCCACTGCTGACACTCCGTGGCTGACACGCCACTGCCGACACGCCGCTGCTGACACCACTGCTGACACGCCACGGCTGACACGCCGCTGCTGACACGCCACTGGTGACACGCCACTGCTGACACGCCACTGCTGACATGCCACTGCTAACACGCCGCTGCTGACACGCCACTGCTGACACACTGCTGCAGACACATCACTGCTGACACGCCACTGCTGACACACTGCTGCGGACACATCATTGCTGGCACACAACTGCTGACACATCGCTGCTGACACATCGCTGCTGACACATTGCTGCTGACACATTGCTGCTGACACACCACTGCTGAAACATCACTGCTGACACATCGCTGCTGACACACCACTGCTGCCATATCACTGCTGACGCTGCTGCTAACATACCGCTGCTGACACGCCGCTGCTGACACCACTGTTGACACGCCGCTGCTGACACCACTGCTGACACACCACTGCTGACACGCCGCTGCTGACACACCACTGCTGCTACACCACTGCTGCTACACCACTGCTGCTACACCGCTGCTGACACACCGCTGCTGACACACTGCTGCTGACACACCATTGCTGACACACCATTGCTGACACACCACTGCTGACACAACGCTGCTTACACATCACTGCTGACACACCACTGCTGACACACCACTGCTGACACACCGCTGCTGACATGCCGCTGCTGACACACCGCTGCTGACACACCGCTGCTGACATGCCGCTGCTGACACGCCGCTGCTGACACACCACTGCTGACACACTGCTGCTGACACCCCGCTGCAGACGCCGCTGCTGACACACCACTGCTGAAACACCACTGCTGACACACCGCTGCAGACACACAGCTTCTGACACACCGCTGCTGACACACCACTGCTGCTACACCACTGCTGACACACCACTGCTGACACATCACTGCTGACATGCCGCTGCTGACATGCCACTGCTGACACACCACTGCTGACACACCACTGCTGACACACCACTGCTGACACGCTGCTGCTGACACCACTGCTGACACACCGCTGCTGACAAACCGCTGCTGACACGCCACTGCTGACACGCTGCTGCTCACACCACTGCTGACACACCACTGCTGACATGCCGCTGCTGACACCACTGCTGACACACCGCTGCTGACACACCACTGCTGACACACCGCTGCTGACACACCGCTGCTGACACACCACTGCTGACACATCGCTGCTGACACGCCGCTGCTGACACACCGCTGCTGACACACCACTGCTGACACACCGCTGCTGACACACCGCTGCTGAACCACTGCTGACACACCACTGCTGAGACACCACTGCTGACACACCGCTGCTGACACACCGCTGCTGACACGCCGCTGCTGACACGCCGCTGCTGACACCACTGCTGACACACCGCTGCTGACACACCGCTGCTGACACATCGCTACTGACACGCCGCTGCTGACACCACTGCTGACACACCGCTGCTGACACACCGCTGCTGACACACTGCTGCTGACATGCCGCTGCTGACACCACTGCTGACACACCACTGCTGACACGCCACTGCTGACACGCCGCTTCTGACACCACTGCCGACACACCGCTGCTGATACACCACTGCTGACACACCTTTGCTGACACACCGCTGCTGACATGCCGCTGCTGACACGCCGCTGCTGACACGCCACTGCTGACACGCAGCGGCTGACACGCCACTGCCGACACGCCGCTGCTGACACCACTGCTGACACGCCATGGCTGACACGCCGCTGCTGACACGCCACTGCTGACACGCCACTGCTGACACGCCACAGCTGACATGCCGCTGCTAACACGCCGCTGCTGACACGCCACTGCTGACACACTGCTGCGGACACATCACTGCTGACACGCCACTGCTGACACACTGCTGCGGACACATCACTGCTGGCACACAACTGCTGACAAATCGCTGCTGACACATCGCTGCTGACACATTGCTGCTGACACATCGCTGCTGACACACCACTGCTGAAACATCACTGCTGACACATCGCTGCTGACACACCACTGCTGACGCTGCTGCTAACATACCACTGCTGACACGCCACTGCTGACACGCCGCTGCTGACACGCCGCTGCTGACACACCACTGCTGACACACCGCTGCTGATACACCGCTGCTGACACACCACTGCTGACACACCGCTGCTGACGCCGCTGCTAACATACCACTGCTGACACACCACTGCTGCTACACCACTGCTGACACACCACTGCTGACACACCACTGCTGACACACCATTGCTCACACACCACTGCTGACACACCACTGCTGACACGACGCTGCTGACACATCACTGCTGACACACCACTACTGACTCGCTGCTGCTGACATGCCGCTGCTGACACGACGCTGCTGACACACCACTGCTGACACACCACTGCTGACATGCCACTGCTGACACACCACTGCTGACACACCCCTGATGACACACCCCTGCTGACACACCCCTGCTGACACACCACTGCTGACACGCCGCTGCTGACACGCCACTGCAGACACGCCACTGCAGACACCACTGCTGACACACTGCTGCTGACACACCACTGCTGACATGTCGCTGCTGACACACCGCTGCTGACACCACTGCTGACACGCCGCTGCTGACACGCCGCTGCTGACAACACTGTTGACACCACTGCTGACACCACTGCTGACACACCACTGCTGACACGCCACTGCTGACACACCGCTGCTGACACACCGCTGCTGACACACCGCTGCTGACACACTGCTGCTGACACACCACTGCTGACACGCCACTGCTGACACACCACTGCTGACACACCGCTGCTGACACATTGCTGCTGACACACCGCTGCTGACACACCACTGCTGACACACCGCTGCTGACACATCGCTGCTGACACATCGCTGCTGACACACCGCTGCTGATACCACTGCTGACGCTGCTGCTGACACGCCGCTGCTGACACACCGCTGCTGACACCCCGCTGCTGACATGCCGCTGCTGACACGCCGCTGCTGACACACCGCTGCTGACACACCGCTACTGACACATCGCTGGTGAGACGCCGCTGCTGACACCACTGCTGACACACCGCTGCTGACACGCCGCTGCTGACATGCCGCTGCTGACACACCGCTGCTGACACCACTGCTGACACCACTGTTGACACACCGCTGCTGACACGTCGCTGCTGACACGTCGCTGCTGACATGCCGCTGCTGACACGCCGCTGCTGACATGCCGCTGCTGACACGCCACTGCTGACACACTGCTGACACACTACTGCTGACACGCCGCTGCTGACACACTGCTGCTGACACACCGCTGCTGACACATCGCTTCTGACAAATCGCGGCTGATGCTGCTGCTGACACACCACTGCTGATACGCCACTGCTGACACACCACTGCTGACAAGCCACTGCTGACATGCCACTGCTGACATGCCGCTGCTGACATGCCGCTGCTGCCACGCTGCTGCTGACATGCTGCTGACACGCCACTGCTGACACACTGCTGCGGACATATCACTGCTGACATGCCACTGCTGACACACTGCTGCGGACACATCACTGCTGGCACACAACTGCTGACACATCGCTGCTGACACATTGCTGCTGACACATCGCTGCTGACACACCACTGCTGACACACCACTGCTGACACATCGCTGCTGACACATCGCTGCTGACGCCGCTGCTGACACACCACTGCTGACATACCACTGCTGCTACACCACTGCTGACACACCATTGCTGACACACCACTGCTGACACACCACTGCTGACATGACGCTGCTGAGACACCACTGCTGACACACCGCTGCTGACACACTGCTGCTGACACATCGCTGCTGACACACCACTGCTGACGCCACTGCTGACATGCCACTGCTGACACACCATTGCTGACACACCACTGCTGACACACCACTGCTGACATGATGCTGCTGACACATTACTGCTGACACACCACTGCTGACACGCCACTGCTGACATGCCACTGCTGACACCACTGCTGACACACCGCTGCTGACACACCACTGCTGACACATCGCTGCTGTCACACCACTGCTGACACACCACTGCTGACATGCCACTGCTGACATCACTGCTGACACGCCGCTGCTGACATGCCGCTGCAGACATGCTGCTGCAGACACACCGCTGCTGACACACCGCTGCTGACACATCGATGCTGACACCACTGCTGACACCACTGCTGACATGCCGCTGCTGACATGCCGCTGCTGACACGCCACTGCTGACACACCACTGCTGACACACCACTGCTGACACGCCGCTGCTGCTACACCACTGCTGCTACACCACTCCTGACACACCGCTGCTGAGACACCGCTGCTGACACACCATTGCTGACACACCATTGCTGACACACCATTGCTGACACGACGCTGCTTACACATCACTGCTGACATACCACTGCTGACATGCCACTGCTGACACGCCGCTGCTGACACCACTGCTGACACACCGCTGCTGACACACCGCTGCTGACACATCGCTGCTGACATGCCGCTGCTGACACACCACTGCTGACACACCACTGCTGACACACCACTGCTGACACACCACTGCTGACACCCCGCTGCTGACACACCGCTGCTGACACGCCACTGCTGACACACCACTGCTGACACACCACTGCTGACACGCCGCTGCTGACACACCACTGCTGACACACCGCTGCTGACACATCGCTGCTGACACACCACTGCTGACACACCGCTGCTGACACATCGCTGTTGATGCATTGCTGCTGACACGCCGCCGCTGCTGACACGCCACTGCTGACACGCCGCTGCTGACACGCCGCTGCTGACACGCCGCTGCTGACACACCACTGCTGACACACCGCTGCTGATACACCGCTGCTGACACACCACTGCTGACACACTGCTGCTGACGCCGCTGCTAACAAACCACTGCTGACACACCACTGCTGCTACACCACTGCTGACACACCACTGCTGACACACCACTGCTGACACACCATTGCTCATACACCACTGCTGACACACCACTGCTGACACGACGCTGCTGACACATCACTGCTGACACACCACTACTGACACGCTGCTGCTGACATGCCGCTGCTGACACGACGCTGCTGACACACCACTGCTGACACACCACTGCTGACATGCCACTGCTGACACACCACTGCTGACACACCCCTGCTGACACACCCCTGCTGACACACCCCTGCTGACACACCACTGCTGACACGCCACTGCTGACACGCCACTGCAGACACGCCACTGCAGACACCACTGCTGACACACTGCTGCTGACACACCGCTGCTGACACATCGCTTCTGACAAATCGCGGCTGATGCTGCTGCTGACACACCACTGCTGATACGCCACTGCTGACACGCCACTGCTGACAAGCCACTGCTGACATGCCACTGCTGACATGCCGCTGCTGACATGCCGCTGCTGCCACGCTGCTGCTGACATGCTGCTGACACGCCACTGCTGACACACTGCTGCGGACATATCACTGCTGACATGCCACTGCTGACACACTGCTGCGGACACATCACTGCTGGCACACAACTGCTGACACATCGCTGCTGACACATTGCTGCTGACACATCGCTGCTGACACACCACTGCTGACACACCACTGCTGACACATCGCTGCTGACACATCGCTGCTGACGCCGCTGCTGACACACCACTGCTGACATACCACTGCTGCTACACCACTGCTGACACACCATTGCTGACACACCACTGCTGACACACCACTGCTGACATGACGCTGCTGAGACACCACTGCTGACACACCGCTGCTGACACACTGCTGCTGACACATCGCTGCTGACACACCACTGCTGACGCCACTGCTGACATGCCACTGCTGACACACCATTGCTGACACACCACTGCTGACACACCACTGCTGACATGATGCTGCTGACACATTACTGCTGACACACCACTGCTGACACGCCACTGCTGACATGCCACTGCTGACACCACTGCTGACACACCGCTGCTGACACACCACTGCTGACACATCGCTGCTGTCACACCACTGCTGACACACCACTGCTGACATGCCACTGCTGACATCACTGCTGACACGCCGCTGCTGACATGCCGCTGCAGACATGCTGCTGCAGACACACCGCTGCTGACACACCGCTGCTGACACATCGATGCTGACACCACTGCTGACACCACTGCTGACATGCCGCTGCTGACATGCCGCTGCTGACACGCCACTGCTGACACACCACTGCTGACACACCACTGCTGACACGCCGCTGCTGCTACACCACTGCTGCTACACCACTCCTGACACACCGCTGCTGAGACACCGCTGCTGACACACCATTGCTGACACACCATTGCTGACACACCATTGCTGACACGACGCTGCTTACACATCACTGCTGACATACCACTGCTGACATGCCACTGCTGACACGCCGCTGCTGACACCACTGCTGACACACCGCTGCTGACACACCGCTGCTGACACATCGCTGCTGACATGCCGCTGCTGACACACCACTGCTGACACACCACTGCTGACACACCACTGCTGACACACCACTGCTGACACACCACTGCTGACACCCCGCTGCTGACACACCGCTGCTGACACGCCACTGCTGACACACCACTGCTGACACACCACTGCTGACACGCCGCTGCTGACACACCACTGCTGACACACCGCTGCTGACACATCGCTGCTGACACACCACTGCTGACACACCGCTGCTGACACATCGCTGTTGATGCATTGCTGCTGACACGCCGCCGCTGCTGACACGCCACTGCTGACACGCCGCTGCTGACACGCCGCTGCTGACACGCCGCTGCTGACACACCACTGCTGACACACCGCTGCTGATACACCGCTGCTGACACACCACTGCTGACACACTGCTGCTGACGCCGCTGCTAACATACCACTGCTGACACACCACTGCTGCTACACCACTGCTGACACACCACTGCTGACACACCACTGCTGACACACCATTGCTCATACACCACTGCTGACACACCGCTGCTGACACGACGCTGCTGACACACCACTGCTGACACACCACTGCTGACATGCCACTGCTGACACACCACTGCTGACACACCCCTGCTGACACACCCCTGCTGACACACCCCTGCTGACACACCACTGCTGACACGCCACTGCTGACACGCCACTGCAGACACGCCACTGCAGACACCACTGCTGACACACTGCTGCTGACACACCACTGCTGACATGTCGCTGCTGACACACCGCTGCTGACACACCACTGCTGATACACCGCTGCTGACACATCGCTGCTGACACATCGCTGCTGACACACCGCTGCTGATACCACTGCTGACGCTGCTGCTGACACGCCGCTGCTGACACACCGCTGCTGACACCCCGCTGCTGACATGCCGCTGCTGACACGCCGCTGCTGACACACCGCTGCTGACACACCGCTACTGACACATCGCTGGTGAGACGCCGCTGCTGACACCACTGCTGACACACCGCTGCTGACACGCCGCTGCTGACATGCCGCTGCTGACACACCGCTGCTGACACCACTGCTGACACAACTGTTGACACACCGCTGCTGACACGTCGCTGCTGACACGTCGCTGCTGACATGCCGCTGCTGACACGCCGCTGCTGACATGCCGCTGCTGACACGCCACTGCTGACACACTGCTGACACACTACTGCTGACACGCCGCTGCTGACACACCGCTGCTGACACACCGCTGCTGACACACCGCTGCTGACACATCGCTGCTAACAAATCGCGGCTGATGCTGCTACTGACACACCACTGCTGATACGCCACTGCTGACACACCACTGCTGACAAGCCACTGCTGACATGCCACTGCTGACATGCCGCTGCTGCCACGCCGCTGCTGACATGCTGCTGACACGCCACTGCTGACACACTGCTGCGGACATATCACTGCTGACATGCCACTGCTGACACACTGCTGCGGACACATCACTGCTGGCACACAACTGCTGACACATCGCTGCTGACACATTGCTGCTGACACATCGCTGCTGACACACCACTGCTGACACACCACTGCTGACACATCGCTGCTGACACATCGCTGCTGACGCCGCTGCTGACACACCACTGCTGACATACCACTGCTGCTACACCACTGCTGACACACCATTGCTGACACACCACTGCTGACACACCACTGCTGACATGACGCTGCTGAGACACCACTGCTGACACACCGCTGCTGACACACTGCTGCTGACACATCGCTGCTGACACACCACTGCAGACGCCACTGCTGACATGCCACTGCTGACACACCATTGCTGACACACCACTGCTGACACACCACTGCTGACATGACGCTGCTGACACATTACTGCTGACACACCACTGCTGACACGCCACTGCTGACATGCCACTGCTGACACCACTGCTGACACACCGCTGCTGACACACCACTGCTGACACATCGCTGCTGTCACACCACTGCTGACACACCACTGCTGACATGCCACTGCTGACATCACTGCTGACACGCCGCTGCTGACATGCCGCTGCAGACATGCTGCTGCAGACACACCGCTGCTGACACACCGCTGCTGACACATCGATGCTGACACCACTGCTGACACCACTGCTGACATGCCGCTGCTGACATGCCGCTGCTGACACGCCACTGCTGACACACCACTGCTGACACACCACTGCTGACACGCCGCTGCTGCTACACCACTGCTGCTACACCACTCCTGACACACCGCTGCTGAGACACCGCTGCTGACACACCATTGCTGACACACCATTGCTGACACACCATTGCTGACACGACGCTGCTTACACATCACTGCTGACATACCACTGCTGACATGCCACTGCTGACACGCTGACACCACTGCTGACACACCGCTGCTGACACACCGCTGCTGACACATCGCTGCTGACATGCCGCTGCTGACATGCCACTGCTGACACACCACTGCTGACACACCACTGCTGACACACCACTGCTGACACACCACTGCTGACACCCCACTGCTGACACACCGCTGCTGACACGCCACTGCTGACACACCACTGCTGACACACCACTGCTGACACGCCGCTGCTGACACACCACTGCTGACACACCGCTGCTGACACATCGCTGCTGACACACCACTGCTGACACACCGCTGCTGACACATCGCTGTTGATGCATTGCTGCTGACACGCCGCCGCTGCTGACACGCCACTGCTGACAAGCCGCTGCTGACACGCCGCTGCTGACACGCCGCTGCTGACACACCACTGCTGACACACCGCTGCTGATACACCGCTGCTGACACACCACTGCTGACACACCGCTGCTGACGCCGCTGCTAACATACCACTGCTGACACACCACTGCTGCTACACCACTGCTGACACACCACTGCTGACACACCACTGCTGACACACCATTGCTCACACACCACTGCTGACACACCACTGCTGACACAACGCTGCTGACACATCACTGCTGACACACCACTACTGACACGCTGTTGCTGACATGCCGCTGCTGACACGACGCTGCTGACACACCACTGCTGACACACCACTGCTGACATGCCACTGCTGACACACCACTGCTGACACACCCCTGCTGACACACCCCTGCTGACACACCCCTGCTGACACACCACTGCTGACACGCCGCTGCTGACACGCCACTGCAGACACGCCACTGCAGACACCACTGCTGACACACTGCTGCTGACACACCACTGCTGACATGTCGCTGCTGACACACCGCTGCTGACACCACTGCTGACACGCCGCTGCTGACACGCCGCTGCTGACACGCCGCTGCTGACAACACTGTTGACACCACTGCTGACACCACTGCTGACACACCACTGCTGACACGCCACTGCTGACACACCGCTGCTGACACACCGCTGCTGACACACCGCTGCTGACACACTGCTGCTGACACACCGCTGCTGTCACGCCGCTGCTGACACACCACTGCTGACACACCGCTGCTGACACATCGCTGCTGACACACCGCTGCTGACACACCACTGCTGACACACCGCTGCTGACACATCGCTGCTGACACATCGCTGCTGACACATCACTGCTGACACACCGCTGCTGATACCACTGCTGACGCTGCTGCTGACACGCCGCTGCTGACACACCGCTGCTGACACCCCGCTGCTGACATGCCGCTGCTGACACGCCGCTGCTGACACACCGCTGCTGACACACCACTGCTGACATGTCGCTGCTGACACACCGCTGCTGACACCACTGCTGACACGCCGCTGCTGACACGCCGCTGCTGACACGCCGCTGCTGACAACACTGTTGACACCACTGCTGACACCACTGCTGACACACCACTGCTGACACGCCACTGCTGACACACCGCTGCTGACACACCGCTGCTGACACACCGCTGCTGACACACTGCTGCTGACACACCGCTGCTGACACGCCGCTGCTGACACACCACTGCTGACACACCGCTGCTGACACATCGCTGCTGACACACCGCTGCTGACACACCACTGCTGACACACCGCTGCTGACACATCGCTGCTGACACATCGCTGCTGACACATCGCTGCTGACACACCGCTGCTGATACCACTGCTGACGCTGCTGCTGACACGCCGCTGCTGACACACCGCTGCTGACACCCCGCTGCTGACATGCCGCTGCTGACATGCCGCTGCTGACACACCGCTGCTGACACACCGCTACTGACGCATCGCTGGTGAGACGCCGCTGCTGACACCACTGCTGACACACCACTGCTGACACGCCGCTGCTGACATGCTGCTGCTGACACACTGCTGCTGACACCACTGCTGACACCACTGCTGACACCACTGCTGACACACCGCTGCTGACACGTCACTGCTGACACGTCACTGCTGACATGCCGCTGCTGACACGCCGCTGCTGACATGCCGCTGCTGACACGCCACTGCTGACACACCGCTGACACACTACTGCTGACACGCCGCTGCTGACACACCGCTGCTGACACACCGCTGCTGACACATCGCTGCTGACAAATCGCGGCTGATGCTGCTGCTGACACACCACTGCTGATACGCCACTGCTGACACGCCACTGCTGACAAGCCACTGCTGACATGCCACTGCTGACATGCCGCTGCTGCCACGCCGCTGCTGACATGCTGCTGACACGCCACTGCTGACACACTGCTGCGGACATATCACTGCTGACATGCCACTGCTGACACACTGCTGCGGACACATCACTGCTGGCACACAACTGCTGACACATCGCTGCTGACACATTGCTGCTGACACATCGCTGCTGACACACCACTGCTGACACACCACTGCTGGCACATCGCTGCTGACACATCGCTGCTGACGCCGCTGCTGACACACCACTGCTGACACACCACTGCTGACACACCACTGCTGGCACATCGCTGCTGACACATCGCTGCTGACGCCACTGCTGACACACCACTGCTGACACACCACTGCTGACACGCCGCTGCTGCTACACCACTGCTGCTACACCACTGCTGACACACCGCTGCTGACACACCATTGCTGACACACCATTGCTGACACACCATTGCTGACACACCATTGCTGACACGACGCTGCTTACACATCACTGCTGACATACCACTGCTGACATGCCACTGCTGACACGCCGCTGCTGACACCACTGCTGACACACCGCTGCTGACACACCGCTGCTGACACATCGCTGCTGACATGCCGCTGCTGACACACCACTGCTGACACACCACTGCTGACACACCACTGCTGACACACCACTGCTGACACCCCGCTGCTGACATGCCGCTGCAGACACCACTGGTGACACACCACTGCTGACACACCACTGCTGACACACCACTGCTGACACACCAGTGCTGACATGCCACTGCTGACACACCACTGCTGACAAACCGCTGCTCACACACCGCTGCTGACACACCACTGCTGACACACCACTGCTGACACACCACTGCTGACACGCCGCTGCTGACACACCACTGCTGACACACCGCTGCTGACACATCGCTGCTGACACACCGCTGCTGACACACCGCTGCTGACACATCGCTGTTGATGCATTGCTGCTGACACATCGCTGCTGATGCACCGCTGCTGACACACAGCTGCTGACAACCCACTGCTGACACATCGCTGCTGACACATCGCTGCTGACACACCGCTGCTGACACATTGCTGCTGACACATCACTGCTGACGCTGCTGCTGACACATGACTGCTGACATATCACTGCTGACGCAGCTGCTAACATGCCTGCTGACACACCGCTGCTGACACACCACTGCTGACACATTGCTGCTGACACACCACTGCTGACACACCACTGCTGACACACCACTGCTGACACACCACTGCTGACACACCGCTGCTGACACATCACTGCTGACACGCCGCTGCTGACACCACTGCTGACACACCGCTGCTGACACACCGCTGTTGACATGCCGCTGCTGACACGCCACTGCTGACACCACTGCTGACACCACTGCTGACACCACTGCTGACACGCCACTGCTGCCACTCCGCTGCTGACACACCACTGCTGACACACCACTGCTGCTACACCACTGCTGACACACCACTGCTCACATGCCACTGCTGACATGCCACTGCTGACACACCACTGCTGACACACCGCTGCTGACACACCACTGCCGACACGCCGCTGCTGACACCACTGCTGACACACCACTGCTGACACACCACTGCTGACACACCACTGCTGACACATCGCTGCTGACACACCGCTGCTGACACACCACTGCTGACACACCGCTGCTGACACATCGCTGCTGACACATTGCTGCTGACACACCACTGCTGACACGCCGCTGCTGACACACCACTGCTGACACATCGCTGCTGACACACCGGTGCTGACACACCACTGCTGACACACCGCTGCTGACACATCGCTGCTGACACACCACTGCTGATACATCACTGCTGATGCCGCTGCTGACACGCCGCTGCTGACACACCGCTGCTGACACGCCACTGCTGACACGCCACTGCTGACATGCTGCTGCTAACACGCCGCTGCTGACACGCCGCTGCTGACACGCCACTGCTGACACGCCACTGCTGACATGCCACTGCTGACACGCCGCTGCGGACACACCGCTGCTGACACATAACTGCTGACACATAACTGCTGACACATCGCTGCTGACGCATCGCTGCTGACACATCGCTGCTGACGCACCACTGCTGACACACAGCTGCTGACAACCCACTGCTGACACATCGCTGCTGACACACCGCTGCTGACACACCACTGCTGACACATCGCTGCTGACACATCGCTGCTGACGCCACTGCTGACACACCACTGCTGACATATCACTGCTGACGCCGCTGCTAACACACCACTGCTGACACACCACTGCTGCTACACCACTGCTGACACACCACTGCTGACACACCATTGCTGACACACCACTGCTGACACACCACTGCTGACATGACGCTGCTGACACATCCCTGCTGACACACCACTGCTGTGCACTTCACTGCTGACACACCACTGCTGCTGACACACCACTGCTGCTGACACACCACTGCTTTGCACTTCACTGCTGACACACCACTGCTGACACACCACTGCTGACACACCACAGCTGTGCGCCCCAGTGATGAAGGCAGAATTGAATGCAGCCAAATTTGGAAGAGGTGGTCATGCACAGCACAGACCCACGTCATCTGAAGGAGTCAGGGCAAGGAGGAGGGTGCAAGAAACTGCCAGCACAGCTACGATAGGAGGAACATTAGACAGGTACATGAAAGACAAGGACGAAATCCATTTGATCCCAAAGCGGAGTCACGCGGGCGGGGGATAAGAAGGTGGGTGCAACTAAAAGAAGTGGAGTAGGAGGAGGCAAGAGCTCTGATGTAAAGAAACAACTAGCTCCGTAGAGCAGATGGACGACAAGGGGTGCTACTGGTTGGACGAGGCTTTACAGAGCAGATTAAGGCTGCTCGGCCCTCACTAAGGATAGTCGCAGGTGCAGGTAGAAGTGATGTTTGGCAAGGATTGTAGGGGGAGAGGACATGGGAGAGTTACACGAATAGAACAAGCATTGAAAATGCAATAGGTCTCGCCTTTGATTAAGTTAAAGCCATTTGCTTTGCTAATGGTATTGTATAGCAAAGCAAATGGCTTTAACTTAATGAAAGGCGAGACCTATTGCATTTTTAATGCTTGTTTATTTGTCTTGCCATCTGTCCCTCTCACCCTTTCCCCCCCTCCGCCCCGCCACTCTATCAAGACACCAGCTGCTACTGCTATTGGCAGGTTAGACAGGCCTATATTTGTCATAAAACTCATAACTGCAACATTTGCAGTAAAAGTAGATTCTAACTAACTGATGTTGACAACTGAAGAATCATTGATAAACCACGGTCTGAGACATACGTGTATAGGGAATATCTGCCTAAAAACTGACTTGTAGTAAAGCTTAATAAAGCGTTAATGCGGAGAAATTTCAGATGCCAGGGCACTGGTACTAGTGATTTTGAAACCAAACTGTCAGAGAAAAAAGGGAAACAATGTGTTATAGAGGAAGTTGGCAATTGTGGTTATAAAACTCTATGGGCTTCATTATGAGTGGGACCTTTTTTCAATCTCTCTGAAGCACATATTTGCGCAGGGACTGGAATAATGAGTTTTGCTCTAAGTGCCACATCGCTGCGATTTTCAACAGGTGAATTTCCGGAGGCCAAACATGCAGAACTTGATCGAGGCAAAATGGCCAGTAAATACCAGTACATGCATGTTATGCCCCATTTTAATGGGCACACCTTGTAATAGATTTGTTGGAAATTGGGGGACTGGATGGGGGAGTGAGGTGAAACTCCACTCAAGCAGCAACCACAATTTCTGTTAGGGTGAAGTCACAAGCAAACCCCAAATTAATCTGTGCTGAACCCTCTGGTAGCTTGGCACAAGAGCAGTCAGGCTTAATGTAGAGGCAACGTGTATAGTATTTATGCAGCATTTCAAACAGAAATAGAGTGAAAACACAAAACAAGAAAAATCCCACACCAATTTAGAAAAATAGAGACCAAAACGACGAAAATCCAATCAGTAGAACCGGAGATATGCAATTGTAAAGGGTAAAGTGAAACTATTGACTAAGCACAAAGCGCCAACTATGGTTATCTGGTTCCGCCGGACCAGGACAAAGTCACAAATTCAGGCTGACCACGATGCAGCTCGGCCTGGATACAGCGACCAAGTTAAGCCCACTGAACAAAAGTAACTTAAATTCTGGTTTGAGGACCATTGCATTATCCCTCTCCGTAATTAGAATGGGGCATAGGGGCGTGGTAGGGTCGTAGCAGCTCATCCTGCTCTGAAAGTATCTTCGGCAGCATTCTTTTAACTTGTAGGGTGAGTTGGATTGGGAAGGGTCCCAGAGATATGTCTGGTGACTGTGCCAATATTCATTTTAGGAATCCACAGCTGGCTTACAATTTTCTGGCAGGCAAACTATCCATGCAGGAGCCAGATTTGGCTATAACACTCTTACCACTGGACTATTTCTACAGAACCCCACGCAACAGTGAATTCCACCAAGGGGGTCTCCAATTTTTTGGAACCAAAACTTGGATATCTTGATTGTCAGATGCCGCGTGCCCTAATCTACAGGGTACCTGTAGACAATAGATTTGATGTGCTGGAGGGGGTGGACTGACTCTCCAAGATGAGGGCTGGCCATGCTTCTAGGCCTAATGAGGGTGATCCTGATCACTGCATTGGAGGGTGGAAATGGAAGCAGGAAAACACCTCCAGCACCACAAGTCAGAATCAGCCATGCTCGGCTAGGAACCCATGTTTGGATGGTAACCTGTGGTGAAGTCTCCTCAACAGCTCACCAGGGTCTAGCGGCTGGTCAGGTCAGTGGGCTGACCCCTTGGATTTCCATACATCTTGACAAGAGTTTCTTTCTCTAGACGTTTGTTCTGAAGTTACAGGTGATAGTAGGGTGGGCTGTGAACTTGGTCCTGGCAAGCTCCCTAGTAGTGTAAACAACTCCAAGATGGGGGGTTGAGTCAGGTGCCCTCACAACTGGGAGAGTCTAACGCTTTGGATTGCATCATGGTAACTCCGAGCACTTTGCAAGTTATAAAGTCTGTTAAAGTGGTGTCATGGAATGTTACTGGACTGAAGGGCAAATTGGATTGCAGTGATTGGGGGTCATTTATAGGCCAGGATGATATTTGTCTGTTTCAAGAAACATGGTTTAGTAAGGGAGTCAAGCGCCCAGGCCATGCAGCCTTTTGTAAAGCAGCCATCGGAGGGGGGAGAGGGACAGACCATCGGGGTATTGTCCATGTGGGTAGCTACTCATCTGGAATGCATAGCCAAAATGGTAGAGACTCTCTCTGATGACATTCTGTGCATCTTACTAACCTTCATCCCTAACGTTGATGTGTATAACAAGATGCAATACTACACCGTCTTCATCCTGTAACTTCCTGCTCCTTTACAGACCTCCACCTAGCAAGGCGACATTCCCAGACGCACTTCTAGACACAGTTTCAAACCTGATAACAATACACTCCAACTTATGCATTCTGGGTGACCTCAACATTTGGTTTGACAAGCCCAATATGACCCATCCAAAAACAATAATCACTGGCCTAGACGCACTGAACCTGCATCAGATTGTCCACAAACCCACACACATCGCTGGACATATCCTAGATGTCATTTTTGCTAATACTGAACTAGTTACCTTTCAAACTATAACTCCAGTCACATGGTCAGACCACCACTTGCTTGCTTTCCAACATAAAACAACACTAAGGGACTCACCTAAAACTAGCTTACATCCATCCACCTATCGGCCGTGGAACAAACTCAATTTGGAACACTTAGAAACACAACTAACATCAAGTACAAATCTGGAAACAATAACTTCTGTTCAAAATCTATATGAGTGGCTACAGGAAGCTTTTGACATCTTGATACCACTCAAAACCACACAACAGCACAAAAGAAAAAAAGCGCCTTGGAGAAACATAGAAATAAAAGACATAAAACAACAAATTAGAAAGCTGCAACGTACCTGGCTCGAAACAAACGCAAAACAAGACAAACTTCACCTACAAAAAATTAACAGATTATACAAGTCAGCTATCAAAAAATCTAAGAAAAGGTACTATTCAGACAGAATTCAAAATGCTAAATGTGCAAATAAAGAATTCTATAAAATACTCAATGAATTTCGCAAACCAAATTGCCTAGAAGGAACTCATCCTGTTACTCAAGATTTCACAGACAAACTGGCAAATCATTACACAGACAAAGCAGACACATTGGACTCGTACTTAAAACAGAAACAAAGCACCAGCACTAACCCCTGTACAAAACAACAATCCAAGAATACTCTAACCCAGCCTCTCCATTCCTTCCAACACATCTCACACGATGAATTTATGGACCTGGTCAAAGCAAGCAGGCCTGCCGGCAGCCCTTCTGACCCCTGTCCACCACAAACTTTCAAGACAATTCTTTTAACAACCTCTGCTGCCACTCTAGTAAGAAGAATCATCAACGATTCCTTAACTACTGGAATATTTCCAGAAGAACTCAAAAAATCACACATATGCCCTTTACTGAAGAAAACAAACTTGGACCCGCTGAACCCTGACAACTACAGACCCATTACAAATGGACCTTTCCTGGGCAAACTGATAGAAAGAGCAGCGTTCGGCCAGATGTCACAATTCATTGAAGAGAATGACATACTCTCAGACTTCCAAACAGGATTCCGTCCGGGAAGAGGCACTGAATCTGCCCTCCTTGCCATCTGGGATGACCTGAAGAATACAGTTGACCGCAGCGGGGTTGCTGCGCTACTCCTCTTGGACCTCTTGGCTGCCTTTGAGACGGTTGACCATGACACTCTGAAACAAAGACTCTATGAAGCCGGCATAGAGGGAACTGCTCTAGACTGGATTGCATCCTACCTTCAAAACAGAACTAATGTCATCCATACCCCACCTTTCTCGTCCAAACCATACTCCACAAAAGCAGGGGTCCCTCAAGGTTCTATTATCTCGCCCATGCTTTTCAACATCTACATGAAGTCATTACCAGTACTGATCAATCAATTTCACCTCACGTGCTATAACTATGCAGATGACACGCAAATACTCCTTCAACTGGAATGCCCCAAAGACATTGAAAAATCCCCAATTTTCAGTTGTCTCAGAGCCGTGGATCAGTGGATGACTTGGAGCCATCTCAAATTGAATGCTTCAAAAACGGAAATACTCACGTGTGGCGATTGGAAACATTACAACCTGCTTGCCGCCTGGCTTGATGAACTGGGATCACCACCTAAAGTATCGAAGGAAGTAAGAAACCTCGGAAGGACCATGGACTCCAAGCTGAAAAATGAATTCCCAAGTGGACAAACTAGCAAGATCAAGCTTTGTCACTATAAAAACGCTGCGACGAATTTTCCCTCATTTGGGATTTCCACACAAGGTCCAAGCTACCATCTCCCTTGTTCTGTCCAAACTCGATTACGCCAATAGCCTCTACCACGGATCACCTTTAACGACCATGAAAAGACTACAACGGATTCAGAACTCGGCTGCCAGACTACTCTTGCATATCAAACCGTGAGACCACATCTCCCCTGCCTTGAAAGCCCTGCATTGGTTACCGGTTGCCAGAAGATCCACGTTCAAGCTGCTTTGTATCACCCACAAAGCAATACATGGAATGGGACCGCTCTTCATCAGGAATAAAATCACCAAACACATTCAACAAAGGAACCTACGCTCTAAAGGGGCATCTCGCCTCAAAATCCCAAGATACAAGAAAAAAACCATGGGTGGCACATCCTTCTCTGTTCAAGCAGCCAAACTATGGAACTCTTTACCCCCAACATAAGATCCACCGACAACCACCTTATCTTCAGAAAACTACTCACGAATTGGCTCTTCCCCACATAAGCACCATACGCAAACAGAAATTTACAGCATATTCCTCTGTATATAAGCATTTATTTTCACTACAGATATGTACCTATCTTTGTGTATTGCTTTGTATGAACATGTAGAATAATTATGTTGTTGTAAATAAATAAATAAATAAAAATCATCTTTGGTCTACATGTACTTACTTCAATTGTGCATCTATGTACCTTCCATGTACTTGGATCTGTGTGTCTGTTACTTTTCTCCTGAAAAAGCATATCCAATGCACTACCCTATTTCTCATCCTGTACCTCTATCAATATCTTTAATCTATATATACTACCTCCTTTATGCATCTATATACTTTCAATGTACTTATGGATCTATATATTTATCACTTTCTTCTAATTTAGCATTTCAAATGCACTACCCTATTTTCTCAGCCTATACTTCTCTCAATATATCCTCTGGCCCAACCTTCTGACTCATCTCAAACTTCTTTCTACTACTCTTTCCAATGCACTACCCTATCTCTCACCCTATACACCTATCAATATATCCTTTACATCCACTCTCTCATTTATCCCAAACCCCATACCACTACTATGATCCCCAAAATAACCCTTTCTAGACTCTCTCCTACTCTACCCTCCTTGCATCATCTGACACCTCTTTTTACTATACCGATCCCCCAAAACAAACCTTTCTAAACTCTTCCCTCTGACTCTTCCCCTCAAAAACCCCTTTTTACTCATCCAAAAGCCTCTTCCTACTGCTATGACCTCAAAAAAAAAAAGAAAAAAAAAATCTCACTCTTCTGTCCCTCCACTATCCTTTTCAATCAAAATAACAGACTAACATGTTCACTTCTCAAATTCCATATTCCACTATACTAATTCACCACTAATCCTTTATGGGTTCCAAAGTAGCGTGCTACTCACCAATAAAGCGTTTCAACACCCCATCAGGGTTACCAGCGCTATATAAAAGCAAACCCTTTTCCCTTTTCTACCCCTCCCCAACTCTTCTCAATCCAAATAACTGACTAACATATCCACCACTCAAATTACTTTCATGTTTCGCCATACTAATTCAACAGTAATCCTTATGGGTTCCAGAGTAGCGTGCTACTCGCCAACAAAGCGCTTCAAAACCCCATCAAGGGGTAGCAAGCGCTATATAAATACAAACCTCTTTCCCTCTTCTATCCCCCAACATACCCTTCTCTATCCAAATAACTGAATAACATATCCACCACTCAAATTACTTCATACTTCACTATACTAATTTTCAACACTAATCCTTTATGGGTTCCGGAGTAGCGTCCTACTCGCCAGAAAAGCGCTTCAACACCCATCAGGGGTAACAGGTGCTACATGAATGCAAACCTTTCTTCCCTTTTATCCCCCTCTACCCTTCTCACTCCAAATAACTGACTAATATCCACCACTCAAATTACTTTCATATTTCACCATACTAATTCAGCACTAATCCTTTATGGGTTTCCGGAGTAGTGTGCTTCAACACCCCATCCGGGGTAACAAGCGCTATATAAATACAAACCTTTTTTTTCCCTCTTCTATCCTTCTGCTATCCTTCTGCTATCCTTCCGAATCCAAATAACTGACTAACCTATCCACCACTTAAAATTTACTTGCATGTTTCACTATACTAATTCAACACTAATCCTCTATGGGTCCCGGAGTAGCGTGCTACTCGCCGAAAAAGCGCTTCGACGCCTCGTCAGGGGTAGTAAGCGCTATATAAATGCAATTACAATACAATACAATACAATGTCTACTCTAGACGAGTGGGGATTGGTCATGAATCTCCCGTTGAAGAACAACTAGCTACTTTTTTGTCCACACTACCGGAAAGCACCTTTAAGGTGGTGGGTGGTGATTTTAATTGTCACTTTGAGCCCCTTGACGCCAATCATGACGATACTTTGTATAATGAGGATAGGTTGTGGGACATCCCAGTGTTGTCTATACCCGCCATTAAGAAATGGTCCCCCCTAGCACCCCAAATTAATGCCCTTACTCTGAACTATTCTCCACGGGCTTGCAATGGGCGCACTAAGTCAGACAGCCAGGGGTCCTATATGCTTAATCGGGTAGGGTGTTCATCTTTAATAGATTACATCTTTATTGATGTGAGGTTAGTATTAGACCCTGAAATCCTGCTCAGACATGATAGCGATCACAATGTTTTTTCCCTTGATCTAGCTCTACCTACTAGGAGCTCAACGGCAACACGAGCTGATCAGTTTGATGGTAGACTGAGACTGAGTTCCTCCAGACATAGAATACAATGGATTGCGTTGGAGCAGTCATCAGACTCAATTGACGCTCTTTATAAGGTGGTGGGTACTTCCCTAACAGATCTGAGCAAAGATATTTTATCTGACGGTAAAGCTTGTCAACTAACAAGGGTGGCCGAGATTCATGCAATGCTAGATGGCAAGCTAAAGGACTTGTTTTATGTAGAAGCACGTTCTAGGGGAACTAGGAAGAATACATCCTCATGGTTTAATAAACAGCGCAGAGTCGTCAAATTAGCCTTATTAGAGGCATTAAAAACTAAAGATAGCAATTTGATCCGAATTGCGAGAGTTGCTTATAAAAATCCCATTAGCTCTGCCCCAAAAAAATGGAATTAGCAAAATGAGATTCGCTACTACTAAGTGTAAGTTACATCTGGGAACTGTGAGGGTGGAGCCAGCACAGAGCATAACACTTCAGGTAATGTGTGGAATGAGCACTACCAGTCCCTGTATGGTGCCCCGAAGGGACAAGGTGAACACGCGGACGGAATTATTGGCAAGGGCCTGCTAAGCAGGGAGTTGTCCTCCCATGCTCAGAAGGACTATGCCGTGATAACCCTTGTGGAAGTGCATAGGGCCATTAGCAAGATCGCCCGCCATAAGGCACCTGGCATTGACAAAATACCCAGGGATCTTTATCTTTCTGAACCTGAAGTCTGGGGCCCATATTTGTGGGTAAATATACAGCACTATCATAGAGGGGTGCCCATCCCTTATTCCTGGGCTGGGGTGGAAATCATCCCCATCTATAAGAAAGGTTCCCCATTGCTTCCCAGTAACTACAGACCTATTAGTCTTATAGATACAATGCAAAAAGTATTTTCCCGAGTGATATTATAAAGACTACAGGGTTGGATGGAGGAAAATAAGGTTCTTAGCCCTTCCAAGCAGGCTTTAGGCAGCGTACATCCACAATATACCACGTTTTCAGATTCCAACTTTTATGTTGGAAAACTGTCATGTTTAAGTTTGACAGCCTCTGTTAGATATTTGTAGATTTTGAAGTCAGCTTTTGAGTTAGTCCCGAGGAATTTACTTTGGTGCGTTCTTGCCGATATGGGGGTCCCCTCCTACCTGTGCCATATAATTCAGCGACTCTATGAAAAGAACTTTACACAGGTCTATTGTGGTAAATTGGGGGAACTTTCTGAACCCTTTGTTGTTAGCAGGGGAATCCAACAAGGATGTGTGTTGGCCCCAACATTATTTAGTTTGTATATTAATGGCCCTATGGACACATTTAACAGCATTAACAATGATGCACCAAGGCTTGCCTCTGTCAAGGTGCCCGCGTTGATGTTTGCTGATGATACCCTTCTTCTTTCAAAAACCCCAATGAGTATCCAAAGGGTAATGGGTCATTTTTATGCTTTCTGCAAGTCAAGGGGTTCAAAAACATCACTAAGACCAAATTTATGGTCTTCAACCGATCCCACTCTACAAGCCGAAACTCTAGCTTGGGTATCCCCATTTGACTATCTAGGGATAACGCTTAGTGAGCACATGGATTGGTTGGTCCATATTGCCAAGCAAAGACTTAAACTGGCACAACACACAGGCGGGCTCTCCAGGGTGTACAGGGGGTCCTTCTGCAAGTCCATTAGCCCCATTGTTGAGATTTATAAATCGCAAGCCCTAGGTGCTACTATGTACGGGGCCGAGATCTGGGGACACAAGCCTGTAAGCGACATCACGAAGATAGAGAATAGCTTGATTAGGCAATTGTTCAATCTCCCCCCAATAGCCCATTAGTCCTCCTTAGACTAGATCTAGGTGTCAGACGTATTTCGGAGGGAATCGGTTTTAGACCCCTTCTCTTTTGGAGAAGAATTTGGGCCACTCCTGAGCTGATCTCCAATAGATTGGCCGTAGAGTAGATTTTAGTGCTACTGGGGATGGGAAGGCTGCCGTGGCTCCATTATATCAGGGAAACTCTAAAAAGCATGGGTTAATCGAGCCTGTGGGATAATCCTGCTGAGGCCTGCCTGACCATGTCTACGGAGGAAGTTGCTAAATGCTAAAAGGGGTTTAAGTTGTCTTCCCTCCTGATGAGCTCTTCTTTGGGTGCTTTGACAGCAGGATTTTTAGGGCAAAAATATACCTACAGATTGGAGGACTTATTGGACGAAGTAGAGAGGAAGCTTTACATCCAGTTTAGGCATGGATCACTTCCCATGCGCGTATTTACCAACCACTGGAGAGGTGAGGGCTATGACTTGTTGCAGAAATATCCATCTTGCGGCATAGCTGAGGAAACAGAGGCCCATGCTCTATTTTTTTTGCCAAGTTTATAAGAAATCTAGGTCCAAATGGCTAATCCAACTTTGCAGGACTCTAGGAATATCGCACTGTTCTGAGGCACTTAATATTCTGAAAACTGACACACATCAACCTATTGTCTTTGCTGTCTCTGGATGTCTAGTCTCAATTTGGTGCTTATGAAAAAGGGTTTTGTGACTGTTTGTTCACTCTGTACTTGGACTCTGTCGGCTTCTCGAGCTTGGCAACCGACATACAGCCTTGAGAATCTGTAGCCAGATAGTATGTGCAACATTGTATACTCAGTCTCCAATCTTTTACGCTCAATCTGGCACATTAGATCAAAGGTTGGGTTAACTATCTTACCATAAGAGTTTTTTTTTAATGTCTTAATGTTTCAATGATTTAAGAGCCCTTACACTTTATGCATTGTGCACTTTATGTTTACCTACTTCAGATAGTGTTTGAGTATCCCCAAACTAGTGTGTACTGCTAGACATCACGGTTGGCACAGCGGACCCTCTTAGAGCTCAATCCTAGGTTCTTTCTGAAGTTTTTGCCTTTTTGGGAATTTGTTTTAGCAGGGAGGTACTCTAATGTGCCCTATCGTAAACAGATGCAATATGTTCTTAACTCATTTTAAATTATTTGCTTTGTAATGAATTGTGCATTTGTCCTTCTCTAAATGTCTCAGCGTGGAGGCATTCCTTGTGCTCTATTGAACAAAGATGCAATATGACCCTAACCTATTTTAATTTATTGATACTGTAATGAACTGTGTGCTATTTATTCATCAGGTATTTTATTTACTACCGAGATGTACTGTAACAAACTGTGTACTTTTTACCCATCACGTAATTTATTCACCACTGAGATGTTTGCTACTTTGTACTTTTATGGTTCTCTGAACCGAAATAAAGCTGATTGATGATGAAAGACCACACCAGTTGGAAGTCAGTATTTATATGAAGGAAATTCAAAGCTTATGGTCTCTCCAATAGTGTCACACTCACTTCCGCCCACAAAAACACTTTGGTTGCCTGCTTTACGGTGCTCACAAACATCCCCCGGTCTGAAATAGCAAAATGAGAGACATCAGGTCAAGGGGGTTGTTGTACTTTGGAAAGAGTGGGGAAAGATGCTGGCACATTCTGGCAGTCTTTGACCATGATCGAACGAATCGAGGCAAGTTTCATTTTTTCAAGGGTTACTCCAATTAAAACACATTTCCCCCATGTCAACAGGTAAGTGAGTGCAGATTCAGCAAGAAGAGAGATTGTTTGTCTGTTTTTCGCAAGCAACAGCACATATGAGTTATTCACATAAACTGAGAGGTAGCTCCGCTCAAGGACAGGTTCAGTGCAGTTAGGTTTCTTGATAAATTCCCATTCCTCAGTGATGATATATCCCACCAGGAGCCAGATGCTGTGGTGTATGAAGCTGCACCCTCCCTCGAAATGATGACCAGGACGAGAGGGTGCGTTGAAGGTGCTTTATTTCTTTCGAGGGGAGAGCCGACCCGTAGGTCTTCGCACCACGATCCGGAATGGCCGTCCGTGTCACGTCACTCCCACAATCCTTTGCGGTGAGTCACGTGACGCCGGACGACTAGACCGCGACGCTACACATCTTCCCCCTTAACAACAATAGCAAGGAGAACTGTAGAAGAGAGAGAGAGAGAGAGAGAGAGAGAGAGATCACAACTGGAATTCGCTGAATCGTTTCGGCAGCTTCACTGTACGGCCCTTGCGGGTGTGCGTGACGGATGCCCGGCTGCCTTGCTCTCTTCCTCCACCGCATCCGGCCGTCCTCGTACTCTCCACCGGTTCTCTGGTTTGTGTATCGGAAGTCTCTTGCGGGGTGCCTGCAACGTCAGTGTCCTGGCTGGACAGGCCCCGTGTTTGTCGCTCGGCTGTCTGTCCTTCCGCATTTGCTGTGGTGCTGTTCTCGTTCCTGCTGGTAGCCTCCCTGTCTTCTCCCACTGGTTCTGTGGTCGGTGTTTCTGTCCCCGTGGTGCTGTTGCTTTCTTCAAGATCGCTGTTGCTACTGTCCGTGCCCCACTGAAGGATTTTATTGCACTTGACCATTCTGGATTGTGACCACACCTTGCCGTCGCTCAACAAGGCTGAACGTGTGTATGGCTCCACTACACGTAGAGGCTCACTGAATTTGCTGTCTCCTTTTTGTCCTGGGTGACCCTTTTTGACTCAGACCCAGTCGCCCTCCGTCAGCGTGGCTTCAAGCACATTATGCCTCTTATCATAGTGTGCCTTGTAGATACGTTGGGCCTTCTCAATGTTGCTTCGGACGATGGCCGGGGACCATTTGCTCTGGAGGCGCATGTTCATCCAGGCTGTATTGTCTCTGGTAAAAGGTTCTCTGCCTCTAAGAATTTTAAACGGGCTGTAGCCTGTGAGGGTGGGTGTGATACGGTATGCCCACACTGTGCTTTTGACTTCGGTCTCCCAGTTCTTCCCGGCACTGCTGGCTGCCTGGACTGAGCCCATGATCACCCGGTTAAAGCGTTCCACTTGGTCGTTGCCAGCCGGGTGGTAGACAGGTGTGTGTTTTGTCTGGATACTATTTCGACTGGTGAAGGCTGTCCATCTGGCTGATGTGAACTGGGGTCCATTGTCGCTGGTGATGGTTTTGGGAATGCCTTCCCTCAGGAAGATGTTGGTAAGGAAGGCGATGACCGTGTCGGAGTCCACTGATTCGCAGATTTCAACCTCTGGCCACTTCGAGTATCGATCCACTAAGACAATGAGGTGTTTGGGAGTGCCCCAGGAATCCAGGATGGGGCCTACGATGTCAATGGAGATGTCCTCCCAAGGGTTGTTGGGATTGTTGAACTCCCCCATGGGGGGTCTCATGGTGGTGAGTGTTTTGTCTGCCCTGGCGCAATGCTCGCATGCTCTCATGAACCTCTCCACCTGGTTGTCCATGGCCGGCCACCAGTACAGTAGTTTCATTCGTCTTTTTGCTTTGACGATGCCCAGGTGGCCTTCGTGGTTGATGTGGAGTATGCGGTCAAGTAGCTCCTTCGGGGGCACAACTCTGTCACCTCGTAGTAAAAATACTGAGTCGTCACTAATAGAAAGTTCGTCACGGACCTCCCAGTACTTTCTGAAAGTGTCCTTTGTGTGCCTCTTCTCTGGCCAGCCGTGTGTCACATAGAGTTTGACCTGTGATAGTTCGGTGTCCTGCGCATAGGCGTCTGCCCAGTCCTGGGCACTGATGGTGTGTTCGTGATCCGTCATAAAGGCAACGCTATACTCGTCCCAGTCCGACTACGTGGTCATTCCTTCCATGGCTGCCGCTCTGCTGAGGAAGTCCGCGACCTTGTTCTGTGGGCCGGGGATGTATTCCACGTCGTACACGAAGTCTAAAAGACGTAGTGTCATCTTCGCGATGCGTGGGGTGGCTGTCACATTGCCGCTAGATGTGAGGACCTTGATTAGGGGTTTGTGGTCGGTGCGGAGCGTGAATCTGGATCCCCACAGGTATGGTCGGAATTTCTCCATCGCCCAGATGGATGCTAGCATTTCCTTTTCGATCACACTGTACTTCTCTTCACTGGGGGTGAGTGATCGCGAGGCAAACCCCACAGTGGTCTCCGTGCTGTCCGTTGCTCTCTGGGAGAGAACCGCTCCCAATCCTTTGTCACTGGCGTCCGTGGTCAGGATGCTGAGAGAGGAACTGTCGAACCCGTGTAAGGGAATCGCTCCGCAAATGTCACTTTTGATGGTGGAGAATTCCGCTTCTGACTCTTCGGACCAGGAAAAGACAGTCTTGTCTTTCAGCAGTTGACGTAAGCTGTGCGTTTTGGTCGCGAAGTTCCTGACTAATTTGCTATAGAACTCCGCCATCCCCAGGAATGAGCGGACCTCATCTTTGCTTTTGGGGGAGGGCGCGGACATGATGGCTTCCACATTGGCCGTTTTAGGAGAGATGCCTGTGTCGCTGATCTCATGTCCTAGATAGGTCACCTGGGGTAAGCCGAATTTGCACTTCTCAAGTTCTGCCGTGAGACCGTTGGCCGCCAGCGTGTGCAGTACGGTGTGCAGGATGTCGTCGTGGTCGGACTTGGTCTTTCCCATGACGAGGATGTCATCCTGGAAGTAGAGGACTCCACGGACGTCCTTGAAGAGTGTGTGCATGAGTTTTTGGAAGACGGCCGCCGCGGATGCAAGACCAAAGGACAACCGTCTGAACCTGTAGCAGCCGAAGGGCGTGATGAAGGAGGTGAGTTTCCGGCACGATGGATGGAGCGACACCTGATGGTAAGCGGCTTTGAGATCGTTGGTGGAAAACCATTTGACCCCCTTGGTTTGGGCTAGTGGTTCGTTGATTTTGGGCAGTGGGAACTTGTCGACGATGATGTTTTTGCTGAGTTCGCGGAGATCGATGCAAAGGCGAATCTTCCCGCTCTGTTTGCGCGCCACCACCAAGGGCGCGAGCCATTCGGCGCACTCTATTGGTTCGATGATGTCGTTGTCTTCCAGCCGTTTCAGCTCTAGCTGAACTGCCTCCCTGCCGTTGAACGGGATATTCCTGACTTTGTGGGAGAAGGGTACCGCTCCCTCTTTAAGCATGATTTTGTGGGTGAACTTGGACAACTTCCTGATGTGGTCGCTGAAGACTGCTGGAAATGTTGCTTGTAACAAGGCTGGCGTGGATGGGTCGTCCATCGAAAGCACTTGTGTGTCTCCACCTGGGTTGAGATGTATGCCCAATTCTCCCTGGTCCGCCCACCCCAGGAATGAGGGGCCTTTCTGCGTGACGTACAATTTTGCGGTTGTGTGCCTGCCCTTAAATTCGAACAGGAGCCGCCGGTATCCCACCATGGGGATGCGTTCCCCTGTCTATGTGACTGGGTGGACGTCGGTGGGATGAAGGTGGTTCCCCAACACAGGAGCAAAGTCGTTGTCCCACATCTGTTTTTGGATGATGGTGTATGGCGAACCGGAGTCCGCTACCATGACAATGTGGATGCCCCCAATCAATAGCGTGCATGATGGCTTCTTCTTGGCGATGCCGCCGATGCCTAGGATTTGGTCCTCGATGCAGAGTATGCAATCTTGGTCAGAATGGTCTGCTCCCTCCTGGTCATCGGAGTCGTCTTGGACATATTTGACCGCAGCACTTCTGGGCCTCCGTCTGCAGACTTTGCCGAAGTGTCCTGTGACGCCGCAGAAGGAGCATTTGACGTGGAATACTGGGCACTTCTTATCGTTTGCCATGTGAGATTGGCTGCTGCATCTGTAGCAGGTCCCTTGCTTGTCCACGGGAGCGCGGCTGGGCACTTTGGATCTGGACGTAGATTGTCTGTTGGAGGCAGAGCCAGTATGGGATGCCGGTTTTGCGGTCGGGGCTCTCCGGTCTGACACTTTGCACACCACGGGCAGTTGGGGAGGTTCCTTCTTGGCGGAAAGTGCGCACCGTTTTGATAGTTCGGCTCTTTTGACTATTGCGATGATCTCCGGGAGGGGCGCCTCACCACTGACCCACAACTTCTCCTGGACGCTGGAGTGGGTAGTGTGCATTATGATCTGGTCCCGAATAAGGTCATCATGGAGAGTACCAAACTTGCAGTTGATGGCTAGCTTCTTGAGGGCTGCCACGTAGTCCTCCACTGATTCTGACTCGGTCTGCTTCCGTTGAAAAAAATTGTACCGGTCGATGGCTGTGCAGATTACCGGCTGGTAATGGTTGTCCAGGTCTTCCAGGGCGTGTTGGAACACGTGGTCGTCTGTAGATGCCCTGGTCTTCTTCACCATATTCTCGTAGACACGCAGGCCTTCCGGGCCCAGATTATGTAGGAGTATTTTCTTTCGGCGTTTGCTGGAGAACGCCTCCTCGCCCTCATCTTCTAGCGCCGACAAGTAGTTCAGGAAGTACCCCTTCCAGTCGGCCCACTTCATGGACGGTTCTCCTGGTTTGGGTAGGAAGGGTACTGGGTTGGTAAGTGAAAAGGTGTGCGCACACATGATGCGGGCGGCGTGGAAGGCGGACGCCTTGATGTGGTGTCGAGGCGCAAAAGGACGTTAGTGGTCTTGTAATGGGCGTGCCCGGTTGGGAGTAGGAAGCCTTTATGCCTTCTCGCCTGCAGCACTGTACTCCTGAGCAGGGAGCCCTTACGCCTTCTCGCCTGCAGCACTGTGCTACTGTGTAGTGCTGTCGTGTGGTGGTGCCACGCGGTCCTGTGGCTGCGTGCTTCTCGCCGTGGCAGGCACGTGGCCAGATCGCCTGGCTTGCGGTACAGTTGTGGAGCTCCAGGAGCGAGGACTTCTCATGGGCCACACAGCCCCCGTGGGAGCAGGCACGAGGCTTGATGGCCGAGGATAGGGTGGGTGTGAGGCGCGGGCCGATGTACACGCTGAGGGCCTCACGCGATGTGGAGTGGTGACCCCCCCTCGTCAATGTGCCTGGCGGGATGCGGCGAGCAGGTCGCGCCCGCAGCTGCGCAATCGCCGGCTGTCCCCTACCGTGATGGCGGCCTGGATGCTCTTCACGGTTCTGCCGCTTCGTCGCCACTGTGGTGTATGAAGCTGCACCCTCCCTCGAAATGATGACCAGGACGAGAGGGTGCGTTGAAGGTGCTTTATTTCTTTCGAGGGGAGAGCCGACCCGTAGGTCTTCGCGCCATGATCCGGAATGGCCGTCCGTGTCACGTCACTCCCACAATCCTTTGCGGTGAGTCACGTGACGCCGGACGACTAGACCGCGACGCTACAGATGCTCCGGGCAGCAGCAGAGATAGCAGGCCAGACCCACTAAGGATCCACTATGTAGGAGGCAGCCACTTACCTCGGGCTGAGGTGGTAACGATGAGGGTGATGGGAGCAGCATTGTGCTGCTGTGTAGGGGCAGAAGAAGAAGGCGGGCACTGTTTACTGGACCCACTCACAGGAGGAGGAGAGGCAGCAGTAGGAGCAGCTCCAGCAGAACGCCCAGGTTTGGGGCTGGATGTAGGTCCAGAGGCAATTGACAGTGGGGTGTTGTTTCGGGGAGGTGCAGCATGCTTGCACTGAGACGAGTGGATCCACGTTGCCAGACCGCAACACATAACGTCTGTTTTGGTGATGAGAAGGATCTTGTAGGGCCCAGGTCAGCGAAGTTATGAAGCAGTCTTTCTCTCAAGCCTACTTTTGAGGACTCAATCCTCTAGATGGAGGGAATGGTAGACGTTGGTTGGGCACTCAAGTAAGGCAGCTTGAACCTGAGAATATAAACTGTTGAGACAGCTTAGAAGCATTTTGCAATATTGTAAGACCGCAGCATCATTCAGTTGTCAGTTTAACTCAGCAGCAGGGAGTCAAGAGTTTGAGGGAATCATCATAGCACGTCCTAGCACTATTTTGTATGGGTGTAACCTTATTTTCTGTGCTGGTGCAGCCCTGATAGACCACAAAGCTAAGGGCAGAGCATCGTACTGCTTCAATTGTGTTTCAGAACATATCTCTGCTATTTTATTCTTTAGTGTGCCATTATTCTTTCCTACGTTGTATGCGGAATCTGTGCGATAGGCTCCGCGGAAATGCTGACTTACTCCTAAGGCTTTGTAGATCTTCTAGACTACAGCTGAAATGAAGTGTGTTCCTTGGTCAATCAATAAGCGATTTAGGATTCCAAAACGTGGAATAACATTTTTAAGTATGTGCTTTGCAACAGTGATGCCATCTGCTATTGTACAGGGGTAACATTTCACCCACACCGAAAACATACACACTAACACAAGGATACATAAGTATGAAGCACACCTCGGCATCTGGATAAAATCCATCTGCAGGTGTACGAAGGAGGCCCAAGGAGGAGGGTGAGCAGTGAGGGTAGCCTTGACCCCTTTCTCAGTATTACAGGAATGACAAGAGACACAGGAGTGGAAATGGAAAAAGGGCACATACCAGTGGGTTGCTGAAGCACATGTCTTGCCCTCCCTACCAGCATAGGCTGCTCTGTGATACAACCGTGCAAGGTGTGGGACTAGAAAGTTCGGTGCGACCACACACCAAGTGCTTCCTCTCCACACCTCTTGGGGTCACTTTACATGTCTGCTTGATCCAATAGTGTTTCTCACTCTCAGAGGCTCCTTCCTGCAACAGAGACAAATCCTACAGAGAAGATACAGGAAATAAATCAGTTTGTACAACGTTCAGGGTAACATCAGCATTTTCAGACAAAGCTGCCTTTCTAGTGGCTGAATCAGCGATGGCATTTCCTTTATATACCTTTTCATGAGTATATTTAAGGGCAGCACATTTGACCACAGCTATTTGTTTAGGTAACATCAGAGCATTGAGTAGGGTTTGTATATATTGCCCATTCTTTATTGGGGTTACGGCAGGTGCTTTGCATCCAAAGGAGCCCAAAGTCGTGTGTTATCAAAAAGGCACACTTTCAGTCCAGGCCCCGATTCAGGCACGACTAAATGCAACAAGTGCAGCCCTTGGGAAGACGTTACTTTCGGTAATCACCAACTTTCTACAATTTGATATTCAGTACATACTGCATAACCTGCAACCAGGACACCTTCATCATTTCTGAGACATCCATCAACAAAGTGCCTCAACTTGCAATTGGGAATGGGGATGCCAGTTAGATCAATGTGGGGCTTAGTGACACGGGTAGTGACAATGAAGTATTCATGGGTTTTGTCCTTCCCAATGGAAGGCATCAGAGGGTTCAGGGTGGGGTAACAGACCAGAGTAATGTGTGGCATACCAGGAAAATCAGGCTGAAGAGAGATGTTGGGTTTTGGTGGTGAGAAGAAGGGCAACAACAGCACTGAGCACAGCAGCAACCAAAGAGGAACTCAATATGATGTTTTCAGAGGCTTCAAGAAGATATGCAGTGGCAACCACAGAGCTGATCTATGGAGAGAGCCCAGGTGTGACTGGGTCCAAGGCTGCAGCATAGTAGGCTATGGGCTTTCTCTGATCTTCATAATCCAAGACCGGTGTCATAGGGGCAAACCCACTGCAATTATGACAATACAAAGTAAATGATTTAGCATAATGAGAAAGCCCTAGTGTGGGTGCAGAAGATAACACCTGTTTTATTTTTACAAATTCATTTTCAGCCTGTTTAGACCATGGCAAGGGCTCTGGGGTCTCTTTTCTGACATAATCTTGCAAGGGCTTTGACATAGCAGCGTCACCCAGGATTCATTGTCTACAGTACCCGTACCCAGTCATACCCAAGAAAGTTCAAACCTGGGAAACAGTCATTGGCTGGGCAATTTAAGAATCACTTCAACGGGGCCGGGTGACAGATGGTCACTGGCATAGATTTCATGGCCAATGTACTGTACTTGGCTGAGACAAAACTGCAGTTTTTCCTTTGAAGTCTTGTGCCCCTTAGTAGCCAATCTGGTGAAGAGGTAGATTGAGTTTACTTTGCAGTGATCTAAAGTACCTGATACAAAAAGTAAGTTATCAACACACTCAGCCAAAGTGGAACACCAGAGGAACACCAATGTGTCCAGGTCTTTCTTTAAAGCATGAGAAAAGACTGACAGAGACTCTGTTTAAACTTGAGGGAGCGCTGTCATGAAAGTTGAGATTCACGGAATGAGATTGCACAGAGAAACTGACTCTGTTTTTGTAGGGGGACGGTGAGGAAGGCAGAACAGATTTCTGCTATGGTAAACCATTGGGCAATCTCAAAGATGCAGGAAAAGAATGTGGAAAGGACCACAGGGAAGCTAGGATGGCCACATTATTTATTGTGTGCAGGCCCTGCATGAACCAGTACACGTTGACTTTACCCGCTTTGCATATCGGCGTAATTAGGGTGTTACACCTTCTGAAAATAGGCACCAAAACACCCTGTTTAAGTACAATGGGTACTGAGATGTCCTAGCAAGTCTTTTTCTAAGGGTCAAATTTTAGTTTTCACAGATTCAAAGATTTGAAACCCACATCTCTTTCTCATGAGGACCATAATGCGGGTAGTGCATGGGAAAGCAAATCGGTTAAATCTGGGGGCATTTCATTGTTATTCACAGTAGATTGCCAATTACTGTTTTTGCATAGAAGGGTCAGAACTTAATTCTCACTTTGCTGGGGTATTTTAAGATAAACGCTATCTGGAGTGCAAAAGACAGCACAATTCAGTTTATAAAGAATGTTGCACCCTAACAGATTAGCTGGTGAGGTAGTACTAGAGTAAGAAGGAATGCTTATCCCTGATGGGTCTGAGAGAGATAGAAATGGGATCACAGATGTGATCGGGGAAATGTTGGTTAGAAATCCCGACTGCATCTGTGGACAAGTCTGAAAGAGGTCTTGAGGGAAACTCAGAGGTTTTACGGCAAATTGGCGAGGTCCGGTGTCAATGAGGCAAGTGGTGAACTTACCATTAATGAGACAATTTACAAAAGGGCCTTTCTGACCTACTGGGATTAGGGTATCGATGACACAGCCCTACCCTGATCGACAGAGTATCTTATAAGTTCCTATAATTTGGTGCCTGTTGCCTCCATCGCAGGTCCCTCCACTGTGCTCACTTTGTCCTGTTGCAGAGACAATGGAAGTTTGCCTTTTTGATGACACACGACTTTGGGCTCCTTTGGATTCTGTAGTATTCTGCCCGACCTCCTCACTACAAAGTGTCCATGTCTGCTTTGTCCCAGTTCCCTCCCAGCTCTTTCCAGTTTGAGACTTTGGCATTGTTTCATCGCAGATAATCCTGTTTGCATTACCTGCCAACTTCATATTAACTATTTGATAAGATGCCAACTTGTTTCATGTATTATTAATCTTGTCGTGGTAGAAATTACCTTATCTTGGTCAGGCGTTGGATCAGTCTGCAGAATGGTGGTCACTAGGTTCTGGCGGGGAGGAGGCGCGCGGGCCCCCATTTTGGAACGGCTGACTGCTCTGGATAGGGTAGGGTAACAGGTAACAGGTTTCAGATTTTGGAAATGACTTGACACTTGTTTTTCTGTATTGTGCTTCAACAGTTAATATGAAGCAAACCACGTGGTGCTCAGAATTTGAGAAAAACAACAATCTTTGCTATCCAATCAAATATAGTCTTACAATCTGTTGATTGCAGTGTTAAATCCTGCTCTTCCAGACCCCAAAGAATGCCCTGAGTATTGGGCCATGTATTCTCATGGGAGGGTTTAAAGTCCACATCTGTAGGTTGCAGATGTCCTAACGCCCCCCCCCCCCACCACCACCTTGCTTCTGATAAGGTCTGGGGCCACAACATTAGTGTAGCTTCAATTTTGTATTATATGCAATGCAGCGTGTGACTGCCCTCACACATAGTAATGAAGCAGACGACAGGGGCATTCAAGCTAGCTTCTTTTGTTAGCAAGCTCCAGACATACAGGAAACAGGTCCTCTCAGCTCCTCTGCCACAGCAACTGTCCGTCAGCAGAATGCTGGTCAGTGGACCCTAACTCTGTCACTACTGCACATTCCAATTCCCCTAACAAGTATACAAACCATAACAGCTATCCAAGGGGCATATCAGCAAGGCGAGGCGATAAAATTATCGCCGCTTTAGCGTCCGTTTTCGGACGAAAAGCGGCGATAATTTTATTGCACTATCAGCATGGACACGCTAACGCGTGAATCCATGCCTTAGCGCCTGTTTACTGAACGCCCAGCTTTGCATCTCTAATGAGATGCAAAGTGGGCGTTCCTTCCCGAAATAACTGGAGAAATGTCGCTAACCGACATTTCTCCAATTATCAAGGGAATCGCTAACAAGCATAGCGATAAGAAAAGTAGCGCTAACCACGGTTATCGCTACTTTCCTTACGCATGCTTTAATTCTGACTTAGCCATGTAATCCAATGGGAGGTGGATTACATGGCTAAGACCACCCTGCCCTATCAGCAAGGTATCGCCGGTCACAGTGCGATTATCGCTGGTTTCCCAGCGATAATCACACTGTTTTCCAGCTATCGCTTGCATTTCTATCGCTTTGGAGATAAGCGTTGCTGATAGCATGCTATCTCCGCGATAGAAAGCAGCGATAGCCGGCGATAATTATCCTAGCGCTAAGTGCGCTTAGCGATAATTATCGCTGGCCCTTGCTGATATGCCCCCAAGTGTGTAAATATGGCGAACAATTATTGCAACAGTTCACTGGCATGGTTTTATGATCCTTTGGAGTGTACCATCAGCAAAGAATTCTCCTCTCTCGCTCTTCTTGCTAAGTCAAGATTTACTTATACGATTTACAATTAGTAAACAAACATTGGCAAAGCCAATTGCTCCTCTGTGTTTTTTTAAGTATCTTAAGGCATTACTAGAGTTCAAGCAAATCAGATACACGCCTCTGCAGTAGCTGGCTGCAGTACCTTAACCCATTATCAGAAGTCCCTCCAGTGAGACACTTTCCTCCCTGTATCAGTCTGCAGTACCATAGGCCATTAGCGGGGGCCCTTCAAGTCAAACATGTGTCCTGGCTGTAACAAATTGCAGTACTCTAGGCACTAGATCCCTAGTGTGTCTACTACTATAAATAGCTGCCATGTTTTCTATTTACTTATGTGTGGCATTTAAATATTTTTATTGACCATATTATATGTCAGTGCCTTATGTGTGTAACTTTCAGCATCATTTTACAGTGCGTAAACAAAACAGGCATGGACATGTCATGAGATAAATTTCACAATTACCATTTGTGCAGTTTTATTGTCTGGAAACACCTGCTGTGCTCCTGAACCGCCTGTAACTGGATCATGGAGGGAAGAGTTGTGGTGTCATAAAAACACAAGCCATTTAGTCCACTTTTTATTTTCAGAAAAGTCAGGAGTGGAGCTGGTTGTCCGGAGCCGAGTGGGCAGTGTGTCCAGAGTGTGGCCTTGCAAAAGTGAACAGGAGTGCTTAGAAATGCCTAAATAGTTATCTGTTTAGAACACAACCAAAACGACAAAACTCCAACAAACACAGATCAAGGTTTCATTTTTTTTAGAATAAATCAAGTACAGCTTTTAGAAATTAAAAAATTGCTCCAACTGGGGCTATTGGTCGCGGTCGACAACTCCACGAGGTCAGTCCGGCGTCCATGAAGCGAGGGCCAGTTACGGAGTCGGGCAGACCCCAGTACAGTACCTTGCAGGCGTCATGGGAAACAAAGACAATGCAAAACACAGGGGAGGTGAGGCGTCACGGAAGCTGGTGCAGTGCTGGTTCCTCACTGCTGCAGGGGAGGTGATTAATCGGTTACTTACTCCCGGGCAGGGGAGGCGATGCATTGGTTCCTTACTGCTGCAAAGGAGGTGATGCTGCAGTGGCAGGTGCAGTACCTTGGCTATTTATTGTGGAGCGACGTTGAGGTGTCGAAAGTCAAGCCATGAGGCTTCGGTTCTGCTGCATCGATGTCGAACCAGGCCACAGGCGTCGTAGCGATGTGCCACGAAGTTCGGTGGTGTGATGCTCAAGACACAGGTAGTGGAGGAGCTTCGGAGGTGCTGTGGCGTAGTCGGAGCCTGCTGTGCATGTCGCAGTCAGTGCTTTGAGCAGGACCAGAGCTCCGGTGTAGGCAGCGGCACAGCGTCCCGGTTCTGAAGTTGATCACCGTCAATGTTTTGGTTTCTTCTTAGTAGCACCCCAAACTCCCTTCCAAGGGCCCACAAACTGAAATTGGCATCACTTGGCAAGTAGGGCTCTTCAGCAGAGGGGCCTAGGGGTTGCAGGCGAAGTCTTTGATAGCCATGAGACTTCTTAATAGGAGGCCAGCTCAACTCAAACCCTTGGAGAACCTTGGAAGCAGGATGTATAAAGCAAAGTCCAATCCTTTCACTCCCAGGACAGAAGCCGCAAGCAGCAGGCCGACAGAGCAAAGCAAACAGCAAAATGGCAGTCCCTCCTGACAGCTATCCAGCTCTTCTTCCTGGTAGAATGACCTAAATCCCGAAGTGTTCTTGAGTATATGGTGTCACAGGTCCAGTACTTATACCCATTTCAGCCTTTGAAGTAGGCAAACTTCAAAGGAGAGTCTTTGTAGCACACAAGATCCTGATTTACCTGCCCTGGCTCCAGACACACTACAGGGGATGGAGACTTCTGTGTGTGAGGACCGGCACAGACCTATTCAGGTGTCAGTGTCACCTCCTCCCACCACTCTAGCTCAGGAAGACCCATCAGCCTGGTGATGGGCCATCAGGATATGCAGGGCACACCTCAGCTCCCTTGGTGTGACTGTCTAGAGTGAATGCACAAACAGTCCAACTGTCATCCTAACCCAGATGTGTATTCAGAGACAGGCAGAGGCACAGAATGGTTAAAGAAAATCCCAACTTTCTAAAAGTCAACAAACTGTAATATACCAATCAATTCAAATATGCCAATCATGGAGAAACCAATTACTTTACATTTTAGACAGGAAGCACTTGCACTTTAGCACTGGTCAGCAGTGGTAAAGTGCCCAGTCTTAACACCAGCAAAAATGAAATGCAGCACACAGTCAAAAACAGGAGATCAGAGGCAAAAAGACAGGGAAAACCACGCAAAAAGATGCCAGGTCTAAAATTTACGTCATGCACAGTGATGGAGGAGCACCATATATAAAACACAACACTGCTTTAGAAGAATGTTTTTATTTAGTAATGTGGTTTCTTACATGAAGATTGGCGTGGAGAGCTCCATTATTCATAGATCCTCGGAACTAAAAGTAGGGTTCCTACAAAGTGGTTGCGTGGGTGTTAGCATTATTGTTCCTACTAAGCGGTTGCGTGGGTGTTAGCATTATTGTTGTTTCAGAGCGCTTAGGTGGGTGTTAGCATTATTGTTGTTTCAGAGCGCTTGGGTGGGTGTTAGCATTATTGTTTTTTCAAAGCACTAGGGTGGGTGTTAGCGTTATTGTTCCTTCATAGTGCTTGAGTGGGTGTTAGCATTATTGTTCCTTCAGAGCGCTTGGGTGGGTGTTAGCATTATTGATCCTAAGAAGGTCTTAGGGGGTGTTGGCATTAATGTTCCTATGAAGCATGTGGGCGGGTGTTAGCACTGTTGTCCCTTCAAAGAGCTTGGGTGGGTGTTAGCATTATTATTCCTTCAAAGCGCTTGGGTGGGTGTTAGCATTATTGTTCCTTCAAAGATAGCATTATTGTTCCTACAAAGCTCTTGGGTGGGTGCTTGCTTCATCTTTCCTACAAAGCGCTTGGGTGTGTGCTAGCTATATTGTTCCTAAAAAGCACTTTGGTGGGTGTTAGCTGTATTGTTCCTAAAAAGGTCTTTGGTGGGTGTTAGCATTATTGTTCCTTCAAAGCGCTTGGGTGGGAGTTAGCATTATTGTTCTTTCAAAGCGCTTGGGTGGGTGTTAGCATTATTGTTCCTTCAAAGATAGCATTATTGTTCCCACAAAGCGCTTGGGTGGGTGTTAGCATTATTGTTCCTTCAAAGATAGCATTATTGTTCCCACAAAGCTCTTGGGTGGGTGCTAGCTTCATCGTTCCTACAAAGCGCTTGGGTGGGTGTTAGCATTATTGTTCCTTCAAAGATAGCATTATTGTTCCCACAAAGCGCTTGGGTGGGTGTTAGCATTATTGTTCCTTCAAAGATAGCATTATTGTTCCCACAAAGCTCTTGGGTGGGTGCTAGCTTCATCGTTCCTACAAAGCGTTTGGGTGGGTGTTAGCTGTATTGTTCCTAAAAAGCTCTTTGGTGGGTGTTAGCATTATTGTTCCTAAAAGGAGCTTGGGTGAGTGTTTTGTTGTTCCTACGAAGTGCTTACCATGTCTGGTAATGAGAGAGGCTTACTCATGCTTATTTAGTAATCAATATCCCAGGTAATCACTCCTCTTCCCTTTCAAGCATGACTGTGTTCCCCATCTGGGAGGGGGCTGGCCTGGAAACAAGAACCAAGAAAAAGGACAAGTGTTGTAGTGGTGCCACAAAGCTATCGCAAGGTTAGAGTTCATGATCTGAATCAGAATGGCTTGTAGTCATTGCCCTCACCTTTTGTAGTGGGATGTTTGTGTTTATAAAACATGGCATTCTGCAATCCCTATGTAAACGCCCACCTCTAATTCCTTATAATTGGCTACATGTGACGCACCCAGTCTCTGATTATAAAGAAATTACATCAGAACTCAACTGTAATAAATGATTACAGTTGGGTTCTGGCGTCACAAAGCCTACTGCTAGAGCCTACAGCTGACAGAAAATGCAAGGCAGGTCATGGAGCACAATTAAATCAACTGTTCAATGAATGAAAAACGAGAGCAGGTCCTCGTGCCAGCTCCCCATGTGACAGTTCTCCTGTCCAGCTTGCCCGCAGTCTGGTACCCTCTGATGCCTGTCTACCTGATGCACTCTGTTGCGCCTCCTCTGCTCGTTTCTTTCTCTGTTTTGCCTTTTCTGCTCATTTTTCTGCCCTCTGTTTTGCCTTTTTCTGCAACTTTTTCTGCCCTGTGTTTTGCCTATACTGCTTGTCTTTCTGCCCTCAGCTTTGTCTTTTCAGCTCGTTTTTCTGCCCTCTGTTTTGCCCTTTTCTGCTATGTTTTTGCCTTTTCTGCTCATTTTTTCTGCCCTCTGTTTTGTCTTTTTCTGCTTGTTTTTCTGCCCTCCGTTTTGCCTTTTTCTGCTTGTTTTTCTGCCCTCTGTTTTGCCTTTTCTACACCTTTTTCTGCCCTCTGTTTGACCTTTTCTGCTCATTTTTATGCCCTTTGTTTTGCCCTCTTCTGCTCTGTTTGGCCTTTTCGGCCCTCTGTTTTGCCTTTTCTGCTCCCTCGTTTTTCTGCCCTCTGTCTTGCCTTTTACTGCTTGTCTCTTCCCTCTTTTCCTCAAGACCTGTCACAGGGAGAGCTGACACGATGGAGCCCTCGCACGCCAGCGCCCAGATACCCCCAGGGTTGACAGTGCCACGCTCTACAAATGCTGATTGATTGATTTAGTTAGGAATCCTAACTTTACTACTACTAAATGCCTTCTGTAAATACCAAAAGTAGTAAGTTTAGGATTTTATCTCAGATTAGTTCTGTGAATCGGTCCCTAAGAGTTGTTTCACTCACGCCTGGTCTGGAACGGCACACTCATACCATCACCCTGTTGTGCACCGCATCCCTGCTGATGGCGTGCTCACTGATTACAAAGCTTGTTTTCAGAGCAATCTCTGCATCTTGCATCCTGAGTCTGGGAAAAGTAGTCCAGGACAGTATTGTGCCTCATGTTGTAGAGCTTCCCTCCTTCAGTGTTAAGAGAGATGCCAGGCTCTTGGCCTGGGTGAAGCCACTGTACAATCAGTGCAGTGAGACAGGTCTGCAGCAGAGTGCCTCAGTGAGATGGTGATGCAGCTCAGCTCTTGTGACGTTCTTCACTTACAGATGGGTGTCATCACCAACATAGAGGGCAAAGCACAGGGTGGTAGGATATTGTTTGCCCCACACCTTGAGTATTCAGTATCCCTGCAATCTCCCACCCTCGATATGCTGAGCATGGGTGAGGGGTACCCTCCGCAAAGTCGATGAATTAATGCAGACGCAGCAATGAATTATGAAGTGCCAATAGTGTGATGGCATTCCTATCACCAGCTCATTGAGTGTGTTACCGAGGGGCTAAATTTTGTCTCTAACCCTGAATGTCTCACTTCAGACACATCATGACACATCCTTTCTCCTTAAAGTGCAAGGCTCTGCCCAGATTTGGCAACTGCTTTCTTTGCAGTAATGCCGCATAACTTTGATTCTCAACTTTCCTGTTTAAACCGCTGTGACCTCAAAAAACGTTGAGTAATTACCATTCTTCCTGAGAAGACACTAAATTATGCATCTTCACTTCTATGTAAGCTGTGAGTCACAGCGCCCTTCACGCCATGCACATGTGTGACCTTTGCTACTGCAGTGCAGCCCTGGCTTCAGTTCCCTCGCTGGAGGCACAATGTCCTGTTGTCCTGCTGGCTGGGGACATGTGGTACCCAGCCATACGCTAAGGTCAAAAATCAAAGCAATGCTTTGCGTATGAAACCTGTTCCCCTTACTTTGTGACCCATTTCCCCTTCTTTGAACCAAAGATTCTGCAATATCAGCAGGACTGACCTTCTCCCTAGATTGTCGCTGTGATACCCATCCGCTCTCAGGCCTGTGCTGTACTCAGTGTCAGTACAAAGTCATAGGACTTCATACTCCTAGAGTAATTCCACACATATATAATACTCCGCAACCCCAATGAGCGGTCAGGAGCAGACTGGATGGACTGCTCTTGGTAGCAGTCTGTGTCAGGGGCTTAATTTGAGCAGTAGGGTGGGGATGGAATACAGCAACTGTGAAGGAAGTGCTACAGCCACCGGTGGAAATTCTCCCAATGTAAAGAGAGTATAGTGGAGTAACTTCCTCTGGTGGATAATCTTCCAGATTCTTCAATTCCCTCCACAACTCAGAGGAATCTTTTTATTTTATTTCCCAACTAATACAGGAAATCAAGACACAGTTGGTAGTCATATATGCAAGCCAGAAACGATAGAGAGCACGACCATACGGACAGTGACATCGAAGCACAGTTGTGGATCAAAAGGGTCCTAATGCCTTGTCATTGCATGCATCCCAGAAGTTACCCCCCAGGTCACGCCACAAGTGCTGCAATGTCACAGTTCCCCATCAGTCGCAATCCCTAGGATTCCCAGTAGACCCCGGCGGGCCACTATCATTGCGGCTCTCTTCTTGGGCCTCTCTCTCTCGCCTGGCTTAATAAGTCCTGAGCGGTCCCCATATGTCTTTTGGCCGTGAGGTCACTGGGAGCATCATTGCATAAGTCTCATTGCGATAATTGCAGACAGTTAGGTCTCATAGCCACTTCTTGACCTTGAGTATATTGTGGTTACAACAAACAGGGGCAAACCTATTACCCGAACCAAGGGTCAATGAAAATTATAATACTAACAAAGGTTCAGGTATGTAATTGAGTACATTGTGACCTCCCCAACTCAAAGCCACTCTACACTTGGCCAGTAGCAGTGCCGTTGCTGTAAAGCGACGGACTCTGGGAAGGGAACCCCTCACGTACCCCATGAGCGTTATGAGTGATGTGGTCTCTAAATGTTGGTCCGTCATCTCATCCAGTGTGGTCAATACAGTGGCCAGTAAGCAGGAATGGTGGGGGGCACTCCCAGGCTGAGTGCAAGACTCAGCGTGTTCCTCCGCTGCGCATACATCTGTGGGGGCGCGTTGGAGCGCTTGGATGTTGGTGAGCGGGTGTACTGTGTGCCCTGTGTAAGAATTTAAAATGGAGTACTTTATACCAACATTTCAAGGATATATACCATGTCTGCGTGCAGCAATATTTCCATCACGCAACCGTTTGGGGATCAACCAAATCTGTTTCCCACACCTGTCTGGCCAGCTCTGCCCTACTGGCCAGGTTCTGTGACAAGCAGGCGTACAGCCAAGACACAGAACGCGTCACATCAGAAGAGACAATCAGTTGTGTAGGTGATGTGAAGTCTTTGGGTTTTGCAGGGTACTCAAGATGTCTATCCCTAACAGCATTCGGGAGTCTGGCATATATAAAAATATATAGGGTAGTGGGATTCCCTCAAGCTTGGAGTTGCTGTAGTGTAGGGAAGTGTCCGTCCATATATAGATGACCAAATTCCAACAAGGCCATTTTCGTTAAGGTTCTATGTACTGATGTAACCAGGTCATATCTGTTCTCTCTCTGTTATAAAATCAATAAACAAAGTTTAAAAAAAAAAAAAGGTTCTCTGTACTGCATGTTCCAAGGTGTTCAGCAGCATGGGATTGTGATGGAGGCAGAGTGTCCGTGACTATAAGAATACATTTTCCATTCTACGTCAGAGCATGCGCCTCGCCCAGCTCATGGTGGCTACCGTTTTGACCTCACTCTGGGACCTATGCAGACCCAGGGGGGGGGGGTATGGATGCCAGGGGAACCCCCTCCACTTGATCCTGTTCACATATTTGGTAAGGGAGACGGGCATCAGGGTCGTACCAGTAGGTCACAAAGTGACACTGAGCCACATAATAGTAGAGTTCAAGTTAAGGGACCTCAAAACCTTTCAGTCATAGGGAAGTGTCATCGTGTTCCAGCTCATCCTGGCAGTCCTGTTGGCCCAGAGCTGCTTAATCAGTAAGGTTTTGAGAGTGAGAAAGAAGTGCCTGCCGAGAGGGATGGAAAGATTCAAAAATAAGCACAGAAACCTAGACAAAACCACCATTTTCAGCAGTGCTATTCTGCCCACAAGGGATAACAGAAGTTTAATCCAGGGATCGACTTGTCGTTGCAGCTGCTCTATGGCCGGACTATAGTTGAACGGATAACAGCACTGAAGGAGTTTTAAATGTCAACCCTAAAGCAAGTCTTGGTCATAGGGACCACCATTTTGACAGTTGGCAAGGTAATTGTCATGAGTCATCCAATATGTGTCTTGTGAAACAAGCACCCGATCCTCATTGCCACTTGTTGGACTCATTTCCACTAAAACTTTGAGTAGAGCACAATTTTCAACATTTGTATGTCCCCTTTAGCAGCCTCGGTCAGAGCACTTAGATTCAACTTGGTATCATACACAGACAATACACAAATAATAGTGTCAATTGCGAAAAGCTTTGAAGGCACAAGAGCCAACTTTGCCAACTGCACCACTATGTTTGGACAATCGATGAGGAAAAAGTTCATGAGAAATTGGGGGAGGATGTGGTGTAACGTCCAGAGCTCCCGACTTTGGAACTGGGGAAACAGGTTTGAGTCCTGGCATCAGCTCAACATCCTGCGTTTCTGGGCAAATCACGTAATCCTCCCGTGCCTAAAAAAATGAATGAGCGTGACCTTGTGTAATGTAACTTGTGCCTATGTAAAGTGCTCTAATACTTTTGGGTTGAGTTTGCGCTATATAAAACTGAACGGGGACAAGACTGAGGTTTTGCTCTTCAGCATCTTCTCCTGGTCATGGTCCTAGAACATTTAGCCAAGTGAATATGAACCCCCCATCCCCCACCCCCACCTCCAGCGCCTGCAAATTCAGCCAAAAATGTAGGGCTCATCATTGACAAGGCCTTTTCCAAACAAAACAACAGCGTATCAGGCTCCTGCTGTGATATTCTATAGACTCTAAAAAAAATTCCCTCTCATTCACACTCGATTCTGTAAAATAGTAGTGCAGGCCCCTCAGCCCTTAAAGCCTCCTGCATAGACTTCTAGGGTCCTTAATCAACTTCAAATCTTACAAAACGCAGCAGCAAGACTTATCCTCTGTATTCCTAAAAGAAACGTCTGTCAAATATCATCTAAACACACTTCACTGGCCCCCAGTCTGCAAATGAATCTTGTTTAAAACTTTACGTATAACTCATAAAGCCATCTGAATCAACTGGGCCCACAAATTGGTCAAACACACTCCTAGTAGAAATCTTCTTTCTGCATCCAACATTGTCTCCTTGTTCCTAAAATAGCTCCAAGCAGAATGGGAGGCAGATCATCATCTTATCTTACTGCCAAATGGTGCAATTTTACGCCTCCTAATCTGTGAGCCATGAAGAACTACACCTCTTTTAGTAAAAAATCTTCAATCTTGGCTGTTCCAACTTCGGCTTTAATCACTCTTCTCAATAATGCTGAATGTCCATCCCTGGGATGCTCGATGGTAACTGCGAACTTTACATACTGGAGATAAATGAACAGACTCATCTGAGATTGAGACAGGTAGGAGCAGTGGTACAATTATGACATCTTTGAAATCACCACTCAAAGAGCAGCATCCTAATTGGCTAATTGGCCCCATATATATGAAGGAAGCCCCACTCCATACTGCACAGATACAAAAAAATGCTCATATGCTACATATAAGACAGAAGTGGTGGTACAAGTGTCTGCGGCCCGTTCTGTAATATAGATGTTTCACAAGAGTGTAAAAAAGGGCTCAGGCAATGGTTGTCATGGATTGAGTGAATAGCAATTGTTTTAAAGTAAATTCTAAGAAATCTGAAGTGCTTGTCTTTGGCCACAATCCTTTCATCTGATCTAGTTCATGGTGGCCACCTGAATCTGGCCGTCCACCAAACCCATCCTCTACTGTTCGAAATCTAGGATCCACCTTGGATCATGCTTTGACTTTAATTTCTCAGGTCACTAAAGTAACTCATATCTGTTGTTATTTTTCAATCCTACACAAAGTTCTTCTTTTTCTTCCAGTGTCCTGCCAGTTTATAGTGATCCAGGCCCTAGCTGGTTCTTGTCTGGACTAATTACTGTAAGGCACTATATTTGGGACTCCCAGCTTTTTGTTGCATTGTCTATAGACTGTACAGCATCCAGTAGTCTGAAATCCCCCTGTTCCTCACATATCCCTGATGCTCCTCAGCTTCTCATCACTTAGCTGCGATATATTGTCTTCCAGTGGGTGGAAGGTCTTTGTTCAAATGCCTTGGTATTTGCCATAAGAATATTTGTATAAAATACTCTCCAGTCTTACTGTACTTCAAGGTGTTTGTGACCCTCCTCAATCCGCTCTAGTGCCTTGAAACCCTTTGAGTTATTTGCCCACTTTACAAGTACATTACTAACAATAATAGTAGTATGATCCGACCCTCAGACTAGAGATTGATCTCCTGGGTCTGGTGTATGGCACCACAAGTCCACACTCTATCCTCTTTGTCAGTAGATTTCCTAAAAGCTGCTGGCTCTAGGTCCTGGAGTGGATGTCGTGTGAAGGCACACTCATGTGCGAAACCCCCGTGGGGCACGGAATGTGGCCTAAACATGTGGCAAGACTGGATGGGTTTCAGCCATGAGATCTAATTGGAATGTCAAAACCTGGGAAGGAAGTTATAGGAAATCCTTTGCAAAATTGGAGTTGTACAATTAACCCTCTGAAGCCCACTTCAGCATAGGATAAACATCCGACATTGTAACCGGGAGCTCAAAAATCCCGATTTTACTGCTATTTGCAATTATAAATAACAGCATGCACTGGAGACGTACAGGGCAAAACTCACAGCACTCCAGGAATTTAACCTACTAGAACCAAAGCTGACCATGGAACCCAAGGGTAGAAAAGGAGTCTCACGGATTTATAGATCCCTGGTATTGAAAACACATGATCCCTTGGCAGACCTTTGGTCCTGGTGGGAGTGGGACCGTAGTTGCCTAGAAGAGAAAGAATGGACAGAAACCACGATAGCCTTTTGCTCGCTAAAGATATCATCCCGTCTTCGCCTAATACAAATTAACTATTTTCACGGCAGTTACTGAGATGCTATAGAAAATGGATAAAAGCCGTAGTGCTAAATGCCTCCGCTGTACAACCACAATACGCATCTTTATGCACATGTACGCTTCAGAATGCAGCACGCATGGAAAGAGGGGAAAACGAGGAGAAAAAGTCATATTTTTCCTCGTTACGCCTGCTCTGGGGACGCATAAGGTTTTGGTGCTTCCCCAGGTTTATCTGATTAAGTAAATCTGAGGTAGAGTCAAAGCCCATGGGTGTTGCGTGGGAAAACTCACGGCAACACCCATGGAATGCCTCCATGGCACAGAGTAAGGAAATACAATGACTGTCGCTGCTTTGTCTTACTCAAAGTGGCTTTACGTGGCCTCATAGATATGGTTGACAGGTTTGCGCAACTGGAGTGTTAGAAAAAGTGATGCTTCAGTGGCACAAGCCTCTCATAAAAAAGTCCCTAAGTCGTTTGTGGGAAAGGTGATGGCGTCACCATGTATTATAAGGAATAAAGTACTCTCACCATACCTGATCAGGATATTGCAAGTCACCTCAGAGTTTCACAACCTTATAAAGGAATTTGGCCTTCGGCCTCGTACCACTATATTGTCATGGCACTCCTCGTTGACTTGCAATATCCTTATAATGTACGGCGAGGGTGCTTTATCCCATATATCCCATATATAATTAGTTGTGTCTTTTGTAAAGGATGTGTATATCAGAAACTCAATACAGAGTTTGTGGTCTGGTAATTGATCATATCATTATTACATGGACATGTATCACTGTGGAAGCGGCAGACACTCATCAATTATTAAACTTCTTATGTTCTCGGCCACACTATAAGTTGTTTCACTCACGGCTGGTCTGGAATGGCACACGCATATCGTCACCCTGTTGTGCAACGCATCCCTGCTGATGGCGCGCTCACTGATTACAAAGCTTGTTTTCAGAGCAATCTCTGCATCTTACATCCTGAGTCTGGGAAAAGTAGTCCAGGACATTATTGAGCCTCAAGCTGTAGAGCTTCCCTCCTTCAGTGTTAAGAGAGATGCCAGGCTCTTGGCCTGGTTGAAGCCACTGTACAATCAGTGCAGTGAGTCAGGTCTGCAGCAAAGTGCCTCAGTGAGATGGTGATGCAGCTCAGCTCTTGTGACCTTCCTCACTTACAGATGGGTGTCATCACCAACATAGAGGGCAAAGCACAGGGAGGTAGGATATTGTTTGCCCCACACCTTGAGTATTCAGTATCCCAGCAATCTCCCACCCTCGATAGGCTGAGCATGGGTGAGGGGTACCCTCCGCAAAGTTGATGAATTAATGCAGACGCAGCAATGAATTATGAAGTGCCAATAGTGTGATGGCATTCCTATCACCAGCTCATTGAGTGTGTTATGGTAGGGCTAAATATTGGCTCTAACCCTGAATGGCATTCAGACAAAATTACGAGTCAGTAATATCGACTGACACAATTATCAAGTTGTTAATATCATGACACAGAAATATCGACAGCAAGAATATCGTGGACAAGAATATTGATTGTAAGGTAAGTAATATCGATTTTGACAATATAGAAGTCATTAATAGAATTTGCAAAAATATAGTTGTTTAAAATATCGATTTTTTTGTGTTATGTATTTTAGTATATATTTTAAATGTTTGTGATGCATTTTTTTGTATAAGTATTGTGTATGTTTTTCAATATATGTGATAAATGTTTAGTAGTTGTTAATTTTATTTTAATTACATTCTGCGTTTTTAGTTCCATAGCAGGTTGTGGGTTTATAGGGGAACAGGGTGGGTAGTAATTTAATTATATTAAATTAATAATTATTTTTCATTTATTAATATTTATTTAATAGATATTTTATAGTCTTAATTGTGCTTTTAATTTTTTGGGGGTACATTGTATGTGTGGGTTGTGGGGTTTATAGGAGTAAAAGGTGGGAAGTAATTTATTTTTAATTAATTCGTTGTTAATTAATATTAATTAATTAATTGATAATTAATTATGGTAATAATGTAATTTATTTTAGGTGTGGATTGTGTGGTTTATAGAGGTAAAGGGTGGGAAGTCATTTTTTTAAATTAATTAATAATTAGTTGATAATTAATTTATAATTAATTGATTAATTTTGTTTATTGTTTAATTACATTTTTTGGGGTGTGTGTTTTGAGTTTATAGGGCTAAAAGGTGGGAAGTAATTTATTTTTAATTAGTTAATAATTAGTTGCTAATATTAATTAATTAATTAATTGATAATTAAATATGGAAATTGTGAGATTTATTTTAGGTGCTGGTTGTGGGGTTAATAGGGGTAAAGGGTGGGAAGTGATTTATTTTTAATTGATTAATAATTAGTTGATAATATTAATTAATTGATACATAATTATGGTAATTGTTTAATTACCTTTTTTGTGTGTGTGAGTTTTGGATTTATAGGGGTAAAGGGTGGGGAGTAAATGAATTTTACTTACTTTATAATTAGTTGTTAAATACTATTAGCTATTTAATTGAAAATTAATTTTAATTGTGTAATCAATTTTTTAAAAGTTTAATTTTAGGTGCTGGTTGTGGGGATTATAGGGGTAAAGTATGGGAAGTTAATTAATGTTAATGAATTTTAATTTGTTTTTTAATTAATAATATTTGTTTAATTAATAATTATGTTAATTGTGGAAATACTTTTTTTTTAGATTTTAGATGTGGGTTGTGAGTTTTGTAGTGTTATAGGATAGGAAGTAAATAAACTAAATGTATGTAATAATTAATGTTTTTCTTAATAAATAATTTCCAAATAAAAATATTTATTTGTATGAAAATTATTTTTTATTTTATTTAATATAATATTTGTAGGTATTTGTGATATGAATTTAACATTGTCATACATTTTTTTTTATTTTGAATGTTAAATATATTTTTATTTTAATTTTCAACATATTTATATATTTTTTTATTTACTTTGTTTTTAAAATATTTTTTATTTTGTTGATGATATTTTGTTTGTTTTTAATTTTGAACAGACTGGAGTGGGAATAGCAAATTTTACCTCTCCACAATCCAACACTTTCCCTACTGTTGCACTCATTGGAGTGGGTATAGTAATTTTTACCCCTCTGTAATCCAACACCTTCCCTACTGTTGCACTGACTGGAGTGGGAATCGTACATTTTATCCCTCCGCAATTCAACACTTTCTCTACTGTTACACTCAGTGGAGTGGGAATAGTAAATTGTAACCCTCTGCTCTTTAACAGTTTCACTGGTGTGGTATCGGCTGGAATGGGTGCAGTAAATATTACCGATGTGCAATCTATCACTTTTACTTCTGTTGCATTTATTGAAGGGAGATTTGTAAATTTTATTTTTATCCAGTCTTAATATTTATGTGTTGCGCTAAGTGGGAGTGGTAAACTTTTTATATATTTACTTTAATAGTTTGTGTAGTTTTGTTTACATTGTAGTGGGAATACTATGTGTAGTAAATGTTATAATTTATTTTGTATTGTTATCATTTATATTATGTTTTGTTCATTTGAAATTATAATATTTTTAATTAATATTTGTAATTTGAAAAATAACTGTAACTTAAATTAAAGCTTTTTTAATAGTTTAATGTTTTAATTTAATTAGAATGGTTTGTTTTTATAGATTTTATGTTATTGGTATATGTATATATATATATATATATTAATATACATTTATTTGTTATATTTTCATATCATTTTAAAATTATAAAATACATTAAAACTATTTGTTTAATAACTGTTTTAAAGTAAATATATGTATATATGTGTTTAACTTTTTTAAATTAAGTTTATTTGTTATATTTGTTGAGATGTATATAAAGTGTAATTTTGATTTTTAAATTAATGTTACTATTTAATATATTTATTTATTATTTTATTATATATATATAAAACACGATATTTTTTACTCTATTAATTACATCAATATTTTTTTTCAATATTTTTGTACTTACCATTATAAATATAGGATGTGGATATTTTTGACATCAATATTTATGACACAATAGTTTGATAAGGGGATATTTTAGGTGTTGATATTCTGTCAGTGAACCACCCTGAATATGTCTCATTTCAGACACATCATGACACATCCTTTCTCCTTAAATTGCAAGGCTCCACCCAGATTTGGCAACTGCTTTCTTTGTAGTAATGCACAACTTTGATTCTCAACTTCCCTGTTTAAACCTCTGTGACCTCAAAAAACGTTGAGCAATTACCATTCTTCCTAAGAAGACACTAAATTATGTATCTTCACTTTTATGTAAGCTGTGAGTCACAACGCCCTTCAACCAATGCACATGTGTGACCTTTGCTACTTCAGTGCAGCCCTGGCTTCAGACCCCCTCGCTGAAGGCACAATGTCCTGCTTGCTGGGGACATGTGGTACTCAGCCATATGCTAATGTTAAAAATCAAAGCAATGCTTTGCGTATGAAACCTGTTTCCCTTACTTTGTGAACCATTTTCCCTTTTTTGAACCAAAGATCCTGCAATAACAGCAGGACTGACCTTCTCCCTAGATTGTAGCTGTGATACCCATCCGCTCTCAGGCCTGTGCTGTACTCAGTGTCAGTACAAAGTCATAGGACTCAATATTCCCAGACTAGTTCAGTTGTATTCCTCTTAGGGTGTCCATAAACGGGCTTTCCAGTATCATGTCCTTATATAGGCACAATTCTCCCTGCCCTTATATAGGCATAAAATCCCAGCCCTTATTTAGGCATTAAACCGTGCACTCCAAATACAGGCATGGTCTCCGTCATCCGTCCACCCTAACGTCACAACGAGTTCATGAAGAACAGACCCTTAGGCTGCGGGAGTTTCTCTAGCCCAGGACTATTGATTTCTTCAAGGACTCATATATTATGCATGAACCATTATTCCTTAGGGGTTCATTAATGACGTCTTCCGCTGTCCGATCCACGTCAATGCTAACATTCTGAGGTACCTCTCAGGTATAAATATACCTTCCCTAGCCCTTGTAAAATAGAGGAGACCTCGACTTCAGAGGAGCCCGTTTCCCGGCCTGACGCACTGAGAAGACGCTGTCATCCCTGCACGCAGAGAGTCCAGCTTCCAGTGATCTAACTTCCCTTGCGGGGTGTTGGAGTTCGAGTCTGGCAAAGAGATTCCCACCTCTCTCATTCTTCAGGTATGGAGCTGACAAGAACCTAGAGGGACTCTTGGCATACTAGGCATACTAGGCATACTAGGCTTAACATACTCTTAGTATACCATAGTAAGGAATACTTCACCTACTTCATACCTCTCCCTACACCTATGTTAGGTTAGGTACATTGGGGTAGAACTAGATTAGAAACGCATCGTATGAGTACTCGCATTTTTAGTCTGTGTTATTTATGTAAAGGCATATGTACTAAAAGATAATGCTATCGCAGTATTATTTATTTCTACTGCTCACACTGTACATTATTTATCTCGCATACTGTCTTGTGATCGTAACAGCACATTTTACTTACACCAGAAACAAGACTGTTCAATAAATCTTTTATTGAAACGCCCGTCTATTTCTTTCTGTATAACTTGGAGAAAACTAAGCATGCACGATTGAGCTGAGTGAAATAGTTATCTATTGTTTCCACGACTCTGGGACACGTTCTGATTCTAAAGGGAAACAAAGTGGTCATGTTTTGCGGCTGCCAGAAACTACTCCCTTCTTGTTATCCAAGGAGTTTCTAGTGGCCTCTGAGCTACCTGGCACAAGTAATTAAGTTTAATATACTCGATAGGGACATACAGACCTTAGTCCTATGTCAAACCTATAGGATATATTATTCCAATGCGCAGAGCCTATTAGGGAAATAGGAGCTACACTACATGGCGCCCAACGGTTTGGTAAGGCGGTAATTCAACGTTAGATACTGAGTAACTCAGCCGTGCTTTTTCTCTCAAGAGACCCCTACCCATATACTCCAAAAGACGTCTGTAGTGGGCAGGGTTAAGTATCCACCACGGCTATATAGGGAAACACCCTATATATCAGCTGTTTGGTTTGCTCAACGTTGAAGGATACAGTGTTCCAAAATATTGTGCACCTTATCTTTGTTTCCTTGAAACTTGTTCTACATTTTTCAAACAACAAAATGCCTGGCTCCGACAATGACGCCGGAAACGGTGAAGCTGCGGCTGATCCAGCCCAAGCAGCAGTTTTTAACATTACAGGTTTAAATGAAACCGAGGAGGGTGTTATAGACATCACTCCAAACTTAAGAAGAGCCATCACTCTAAAACTTATAAAACATGGCCTACCACCAAGAGGCGGTAGAGCAGTTTTCGTGATAGAGGCACACGAATCCTTTCAGACAGAGGTATTCTATTCATGGGTAATATTTCCTGAATCCAATCCAGTAACACACATGTTTCACTTCTACAAAGAAGATGATCCACCAGAGGAATACATTCCTTTCGAGGATATTGAAATTCCATTAACATACCAGGAGCATCAGCTCTGGTTTAAAGGCGCCCTAAAACATCACAAAAACATTACTAGGCTCGGTCCACTAGGTAGACCAGGAGCAACATGGCCGATTCTAGCCGGCTACACACCTCATCCTGACATTGAAGAAATGTCAAACGAGGAACTACTTACTCAAATCACAGAGTTAATAAAAATTTACAGACAATTGGTCCAATATGTCATGCAGACTTTTACAGTCCAGCAACCATTGACACTTCCAAATCCAACTCCCCAACAGGGGAATACACTAAAAATTACACCACAGACTCTCTACGCAGTCATGGGTAAAATGCCCACAAAACGTGAGCAAATTCCATTCTGGATAGCTCAAAAAATTACTCAAATCGAAGCAGTATTTCCAAATACTAGCCCGTATGAGAAACACAGAATCCTAACCATCAGTTTACCGATGGGGATCACACCACAACTGGAAGACTGTACCACTTGGGGCTCAGTCTTTGCCGCCATCTATACTAAAACACATGGTATTCCGTCAATTGTGGTAATACCTGATGTCCTGAAACAAATTCAAAACGAATACGGGGCAGAGCCTGCTCTAAACTTAGGTATGAAGTTACTGAAAAATTTCGACCAGGTCTCAACAATAATATTATCCAATATTAAAGGGGAGGCAGCAGCAGTGGCGATCCGCCAAAAATTAAGGGAATTCGATGTTACAGAACATCAAACTGAACTACCCAGAATAATAGAACAATCTTATGCAGAATTAGGCAGAGATAGTTTGGGTGGAAGACCAGTGAAACCGAAACTATCTGAAAGTCCTGAGAAGGACTCAATTAAACAAACTCCTACATCTTCTAAAAAGAAGTGGGAGACTAATAAACAAAATTCAAATGAGAAAGGTTCTCGATCCCGAGGTAGGTCTCCTCAAAAGGAGCCCTCTGAAAGGAGGTATAACCTCAGGAATAGGGATAATTTGAGAAAACCTGACAGGTATCAAGATACTGATACACGTTCCTCTCGTCCCTTTCAGATCTCATCACAGACTTCGGAAAGAAGAGGACGATCGGAACAGAGAGAAGAACGCGTAAAATCGAAAGACGACAAACACGCTCCAAAAAATAAAACAAAACCTCAATTCTCCAAAAAGAAAGTAGCAGGTCTAAAGATCAGACATGCCGAGAATACTGAGAACACAACTCAAGAATGGAGAATGGGCTCAGACAATGCTGGACAGTGCAGCAGAAGTCACAATAGTTCGCCAGAACGTGAAGGAACTTCTGGAGATAGTGGACTTGAATGAGTACATTAAAGTAGAGACTGTAGACACCAGGGTTAGTACTCCACAAAAGTTATATGAAATAACTCTCCGGATGGAGGGAGACAAACCTAGACAGGTGAAAGCACTTTTTGGGAAAGACTATCAAAGGGCTATGACATACTTCTAGCAGAAAAGGACTGGCCACCACAATTTGTCAGGGAGTGCCCACACGGCGAGGACATTGTTATGCCTGCCTTCTCCAACCATATTCCAATTCACCTAAAATATACATATGCCAGGAAATGGGCAGTGGCCCAGGCCCCAGCATTATATAAAAATCATGTAGGATGGGATGAGGACTCACCTCACCATAAAATACATCTGAAACATGAACCAACTGCACAACGGCAGTACCCAATAAAGCAAGAAGCTAAAAAACAGGTCAGGAGATCTTAGATCAACTTGAATATCAAGGGGTGATTGAAACATGCACCTCCTCAATGAACAATCCTTTGTTTCCTGTCTCCAAACCAGACAATACATATCGTCTAGTTTTGGACTACAGACACCTAAACACTTGTTCTAAAACTTTTGCAGTGCAAAATGCACATAGCACAGCATTAATGAATAACATTGTGCGTAAAAAATATAAAACACACTGGCTGATGAAGGCTGATAGCCTGAAACCGGTCCTAGGATGCTTGATTCCGGTCCAGGGAAGACATGGCTTGGCAGTTCGGTCTGGACTGTTCCCATGAGGCACAGGGTCAAGACTGATTTGCATATAGCTATGTCTGAACTGGGGTGGCGTGGTGAAGCAAAATAACGATGGATTAAACCCAGATCTGTGACTGGGGGTGAATGTTTGCCAATGTGCAGCATTCCGTCCATCATCTTGTGTGTTTTGCATTTCGCCCTAAGTGGGAAGGGTATGCCCAGACGTGGGACCCGTGCTCACTACGCCACTGGAGTCAAGCTATCCTGGCTGATGAAGGCTGATAGCCTGAAACCGGTCCTAGGATGCTTGATTCCGGTCCAAGGAAGACATGGCTTGGCAGTTCGGTCTGGACTGTTCCCATGAGGCACAGGGTCAAGACTGATTTGCATATGGCTATGTCTGAACTGGGGTAGCATGGTGAAGCAAAATAACGATGGATTAAACCCAGATCTGTGACTGTTCTCAGCAACATCGGAATCCGAGAGAAAGCACTGGAATGGATCATCTCGTTCCTCGCCGGAAGAACCCAGAGAGTCCGCCTCCCCCGTTCAGATCCGAAGCCACCGAAGTCATCTGCGGCGTTCCACAGGGATCCTCACTCAGCCCAACCCTCTTCAACGTCTACATGAGCCCCTCGCAGCCATCGCACGCCGACACAACCTCAACATCATCTCCTACGCCGACGACACCCAGCTGATCCTCTCCCTCACCAACGACCCCACCACCGCCAGAGCCAACCTACACGACGGGATGAGAGACGTCGCCGACTGGATGAGGAACAGCCGCCTTAAACTGAACTCAGACAAGACGGAAGTCCTCATCCTGGGCTCATCACCCTCCGCCTGGGATGACTCCTGGTGGCCCCCGGCCCTGGGCACCGCGCCCAAGTCAACGGACCACGCACGCAACCTGGGCTTCATCCTGGACTCCTCCCTGTCGATGACCAGACAAGTCAACGCCGTCTCATCTTCATGCTTCAACACCCTGCGCATGCTCCGCAAGATCTTCAGATGGATCCCCACTGAAACCAGGAAGACCGTCACCCAGGCACTCATCACCAGCCGACTGGACTATGGGAACACCCTCTACGCCGGAACCACAGCCAAACTTCAAAAAGACTCCAGCGCATCCAGAACGCCTCCGCACGACTCATCCTGGACATCCCCCGACACAGCCACATCACCGGACACCTGAAAGACCTGCACTGGCTCCCCGTCAGCAAGAGAATAACGTTCAGACTCCTCACCCACGCACACAAGGCCCTCCACGACCTGGGCCCAAAGTACCTCAACGACCGCATGACCTTCTACACGCCCACACGCCAGCTACGATCAACCAGCCACGCCTCGCCACCGTACCACGCATCCGCAGAACCACCGCCGGAGGAAGATCCTTCTCCTACCTGGCAGCCAAGACCTGGAACTCCCTCCCCACTCACCTTCGGCGAACCCAGGACCATCTCTCCTTCAGGAAGCAGCTCAAGACCTGGCTGTTCGAGCAGTAACTTACCCCTCCCCCAGCGCCTTGAGACCCTCCCGGGTGAGTAGCGCGCTCTATAAATGCCGTGATTGATTGATTGATGTTTGCCAATGTGCAGCATTCCGTCCATCATCTTGTGTGTTTTGCATTTCGCCCTAAGTGGGAAGGGTATGCCCAGACGTGGGTCCCGTGCTCACTACGCCACTGGAGTCAAGCTATCCTGGCTGATGAAGGCTGATAGCCTGAAACCGGTCCTAGGATGCTTGATTCCGGTCCAGGGAAGACATGGCTTGGCAGTTCGGTCTTGACTGTTCCCATGAGGCACAGGGTCAAGACTGATTTGCATATGGCTATGTCTGAACTGGGGTGGCGTGGTGAAGCAAAATAACGATGGATTAAACCCAGATCTGTGACTGGGGGTGAATGTTTGCCAATGTGCAGCATTCCGTCCATCATCTTGTGTGTTTTGCATTTCGCCCTAAGTGGGAAGGGTATGCCCAGACGTGGGTCCCGTGCTCACTACGCCACTGGAGTCAAGCTATCCTGGCTGATGAAGGCTGATAGCCTGAAACCGGTCCTAGGATGCTTGATTCCGGTCCAGGGAAGACATGGCTTAGCAGTTCGGTCTTGACTGTTCCCATGAGGTACAGGGTCAAGACTGATTTGCATATGGCTATGTCTGAACTGGGGTGGCGTGGTGAAGCAAAATAACGATGGATTAAACCCAGATCTGTGACTGGGGGTGAATGTTTGCCAATGTGCAGCATTCCGTCCATCATCTTGTGTGTTTTGCATTTCGCCCTAAGTGGGAAGGGTATGCCCAGACGTGGGTCCCGTGCTCACTACGCCACTGGAGTCAAGCTATCCTGGCTGATGAAGGCTGATAGCCTGAAACCGGTCCTAGGATGCTTGATTCCGGTCCAGGGAAGACATGGCTTGGCAGTTCGGTCTGGACTGTTCCCATGAGGCACAGGGTCAAGACTGATTTGCATATGGCTATGTCTGAACTGGGGTGGCGTGGTGAAGCAAAATAACGATGGATTAAACCCAGATCTGTGATTGGGGGTGAATGTTTGCCAATGTGCAGCATTCCGTCCATCATCTTGTGTGTTTTGCATTTCGCCCTAAGTGGGAAGGGTATGCCCAGACGTGGGTCCCGTGCTCACTACGCCACTGGAGTCAAGCTATCCTGGCTGATGAAGGCTGATAGCCTGAAACCGGTCCTAGGATGCTTGATTCCGGTCCAGGGAAGACATGGCTTGGCAGTTCGGTCTGGACTGTTCCCATGAGGCACAGGGTCAAGACTGATTTGCATATGGCTATGTCTGAACTGGGGTGGCGTGGTGAAGCAAAATAACGATGGATTAAACCCAGATCTGTGACTGGGGGTGAATGTTTGCCAATGTGCAGCATTCCGTCCATCATCTTGTGTGTTTTGCGTAAAAAATATAAAACAACATTAGACATCTCAAATGGTTTTTTTTGTCAAAACATAACACCTGAAAGCAGGTACTTAACAGCATTCTCCATAATGGGGACCCAGCGTCACTTTTGTCGACTCCCACAAGGGTTCAAGAGCAGCCCAGGTTTATTCTCAGTGAGGGTAACGGAGTTACTACAAATTTATGACAATGAGGCATTGTCCTATGTCGATGACATCTATCTGACAGACGATGACCTGGACAAACACTTGAACAGGGTGAGCACCATTATACTGGGTTTCGCCTCTGAGGGCTACAAGTTCAACTTTAAAAAGTCCCGAATTGCCCATCTCAATGTCCTATTTCTAGGATATGAGCTTTCAAGTGAAGGCAAGAGCTTGGCAGCTAACTTTTTAGAAAAGTGTGCGCTGCTCCAACCTCCAAAAACGCTAAAAACTTACAATCCATCCTGGGTTTCCTAAATTTTGGAAGAACATACATTCTAAATTACGCAGAAAGGGTTAAACCTCTCTATGCATTAATCAAACCTGATTTTTCGATCAGAAACTGGACACAAGAACACACAGAAATCTTATGCTTCACTCCAGGCTAACATGTTAGCAACAAATCACTTACAAACACGCGTAAGTCAACGCAATTTGGTGATCCGAATAATTTCGGGTCAATACGGATTCACCTACTTAACCTTCAATGAGGGTGAGAAAATACCAATCGCATACAAATATCATTTGTACACACAAGCGGAAATGCGCTTCAGTTCAACTGAAAAAATTCTGACAGCAGTTCAAACCGCTGTAGCAAAAGAAAGAGCCTTAGCCCAAGGGAAACGCATAATTGTCGTAACCCCGGTACCAGCTTTAGAAGCGGTCACAAAAGCAAGCATTCCAAATGCTAAAGCATTACATCCAAGATGGATACAATGGGTTAATTCTCTTGCTGCAACAGATGTTGAATATGTTTTTGATCCAGATTTAAAAACACAAGCATTCCTGCAATATGAACATGAATGTCCTCTGCCTACTGAAATTCTGCCTCTCGATCAGTACGAATTTATAATTTACACTGACGGATCCGCAAAACCCGCAACAGGGAGTAAGCAAGCTTACAGTGCAGCGTGTGCTATCGTTAAAGGTCGCATGCGAAATGGCATCTTCAGACCTATGGTCACAAAAACACAATTTCTAGGGATTGTACAGCTCAGCGAGCTGAACTACAAGCATTCAAACTGGCACTTGAAAGTACAGATCGAGAATTCCCACACTGATAGTGTGCGATTCCTTTTACTGTGTTCAGTCGTATAATGAATATATACAAAACTGGCTTGAAAATGGTTTCAAAGATGCGAAAGGTGGCACAATAAAGCACAAAACGCTTTGGGAACAAGTAGTTCAGTTGAAAAACGAACTACCAAAGGCTCACGTGATCCACACACTGAGTCATCAACGTGATGGCGTTCACGTTGCAGGAATTCATTGGCTGATGAAGCCGCAAAGGGGGCTGTGCAGACGGCTTCTGTAGCTGCGATCACTCGTTCAAAAACAAAAATAGACGGTGAGATAATGTTAGCTGTCAATGCTTCAAGCAAAGGCAGCAGTGCAGCGTTACCAAAAAGTTTCCACTCAAGTACTCTTATGTAATTGATGCGAACAACGTTCCTTTTGCTCGAATCCCTGGAGTGGGGATAGGGTAATTCCAAACATGGAACGTAGAGCAGCCTTGATTTATGAAACACATTTGGGGGAGGGTCTGTCACATCAAGGGATCTCTAAAACAATTTTGACGTTAAAAGAGATGTACTGGTGGCCTGGAATGAATACAGAAATTCACATATTCATCAACAACTGCTTAGACTGTAAATTACAGCGAGAGAGCCACCAGACACCATGCTGCGAATGCGGTAACCCAGTACAGACACCATTGTTAGACAGCATTAGACTATCTACGCACCTGCGTCCTACTGGACAAAGGCATTCCCACAAATAATGAATCTAGGTTCCTATGGATATGGCCTCAGCGCTCGGCTGACGCTCTAACTGTTATAAAAGATTTGCGAGTCTTTATCGGCACATACGCAATAGGCACGCTACATTCTGACCAGGGTCCTGCGTTTAGCTCTCGGGCTTACAAAGAAGCCATGGCCAGTCTGGGCGTTGCATTGCGGTACTCCTCTCCATTCCATCCTGAGGGAAATTCGGTTGTGGAAAGGAAAAACCGGGACATAAAGCAGTCTATAACAGCTAGGGTATTAGGTTCGGGTGATGGATGGGTCAAACACCTTAATGGGGTCCAACGCTCATTGAATAATCTGCCAAGAAGTTCTCTAGGGGGTCACTCCATATGAGGTCCTATTTGGGACAAGAATGTGGGTACCAGACCTTGAACACGTAGGCACAGTGGTGGAAAATAAACCGTTTGATATCAAAGATCGTTTGGCTGTTTTACAGGAACTGAATGAGTTAAGAACAAAACAAAGCAACGTATTCCTACAGCCAACCACCACTGGGGAAAAATTTGCGGTCCCAGCAAGGCCTGTCTGGATTCCAAAAGTTGGGGATCTAGTCAGAGAAAAGATTGCGGACAAGAAGGAATTTGGACCTTCTTACAGACAACCAGTACCTGTCCTAGCAGTTCAAGGAACAAGAACAGTCCTTCTGCCGCCCCTTGCTGGAAAAAAGGAGAAAAGATTTGTGTCCATCGACCTCATCAAACCACAGTATGTGGCCAATACTAAATAGTAGGCCTCGTGGACTCCGACCTAGTAGCAGACACACTCCTCTCGCTACTATCCAAGAGGTTCATACTGAAAGACTGATAACAATTGAGAATTCAGCTGTAACAGATGGAGGACTCAGCAACAACGCTATGGAACTCATCCCTCTTGAACACCAAGTAACAGTTCGTCCAAATACACCTGTCTACACCAATGTAGCAAGTGATGAACTGGTTCCAGTGATTTCTACAAATCCTGATGCAATTCCAACAATTGATAGAACTGCTTCTGGCTATTTCATTAACTTTGATACGTTCTCAGTAGATCCGAGTGAACCTGAAACGACGCCAGCATCATTGAAATTCAAGCAACAAGTACAAGACTTTCTTCACTTTCTGGAAAAGACTTATTTGGTTTCTCCATGGATTGAACTCTGGATTACATCTGGACTTTTTGTTTTCCTGCTCTGGCTAGCTTTGGTAACAACTGTGAGCGTGCTTATAAGTGGCAGATACATCCATGTGAATACTGAAGGAAAAGACGTGAACGTACTTTTGAAACCTCATAAATCTTCCCATCGTGAAATAAGAGACTTGTCTACAGTGAACATCACAGCTGTTCCTATACAGGATGGTATAGTGTGGGACAAAACAGATTTTGACATCTTCGGCCCGACGGAACAATTGAACATTCCACATTTGTTTAAAATTTCACTAAGTGATCTAATTACGTCCAGTACCTATTCTGATGATTGGGACTTTGAGACTGTTAACGACATAGGGGTCGATTCCGATCTCGGCCGGTAGGGCTCCGAATAGGATTCGGCTTTACCGGATCCGATTCGGAGCCCTTTTTCCCGACCGAATCGTACGCGGGTCCGGCCGAGCGAGTACGATGCGAATCGCCGACCGACTCGTCCGGGCGACCCGACCGCTCCGACCGACTCGTACCCGGATCGTACCGCTCCGACCGACTCGCTCGGACCCGATTCGCACCGCGCAATGGAGACGTTTTCCGGCCGGGTAAGTACGATGCGCACCTCGACCGCTCCGACCGACTCGCGCCGTCCGACTCGAACTCGCTGTCGGAGCCGTACTTTGGGGGTCCGTGTCGGACCCCCTGTACGCGCACCCGTGCGAGGCGCACACAGGGGGACCCATGGGTCCCCCTACCTGTGCGTGTACGCCGCGAAGCGCTCGCGGCGCACTCGCTGTAGGGGGCGCCCTTGTCCGCCTCGCACCCATTGAGGCAATGGGAGCCCGCGTGACGCGTTGTACGACCGGCTCCCATTGAGTTCAATGGGAGTCCGACCGACTCGTGTCCGGTGGCATACGAATGCATCGGACTCGCTCGGTCGGACTGCACGGGTCCGATTCGGTCGGAAATTTCTCCGGGTCCGGCTCGGTCGGAGAGATTTCCGCCCGAATCGGAATCGACCCCATAATGTTTGACCTAGAAAAATCTGCTGCATTTTCTAAAAATGAATATTTAGAGGGTTCATCAGACTATGAACAACTGTATTGTTATAACCACTATGGTCATCATTATTTGCATAAATCTGCATATCCAAGAAATGTGTTTATGTTTAACCAATGGGAACATTGTCCTACACCACCTAAAGGTAGTTCAAAAACATTTGCTAATAAGTTTCCATATTTTTAGGATACAATACATCTAATCCAGAAATGTTTTACTATAAAAATGTAAACAAGACAGGACTGAAAATTATGTTAACAAATACAAAACAGATTTATTCTGCAGCATTTATTGCCCAACTGTCTAGACAGGGTTTCGACTTTTGGAAAGACACAATAGACACAAAAACTGTCTGGGGTACTAAAGATTGGCAAGTGCAGGGGATAGAAGCTTTATTTAGAGCCTGTATCATCCCTGAACAAATATTGTTTTTGAATGAAACCATCCAACAAACATCTTGTCTTGGATTAGCCAAGATCAAAGAGATGAACACACCTTCTGTACCAGCATCTGCAAGTGATAATAATACACAGGCAGTGGTGACAGTTGACAATATACTACAACTCAACAGATCTAATCCTGATTGGAAAAAATGGTTGATCTGGCCCACAGACACGAATAACTGTCAGGAAAGATTCCTGAATAAAACTCAGGGCTTTACTATTAATAGGCCAGACCCAAGATACGTCCAAAGACAACATCCGGGGGTAGTAACAACATACAGTGTAGGTAAATTATGCCTCGATTGGCTGCATAAGTCTACACTACAGGATGTGAAACAACACTTAACCTTACTTAAAAAGGACGCAGACCTTAGGGAATTCTTGCTTGGACCAAGAAAACCGCGTCAAAAACGTTTCATATATGCCGGCATTTATGCTGCCTATAATGAAGCATGGAAAGTATCACAAATGGAGGCAGCAGAACGAATACGTGAACTTGATCATATTAATTTAGAGAAAACACTCTCTGTGTTCGACAATGGGTTAACAACTTTGTCCTCCAGAATATATTCATTGGATGGCATTGTATCCTCTGCTATCGACATACTAGAACAAGATTTGGCGATGTTACAGCAAGGCCAGTCTCAATTACGTTCTATTGTGTTATTAAGCTGGACGCTGCAATCTTTGCGAGCGGGCTATGTGCCTTGGCGTTTTATCAACACAACGGCTCTGTTTGCAGAATACAATCTAACTGATAAACAGATCGAACTGGCACAAAGAGGAGCAAAGTATACAGTGCTGAGCATTGAAAAACTGGAACAATTACCATTCACAGTGGCAGAAAAACCAGCTACAGAATGGCTTATTCATGGCAAAATAACATTACCTGTGACTACTTTTCAGTTTCAGTATTGCCTCAGACAAATGCAAGCAGGCAAATATGAAAGGTTGGGTAAGGAATACATTAAGACATCTTGGGATTTACCGTATACATATAGATGTTGGAGTGGGGATCGTGAAGTGTTTTTGAGCGGTACACACTGTAAACGTGCACTGAGCGGTTCGCTTATATGTCAGGACATTTCTTTACACGGGGCTTGTAATGGTTCTGTGGCAAATTTGTCTTGCCATCAGCAGGGTACACCAGCTGCTGTGATTAATCCAACGTTTGGACAACTTTCGAATGGGAGTTACTTCATGTTGAATGATCAAAGTTGCTGCGGTATGTTGCCAGGCATCCCATATCTAGTAACGGTCAACTCCAGGGTCACTTGCTGTATGCAAGTATTGTTTGCCCCAATAGACACAGTCAGGAGTCGCTCTATGGCCTTCGCTGAACGTCTCTTTTATAAGATTTGATACTTTGAGCAGAATGAAAGCCATGCTTTTACAGCAAACAGTGCCTTTAACCTCGGCCAAAGAAACCTATGATCTACAAGTAGCAAGGACTTCGGCTGAGATACAGACTTTAATACGTACAAACTGCCCTATACATTTCGTAGAAATGATAGGACGTATCTTCAATATGTCTGATACAACCGGAATTGTACATGTATTTAAGAGCATCTGCTCCGGTCTGTTAGCACCTTCCAAGCAATACTCGAATCATCCCGAACTTTGCACATTCGGTGTTTGGTGGCATACCATTAATTCTAGCACTTGTTGCCGGAATTCTATTTCTCTTCCTGCTATTGCGCTATGGCCAGCCTATTCGCAGACATCACTCCGAGCGAAATGGAGAAAGCTCTCCTTGAACGAAAGTGCCGTGAGCAAATAGTACAGCTTTTGGGCATGACTCGTCTACGGGAACTTAATACCACGTGGTTCCTGTCATTCAGACCAATCTGGCAAGATTGCATCTTACCTGTTCTACGCTTCCTGCTATGCGGTGAAGAATGCGTGTTGGACACCTGTCTAACATTTCCATCAGCAACGCCAACGGATGTCGATACTCTGCTGGTCCCGATAACGGCCCATGCTCTGTGTTGTCCCTAGAGGCTACCAATCCTGATGTCAGCATTCATTGAGATCTCACAGACGCTTCCGGCTGCTGCTGAGGTACGAGAAAGATCTACAGGCACACAGGTAACAACGGACGTGAACATTGCTGCGGCAACCTATGCTGGAAGCGATGCTTCCCATCTCTGTGCAATTAATCTACTACACGAGACACCAACTACAGTGGTGTAGTGATGATGTTTTGTCTATAGAAATAGATGATCTGATTCAGCATACAGTGTTCCAGAAATGCAGTAACAATTTGGCCTTCATTTAAAAAAATAAAAAAATTAAAAAAACTTGGAACTCTACCAATATTGAACTTTTTCCCATTTTCCGAACGAAAATGGCACTACAATCTGCTTAAAGTAGAACTAGCCTTAGAATACAGACTTCACGGTACTTCCACGGACACTTAGTCATCTTGTGTGTCTAAAACAGTTCATTAGTTTTCATGACATGAAATGACTTTGATTTTTGAACAACTTATCGATCATTTTCTGTCACATGTAAATATTACTGCTTATTTAATTCCAATTGCATTTATTTTCGAACTTTATGCTTGAAATTAAAAGCATTTGCTTCAAATGTACAGTACCTTTTGCATTTTTACTATGTTTTTTAATGCTTTTAAGAAATATTTTTAAATATGCGGTACTCCATTTAATGTTTAGCATTTTAAATGTTTAGCATTTTAGTATTATCGTACACACGAAAGTGGAGTGGGTGTTGTGTTCCTCTTAGGGTGTTCATAAACGGGCTTTCCAGTATCATGTCCTTATATAGGCACAATTCGCCCTGCCCTTATATAGGCATAAAATCCCAGCCCTTATTTAGGCATTAAACCGTGCACTCCAAATACAGGCATGGTCTCCGACATCCGTCCACCCTAACGTCAAAACGAGTTCATGAAGAACAGACCCTTAGGCTGCGGGAGTTTCCTCAGCCCAGGACTATTGATTTCTTCAAGGACTCATATATTATGCATGAACCATTATTCCTTAGGGTTCATTCATGACGTCTTCCGCTGTCCGATCCACGTCAATGCTAACATTCTGAGGTACCTCTCAGGTATAAATATACCTTCCCTAGCCCTTGTAAAATAGAGGAGACCTCGACTTCAGAGGAGCCCGTTTCCGGCCTGACGCACTGAGAAGACGCTGTCATCCCTGCACGCAGAGAGTCCAGCTTCCAGTGATCTAACTTCCCTTGCGGGGTGTTGGAGTTCGAGTCTGGCAAAGAGATTCCCACCTCTCTCATTCTTCAGGTATGGAGCTGACAAGAACCTAGAGGGACTCTTGGCATACTAGGCTTAACATACTCTTAGTATACCATAGTAAGGAATACTTCACCTACTTCATACCTCTCCCTACACCTAGGTTAGGTTAGGTACATTGGGGTAGAACTAGATTAGAAGCGCATCTTATGAGTACTCACATTTTTAGTCTGTGTTATTTATGTAAAGGCATATGTACTAAAAGATAATGCTATCGCAGTATTATTTATTTCTACTGCTCACACTGTACATTATTTATCTCGCATACTGTCTTGTGATCGTAACAGCACATTTTACTTACACCAGAAACAAGACTGTTCAATAAATCTTTTATTGAAACGCCCGTCTATTTCTTTCTGTATAACTTGGAGAAAACTAAGCATGCACGATTGAGCTGAGTGAAATAGTTATCTATTGTTTCCACGACTCTGGGACACGTTCTGATTCTAAAGGGACACAAAGTGGTCATGTTTTGCGGCTGCCAGAAACTACTCCTTTCTTGTTATCCAAGGAGTTTCTAGTGGCCTCTGAGCTAGCTGGCACAAGTAATTAAGTTTAATATACTCGATAGGGACATACAGACCTTAGTCCTATGTCAAACCTATAGGATATATTATTCCAATGCGCAGAGCCTATTAGGGAAATAGGAGCTACACTACAGTTCCACACATATATAATACTCCGCAACCTCAAAGAGAGGTCAGGAGCAGACTGGATGGACTGCTCTTGGTAGAAGTCTGTGACAGAGGCTTAATTTGAGCAGTAGGGTGGGAATGGAATACAGCAACTGTGAAGGAAGTGCTACATCCACCGGTGGAAATTCTCCCAATGTAAAGAGAGCATAGTGGAGTAACTTCCTCTGGTGGATAATCTTCCAGATTCTTCAATTCCCTCCACAACTCAGAGAAATCTTTTTATTTTATTTCCCAACTAATACAGGAAATCAAGACACAGTCGGTAGTCATATATGCAAGCCAGAAACGATAGAGAGCACGACCATACGGACAGTGTCATCGAAGCACAGTTGTGGATCAAAAGGGTCCTAATGCCTTGTCATTGCATGCATCCAGAAATCCCCCCCAAGGTCACGTCACAAGTGCTGCAAAGTCGCAGTTCCGCATCAGTCGCAATCCGTAGGATTCCCAGTAGACTCTGGTGGGCCACTACCATTGCGGCTCTCCTCTTGGGCCTCTATCTCTCCCCTGGCTGGATAAGTCCTCAGCGGTCCCCATATGTCTTTTGGCCGTGAGGTCAATGGGAGCATCATTGCGTAAGTCTCAATAAGATAACTGCAGACAGTTAGGTCTCATAGCCACTCACTGACCTTAAGTGCATTGTGACCTCCACAATTCAAAGCCACTCTACACTTGGCCAGTAGCAGTGCCGTTGCTGTAAAGAGATAGACTCTGGGAGGGAACCCCTCACGTACCCCATGAGTGTTATGAGTGATGTGGTCTCTAAATGTTGGTCCGTCATCTCATCCAGTGTGGTCAATACAGGGTGCCAGTTAGCAGGAATGGAGGGGGGGCACTCCCAGTCTAAGTGTAAGACCCAGCGCATTCCTCCACAGCGCATGCAACTGTGGGGGCCTGTTGTGTCACTTCGATGTTGGTGAACTGGTGTACTGTATGCCCTGTGGAAGAATTTAAAATGGAGTACTTTATGCCAACGGTTCAAGGATATATACCACGTCTGCGTTCAGCAATATTTGCATCGCGCAACCGTTTGAGGATCACCCAAATCTGTTTCCCACGCCTGGCCAGCTCTGCCCTACTGGCCAGGTTCTGTGACAAGCAGGCGTACAGCCAAGACACCGAACGCGTCACATCAGAAGAGACAATCAGTTGTGTAGGTGATGTGAAGTCTTTGGGTTCTGCAGGGCACCCCAGATGTCTATCCTTAACAGCATTCTGGAGTCTGGCATATATAAAAATATATAGGGTAGTGGGGTTCCCTCAGGCTTGGAATTGATGTAGTGTAGGGAAGTGCCTGTCCATATATAGATGACCAAATTCCAACAAGGCCATTTTCGTTAAGGTTCTCTGTACTGCGTGTTCCAAGGTGTGCGGCATTATGGGATTGTGATGGAGGCAGAGTGAGTATAGGAATACATTTCCCATTCTACAACCGAGCATGCGCCATGGCCAGCTCGTGGTGGCTACTGTTTGGACCTTGCTGTGGGGCCGAGGCAAACCCAGAGGGAATATGAATGCCAAGGAAAGCCCCTCCACTTGATCTTGTTCGGGTATTTGGTAAAGGCATCAGGGTGGTACCAGTAGTTCGCAAAGTGACACTGAGCCACATTATAGTAGAGTTCAAGTTCAGGGACCTCAAAACCCCTGCAGTCATAGGGAAGCGTCATTGTGTTACCAGCTTATCCTGGCAGTCCCATTGGGCCAGAGCCGCTTACTCAGTAAGGTTTTGAGAGTGAGAAAGAAGTGCCTGCCGAGAGGGATGGGAATATTCAAAAATAAGTAGAGAAACCTAGATAAAACCATCACTTTGGGCAGTGCTATTCTGCCCGCAAGGGATAACGGAAATTTGATCCAGGATTTGACATGTCGTTGTAGCTGATTTATGGCCGGACCATAGTTGAATGGATAACGGCATCCACCTCTCTATGTAATTGCCAACCCTAAATTGAGTCTTGCTTATACGGACCACCACTTTGGCAGTTGGCAAGGTAATTGTCATGAGTCATCCAACAGGTGACTTGTGAAACAAGCACCCTGTCCTTACTGCCACTTGCCACTTATTTGTCCCCTTTAGCAGCCTCGGTCAGAGCTTTTTGATTCAACTTGGTATCATACGCAGACGATACCAAATAATACTGTCAATTGCAAAAAGCTTTGAAGGCAGAAGAGCCAACTTTGTCAACTGGTCATGGTCCTAGGACTCTTAGCCAAGTGAAATTGAGCCTCCTCCAGCGCCTGCAAATTCAGCCTAAAATTTAGGGATCATTATTGACAACCCTTTGGCCCTTTCCAAACAAACCAACAACGTATCAGGCTCCTGCTGTGATATTCTAAAGGCTCAAAAAAAAATGTCCCCTCTCATTCACACTCGATTCTGTAAAATAGTAGTTCAGGCCCCTGTAGCCTCCTGCATAGACTGTGGGAGCTTGCTGTATCTAGGGACCTTAATCAACTTCAAATCTTACAAAATGCAGCAGCAAGACGTATCCTCGGTATTCCTAAAAGGCGTCTGTCAAATATCATCTAAACACACTTCACTGGCCCCCAGTCTGCAAATGACTCTTGTTTAAAACTTTGTGTATCTCTCATGAAGTCATCTCAATCTACTGGGCCCACAAAGTGCTCGAAAACACTCTTAGTAGAAATCTTCTTTCTGCCATCCAACATTGTCTCCTTGTCCCTAGAATAGCTCCAAGCAGAATGGGAGGCAGATCATCATCTTATGTTGCTGCCAAATGGTGGAATTTTACGCCTCGTAATGTGTGAGCCATGAAGAACTACACCTTTTTTAGTAAAAAATCTTAAATCTTGTCCATTCCAACTTCAGCTTTAATCACTCTTCTCAATAATGCAGAATGTCCAGCGCTGGGATGCCCGATGGTAACTGCGTACTTTACAAACTGGAGATAAATAAAAAGACTCATCTGAGTTTGAGACAGGTAGGAGGAGGTGCAAATATCATTTTTTATTTACACACATTTTATTTCCTTTAGTATACTTCCTCATTAGTACATTGTTTACAATATGCTTTACACTTCTGACCTTCGTGTTGTCCATTACATATGTCTGCTTAGGTAAATCTATCAGTTTATAGCTAACATCCAACTTAGGGCCTGATTCTGATGCGGTTAGGAAGGCCTCCTAACGGCATTTGCTCCGTCCAAATCGGATCGGGAATGTGTCTTTCCAACCGACTCAGAAAGGTTTCCAACCGACCGAGTATGATGCGAGTTAGGCGTTAGGAATCTCACAATCCAAACCCGACGGGATTTGGAATGACCGAGCCGTACGGAGCAGAATTGTACGTCTCTATGGGTCACGTTTCCAAACGACCGAGTACGATGCTGGATTTGGACAGCCTTTCCGAATCGTACCATCCGTCTCGAATCAGCAGTCGGAATCAGACTTTGGGGGCCCATAGTGGGCCCCCCTGCACCTGGAGCCTTCCCAATCGGGCCCGTGGGGGTACCCATGGGTCTTCCCTTACCAGCCATGCACAGTGTGGCAGGCACCAGGGGGTGCCCGCCACAGGGTTCCCGATTTTCCCCAGCCACCCCTTTCTTCAATGGGAGCCTTATGCATTCGGTCGGAATAAAGGCTCCCATTGAAGTAAATCGGAGCCCAACCAAATCGTGTCTGGAAGCATCCAGATGCATCATACTTGGTCGGTTGGACTCTCCCGATCCAATTCAGTTGGAAACCATTCCCAAACCCATTCGGTTGGGAAGCTTTCCAAACCGCATCAGAATCGGGCCCTTAGTGTTAAATTTCGCCCCCAACTCCCCCCTCCCATGACTCCACTGCAGGTCGCCGACATATCTTGTCCCCGCTTAAACGTTCCACCCTTTATCGTCTATTGTGTGGTTGCCCATTTTTCCTGATGATGATCCTGGTCTTGTGTCTTTCTTATGTTCCTTATTTTATCTTAGGTTGTTTCATCTACGGGTGCCTGGTCTAATGCCCTTTGCTGACTATGTCTCATAGGGCTCCCCGGTCATGACTGTGTCTCTGGCCGACCTCTGGTCAGTGTGTCGCACCCCGTCTACCAGCGTCTCCCACGTCCTGGCTCTCTCAAGTTTGCCCAGTCCTCGTCGTGCATTCCTGAGCAGGATCCTGCCCTCGCAACCCGCCCATTTCTCCAGTTCCTGTTTCCATCTAGCTACACTAAGGCCGCTCAGTGCCTTCCACCTGCTAGTAATTTCGCGCTTGGCTAGTATGAAGGCCAAGTCCTGAAATTTGTCAGTGACCTTTGTCTTAGCTGTATGGGGGAACAAGCCAAGCAGGCAATGTGCCGGAGTGCACGAAACCTCTCGGTCGGTGATTCTGGCCGTTTCGTTCGTCACTGCCTGCCAATAAGGGGTCAGGGCCTGGCAGCTCCATATCATGTGTACGAAGCCCTCTCCCACCTCCCCACATCTCGGCCACTCCGCATCGTCTCTGTGAAAGTAGCGGTTAATTCGGCTTGGGGTGATATATGCCCGATGTAGTATGTAAAACTAATCAGCCCAAATCGGGCATTTCTTGAAACTCTGGGCGTCCTATGCATAATGTTCTCCCAGTCCTTATCTTCAAGGGGTCTACCTAACTCTTCTGTCCAGTAGTTTCTCAGCGTGTCCAGTGGCTTAACGGAGTATTTGCCTATTGCCTTGTACAGGCAGGTGACCCCCAGCTGTTCCTATGTACCCACACGTAGAGTGATGAGCAGGCTCAAGGGTACCCATCCCCCAGTGTCGTTGTATAGCTCCTGTGATCGCCCCGTGGAGCAGAAACTGGCCCTGAGGGATATCCCAGTCCGTGCTAAATTCCTCAAACGGTATCAATTTCCCATCCCTGTATAGGTCCCCCACCTTCGTGGCCCCTGCCTGCTCCCATTCCTGTAGTCCTCTCCATTTCCCCCCATGTGGTAACGCCCAGAGCACGGTCAGCGGCAGGTCCGGTGAGTAAGGCTGCCTAGTCTGTGTCCTCTGGAGGCATCTATTCCAGCACCGCTGTATCACCTTGTGTTCATTTGTGTATGTGTGCTGTGCCCTTGTGGTTTTCAAAAGGGTGCGTATTAGTGTATCTCTCTTGGGGGTGAAAGGGCCTACCTCCCTATCTGGTGTCAGTCTCCCTGCTATCCACTGCGTAAGTCTCTGTAGTTGCCCTGCCAGGTAGTATGTCTCAAAGTCAGGGACAGCCAGCCCCCCCTCCGCCGAGGGTCGTTTTAGTATTGTCAGGGCCACCCTGCGTCTTCCAGCCCCCCATATAAAGGACGAAAGGCATGAATCTAGCTTTCAAAACCATGCTCTGGGCACCCATACAGGCAATGTGGTAAAAAAATACAATAGTCTGGGGAGGGCCACCATTTTTAACAGAGCGATCCTTCCCGCCACGGATATAGGGCGTTTCCCCCAGAAGGCCATGTTGTCCTATGTTCCCTTCCTGGAAGTCTAGCAACGAGTGGAATACTTTTAATCCCAGGTATTTAAAGCATCTGGGCTCCCACTGCAGGTCCCCCAATCCCTCAGGCGGCTGCCTGTCTTCCACTATCGGAAAAAGTCGAGATTTCTGCCAGTTAACTCTAAGCCCTGAGAGGGTCCCGAACTCTTCCATCATGTCCCTAGCCCCTTGCAGTTCCTCCTCTGGATCTTTCAGGAATAATAGAAGATCGTCAGCGTATAACGCTATGTGATGTGCCTGCCCTCCCAATCGTAAGCCTCGGTATCTACTGCTCGTCCACGCCAAACAGGCCAGAGGTTCCATGGCCAGGGCAAATAACAGGGGGGAAGGGAGAACCCCTGGCGTGTACCCCTCTCCACTTGATACAGGTCTGAGATCATGCGACCCGTGCGCACTCTGGTCAGTGGATTTGAATACAGCAGTTTCACCCATCGTATAAACCCTTGGCCCACTCCCATCTTTTCTAGGATGGCATAGAGAGAGAACAATTCCAGGCTGTCGAACGCTTTCTCGATATCTATGGCGAAGATTGCTACCTCCTGTTCCCCGTTTCTGCCCGCTTCCACTATGGAAAGAAGCCGTCTTATATTTAGAGTTGTGTTTCTACCCGGGATGAATCCCGCATGGTCCGGGTGGACCAGGGTGGTCATATATGGAAGGAGTCTCGTCGCCAGCAGTTTACGTAGGATTTTAAAGTCTAGATTGAGCATCGACAGTTCTAGGGGGGACTTATCCGGTTTGAGCAGCGGAATCACCAGTGCCTCTCGGGTGGTCTTTGGCAGGATTCCCTCCTCCCCGGCCGCTGTGTACAGCTCTACCAACTTGGGGGCCAGTTCTTCCACATAGGAGGCATAGAACTTCATAGGGAGTCCATCTGTTCCCGGGGTCTTGCCTCTGGCCAGTCCTTTAATCTCTGCCCTAATCCCGTGCTCCAAGATTTCAGCACCCAGTTGATCCGCCTCCTTGTCAGTCAGTGTGTGGATGGGAAGCCGGGCCAGGAATTCATGTGTTGTTCCTCCCTCTCGGAACCCCGAGCTCTTATACAAGCATTCATAATATTCGAGGAACCTATTGTTTATCTCGGTCTGCCTCTATAGGGGGCGTCCTGCTTGGTCAGCCACTTCCATTATATTATTACCTCTACGGACCGGCTTGGCCAGCCAGGCCAATAATCTGCCTGCCTTATCCCTCTCCGAATGGGTACGGTCCATGTATGTTTTATATTCGAAGCATCGCAATCGTTCTTCCTGGGCTGCTACTTCCTCCTTCGTGTCCAGGAGGAGTTCCTGGCGGAGCTCTGGGCGTTTGGGGCGTTGTGTCTCTATGTCTCTCAATACTCGGTCCGGCCTTTCCACATCCGTAATTAATGTCCGCCGTACCCCAATGGATGTTGCTATGCACCTTCCCTTGATCACAGCCTTAAAGGCTTCCCATTCTGTCAGTCTGGAGTCAGTGGTGTGAGCATTGTCAGTGAAATAGGATGTTATGTGTCCCCTGGTCTCCTGAAGGAAGGCATGGTCCTCCAGTGCCTCCGGTTTAAGGCTTCAAGTAGGGATGGGTTGGTATTGCACTCCCCATTTTAGTCTCATCAATATTGGATTATGGTCCGATATCATACATGTCAGGTTCTCCATCCCCTGCATTAGAGCGTGCATGTCAGGTGAGCACAGGAAGGTGTCCAATCTTACGTGTAGTTCATGTACATGTGAGAGGTGTGAATATTCCTTGTCTAGTGGGTGTACATGCCTCCAGGTGTCCACCAATTCCCAACACGTCTGCAATCCTCTAAAGGCTTTAGTCATCCTGTGTACCGGGGAGTCCCGGAGTGGTGGGCGGGATCAGTCTAAGTCTGGGTCCACTACGCAGTTAAAATCTCCCCCCATGATAACGGAGCCGGTCATGTAAGGTGCTAGGATACTGGTCATCTTCTCCAGGAAGGCGGCCTGGTCGTTGTTTGGCCCGTATATATTGACTAATGTCACGTCCTGTCCATCTAGTCTGCCGGTGACTATCAGGTATCGGCCTTCCGGGTCGGCCTTCTGCCCAGTGTGCTGAAATGGAACCCCCACCCTTATCCAGATCAGCACCCCCCAGCGAATGCCAATTTGAGGTATAGTATGCCTGGCCTCTCCATCTATGGTGTAGTGCCATGCCCTCAGAGGCAAGGGTGTGGGTCTCCAGCAGCAAGGCAATGTGAACCCCACGTCTGCTCAGGTGTGAGAATATTGTATGTCGCTTCTGCATGGAGTGCATTCCCCAGACGTTCCAAGACAATAGGTTATATGTCAGTCTACTATTCATTGTGTCCTATTCCCCCTCCCCTCTTCTTTCCTCGTTCCCAGATTTTCCCCGAGAGGTGAGATGTGCGGATGTGACCATCTTTACTGTCATATAGTAATTCCCGGCTCCCTGCAGTGTCCCCAACATAAAACTTTATAAACACCCCAACTCCCCCACCCCAGGACAAGTGAGAATCTCTCCCCCATCCAAACTGTGCACTTATGTGCGACTACTGATAGTGACTAAAGTTCAAGTAGGGACAGGTCAGACGCTGAATTTGGAGAAGAGCAGTGCCCTCCTGCCCCCCTCAAACTCATTCCCCCCCCCCCCCGGTGCACGCATTATTCGGATAGCAAGCCTTGGTCCCGAGCCTACTCAGTCCTGCTTGTTATGTTATTGTCTCTCTGGGACTCCCCCCGTGTTTAGTATTCCCTACTATACTTGGGTGTCCTACAGTGTTCAGATAATTTCGTCTGCCGATCTGGGAGTCACCGACAGAAGTTCTTGACTGGCTCCCCCCACTGCACTGGAGCTTTGATCCGAGTCCGAGTCTCTAGGATCGTCCCCAGACGTCGAGGTAGTGCCCTGTCTTCCGGGTGCGCTGAGAGATGCTATCGCCGCTACTGCTCTATCCCTTTCCCGTTGCGTCTCCGCTACCGATGGTGCACTTGCAGTCTTTCCTCCTCTCCCTCTTTATCGACCCGGGCCTTGCTCGTGTCTATCTTGTCTGGAGTCGTCCCGTTCCTGCGGTGCATGCTGGTCGATCCATTTCCACACCTCCTGTGGCGTATTGAAGAACCTTATCCCTTCAGTAGTTACCACTCTTAATTTAGCAGGGAACACCATGGAGTATTGTATGCCCTGCTGTCGCAGTTTCCTTTTGGCGGTTACGTAGGATTCTCTCTGTTTCTGGCCCTCCCGGGAGAAGTTTGGGAATATTCCGACAGTACTATTGTCCACTATGAGTTGACCCTTCAATCGAGCCTGACCCAGCACATGGTCTCTGTCCTTGTAAAATAGCAGGGGTACCACCACCGGCCGCAGAGGTCATCCAGGTAGGGGAGCTCTCGCAGGGAATCTATGTGCTCGCTCCAGGGCAAAGAATGGAGAAAGTCCTTCTTCCGCCACGCTGGTGCGGATCCAATTTTCTAGGTATACTACCATGTTGCCTCTCTCAATCTTTTCCTGCAGGCCAACTATTCGTAAATTGTTGCGCCTTGTTTTGTTTTCGGCGTCTTCCGCCCTAAGTTCCAAAGCATGCATCCGCTTCTCCATGTCGGCGAGTCTATTTGTAGTTGTGGGTTTCATTTCGTGGACATCTCCTTCAGTTGCTGTGACCCGTTCTGCTAACTTCCTATGATCCGCTCTCAGCAGTCCAAGGTCCTCTATAAGGGTGTCAATTTTTGTTTACACCATCACTCTTGAGGTCTCGATGGCTTGGAGTATGTCATAGAGGAAGGGATCCTCCGGAGTGTCTCTCCCGGCATTGCGACTGTTTGTCTTCGATGCGGGGCCCCTGGGGTCATCTCCGGCCTGTTCCTGCTGCTCTGGGTCTCGTCTTTTAGACACCTTCCCCATGTTGGCTCCCCACCTAGTGTTCAGGCCCTTCTTGTTAAGCTTCCTGCCTCTTCGCAGCCTGCTCCCTTTGCTCAGATGCCCAGGCCTAAGTAGGATCAGGGTGGCAGGTGCATCTATTTCCGTTGTCCCGGAGGTCCCCCCGGCAAAGTGTGGCGACCCCGAGAGCTCCTATATGCCCAAGAGATGTGGGGGTGCCCCGGCCCCTCTTCTCCGTTATTCGCCCCTCAGCTCTTACATCAGACTGACGTTAGTGTCCCAGCCAACATTCAACCATTCGGAGTAGTGGTGTAAAATAAAAAAAGTGCAAAGGTTTTTTTTTTTTAATTGTCATAAAAGTCAGTGGAAAACATCACCATACCCCAAAGGTGGCAGATTACAGATCTTTCCTCTACCAAAAGGTGGAGTGAGTGTCCTGGCTCTGGTAGTAGTAGCACATACTTATCACTTTAACCATGTGCGAGCTTGGTCCACGCCCAGGGCGCTGACCTTCAGAGAGGTGCTGGAGTGCCTGTAGCAGTCTCCCTATAGCTTAGGTCCAAAGAAAAGTGTGTTTAGATACTTTTTTCTGAAGGTTGGTGGCGCTCTTGTCTGCTTTTTAAGTTGAGCCTGGGCAGCGCTGCTCTGAGAGGCATGCTGTATTCGAATATGTACTTGAAGCTCAACCCACTCTCTGCCCATATTTTTAATTGGCTTGTATCATTGTCCTATGTAAATGCTGGCTTCTGATTCGTTAATAGGCTTGTTAGTCCCTCCTTAGTGCTCCCTTGTCTTCATTTGTAACCTTCCATGAGGACTGGCCCTTTTACTTCAGTTGTTACACGATATGTCTTATTTAGTCTGTAAGCACTATTTTCTTTAATGAGTTTCTCCTACTGCAGGCACGACATGCTTTCCTGCAACATTCAGCCCGCCATGCGCGCTTTCACTTTCCAAGCAGCTCGGGACAATGGCAGCCGCTTCTTTGAAATGAAATAGTTCTCGCATTTACAATAGTTTGAGCTATTGGCATTGTAAATGACAATACCTTTTATTTATGTGTTAATTATCAAAGCAGATAAATAAAAGGCATTTACATTTACAATGCCAATAGCTTAAACTCTCGCAAATGCGAGACCTATTGCATTGCAAATGCTTGTTGTTTGCTGCAATCTACCCCAGCCTTTTAACGCCATTCTACACCGTAAGGACCTAGTCGGATCCTCCCCTGCTCCCATCTTTGTGTAGTATGCTGCAGAGTTTAAGTGTGCCTGGGCCCACGATTTTGTTCTCCCCGTCAGAAATGCCCACTCTAGGAAACCTAAGACCTCTTCCTGCCCAGCCAGCCGGCCCACCGCGAGCCCAGTTATGTCGGCAAACGTAGCCCAGGACTTACGGTATTGGTTCTCTGTGTTAGGGGCCAGCGCGTTGTCCAGCATCCTCTTTAACCCGGGTCCACCCACACCCATGCTTCCTCCGGCACCGGGGTCATCCCTTAGTCCACGTCCGGGGCGAGCTCTCGGAATCTGCCCCACTGAAAATTAGAAATGGCATCCGAAATTGAGTTGTCTACCTCCGGGATGTGCCGTGCTCTAACTTTTAACTGGCAGTCGAATAGTTTCCGCAGCAGGTTGATCACTGCTGGACATTTCGCTGTTCCTGTGTTGATTGCCTGCACTACCGCATGGTTGTCTGACCAGAGAATTATTTGTTTGTTGGCCAGTCGTTGGGCCCATATATGGAATGCCACCACAATGGGGAATAACTCTAGTAGGGAGATGTTGGCCGTGACTCCTGTCCTTCGCCAGCTTGCCGGCCATGCCCCTGCCGTCCATGCTGTCCCTAGGATGGCCCCGAAGCCGTAGCCTCCTGCTGAGTCCGTGAAAAGCTCGAGATGGTTAGCGTGTACTCATGGCTCTCGCCACATGAGGGTGCCATTGAAATTGGTATGGAAAGCCTCCCATTGCCCCAAGTCCTCCTTCACTCCCTGCGTCAGGCGGACCCTGTGGTGTTTCTGTGTCATGCCCCTAGTTAGCCAGGCTAGGCGTCTGGTGAAAGGGCGCAATACAGGGACTACTCTAGTGGCGAAATTCAACTTTCCTAGCAGCTGCTGCACCTCGCCTAGCGTTGCCTTCTTTTTGTTGCCTTAGCCTGCCAATGAATTGCCGTAGCTCTGCCACTTTCTCGGGCAGCAGTTTGCATGTCCCGGCCACGGAGTCCAGCTCTATTCAGAGGAAGGACAGTCTTGTGATTGGGTCCTCCGTCTTGTCCTGAGCTAGGGGGACCCCCAATTCCTGCGCCAAGTCCATGAAAAGGCGGAGGAGGTTGCACCTTCCCCTGTGCCAGCCCCCCCAACGAAGAGGAAATCATCCAAGTAGTGGACCCTCCCCCCGGCCGAGGCGCGCGCTGCTAGTTCCCACTCCAAGAACCCACTGAAAGCCTCAAAGTATGCACAGGAGATGGAGCAGCCCATAGGCAGGCATTTGTCGTAGTAGTATTTGCCATCTAGCTGGAAACCTTACAGGTGGTAGCTATCCGGGTGTACTGGCAGGAGTCGGAAGGCCGATTCTATATCTGTCTTAGCCAAAACGGTCCCCCTCTCTGCTTGTCTTATTAGGTCTACTGCGTCGTCCACTAATGCATATGCTACTGAGCAACTCCCCTGTTCCAGCCAGTGGTTGATGGAGTCCCCCTGGGGGTGTAATAGATGGTGTATCAACCTAAACTTTCCTGCCTCCTTCTTCGGCACCACGCCCAGTGGCGATACGACTAAAAATCTTCTAGCGGGGGGGGTTGCAAATGGGCCAGCTACCCTTCCTAGCTGTACTTCTTTTTCTACCTTCTGCCTTGCCGCCCCTGGGTTGTCTCGTATTGACTTCAGGTTCCGGCTTTCCCGTGCTCCCACAGGTCCTTTGTATGGGATGGGGAAGCCTGTCGTGAAACCTTCCGCTAGTGTTTGTCTGTCCAATGTTTTGGGATAACGTCCTAATAAATATAATAATCTGCTTGTTTTTATGGGGGTGGGTAGGGGCTGCCCCCCGCCCGTACCCCCCTCGCCCCTTTCTGTTGCCACCTGTCCATTACTTTTCTGTACCTCCCTTTTCTTTGTTGGCCCCTGCCCCTTGGACCTGTTTGCAGCGTATGGCAGGATGGCTTCCCCCACAGGTCCTGCATGTGTGCTTGAACCGGCAGGCGGTCCCCCACTTACATTCGTCCTTGTCGTATTTCCAACATGACTTTCCTGACTTGTTACCGTATTGGTTCTTACCCTTGAACGACTGTCCCTGACCTTCGTACTTTCCTTTTGCCCCATGGGGACAAAAATTGGGCTCCCTCGAGGTTATTCCCTCTCTGGCTGCTACCATGTGAGTTGTGAACCCCTCCATGTCTTGGCAGTCCCACTCGATCACTGGCCATGTTTTCATCTTCTCCCTGAAACCGTCGTCATACTTTAACCAGGCGTCCTTCTGGTATTGCTGTTGTGCATCGAATACCTTCTGTTCGTATAGAATCAGTGCCGCTGCACTCTGGGGGAACTTCTCAATGAATACACATGCTAGTGTCCTGAACGCCCATAGCCAGTTCTCAAATGACCTTTCCACCCTGGGCTTACGTCTGTCCCTCCTGTCCTCATCTTTTTTGTCTTGCGTCGCTAGGTCTAAGCCTGCTTGACGCACCTCTAGCAATGGGAAAATATCTATAAACTCTTTCCTCCAAATCCTTTCCTTTACTATCAGCGGGATGAGGTTGGCTAGGCCTAGTAGTTTCGTGGTGGTGGGGGGGTCTCCCGGGGAGGGGTGTAAGTATTTGCTGGCTCGTTTCGCCCTTGGGTCCAGGCCTTCCCCGGCTCCACTTTTTTCCACGTTGCTGGCCTCGGGAGCTGCCCCCCGCGTGGTTTCCTCATCCCTTGCCTCTCCATTCTGTTTCTCTCGCTGGGGGTTCTCCTGTCCCCCGCCCGTTGCCCCCTTAGGGTCCCCTTTTTTCTTTTATCTCTGGTCTGGCCCCTGGCTCTCCCTACTGCTCTCTGTATTCCACTGGGGGGGGGGGCCCAAATGGGGATCCAGCCCCCGGCCATTGCCACCAGGGCACCCATGCTGCTGGGTGAGACAGTCTCTGACCCCATGCCTCGCCCTGGAATCCATGCGGGTCCCCTCCCAGGCCTGTTAACCAGGGGGGTTGGATAGGCCAGGTCCACCGCATCGCTAGCTTGTTCACGCCTAGCTGTGTACCTAGGTTCACAATTTGCCCTCGCCCCCCATCTGCTGGACCAGCGCGCTGATTCCCTTTGCGCCTTCCCCTTGCGCTTTCTGCATGGTGCTTACCATTGTCCTTGTCCGTCGCGATGCTCCGACTTCTGCGCGATTCTTGAGGGGCCGCCTTGCTGGCTACAGACCCCTCATCGCCGCTACTCTCCTTCGTGTCCGAGCCGGACAGCACCTCAGGGGTTGATACCATTCTGCCTATGACCCGGTGCCCTTCGCCCTTCCAACAGTAGTATCCCTTCCTTCTGTCTTGCTCGTCTTCCTGGGGGCCGCCGTTTTGGCGCATGACCCCTGCTGCCTCCTGGTCACTTGGGGGTGGTGTGGGAGGGTTAGCCCATCTTAGCTTCTTCCCCTTCCCCTTGGGCCCCTCCCAGATTTGCTGGTCCATCCAAGACTTCCCCTTCAGGGCTACCAAAGCCCTGGTTTCTCCAGCATAGCCTGCAAGTCCGCATCCAGATCAGGCCCTGCATCCGCTCGTGGCCTCTTTTGCCCTTTCTGAGGGGCATCCGTGCCCCCCTGCGCCTCCCTGAAGCATGCTGGCATCTGTGTTTCCCTGCCAGCTGCCCCTCGCCTTCCTGCCAGGCCGTTGGCTTATTCCTTTATATTTTAGTCCTCAAGCAGAAAAAAATAAAAGCTTTCAAACCCTGCAGCCACCGCTGCTCACTGTTTTCTCTTCAGGTGTTCCCTACCTCGTGGTGTGTTTCCTCTTTGCCACCACACTTATTTCAATCTAGCAGAAAAAGGCTTTCAATTCCTGCAGCCACCGCTGCTTGCTGTCTTCTCTGTGGGTATTCCCTACCTCGTGGTCACTTGGAGAGGTAAGTAGGCAGAAAGGAGTGGTAGCAGAGGAACAGAGATTTAGTGATGGGTGAGGTACAGAGAGATGCGATACAAGATAGAGAGGTAGTGAGAAAGATGAAGTAGAGAAGGTTGATGTAGAAAGAGAGGAGAAAGGTAAAGAGAGAGGGAAGGTAGACAAAAGGAAGTAAAAGTATGCTAGGTGGAGGCAGACAGAGGACAGAGGCATAGAGAGATTAAAGAAAGTTGAGCAAGGCAGGGAGAGAAAGATGACAGCGTAAGAGATGAGTAGATAAAGAGAGGTATATGGAAAAGTAGACAGTGGTGAGGTTGAGATAGGTTGAGAGAGTTGGAAGAAGAGGCAAACATAGTCCGAAATGAGGAGAGCGGTTGAGATAGAGAAAGGGACAGATGACAGAGTACTCTTCAGACTTTCCTGATAACTTTACCAGGTGGTCCCTTGCAAGGTAGAAGCCATGAGCAATTGCCCACTTTGCCAATTCCATAAAAGAGGACACCTAAGATCAGAACGACCATGTAACCAATCTTGTGTAGATAGTAGACACTCAGAGGACCAAGAGGGAGTGGCCTCTGGAATGGACTTAACAGAAGAAGCTCCGACATATTGTGGAATCAACTAGAGGGAATCCTGGGTTCCTCGCCCTATAGTCTCCTAAGCAATTTGTGCAAATGTATTGTTTTATTTCCATAGTATTTTTATGGCCCCAATCTCAGTCCTTCCCCTTTCGCCTTGATTCTACTCCACTTTTATGATTGCTGTCCCAAAGATCAGGGTACACTGCACCATTTTCATTAGGTTTTATTCAACATGTGTTTTTATATCTGAACAAATTTCTCTTTCTGCGTAGGGGGCATGGCTCACAGTGGAAACCTCTCTATAAAATCTAATACAGGAATAAGTCACATTTTTACCTTGCAAATGTTACAAAGCATGCGTGAAAACTACCCATGATTACGTAGGTAAATAAGCAAATGAGGATCTGGGGCCATATTACAGGAAGTGCCCCAGGAGAGCAAATGGGTGTGTGCTTCTGTTTTCTGCACCCCTTGAGCACTGTAGTATCATAGAAGGGGCTGCAGATGCTTGTGCAGCCTCTTCTGTAATACGGTTGGCACCAACTCTATCTTAATGGAGTATTAATATATGGCTACATGGAAATGAGTGAAACATGTTGCCTCTGCCCTGGTGCCATACTATGGATGTTTTGCATTTCGCCCTAAGTGGGAAGGGTATGCCCAGACGTGGGTCCCGTGCTCACTGCGCCACTGGAGTCAAGCTATCCTGGCTGAAGAAGGCTGATAGCCTGAAACCGGTCCTAGGATGCTTGATTCCGGTCCAGGGAAGACATGGCTTGGCAGTTCGGTCTGGACTGTTCCCATGAGGCACAGGGTCAAGACTGATTTGCATATGGCTATGTCTGAACTGGGGTGGCGTGGTGAAGCAAAATAACGATGGATTAAACCCAGATCTGTGACTGGGGGTGAATGTTTGCCAATGTGCAGCATTCCGTCCATCATCTTGTGTGTTTTGCATTTCGCCCTAAGTGGGAAGGGTATGCCCAGACGTGGGTCCCGTGCTCACTGCGCCACTGGAGTCAAGCTATCCTGGCTGAAGAAGGCTGATAGCCTGAAACCGGTCCTAGGATGCTTGATTCAGGTCCAGGGAAGACATGGCTTGGCAGTTCGGTCTGGACTGTTCCCATGAGGCACAGGGTCAAGACTGATTTGCATATGGCTATGTCTGAACTGGGGGTGGCGTGGTGAAGCAAAATAACGATGGATTAAACCCAGATCTGTGACTGGGGGTGAATGTTTGCCAATGTGCAGCATTCCGTCCATCATCTTGTGTGTTTTGCATACTATGGATAAAGGCACAGATGCAAATTGGCTGCCAGGTGGCACACTTACTGTGCAACACAAAGAGGTGGCACACAGTCAGTGCGCCAACCTAGGGCGGCTTCTGAAAGGAGCATCAGGGATCTAATGGAGCCCCCCAGACATCACTTTTGCATGCAGGTGCAGTCACTCAGTCTACCTGTCCGTAGGACGACTTCTGTAACCCCCTTCAAGTGTGGACCGGGTACCACCAGAACTCTGAAATAAGGATCATCTGCTTCAAGCAGCTGCTCTGTCTTTCACTAATGCACTGCCCTGAGTGCGCACTGTCCCTGTTTGTACCAGCGCACAGTGTTAAAAGTGAGCCATGGCGTAAACACAGACAGTGCTTCATAATATGGCCCCTGAAATCTTAAATGGTTTTGTGGTCGCAAGCATGCAAATGACAAAATCAAAGGGTTGTGGTGGCAAAGCAACAAGTCTTAATCTACCAAAAGAGAAATGTCTTTCCAACACACAGTACGCACTTTAGGATTAACTTCAGCTCAAGAGGATAAAGGGGTGTGAAATGTGCTTTTAGGAGGAACAGGGAGCGCAAATGGGGGTTTCCGTCCTTTATTGCCTATGGAATCCAGTACCCCTATTGCGGATCCTTCCAGAGTACGGATTGGTTTCAGTACTATAAAATCTGTACCTCAGATAAGCTCCAGTTCATATCTGTGAATGTGGGAAACTCTTAAGAGAGGACGTAGTGGTACGTCTCAAGAAGCAAGCACAAGTCAGAGAACATCTGAGAACCAGCACGTCTTAGACACTGCGGACTTAGAGTCATGGTTGAGGGACCATAATAAAAGCAAAGACAGCTAGAATAGTAAGCCAAGTCAGGATACCATCAAGGCCGCAATGAAGGTGAAGCTAGTGGATGTGGTGAAAATGAAGGTGGAATTAGAGGAGATCACCGGTGGGAGTCTACCTTTAGACAGAATAGAGATCTATGAGCCAGATACATTGTTGTTTATGGCTAAGGATGTCACCCAGAGGGTTAGACAAGCACATGAGAATTTGTCGAATTTGGCGCAGAGGTATGGGGTGTATTTATCAGGAACTGAGGCATTGCAGGGAAATCACAGGCTTACCTATAGTGACCAAGAGTTAGAGGAACAGAGAGTGACTGGATTGAGGATGCACATACGGGAACTGGTAATAGGAATAAGGTCTTGGAGTATGCTGGATAAGTGGGAAGAGAGGTGGTCGAGGAAGAAGAGTGCAAGAAAGATGATGGGAGCGACACCTCCTCCAGGTGGGGGAACACAGGGAATAGAGGCATACCCATTGCGGGGAGTTCCTAGTGGAGGGTATGTGCATGTCCCTTGGAGTCGGGGTGATCTTACTGCATTCACGAATGATTTCCCAAGAGTAAGAGAGAAACCTACCGAGTGGTATAAGCAAGTTGATCGCTTTGTTACGATCTCAAAAGTGTTGTGGATTGATTTAAACACCTTGTTTCCTAGTGATCTATGGTCTGCTTGCAAGATAGCTGTCAAGTGGCCTAGTGCTGAGCCGGAAAGGGACTCAGGGGCATATTATCAAGGGGCCGCGATAAAATTATCGCCGCTTTAGCATCCGTTTTCGGGCAGAAAGCAGCGATAATTTTATCGCACTATCAGCAAGGACACGCTAGCGCGTGAATCCATGCCTCAGCGCCCGTTTTCCTACCGCCCAGCGTCGCAACGCTAATGATATGCAAAGTGGGCGTACCTTACTAAACTGACTTGGTAGATGCCGCTAACACAACTAACTCCTATCATCAATCTTGCTGCACACCCGCGTAGCGATGTAAAAAGTAGCGCAAACCACTCTTATCGCTGGTTTCTTAACGCCTGCTTTCAATCTGACTTAGCCATTATATCCTATGGGAGGTGGATTGTATGGATAAATCCACCCTGCCCTATCAACAAGGATTCGCCTACCGCTGTGCTTTTATCGCTGGATTTCCAGCGATAATCGCACATTTTGCCGCTATCGCTGGATTTTTTTATCGCATTGGAGATATGCGTTGATGATAACGCGCTATCTCGGCGATATAATCCAGCGATAGCCGGCGATAATTATGCTCGCGCTAAATGCGCATAGCGATGATTATCGCTGGCTGTTGCTGATATGCCCCTCAGTAACTCATGGTCCTTTGCCTTGGTCATGAAAAAGTAAGATCAGGTGATTACATTGTTGCAGTCCAAAATAGCCCCACAAGACAACGATTGGGTCAAGATAGATCGAGCGACACAGGAGCATAAGGAGTCGATACACACCTATTATGAAAGGCTGTTACAAGCCTTCAAGTATTACAGTGGGTTAGATACCCTTAATCCCAAAGACATGGAACTATTTGTGTCCAAATTTGTGACAGGACTGAGACCAGAGATCAGCCTCATGATCCAACAGCATCTGATCTGCTGGCAAAACAAATCAGTGGATGAAATCCTACGGTATGTCAGGTATTGCAGTGATGAGGTGGATTCCAAACATACGAAGATAAAGGAGAAATTGATGTTAGTCCAAATGCGTAATGGGGTCTCCAGGAGGGAGAGTAGGTACAGGGGATGATGGGAGCTGTAACCCTTGGTCAGGGAAACGCCCCAGGAGGCGTACAAGTACAACAAGTTGGAGGGTCCATGCATCAGGGAAGAGGGAAGGTATCCCTATAGATCCAAAGACAGGAATAGATGTAGCCACCCTGAAGAAGTCCACTACATGTCATTTTTGTCACAAGATCGAGCACTGGAAACGCGAGTGTCGCCTCAATCCTGTGAACCAAGAGCAGGAGGGAGAACTCATTCAAATGGCAGATTGGGCGAACCAGTTACCGACAGTGACCAGGCCAAGATCATTTAATGTGGGAGGAATCAGAACCAATGAGTGCAAGTGCCTCAGCCTCCGAGAATTCCACAGGAACATCGGACATACCATCAGATGTCTTTGATGGAGTCTGTGGATGGATTTGGTCTGGACCCATCTTTATGACGGTGCTTGAGGGGGCAGGAAGACTGTACACTTGGCACAGTCTTAGAGGTAGACCAGAATGGACCATACATAGAAGTGGACGTGGATGGTCATCCCATTACATTCTTGATTGATACTTGTGCTACCCGTTCTACTGTGAGATCCGCAGTAGCCCCAAATCTGCCCCGCTCGAGAAAATCAATCCAACTTATAGGAGTCACTAATATAAAGATGGCAAACCATTTGACAGAGGAGGTGCCGGTGAAAATCAGAACCTTCCAGGATCACCATCAGTTCATGGTATGTGATTCCAGCCCAGTGTATATGTTAGGGTGTGATCTGTTGTGCAAACTGAATTGTACCATCTATTGCACACCAAAGGGAATTGAGTTGCAGATCAATGATCAGGACCTTGCTTTCAAATTGGCAAACCAGAACCTTTGCACTACCTTTTTTCCCTTATTGACAGTGGAACACATGCCACTGGATCTTAGAGACACCGTCTTGCCAGTGGTGAGGGACTTTACAGGAGAGGAGATCAGACTGATTCGAGGAGTCGAGCCAGTCCGCATACAAGTCAAGCCAAATTCAGAATTTCCGAGAATGCCTCAGGTCAATCTGACCCTAGAAACAGTGGCAGGGATTACACCTGTGACTGAGCCCATGATTGCTCAGGGCAAGTAGGTCATGGGAAGTCCGTGCAACTCTCCTATTATGGGTTTGCAGAAACCTAGCGGAAAATATCATATTGTCCAAGACCTCAGGAAAATTAAAAGCATAGTGATCCCATGTTGGCCCATGTTGTCCCATGGTGCCGAATCCATCTGCGATCCTATTCCAGATTCCTTGTGAAGTTGAATGGTTTACGGTGATTGACCTCTGTCAGGCATTTTTCTCTGCTCCATTGCACGAGGAAAGCCAGTTTTTATTCAATCAATCAATCAGGGATTTGTGAAGCGCACTACTCACCCCTGAGGGTCCCAAGGCACTAGGGGCATGGGGGGTTCGTGCAGCACCATCTCATCCGAAGAGCCAGGTCTTGAGGCTCTTCCTGAATCCTTGCAGAGTGGGGGTTCGTCTGATGCTGAGGGGGAGTTCGTTCCAGGTCTTGGCCGCGATGTAGGAGAAGGCTCTTCCTCCCGTTCTGGCTCTGCCGATGCATGGGATTTCGGCCAGGGCAAGGACAGCGGAGTGGAAGTTTCTCTTGGGTACGTAGAAGGAGATTATTTCGTTGAGGTATTGGGGTCCGGTGTTGTGGAGGGATTTGTAGGCGTGAGTGAGCACCTTGAAGGTCACTTTCTTTTCGACGGGAGCCAGTGGAGGTCTCTGAGGTGCTGGGTGATGTGGTCTTGTCATGGGATGCCGAGGACGTGTCTGGCTGTGGTGTTCTGGATGGTCTGGAGTTTGAGAAGTAGAGATTTGTTGATCCCGGCATAAAGGGCGTTCCTGTAGTCCAGCCTACTGGTTATGAGTGCGTGGGTGACGGACTTTCTGGATTCGGGGGGATCCATTTGTAGGTCTTGCGGAGGATGCGGAGGGTATTGAAGCACTTGGAAGAAACGGCGTTGATCTGTCGGTTCATGGTGAGGGAGGAGTTGAGTATGATGCCGAGGTTGCGGGCGTGGTCCATAGGTGTGGAAGGGTTGCAGAGGGCGGTGGGCCACCAGGTGTTGTCCCATGCGGAGGGGGTGGATCCGAGGATGAGGACTTCCGTTTTCTCCGAGTTGAGCTTCAGGCAGCTCCTGCTCATCCAGGATGTGATATCTTTTATTCCTTCTTGGAAGCTGTGTCTGGTAATGTCGGGTTCCTTGGTGAGGGAGAAGATGAGCTGGGTGTCATCGGCGTAGGATACTATGCTGAGTCCGTGCTTTCTGATGATGGTAGCGAGGGGGGCCATGTAGATGTTGAAGAGCGTGGGGCTGAGTGAGGATCCTTGGTGTACTCCACAGCTGATCTCTGTGGGCTCAGACAGGAAGGGCGGGAGTCTGATTCTTTGGGTTCAGCCAGTGAGGAAGGAGCGGATCCAGTCTAGGGCAGTTCCCTGTATGCCGGCATCGTGGAGTCTGGCGGTTAGTGTGCGGTGGGAGACGGTGTCGAAGACTGCTGACAGGTCTAGTAGGATGAGGGCTGCCGTGTGGCCCTGGTCGAGGAGAGTGCGGATGTCATCTCTGGCGACTAGGAGGGCGGTCTCGGTGCTGTGGCTGCTTCGGAATCCGGATTGGGAGCTGTTGAGGATCGAGTTGGATTCTATGAAGTTCATGAGCTGGATGTTGATGATCTTCTCGGTGACTTTGGCTGCGAAGGGCAGGAGAGAGATGGGTCTGTAGTTCTTGAGGTCCGTCGGGTCTGCAGAGGGCTTCTTAAGGAAGGGCTTGACTTCTGCGCATTTTCAGTCATCAAGGAACTTGCCGGTTTCTAAGGTGAAGTTGATAGTACGTCGTAGTTCGGGTGCTATGGCGACGGTGGCTCTGTGGAAGGTGTGCGGCGGGCAGGGGTCAGTGGGGGCTCCTGAGTGTATGCTCCTCATGGTCTTAGCAGTGTCTTCTGTGGTGACAGGGGTCCAGACGGTGATGGTGGGCTGGGTGGCATAGCCGGTGGAAGGTGTAGTGTCGGTGCCTTGGTTCCGTTCGTTGAAGTTGTCGTAGAGAGTCTTGATCTTGTGATGGAAGTAGGAGCCGAGTTTGTTGCAGAGGTCCTGGGAGGGAGGGGCATCTGAGGTTTCGCTGGGGGGTTTGGTGAATTCTTGTATGATTCTGAAGAGTTCCTACAGAGTTGCGGAAGTTGGAGAGGATTCTGTCCTGGATGAAGTTCCTCTTTGTGGATCTGATGAGTTTGTGGTGTTTTGTCATGGCGGTTTTGTAGGAGGGTGCGTGCTTCTGAGGTTTTGCTGTTCCTCCATGCTTTTTTGAGTCGTCGGCACGTGCATCTGGATTCTCGGATGTCCGTGGTGAAATAGGTGGCTTTCGTGGGGAGTTGTCTGTCGGAGTTCTAGAGGGGGGCGAGCGTGTTTGCGCATTCGGTGATCTACCTGTGGAGTTCGTTGACTGCAGAGTTGGCATCGGTCGTGGTGGGTGGAGGAGCGCGGTTGAGGGAAGAGTTGACGTGCTTTTCGGTGACATTGTTCCAGTTCCTGCGCAGGGGGCGTGGTGTAGGTTTGTGTGCGATGGGTTTTAACAGTGCTTTCCGTCTGGAAAATCATGTCTTAACATGGTGTCGTATCCCTCAAGGGAATACTGAGTCCATCCATCTTTAATCAGACCTTGAAAAAGAACCTTGAAAATCCGATGTTGCCCGGAAACTTAGTACTGATCCAATACATCGATGACCTTCTCATTGCGTCCGAGACGCGTGATGCTTGTAGGGATGATATCATTGCCTAACTGAACCATCTGGCTGAGAATGGGCATGATAGAGCAAAATGTTCTTGTGAATTGTAGGGGTGCATCATAATCACTGGTAGTCCGCACCCGCATGTACTCAGACATATATTCGTATATATTCAGTTGTATATCCATGTATGTTTAGTAAAGAATGAATAGTTCACTGAGATAAAGTGAATCAGTAGTATAATTGTGTTATGACAATCAGGCAATGTAATGTTTATTGAATTGTGTGAAAAATAATGCATAGACAAATCAGTTCGTGTGTAATTCAATTGCAGTAGTTTAAACGTGCACCATATTAAAGTTGCACATGTAATTCATTTTCGCATATGTATTGTAAGGAAAATGCTTATAGGGAAAAGTAAGGTGTGTGTTTGAAAGTTATATGTAAAGGCCTGACTACATATATGCTTAGGGAAGGCCTGGTTTATTCTTATGTTAGCTTATTTTGTAGGCAGAGAAAAGATTCTCTTGGTAAGGCTCTCTGGGCACAAACGGTAGATTTAATTAGCACAGTAGAAGGTTTCTGTTGAACGTATCTTTTGTTGCAGGTGCAAGGACACATGTCTCGTTAGTAAAGACTAACTCTTTGTTTTCAAAAGTTAGAGAGATGGGAGGCATGGTACGGGGAGTGCAATGGAATTTAGGGATGATACTTTCAGCGGAGAAGGTGCCTGGGACTCAAGGTCATCGCAACCGTCCAGGATGAAGTAACCGTTTCGATGGAAAAGTACAAGAAAGAAGACCTGGCCAAGGAGGCGTGACAAAGGCGTGTACAATTGTATTAGGGTTTTGTATTAGGGATAGTGCCCTGAGGGAGGAGGCCAGAGAAGAGGTAGGGGAGACCAGAGAGAAGGACAAAGAGTGTCCTGAGGAAGGAGCTGAGCTTAGGTATTATGTGATTGCACTTCTTAGGAAGTCTTCACAGCTGACACCTTTTATTCACTCTTGCCTGGGAAAATCGTTATGTAGGGATGTCACTAAGTGTTAGTGTAGGGACAGCAATTGATTTAAAGCTTGCTTAGATAAATGAAGAGCAACGTAGAAATTGGAGCAATCATAGCTTGGTTGATCCTTCTAGAACTATCAATTCTCTTTATTCTGAGTCGGATGAGACTCCCGCGTAGGTTATTATTTGTATTAGTGCCCATCTATTTCTTTAACCTCGTGTTGAGGTGCTTGCATGTTCAGTTATTTTTGGCGATAATAAATTCTTAAACTTGAATTCGGAGTCAGTGGTCCTTTCAGACAAAATGAATGCTGTTATATAACCAGATGAGATTCTCTCCTTTACACTATTCAACAGGTAAAAAGATCTTGGCGACCAGAAGGTTCTTATAGATAATTAGATAAGAATCGGCGTTATCAGGCATAAGGTGTCTCCGAGTAAGCTTAAGTACTGTCTAAATGAAGTACTTTTTAGTGCTGGTGTCCGCATCACCGCATCAAAATGCATTAGTTACACATATAACACAAAGTGGGAATCATGAGAACTTAAATTAAAAAAAGCTTGAAAACAAGATTATTGTGAAGTGCTGCTCTGCCTGCTGCCCCAGGCAATTGTGATCTTAGCCTGCTGGCTTGGGCTAACCCATTGCTATGGTGACCAAGACTCTTCTTGAAGTCTAGCAGGTTGCTACATTGTTTCCATGCATCAAAAAGAATTGGTTCTATTGCAGCATGTGTAGCTCTGCTGGTCGGTAGGTCGTCTTGAGAGAGAGCGAGAGTGAGAGTTAACTTTCAACATAAGCAACAGCAAGTGCCAGCCCACGCTCACATGGATTCAGCACCTGTTGTTATCCGGGCATGTCCCTGCAGATCAGTGGTTGGTCAAGTCTGCAGCTCCGGCTCCAGTGTGTCCACTGTTGCCGTTCCCACAGCAGGAAGATTAATGGCAGGACCCTGAGTTGACACTAACTCAGTGGCCATAGTGGGCACTGGGGAGACTAATCACAGGGCTCTCCCTGCTCTCTACTCTCCCAGTCAGCCCATCCTCGTAATTTTCTCCCTATTAGGCACCTGAGAAACAACTTGCAGCATTTGAAGCATGAGCTGGGCCCAGGTCATGGAGATGTGACCAGTTGCTATGGAAACCAGCCTGGGCCGGGCTAAGTTGTTTGCTTTTGTTTACACAGAGCTTTCTCTGGGTCCAGCCAGCACATGCATCAGGGGCCAACATATCCAGAACTTTTAATCCTCATGCAGTGTAACAGCCTCACAGCCCAGCCCTGTGATTTTAGAGACACAGGCCATGCTTGACTGTTAGCAGCACTCAGCCCAGTGCTGTGCAGAGGAATCAGGGCAGAACCTTTTCTGGGTAGTTTTATAAAGAGTGAACTCAATTCGAAGGTATCAGAAAGCCCAAGTTGACTGTGCTTTCAGTGATTCATTTTCCTAATTCTTGTGCCAACAGGGAAATTGAAATACTGGTCTGGCCAGTGAAAAACGACCTGGTAGCAGTCCCATTGGCTGGTTGTGGTCGATGTACCTGGGGCAAGAATGGCTTGAACTGTCTGAGTTGGATGGCTGTTTTGGTATTTAAATTCACTGGGCAGGGCTGACTGGTTCACGTTGGGAATGAAGGGGACTGACCAGGACCAGGCTAGTTCTGATGGGTGTTCATTGGGCCAGAATGGACTTGACAGGGCCACACTGGTTCTAATGTGTGTTAATGGAGCTAGAATGGACTGTGGCAGTGCCACACTGGTTATGGTGGATGCAAATGGGGCTAACATGGTTTTGAACTGGCTGGGCTGGATGTAATCAGGGTTATTGGGCATTAGGCAGGCGTAGATCTGCTGGATGTGTAAAGGGTTTAAAGAGAATCTCTAGAGCTGGGTGCTTCTGGTGCTGTTAATGGAGTTAGGAAGTACTGGGTTGGGTGAGGCTACTTCTGATGGGCGTTATTGGTGTTAGGATGGACAGTCTCTCACCGGCAGTCCGGAGGGAGCTTAAAGCCTTAGGAATTCGTTATAAAGTTAATTAATTTTAGCAGCTGCTGCAATACAGTGTAAACCAACTTGCTGCTAATGGTCTGCAAACATTTGGGAATATATTGTACTGTGAATTTTTAAGTTGCTGAATGAACCAGAGTCACCCCGTCCGGCTCAGAGCGAGCGAATCACATGCCCTCTTTGTTTCTCTCAGTGAAGCGCTTGATAAATATAAGCGTTTATTTGGGCCCGCGGCACTGGCAGAGACAATGCCCTCATGTGGATCTTAATGGCGGCACCTTGCTGTTGTTATTTGCCAGCAAAACGCTTGCCCCCACTGTGTCCTGCAGTTTCTCATGGCGCGACAGAGCAGGCACTGAGGTGCCCTATGATTTCTGGTGCTTTGCAGTAGTTTTAAGATCTTTTTAGAGTTTCTCGTTGCTCAAATGGGAGTAGTTTCTGATGTTTATATGTTTTACTCATCTTCATTGCTTGATTTTGCTCGCAAGAAAGTGTCACTCATAGTTGTTGAATGTCACTCATAATTACACTGAAATTATGAAAATGAAACATATAAGTAATCTGAAACCTTGCCAGCTATATTATGAAACCCTCTATAATAATAAAACTACAGGTGGCAGAATGTTCAGACAAAATAATGATCAGATGAGCTACCAGCGTGACGTGAGGCATCCTCAGATTCCTGTAGCATTCGCGAGTCATAGAACAAACAACAGTTAAACATGGCGGCGCGTGCCACAACAAGACATCTCTCAAGGTCCTGTTTACCTGTGTCAGTTGTCACTGGTTCATCATGTCCCCTTATTCTTGTATATTCTGGTACTTGCTGTTGTATTTACCCACTTGAAGTACAGGAGCAGAAGAATCAAAATGCAAATAATACAATAGAAAACAAGCATTTGCAATGCAATCGGTCTCGCCTTTGGGACCTTATATGTATTTAGCTATGCTGCATATTAGCCTGGGTGCTGAAACATCTACTGTTCTTTAACATGGAGGGAAAGTAAGCACCAAACCGCGTGACACGCCAGGCATGGGAACACATGGAGAGAAATTTTGCCTTTCAGCAGGAAATGGTATAATCCAAAGCTCTGTTTTTAATATGAAATCAGGGCCTTCGGTGGTAATATCAATGAAAATACAAGATTTGAAAAAATATTATTGTCTACGGGTGCTCGTGGAAGATAATTTCTATGGACTGGAATCTAGAGAATGCTAAAGTGATTCTGGTATTTTACTGACTTCTGCTGGTCGTTTTCTATCAAGAAAGTTAAATGGAGGGAGTTGCCAAAAAAATAAAAAAAATAAAGTCCCTTAGCAGAAAGCAATTCTGGTAATTTACTGACCTCTGCTGGTCGTTTTCTATCAAGACAGTTAAATACAGGCAGTTGAACAGAAAAAAAGTCCCTAAGCGGAAGCAGACAAGTCCTAGGGATGATCTCCAGAGCCCACAAAGTACTTACACATATAAGTATATACTAAAGTATATACTAAAGTATATACAAGAGGTTCCGAATGCTCGACCTAACAAGAAAGTTAAATGGAGGGAGTTGCCAAAAAAAATTAAAAAAGAAAGTCCCTTAGCAGAAAGCAATTCTGGTATTTTACTGACCTCTGCTGGTTGTTTTCTATCAAGACAGTTAAATACAGGCAGTTGAACAGAAAAAAAAAAAGTCCCTAAGCGGAAGCAGACAAGTCCTAGGGCTGATCTCCAGAGCCCACAAAGTACATACACATATAATATATAATAAGTATATACTAAAATATATACAAGAGGTCTCGAATGCTCGACCTAAAAACTATACTGACATGTTTAAATATGCACGTATCTCAAAATCTTACACATTCCTTTCACATATCTTGAATTTGCAGCTTTGTAAAAATAAAAAATAAATCCGCCCCTCCTAGGGCAGGCTCCAGCTGACTATCCAAATAAAGGATTTTGAGCTTTTGGTTTATTATGTAGATTGTTCACACGTCAGTGCAAATGAGATAAACATTTAAATGACTGTTTACTGCTGTTGCCCTGCCTAGACACAAACTACTTCATGCATTGGGAAGGCCAATAGCTCTGTCCTAGCAAGGAGGTGAGAGTGTTACATTTAAAGATTTTTTTTAATCTTAAGTGTAGACCACAGAAAGAACAAGCATTGGTAAATGCAATAGGTTTCAGCCAACGTCATTAATAATCAGTTGTTTTTTATTGTAAGTTGTAGCTTGGTGAGCAGTTGTGCAATGTAAGTTACTGAGAACTCCGTTAAAGTGTTATGACTTGTGTATTGGGAAAGGCAATATATTGTGCTGTTACTGGTGGTACTCTAAACGGTGAGTATCGGCCCATTTAAAGCGATGGCTATGTCTAGGCCTAAAGGTATCAGCTGTTTTATATTTAACCCACTAGAGTTATAGAAATCTCAGATGTTTTACTGTCCTTCCATTATTTAGCACGAGGCGTCAGCAGCTATCAATATAGATAAGCAGCAGTACTGCATCATGGAGCCGTGGTACATTGCTTTCAGTAGCAGCTCTGCTCATCTGAAGTACAGCCTGGGTGGACCAGGGGTGCCCAGGGAGCAAGTCTAGGTGGTACAGCCTGGGTGGACCAGGGGTGCCCAGGGAGCAAGCCTAGGTGGTACAGCCTGGGTGGACCAGGGGTGCCCAGGGAGCAAGTCTAGGTGGTACAGCCTGGGTGGACCAGGGGTGCCCAGGGAGCAAGCCTAGGTGGTACAGCCTGGGTGGACCAGGGGTGCCCAGGGAGCAAGCCTAGGTGGTACAGCCTGGGTGGACCAGGGGTGCCCAGGGAGCAAGCCTAGGTGGTACAGCCTGGGTGGACCAGGGGTGCCCAGGGAGCAAGCCTAGGTGGTACAGCCTGGGTGGACCAGGGGTGCCCAGGGAGCAAGCCTAGGTGGTACAGCCTGGGTGGACCAGGGGTGCCCAGGGAGCAAGTCTAGGTGGTACTACCTGGGTGGACCAGGGGTGCCCAGGGAGCAAGCCTAGGTGGTACAGCCTGGGTGGACCAGGGGTGCCCAGGGAGCAAGCCTAGGTGGTACAGCCTGGGTGGTCATTTAGAGCAAAGAAGAAATAACAGATACAACACCGCAGTCCAAATTAGTTCCAGGTATTGGGGCTGACGTAATATCACAAGATTTCCGGTATTTCACATTTCACTTGTTACACGAAATTCATGTTTTGCAGTGACGGTGCAGAGTGCGGAATTTGTAAAGTGACTGGATGTGAGATGAAGATGTGCAGTGAAGAAATAAATGTGGGACGCTTATAAAATTATTGATATAATGTTGACGAGATAGCTCCCACATTCATCCTTACTTAGTGCAAGGCACTATATGTTCTTTCTGGAATATGAATGTTCCTATTAAAGCCGTTTGCTCAGAAACAGACTTGGGAATCTGAAAGTCGGACAGACTCGAATAACTCCTTTAGAAAATTAACCTGTTTCAGCTAAACAATTGCACAAAATCAACTTGCAAAATTCACAGTCAAATTCGGCTATGGACTACAGATCAATAAGTGCTGAAATACATTAGCATTCATGTTTACATTAATGTTGTGAAACTTAGATAGCACTGTAATGCAAAGCACTGATGACTTCCATATTTAATTTTTGTACAAAAGAAAGTAATGGGAAGTCAGAAAACTGAATGTCTTATCACTAATCAACTAATCACAAATTGACAATGCTACGGAACCTTGTGTTTGAACGCATAATAAACGATAAACTGAACTTTGGGAGCTTCCTATATACTGGGAATTGTTAATAATTCCGTTTTTCCACTCTAGAGAGAACAGTGTTTTGTGGTGTGCTCTGACTTTTCTTGTAATTAGCGCTTTAGATAAAAGTGCTTTAAAAAATCAGCAAAATAGTTAATTAGGCAGAGTGAAGTGTCTTAATAAATTCATATAAATGAATTAAACAGGCGAGAATAAAAGAGAAAGAATAAAAATAGAAGGAAATAAATAAAACCGAAAAGATTGAAGTAATATAAACAATAATACCTCCGCATTCTTATTAAGCGCTTCATACTCTTAATGATTCAAATTAAACACAACTTTGAACTGTAAACAGCGATACCCTTTCAACATGACTCTGTAGTGTATCAAGGACAGTTCCTGCCGTGTTCGGTAACATTTCCACCTAGGAACATCGCTCTCCTCTTTCCAGCATTCATCTTGACATGTCAAGAGGCGGTGTGAGAAACATGATGCTTGACAGAGAGCAGTACACATAGTGCAGCTGAACAATGTTGACCACCAGTGGTTGCAATTGTTGTGGGTGGTCGGGATTGATACACCGCTTACCCCTTGGGTGCAGCCGCTCGCGCCATTCCAGGCCTTGGCTGTGTTTTTGCGCGTTTCCTGAACTGTAGTAGGTGCGCATGGAAGCTAAAGGTGCTGGTGAGCTTTGCTCTTACCAACAAAACCTGCTCTGTGCAATTTCCAGGCAGGAATAACTGTAAGGCATTCTTGGCAGCTCACGGATCAAGTAAAAAAATAAGCGTAATACATAATAAAGATTGTTGGCACTACTTTGAAATGCATAATGGGAATGCCTTTTAATCGTGCATTCCAAAGGAGCCCCAGCCATCTTATAGGCTTATCTTCTCAATTTGCACAGAAAATGTAGCATAAGGGCTAGAACGCCGACCTTGAAACTGGGGAACAGGGTTCAAGTCTCGGTGGGAGGCTCAACAGACTCTTTTAAACTGGGACTCATGTAAAGCGCTCTGATACGTCGGTTGAGTTAAATTGATAAAATAAAAGAACGAATAGCGTGGGGGGTTGGGAAACAAATACATGCTTGCTCACAGATAACAAAGTAGGCCGACAAAAGCGGATGAAAACAGTACGTGGGCCACTGGACACTGATAAGAGAAACACACAAGTAACAACAAGAAATAGTATGCTGCACCCAATAGAAACTGAGGAAAAGTAAGTGGTAAGCACACAAACCAATGAAAAGTTAGGGTGGTATGTAAGCCTCTTTCAAGATTTATATTAAATACAATAGATTTCACAAGCGCTGTGCATGCAAAACCTAAAAATAAACTATTCCACCATCTACATGTTGTGGCGAGATTCTTCTAATAAATACATACATTTTAAAATTTAACATTGTATATCATTTTTTAAAAGAACAGTGGCGGTGCTTCCTAATAGTCAGGTGTATGTGGGACCAACAGAGAAACCCCTTTTAGTGTTAATGCATATCACAAGAAAATATTTTCTTATTGGTGCAAATAAAATGTACTATTAGCTTTCAGTTTCTGTAACTTTGAGACATAATTTAAACACACAATGGTGGCAAAAAATAAAAAGGGAATAAAAAGAAAAACAATTGGCAAAGTGTTGGCCAAGCAGCCATCATGGAAGTCTATTAGGGGTCACCAGGGCTTGCAACCACAACCCCTGGTGCTTTGCTTGAGACCCCCTGGTGCTTTGATTGCGACAACTGACTCAATTTATGTCTCGGCAGGACCCTAGTAAGTTTAGTAGCCTTATTATAGTACTCTGCATTACTTTTTGCTTCTTTGCTTTAAAATATATTGTTCAGTGGGATGGCGTCAAACTCAGAGGGCAGAGGCTGCGCCAACTTGAGTACGCCGGCATGCACTTGCTTATGCGCATGTGCCTGTACGGTGAGGCAGTCGTCAGAACATCTTCAGCTCGGTCTTGAACTCGGAGCCTGTTGCAGTCGCCCCAGGCCCTGCATTTATTAATTGCAGTGCCAGATTTAGAGGTCAACTCAAAAATCGCATTAAATGTAGGAATGAACATGCTCCATTGGTGTATCATTTTATTGAATTAATCATTCTCCAGCTGAAATACGCTGGCAGGTCATTGAACTTATACAGAAACCTCCACGTGGTGGTAATATTCAAAACATACTGAATAAGACTGAATGTCGCTGGATTTTGAGATGTGATAGCATCAACAAGGGATTGAATACCCTTGAAGAATGCAACTCTGTAATATCCGGCTGATTTTTGATTGTCACACTTCTTGTTCTGCTATTGTATTTTCAGTAATAACAATGGTTATTATTATTATATTTTATTGCGACTGTTTTATCATATATAATATGTGTCACCTTGATGACTCAATTGTATTTTTGTTTAATATTGGATGATTTAATTATGAATTAACATCTTTACGCTTCTTGTTTCAGTATATAACTTTTCTCTTTCTTAACCTATTTTACTGTATTTTGTTTTGAATTGAGCACATAATATGGCTTTGATTATGTTCTCCTGCATTTGTCTTCAGGGGACATTCTATCTAGCATCTACAAATTTTGTAAATAACTTGTATATGTTTGGTCTTCTGTGTAACTAACTTGCATATGTCTGCTCTTCTGTGTATTATCTGAACATTATTATTTTTGTTTCCTTGAATTGGTCCTTTTGTATTGGGAATCAATTTTGGTGCATATTTTTATCTCTTGTGAGACAACAGTCTCATTTTCTACTGAAGTTTGCTAAACATATTATCATATTGTTTTTTGCAATTGAATATATGTAATTGCATTTGTCCTTGTAAATGCTTTTATGGGGATTAGCATAGTATAATATCCCAACTTCTTTGAAACTTCAGTATTCCTTCAGGACGCAGCAAACAAATTTCTAAGCCTTGTTATTAAATACATGTCATCGTATTGGTTCTTGAAATTGCTCACATTATTACGCTCTGCTAACTGTTGTAGGTTTGATGAGGTCCTGCATAGCACAATATTCAAATTTCCTTTTTATTATTTTTGTTTAGAAATTTCTACATTTCCTCCGTGCATAATTGACTGTGCATCTTGTAGTGTTCTCTCTTTTTTTAAATTGGTTAATTTGGTGAACTGATAGTCCTTCTTCGGTCTCCATTGATGTGAGCAGCGTCTAAATATACGCTGCTCACAAGATTTCAGACACCATATTTTGGATATATTGGACAGTTTTAGTTTTATCCCATTTATTATTTTCCCGTCCTTCAGTTGTGGGAACTGTGTCTGAACATACGCTTGCCAGCCACTTCCGCATTATTTTTGAGATACCGTTGCGGTCGGCATGGCACTCGATGTGAGTAGCGTTTAATTGTACGCTACTCACAATATTTTGCATTAATGGCTCCGCCGCCAGTCCCCCTTTTTGTTTCTTTAATTGTGAGATCAGCGTTTAAATACACGTTGCATTTAACACGCCGTTTACTTCCGCCTTATCTCTGAGACGCTGTCACGATCGGCGCGGCGCTCGGCATGATGACTGGCTCGAAGCTCCGAGCAGGTAGGGGGGAATCTTTATTGCTTTTACCTTTTTTTTCGAGTCTTAAGACTTGTATTATTTTATCAACGCCTGTGTGACTCATGGCCTTTGTTAGAAATGGGGGTCTCTAGTTGGCAATGGCTGGCCACTGTCCAAGTAGGGACCCTTCTTCCTAAGTCAGAGTGAGAGGGCTACCCTCTTTAATACCCCTGCTCAACCCTGTGGTAATGTAGCACGAGCAGGTAGGCTTATCTCAGAGGCAGGGTGTGAAGCATTTATGATCATACACAGTAACACAGTGAGGAACACTACAAAGGGACACCACACAAGTAGTTATTATAAAAAATAAGTATCTTTATATAAAGGCAGATTTATCACAAGACCAATAACTGTAAAAGCCTCAATACTGTCAAAAATAGGATAGCTGTTGAAGGGCTGTCAAAAATAGTTCAAAGGTTGCAAAAATAAGGTTCAAGTTCAAAGCAGTGGTCTCTGCGACCCTTTCTTTCACAAAGTACCTGGGTTTAGTAGCAAAACCAACAAAGTGTCGCAAATAAGCTGTAGCGATGATTCTCGGCTCGGGAGGCCGGCGATGCGTTGAAATCCTTGCCGCAAGGGAGGATGATGCGCCGATCTGCGGGATGCGTGCGGAGACGATGCGACAAACTTCTGCACGCTGGACCGCCGATGCGATGACTTTCTTGCCGCGTGGGAGAAGTCGATGCGGTGATCCTGTTGCGCTGTGCGATCGTGTTGCGATGCGAAGACAACGGGAGCGACGAAATTCGGTGCGATGCGATCAAAGTGGCGGACGCACGGCGTCCGCACTGCGATGTCTCGAAGCAATGATTTCTTTAAGGGTTGCGAGTGCGCAGCGACAGCAGCGCGATGATCTTTCCAGCGCGTCTCGGCTGCAGCGGCTCGCAAAGGGGCGTCAGCGATGGTTTCGTGTTGCGGGCCCTCGGCGGCAGTAGCGCGATGATTTTCACAGCGCTCTCGACTGCAGCGGCCCGCAAAGATGCGTTAGCGTCGATTTCTCACCCTCTTTTCTCTGATGCAAACTAGAGGCCCTGGAACTCACAGGAGCCTCCTCAGCAGATAGCAGTCCTCGCAGGGAGGAAGCAGGAGATTGGTGGTGGAGTCTGATGTGTCTGAGACTCCAGCAGGAGGCTAGCTCTTTTCCTAGCCCTTGGGTAATTGCTGCAACAGAAATAAAAGTTCTCTCAAGAGTTCCTTTTCCTCTTCTTCAAGGTCCAGTGGTCACTGCTGCAGGCCAGTGCAAGAAACAACACACAAGCACAAGGACAGTCACTTCCTGCAGATTCCTCCAGTGGCACAGACAGAGTTTCCTCTCCAGATCCAAAAGCAATACAAAAGGTAGGGGCTTGGGCACAGATATTTATACCCCAAAAGCCTTTGATCCTTGAAGCTACCAGTCACTGAACCTAGCCAGAACCAGTTCCGCTCAGGCCTGGAGCACTTTGTTTACCAGGCTGCATCCTTCCTTTCAGAAAGAGGGGTCTGCTAGCAGACACACAGTGGGAGGTGGAGCCAGCATTCACCTTGCCAGGCACAGCCCTATTCAGGTCAAGGAGCCACCCCTCCCCACACTCTAAATGCAGATCTCTCTATTCAACCCAGGTCTGACTCAGCCTGTCCTGCCCCTCTAAAACCAGACAGCCAATACACATAACGGCAGAGCACACTGTAAGGCTTAGGCAAGAAAATACCTACTTTCTAAAAGTGGTATTTTCAAACACAGAATATAAAAATAAACTTCACTAAAAGATGTATTTTAATATTCTGAGCTCAGGCATACTAAATTCGTTTTTCTACCATGTTCCTGGGGTCAGTTAGGACTATAGAATGTAATAGTCAAACTGCCCATTCTAGCCTATGAGGAACAGGTAGCCTTACAGTAGTGAAAAACGAAATGGGGCATAATTCACTACCAGGACATGCTACACACACCAAGGCATGTCCTGCCTTACACATACAAGCCACCCTACCATAGGGGTGACTTACAGGATGCCAAGGGAAGGTTCAGGGGCTGGGAAGTGAGTGCACTTCACAGCCAAGATGGCAGTTCTGGACTGCACACAGACACTGCAGTGGCAGGTCTGAGACACACTTTACAAGCTGCTTCTGTGGGTGGCACACATCAGTGCTGCAGGCCCACCAGCAGCATTTGGTTTACCAGCCCTGGGCACACATAGGCCACACTACTAGGGACTAACAGGTAAATCAAATAAGCCAATCAGGGATATACCAATTCACATAGACATATTTATACAGGGAGCATTCGCGCTGTGACACTGAATGGCAGTGGCACAGCGCCCAGAGCATCTAACGCCAGTAAAACAGAGGAGACAACAGCGAAAAATGGAAGGGAGACCCACACCAATGGTGCCAGGTCTAACACACGTCCCCTCCAGCTGAAATGTGGGGAGAACTACCCATCCCCTTGGAAGTTCTCATCGCTAAGGCGGAAAAATCTGGACAGACCATCAGCATTGGCGTGTTCTGTACCAGGGCGGTGTTCCACCGTGAAGTCCATACCCTGTAGGGAAATGGACCACCTCAAAAACTTGGGATTCTCACCCCTCATCTGCATCAGCCATCTGAGGGGCCTGTGGTCTGTCTGAACCCGGAAGTGAGTCCCAAACAGGTATGGTCTCAGCTTCTTCAGTGCCCAGACCACAGCAAATGCCTCACGCTCAATTGCACTCCACCTCTGTTCCCGTGGAAGTAACCTCCTACTGATGAAGGCTACAGGTTGGTCTAGTCCCTCCTCATTTATCTGTGACAGAACGGCCCCCACCCCATGCTCTGAAGCGTCTGTCTGGACAACAAATTCCTTAGCAAAATTGGGCGCCTGGAGTACGGGTGCTGTACACATAGCAGTTTTGAGGGCATCAAAGGCTTTCTGACAGGTGTCAGTCCAGTTCACAATCTTTGGCCGCTTCTTGGAAGTCAGCTCAGTCAAGGGTGCAACAATGTTGCCATACCCCTTGACAAACCTCCTGTAATAACCCGTGAGTCCTAAGAAGGCCCTCACCTGGGTCTGGGTCCTTGGGGGCTCCCAAGCCAGGATGGTTTCAATCTTGGGCTGCCGGGGCGCCACCTGGCCGCTCCCCACCTGGTGTCCCAAGTACACCACAGAACCCTGCCCAATCTGGCACTTACTGGCCTTGATTGTGAGGCCTGCTCTGCGCAGCGCCATCAACACTTCCCAGAGGTGGCGCAAGTGGTCCTCCCAGGAGGAACTAAACACTGCAATGTCATCCAGGTAGGCGGCACTGAAAGCCTCCAGCCCAACCAACACCTGGTTGACCAATCTCTGGAAGGTGGCAGGGGCATTCTTCATCCCAAAGGGCATCACACGGAACTGGTAGTGCCCATCTGGTGTGGAGAATGCTGACCTCTCCTTTGCCCCATCAGTTAAGGCGATCTGCCAGTACCCAGACGTCAGATCAAACGTGCTGAGGTACCGGGCAGCCCTAACCGGTCTATGAGCTCATCAGCTCTGGGGATGGGGTGCGCGTCGGTCTTGGTGACCGAGTTGAGACCTCGGTAGTCCACACAGAACCTCAGTTCAGGAGTGGCACCAGGCGTCGCAGCTTTTGGTACCAAGACCACGGGGCTGGACCAGGGGCTGCTAGAGGACTCAACCACCCCTAGGGCGAACATTTTGGAGACCTCCTCCTTAATGCAAGCCCTGACCCTGTCAGTTACCCTGTAAGCCTTGTGCTTGACAGGAGAACTGTCCCCGGTATCCACCTCATGGGCGCACCAATCAGTGACACCAGGTACCAGGGAGAACAAATCAGAAAATTGCCCCAACAGGTGGTGACAATCTCTCTGCTGCTCAGGGGTCAGTGTGGTGGAGAGGATCACACCCTCCACTGACCCATCCTTCTCTTCTGCACACAGGAGGTCGGGGAGAGGCTCACTCTCCTCCTCAACCCCATCATCTGTGGCAAGAAGCATGCCCACTTCAAACCTCTCAAAGTGGGGCTTTAGGCGGTTCACATGCAGGACCCGCAAGGGGTTCCTGGGAGACTGAAAGTCCACCAAGTAGGTAACTGGACTTTTGCGCTCCACCACCTCAAATGGACCGGTCCACTTATCTTGGAGCGCACAAGGCTCCACTGGGGCCAGCACCCAAACCTTCTGACCAGGTTGAAATTCGACCAGAGTGGCATTCTGGTCGTGCCAACGTTTCATTTCTTCCTGGATGGCTTCCAGATTTGCCTCAGCAATTTTTCTGAAACGCCGAGTCTGGTTCCTGAAGGCCAACATGTAGCTAAATACATCTTGGGGAGGTTTCCTGGGAGATTGCTCCCAGCCTTCCTTGACCAGACTCAGAGGTCCTCTAACCGGGTGGCCATAGAGGAGTTCAAAGGGACTGAACCCTAAGGACTTCTGTGGCACCTCACGGTAGGCAAACAACAGGCATGGCAAGAGGACGTCCCACTTACGCCTCAGGGGCTCTTCTAGGCCCATGATCATGCCCTTCAAGGTCCGGTTGAACCTTTCAACCAGACCATTACCCTGGGGGTGGTAAGGAGTGGTGAACTTATACGTTACCCCACACTCCTTCCACAGAGACTTCATGTACTGGGAGATGAAGTTGGTCCCCCTGTCAGACACCACCTCTCTGGGGAATCCCACACGGGAGAAAATCCCCATCAGTGCACGTCCCACCACGGGAGCCGTCACTGTCCTGAGCGGGATGGCTTCAGGGTACCGGGTGGCATGGTCCACCAAGACCAGGATGAACCTGTTGCCCATGGCTGTCTTGGGGTCCAGAGGCCCCACAATGTCAATGCCCACTCGCTTGAATGGGGTACTCACAACTGGAAAGGGCTGGAGTGGGGCCTTGATCTTCCCCACTCTTCCCACTTGCCTGGCAAGTCTCACAGGTCCTGCAATGAGTGTCTGAACTCTTGTGCATCTGGGGCCAATAAAAGTGGGCGGCCAGCCTCTCAAAGGTCTTGGTCTGCCCCAGACGTCCTGCCAATGGAATGTCATGAGCCAACCCCAGTAGGAAGGTTCTGAAGCACTCGGGTACCACCAGCACACGGGCTGACCCTGGCTCAGCAACCTTAGGCTCACTATACAGGAGACTGTTCTCCCAATAAATCAGATGTGAACCAGACATGTGACCTTCTGCCTGGGCTGCAGCCTGTCGCCGCATACCCTCAAGAGAGGGGCAAACTCTGCTGCTCACAAAATTCCTCCCTGGTGGGTCCCCCTTCCTGCTGCCAATGGGTCAGCTCAGGCAGGTCCCCCAGTTCGGTGATCTGCTCCCCGGTAGGCTCCAGGGCATCCCCCTCAGGGTCTGTGCCTTCCTGGGCCGTGGGAACCAAGGGGGCCGGCTTCCCGCGCCCCCTGCCCCTTCTCTCTAAGGCAGGGATCTGGGCCCTACTCTCAGGCTCCAGATCCTTTTCAACACCCTCCTTGGCTGCCATGGACCGAGTGGTAGCACACGCCCACTCAGGCAGACCCAACATCTCTAAGTGAGCCTTCCTCTCCACCGTAGCCCACGGGGAGTCCTCTAAATCATTGCCCAGCAGACAGTCTACAGGCATGGCGGGCCTCACAGCTACCTGAAGAGTTCCTGAGACCCCCCACTCAAAGGGAACCTGAGCCACCTCACATTGGCTCTCTGAGTTGTCTGCGGACACTACTGGGTAGAATGCATGGGGGACAACCTGCTCTTTGGACACCAACCGGGAGCTGACAGCAGTTACACTGGCCCCTGTGTCTCTTAGAGCCTCCACCCTATGGCCATTGATGGTCACCCACTGCCTGTATTTTTTAGTGTTAGCAGGCAGTGCAGGCTTGGGGACCATCTCAAAGTCCCCTAATGAGACAAGGGTCAACTCTACGGGATCCCACCCCTCTTGGGCACCCATCTCCTCCTCTCCCAGGGCTACACTAGCAATCTGGCGGGGGTGGTGCACGGGGGTGCACTGGCTCCCTTTGGGGGCACTGGGGATCAAAATATCTGTGGCCCACTTGAGCACAGTTGTAACACGTGGGGGGCCCCTGGGAACAGGCCTACCTGTTGGGGGCCCTGTCCTCCTTTCTTGGGGGGCTGGGACACCACGGCTTGGTTCCCTGGGGGATTACTTTGGGGCCCTCGGTGGAACTCCCTCTGTTGACCCTTGTCCCCCACTCCTCTGCTGGGGACCCTGCCCACCTTTGGCGACGTCTCCCACTGGACCCTTGCGGACCCGGGTGCTCACCCAGCGGTCCGCCTCCTCAGCAAGCTTTCTAGGGTTAGTCAGCTTGCAATCAATTAGGTGCTGGCGTAGCTCAGGAAAACAATTACTAGATAAATGCTCCCATGCAATCAAATCATAAAACTGTGCAAAAGTTTCTACTTTGCTACCTTTTACCCAGCGTTCCATGGCTCTGCAAAAAAAAGACAAATATTCAACCCACGTGGTACCCTCTAGCTTCTTACAGACCCTAAACCTCGGCCTATACATCTCAGGGGTCAAACCATAGCGGGTCATCAACGCTTCCTTCATGTGGGCATAAACCATCCTACTTTCTGGGGGCAGGTCCAACAAGGTATCCCTCCCCTCACTCACAAAGCGTCCCCACAACCCCGCTCCCCAATCCTTCTCAGGGACCCGGTGGGACACCATGGCTAATTCATAAGCGGCAAACCATTGCCCAATATCTTCACTTTTGTGGAAATCTTTAATAACCTCCTTGGGTATATACACCCTACTCTCAGGGTGCACTACAGGTACGCTGCCACCAGAGGGGAGATTTCCATGCTCTTAGCTTTAATCTCCAACTCCCTCAATACTCTCTCATGCTCAAGCTTCATCCTCATAATCTCAATTTCTAACTTCTTGTTCTCTAGGTCCCGGTGACCATCCATTTTAAGCTTAGCCATCTCCATATTATGCCGCCTATCTCTCTCCCTGTCCTCCAGCTCTTCTGGGGACAGACCCTTAACGGACACACTAGAGCCCGGGTTGGAAAGGGCTGGATCTCCTACTAAGTCTACTACATCGCCCTGCTGCTCTCCTCCCTCCACAAGCTCTCCTATATCCTTAGGGGCATCCCTGGCTTCTAGCCAGGCCTTCAGCGCCTTGTAATACTCCTCCCTTCTAGTGAGACCTGTGATAGGGACTGTGAATTGCTTGCAAAAATATTTGAGCTGCTTGGCATTGTAGGTTTCTATTTTCTCTTCTTCCCAGGAGAGATCCTCTGAGGCATTGGATCTGGGCTTGCCCATTGTAGAAATAACTGGCAATATCAATAAAGGACAGAAGAAAACTTCTCAAAAAAATGTAAGCGGGTGAAAAATCACCGGCAATATCAATCACAATATAGGATCCCAAAAACTCTCAGAAATGTGCGCGGGTGAAAAATCACCGGCAATATCAATTACAATAGGGGATCAAAAACTTTCAACAAATGGGCGCGGGTGAAGAATCACCGGCAATATCAATCACAATATAGGATCCCAAAAACTCTCAGAAAATGTGCGCGGGTGAAAAATCACCGGCAATATCAATTACAATATAGGATCCAAAAAAGCTCTCAAAAAATGTATGCGGTACGTTATGGTCTGCACTCACTAGTAGTGTACACTATAATTACTGTATGTGATCATAAATGCAAGTCCAGATCCTCACCGCTGACCACCAATGTTAGAAATGGGGGTCTCTAGTTGGCAATGGCTGGCCACTGTCCAAGTAGGGACCCTTCTTCCTAAGTCAGAGTGAGAGGGCTACCCTCTTTAATACCCCTGCTCAACCCTGTGGTAACGTAGCACGAGCAGGTAGGCTTATCTCAGAGGCAGGGTGTGAAGCATTTATGATCATACACAGTAACACAGTGAGGAACACTACAAAGGGACACCACACAAGTAGTTATTATAAAAAATAAGTATCTTTATATAAAGGCAGATTTATCACAAGACCAATAACTGTAAAAGCCTCAATACTGTCAAAAATAGGATAGCTGCTAAAGGGCTGTCAAAAATAGTTCAAAGGTTGCAAAAATAAGGTTCAAGTTCAAAGCAGTGGTCTCTGCGACCCTTTCTTTCACAAAGTACCTGGGTTTAGTAGCAAAACCAACAAAGTGTCGCAAATAAGCTGTAGCGATGATTCCCGGCACGCGAGGCTGGCGATGCGTTGAAATCCTTGCCGCAAGGGAGGATGATGCGCCGATCTGCGGGATGCGTGCGGAGACGATGCGACAAACTTCTGCACGCTGGACCGCCGATGCGATGACTTTCTTGCCGCGTGGGAGAAGTCGATGCGGTGATCCTGTTGCGCTGTGCGATCGTGTTGCGATGCGAAGACAACGGGAGCGACGAAATTCGGTGCCATTCGATCAAAGTGGCGGACGCACGGCATCCGCACTGCGATCTCTCGAAGCGATGATTTCTTTAAGGGTTGCAAGTGCGCGGCGACAGCAGCGCGATGATCTTTCCAGCGCGTCTCGGCTGCAGCGGCTCGCAAAGGGGCGTCAGCGATGGTTTCGTGTTGCGGGCCCTCGGCGGCAGTAGCGCGATGATTTTCCCAGCGCTCTCGACTGCAGCGGCCCGCAAAGATGCGTTAGCGTCGATTTCTCACCCTCTTTTCTCTGATGCAAACTAGAGGCCCTGGAACTCACAGGAGCCTCCTCAGCAGATAGCAGTCCTCGCAGGGAGGAAGCAGGAGATTGGTGGTGGAGTCTGATGTGTCTGAGACTCCAGCAGGAGGCTAGCTCTTTTCCTAGCCCTTGGGTAATTGCTGCAACAGAAATAAAAGTTCTCTCAAGAGTTCCTTTTCCTCTTCTTCAAGGTCCAGTGGTCACTGCTGCAGGCCAGTGCAAGAATCAACACACAAGCACAAGGACAGTCACTTCCTGCAGATTCCTCCAGTGGCACGGACAGAGTTTCCTCTCCAGATCCAAAAGCAATACAAAAAGGTAGGGGCTTGGGCACAGATATTTATACCCCAAAAGCCTTTGATCCTTGAAGCTACCAGTCACTGAACCTAGCCAGAACCAGTTCCGCTCAGGCCTGGAGCACTTGGTTTACCAGGCTGCATCCTTCCTTTCAGAAAGAGGGGGTCTGCTAGCAGACACACAGTGGGAGGTGGAGCCAGCATTCACCTTGCCAGGCACAGCCCTATTCAGGTCAAGGAGCCACCCCTCCCCACACTCTAAATGCAGATCTCTCTATTCAACCCAGGTCTGACTCAGCCTGTCCTGCCCCTCTAAAACCAGACAGCCAATACACATAACGGCAGAGCACACTGGAAGGCTTAGGCAAGAAAATACCTACTTTCTAAAAGTGGTATTTTCAAACACAGAACATAAAAATAAACTTCACTAAAAGATGTATTTTAATATTCTGAGCTCAGGCATACTAAATTCGTTTTTCTACCATGTTCCTGGGGTCAGTTAGGACTATAGAATGTAATAGTCAAACTGCCCATTCTAGCCTATGAGGAACAGGTAGCCTTACAGTAGTGAAAAACGAAATGGGGCATAATTCACTACCAGGACATGCTACACACACCAAGGCATGTCCTGCCTTACACATACAAGCCACCCTACCATAGGGGTGACTTACAGGATGCCAAGGGAAGGTTCAGGGGCTGGGAAGTGAGTGCACTTCACAGCCAAGATGGCAGTTCTGGACTGCACACAGACACTGCAGTGGCAGGTCTGAGACACACTTTACAAGCTGCTTCTGTGGGTGGCACACATCAGTGCTGCAGGCCCACCAGCAGCATTTGGTTTACCAGCCCTGGGCACACATAGGCCACACTACTAGGGACTAACAGGTAAACCAAATAAGCCAATCAGGGATATACCAATTCACATAGACATATTTATACAGGGAGCATTCGCGCTGTGACACTGAATGGCAGTGGCACAGCGCCCAGAGCATCTAACGCCAGTAAAACAGAGGAGACAACAGCGAAAAATGGAAGGGAGACCCACACCAATGGTGCCAGGTCTAACACACGTCCCCTCCAGCTGAAATGTGGGGAGAACTACCCATCCCCTTGGAAGTTCTCATCGCTAAGGCGGAAAAATCTGGACAGACCATCAGCATTGGCGTGTTCTGTACCAGGGCGGTGTTCCACCGTGAAGTCCATACCCTGTAGGGAAATGGATCACCTCAAAAACTTGGGATTCTCACCCCTCATCTGCATCAGCCATCTGAGGGGCTGTGGTCTGTTTGAACCCGGAAGTGAGTCCCAAACAGGTATGGTCTCAGCTTCTTCAGTGCCCAGACCACAGCAAATGCCTCACGCTCAATTGCACTCCACCTCTGTTCCCGTGGAAGTAACCTCCTACTGATGAAGGCTACAGGTTGGTCTAGTCCCTCCTCATTTATCTGTGACAGAACGGCCCCCACCCCATGCTCTGAAGCGTCTGTCTGGACATCAAATTCCTTAGCAAAATTGGGCGCCTGGAGTACGGGTGCTGTACACATAGCAGTTTTGAGGGCATCAAAGGCTTTCTGACAGGTGTCAGTCCAGTTCACAATCTTTGGCCGCTTCTTGGAAGTCAGCTCAGTCAAGGGTGCAACAATGTTGCCATACCCCTTGACAAACCTCCTGTAATAACCCGTGAGTCCTAAGAAGGCCCTCACCTGGGTCTGGGTCCTTGGGGGCTCCCAAGCCAGGATGGTTTCAATCTTGGGCTGCCGGGGCGCCACCTGGCCGCTCCCCACCTGGTGTCCCAAGTACACCACAGAGCCCTGCCCAATCTGGCACTTACTGGCCTTGATTGTGAGGCCTGCTCTGCGCAGCGCCATCAACACTTCCCAGAGGTGGCGCAAGTGGTCCTCCCAGGAGGAACTAAACACTGCAATGTCATCCAGGTAGGCGGCACTGAAAGCCTCCAGCCCAACCAACACCTGGTTGACCAATCTCTGGAAGGTGGCAGGGGCATTCTTCATCCCAAAGGGCATCACACGGAACTGGTAGTGCCCATCTGGTGTGGAGAATGCTGACCTCTCCTTTGCCCCATCAGTTAAGGCGATCTGCCAGTACCCAGACGTCAGATCAAACGTGCTGAGGTACCGGGCAGCCCCTAACCGGTCTATGAGCTCATCAGCTCTGGGGATGGGGTGCGCGTCGGTCTTGGTGACCGGATTGAGACCTCGGTAGTCCACACAGAACCTCAGTTCAGGAGTGGCACCAGGCGTCGCAGCTTTTGGTACCAAGACCACGGGGCTGGACCAGGGGCTGCTAGAGGACTCAACCACCCCTAGGGCGAACATTTTGGAGACCTCCTCCTTAATGCAAGCCCTGACCCTGTCAGTTACCCTGTAAGCCTTGTGCTTGACAGGAGAACTGTCCCCGGTATCCACCTCATGGACGCACCAATCAGTGACACCAGGTACCAGGGAGAACAAATCAGAAAATTGCCCCAACAGGTGGTGACAATCTCTCTGCTGCTCAGGGGTCAGTGTGGTGGAGAGGATCACACCCTCCACTGACCCATCCTTCTCTTCTGCACACAGGAGGTCGGGGAGAGGCTCACTCTCCTCCTCAACCCCATCATCTGTGGCAAGAAGCATGCCCACTTCAGACCTCTCAAAGTGGGGCTTTAGGCGGTTCACATGCAGGACCCGCAAGGGGTTCCTGGGAGACTGAAAGTCCACCAAGTAGGTAACTGGACTTTTGCGCTCCACCACCTCAAATGGACCGGTCCACTTATCTTGGAGCGCACAAGGCTCCACTGGGGCCAGCACCCAAACCTCCTGAAGGCCAACATGTAGCTAAATACATCTTGGGGAGGTTTCCTGGGAGATTGCTCCCAGCCTTCCTTGACCAGACTCAGAGGTCCTCTAAACGGGTGGCCATAGAGGAGTTCAAAGGGACTGAACCCTAAGGACTTCTGTGGCACCTCACGGTAGGCAAACAACAGGCATGGCAAGAGGACGTCCCACTTACGCCTCAGGGGCTCTTCTAGGCCCATGATCATGCCCTTCAAGGTCCGGTTGAACCTTTCAACCAGACCATTACCCTGGGGGTGGTAAGGAGTGGTGAACTTATACGTTACCCCACACTCCTTCCACAGAGACTTCATGTACTGGGAGATGAAGTTGGTCCCCCTGTCAGACACCACCTCTCTGGGGAATCCCACACGGGAGAAAATCCCCATCAGTGCACGTCCCACCACGGGGGCCGTCACTGTCCTGAGCGGGATGGCTTCAGGGTACCGGGTGGCATGGTCCACCTAGACCAGGATGAACCTGTTGCCCATGGCTGTCTTGGGTCCAGAGGCCCCACAATGTCAATGCCCACTCGCTTGAATGGGGTACTCACAACTGGAAAGGGCTGGAGTGGGGCCTTGATCTTCCCCCCACTCTTCCCACTTGCCTGGCTCCTGCAATGAGTGTCTGAACTCTTGTGCATCTGGGGCCAATAAAAGTGGGCGGCCAGCCTCTCAAAGGTCTTGGTCTGCCCCAGATGTCCTGCCAATGGAATGTCATGAGCCAACCCCAGTAGGAAGGTTCTGAAGCACTCAGGTACCACCAGCACACACGGGCTGACCCTGGCTCAGCAACCTTAGGCTCACTATACAGGAGAATGTTCTCCCAATAAATCAGATGTGAACCAGACATGTGACCTTCTGCCTGGGCTGCAGCCTGTCGCCGCATACCCTCAAGAGAGGGGCAAACTCTGCTGCTCACAAAATTCCTCCCTGGTGGGTCCCCCTTCCTGCTGCCAATGGGTCAGCTCAGGCAGGTCCCCCAGTTCGGTGATCTGCTCCCCGGTAGGCTCCAGGGCATCCCCTCAGGGTCTGCGCCTTCCTGGGCCTTGGGAACCAAGGGGCCGGCTTCCCGCGCCCCCTGCCCCTTCTCTCTAAGGCAGGGATCTGGGCCCTACTCTCAGGCTCCAGATCCTTTTCAACACCCTCCTTGGCTGCCATGGACCGAGTGGTAGCACACGCCCACTCAGGCAGACCCAACATCTCTAAGTGAGCCTTCCTCTCCACCGTAGCCCACGGGGAGTCCTCTAAATCATTGCCCAGCAGACAGTCTACAGGCATGGCGGGCCTCACAGCTACCTGAAGAGTTCCTGAGACCCCCCACTCAAAGGGAACCTGAGCCACCTCACATTGGCTCTCTGAGTTGTCTGCGGACACTACTGGGTAGAATGCATGGGGGACAACCTGCTCTTTGGACACCAACCGGGAGCTGACAGCAGTTACACTGGCCCCTGTGTCTCTTAGAGCCTCCACCCTATGGCCATTGATGGTCACCCACTGCCTGTATTTTTTAGTGTTAGCAGGCAGTGCAGGCTTGGGGACCATCTCAAAGTCCCCTAATGAGACAAGGGTCAACTCTACGGGATCCCACCCCTCTTGGACACCCATCTCCTCCTCTCCCAGGGCTACACTAGCAATCTGGTGGGGTGGTGCACGGGGAGTGCACTGGCCCCCTTGGGGGCACTGGGGATCAAAATATCTGTGGCCCACTTGACCACAGTTGTAATACGTGGGGGGCCCCTGGGAACAGGCCTACCTGTTGGGGGCCCTGTCCTCCTTTCTTGGGGGGCTGGGACACCACGGCTTGGTTCCCTGGGGGATTACTTTGGGGCCCTCGGTGGAACTCCCTCTGTTGACCCTTGTCCCCCCACTCCTCTGCTGGGGACCCTGCCCACCTTTGGCGACGTCTCCCACTGGACCCTTGCGGACCCGGGTGCTCACCCAGCGGTCCGCCTCCTCAGCAAGCTTTCTAGGGTTAGTCAGCTTGCAATCAATTAGGTGCTGGCGTAGCTCAGGAAAACAATTACTAGATAAATGCTCCCATGCAATCAAATCATAAAACTGTGCAAAAGTTTCTACTTTGCTACCTTTTACCCAGCGTTCCATGGCTCTGCAAAAAAAAGACAAATATTCAACCCACGTGGTACCCTCTAGCTTCTTACAGACCCTAAACCTCTGCCTATACATCTCAGGGGTCAAACCATAGCGGGTCATCAACGCTTCCTTCATGTGGGCATAAACCATCCTACTTTCTGGGGGCAGGTCCAACAAGGTATCCCTCCCCTCACTCACAAAGCGTCCCCACAACCCCACTCCCCAATCCTTCTCAGGGACCCGGTGGGACACCATGGCTAATTCATAAGCGGCAAACCATTGCCCAATATCTTCACTTTTGTGGAAATCTTTAATAACCTCCTTGGGTATATACACCCTACTCTCAGGGTGCACTACAGGTACGCTGCCACCAGAGGGGAGATTTCCATGCTCTTAGCTTTAATCTCCAACTCCCTCAATACTCTCTCATGCTCAAGCTTCATCCTCATAATCTCAATTTCTAACTTCTTGTTCTCTAGGTCCCGGTGACGATCCATTTTAAGCTTAGCCATCTCCATATTATGCCGCCTATCTCTCTCCCTGTCTCCAGCTCTTCTGGGGACAGACCCTTAGCGGACACACTAGAGCCCGGGTTGGAAAGGGCTGGATCTCCTACTAAGTCTACTACATCGCCCTGCTGCTCTCCTCCCTCCACAAGCTCTCCTATATCCTTAGGGGCATCCCTGGCTTCTAGCCAGGCCTTCAGCGCCTTGTAATACTCCTCCCTTCTAGTGAGACCTGTGATAGGGACTGTGAATTGCTTGCAAAAATATTTGAGCTGCTTGGCATTGTAGGTTTCTATTTTCTCTTCTTCCCAGGAGAGATCCTCTGAGGCATTGGATCTGGGCTTGCCCATTGTAGAAATAACTGGCAATATCAATAAAGGACAGAAGAAAACTTCTCAAAAAAATGCAAGCGGGTGAAAAATCACCGGCAATATCAATCACAATATAGGATCCCAAAAACTCTCAGAAATGTGCGCGGGTGAAAAATCACCGGCAATATCAATTACAATAGGGGATCAAAAACTTTCAACAAATGGGCGCGGGTGAAGAATCACCGGCAATATCAATCACAATATAGGATCCCAAAAACTCTCAGAAAATGTGCGCGGGTGAAAAATCACCGGCAATATCAATTACAATATAGGATCCAAAAAAGCTCTCAAAAAATGTATGCGGTACGTTATGGTCTGCACTCACTAGTAGTGTACACTATAATTACTGTTTGTGATCATAAATGCAAGTCCAGATCCTCACCGCTGACCACCAATGTTAGAAATGGGGGTCTCTAGTTGGCAATGGCTGGCCACTGTCCAAGTAGGGACCCTTCTTCCTAAGTCAGAGTGAGAGGGCTACCCTCTTTAATACCCCTGCTCAACCCTGTGGTAACGTAGCACGAGCAGGTAGGCTTATCTCAGAGGCAGGGTGTGAAGCATTTATGATCATACACAGTAACACAGTGAGGAACACTACAAAGGGACACCACACAAGTAGTTATTATAAAAAATAAGTATCTTTATATAAAGGCAGATTTATCACAAGACCAATAACTGTAAAAGCCTCAATACTGTCAAAAATAGGATAGCTGTTGAAGGGCTGTCAAAAATAGTTCAAAGGTTGCAAAAATAAGGTTCAAGTTCAAAGCAGTGGTCTCTGCGACCCTTTCTTTCACAAAGTACCTGGGTTTAGTAGCAAAACCAACAAAGTGTCGCAAATAAGCTGTAGCGATGATTCTCGGCACGCGAGGCCGGCGATGCGTTGAAATCCTTGCCGCAAGGGAGGATGATGCGCCGATCTGCGGGATGCGTGCGGAGACGATGCGACAAACTTCTGCACGCTGGACCGCCGATGCGATGACTTTCTTGCCGCGTGGGAGAAGTCGATGCGGTGATCCTGTTGCGCTGTGCGATCGTGTTGCGATGCGAAGACAACGGGAGCGACAAAATTCGGTGCGATGCGATCTAAGTGGCGGACGCACGGCGTCCGCACTGCGATGTCTCGAAGCGATGATTTCTTTAAGGGTTGCGAGTGCGCGGCGACAGCAGCGCGATGATCTTTCCAGCGCGTCTCGGCTGCAGCGGCTCGCAAAGGGCGTCAGCGATGGTTTCGTGTTGCGGGCCCTCGGCGGCAGTAGCGCGATGATTTTCCCAGCGCTCTCGACTGCAGCGGCCCGCAAAGATGCATTAGCGTCAATTTCTCACCCTCTTTTCTCTGATGCAAACTAGAGGCCCTGGAACTCACAGGAGCCTCCTCAGCAGATAGCAGTCCTCGCAGGGAGGAAGCAGGAGATTGGTGGTGGAGTCTGATGTGCCTGAGACTCCAGCAGGAGGCTAGCTCTTTTCCTAGCCCTTGGGTAATTGCTGCAACAGAAATAAAAGTTCTCTCAAGAGTTCCTTTTCCTCTTCTTCAAGGTCCAGTGGTCACTGCTGCAGGCCAGTGCAAGAAACAACACACAAGCACAAGGACAGTCACTTCCTGCAGATTCCTCCAGTGGCACGGACAGAGTTTCCTCTCCAGATCCAAAAGCAATACAAAAAGGTAGGGGCTTGGGCACAGATATTTATACCCCAAAAGCCTTTGATCCTTGAAGCTACCAGTCACTGAACCTAGCCAGAACCAGTTCCGCTCAGGCCTGGAGCACTTTGTTTACCAGGCTGCATCCTTCCTTTCAGAAAGAGGGGTCTGCTAGCAGACACACAGTGGGAGGTGGAGCCAGCATTCACCTTGCCAGGCACAGCCCTATTCAGGTCAAGGAGCCACCCCTCCCCACACTCTAAATGCAGATCTCTCTATTCAACCCAGGTCTGACTCAGCCTGTCCTGCCCCTCTAAAACCAGACAGCCAATACACATAACGGCAGAGCACACTGGAAGGCTTAGGCAAGAAAATACCTACTTTCTAAAAGTGGTATTTTCAAACACAGAACATAAAAATAAACTTCACTAAAAGATGTATTTTAATATTCTGAGCTCAGGCATACTAAATTCGTTTTTCTACCATGTTCCTGGGGTCAGTTAGGACTATAGAATGTAATAGTCAAACTGCCCATTCTAGCCTATGAGGAACAGGTAGCCTTACAGTAGTGAAAAACGAAATGGGGCATAATTCACTACCAGGACATGCTACACACACCAAGGCATGTCCTGCCTTACACATACAAGGCACCCTACCATAGGGGTGACTTACAGGATGCCAAGGGAAGGTTCAGGGGCTGGGAAGTGAGTGCACTTCACAGCCAAGATGGCAGTTCTGGACTGCACACAGACACTGCAGTGGCAGGTCTGAGACACACTTTACAAGCTGCTTCTGTGGGTGGCACACATCAGTGCTGCAGGCCCACCAGCAGCATTTGGTTTACCAGCCCTGGGCACACATAGGCCACACTACTAGGGACTAACAGGTAAACCAAATAAGCCAATCAGGGATATACCAATTCACATAGACATATTTATACAGGGAGCATTCGCGCTGTGACACTGAATGGCAGTGGCACAGCGCCCAGAGCATCTAACACCAGTAAAACAGAGGAGACAACAGCGAAAAATGGAAGGGAGACCCACGCCAATGGTGCCAGGTCTAACAGCCTTACCTTTATTTTTTCTTTGTTTCAGTCACGTTTTTCTTCTTGAGTGACTGTTCATGCATTAATTGGTCTCTGTGAAAGCGATTGCATTCCTCTCTAATATCTGTTTCGAGTGATAATTGATATACACTATTTGTGAGTATACACCCACTTTATTTGTTTTTTCTTTTTGATATATATATATATATTTTTTTTTTTTGCTTTAATAGATTGGGTGTGTCATTGACCTCCTTTTTGTATTTTCTGTAGTCACTCGCCTTGATCCCTTGTGTGTGGATTATATGCCACTGGAGTTAATTATATTTCTAATCTTGGACTCCTCGTGATAAAGAGAAAGAACAAGTAGGTCGTCCCTTGACTGTTAGGATGCATGGTCCTTTTTGTCACAATTGATGATTACACCCACCGTGGGTTTTCTTAATACTTTGGTAGTATTTGTCTTGGGCTTATATTTCCTAACGAGCACTTGGTTTGGTTCAACAGGCTCTTGATCTAGTTTATGCTCATTTTCGACTTTCTTTCTGGCATTTTTGCACCGTTTTTAGGTCGAGCATCAGCGCGCATGCACTGTCTGCAAGACCTCCTGTAAACACTCTACAGAGTGTAATTTCAGCTGCTGCCTCCTATTGGTTCATAGCTCCATCGCTTTTGTTTACTGGCTCCTTGTTGGCCGGTGCTCCAGATACATCACTTCCGTTTGGAAGCAAGGAGCACAAGCCAACTACAGTTTCATTACACTGTAGGCCTTTATGTCGTTATTCATGGACTACTTTTTTTTTTTTTTTAAACAAGCGCCCCATGCCGCGCTTTATCTTTAATGGTGGCATGCTACTTTCTTTAGACTGGGCTCGTCTAAACAAAGGTGGCCGCTATTAAAGTGAAAGCGCGGAATGGGGCGCTTTTATTAAAAAAAAAGCATTTGTTTGTCGACTTGAGAAACAAATGCTTTTATTTGTAAAATCGCCCCATTCTGCTCTTTCACTTTAGTAGCGGCCGTGCACCTTTCTTCAGACGAGACCACCACCAGTACCACCACCAATACCACCAGTACCAGTACCACCACCAATACCACCAGTACCACCACCAATACCACCGGTAACACCACCAATACCACCACCACCACCATCAGTACCACCACCACCAGTACTACCACCAGTACCACCACCACCAGTACCACCACCACCAGTACCACCACCATCAGTACTACCACCAGTACCACCACCAGTCCCACCATCACCAGTACCACCACCAGTACCACCACCAGTACCAGTACCAGTACCACCACCACCAGAACCACCACCACCACCAGTACCACCACCACCGGTACTACCACCACCACCAGTACCACCACCTGTACCACCACCACCTGTACTACCACCAGTACTACCACCAGTACCACCACCACCAGTACAACCAATACCACCACCACAACCACTACCACCACCAGTACTACCACCACCACCACCAGTACCAGTACCACCACCACTACCAGTACCACCACCAGTACCTCCACCACCAGTACCACCACCACCAGTACTACCACCACCAGTACTACCACCACCAGTACCACCACCAGTACCACCACCACCAGTACCACCACCACCAGTACCACCACCACCACCAGTATCACCACCAGTACCACCACCACCAGTGCCACCAGTACCACCACCACCACCAGTACCACCACCACAAACCAGTACCACCAGTACCACCACCACCAGTACCACCACCACCACCAGTACCACCACCACCAGTACCACCAGTACCACCACCACCAGTACCACCACCACCACCAGTACCACCATCACCAGTACCACCACCAGTACCACCACCACCAGTACCACCACCTGTACCACCACCACCAGTACCACCAGTACCACCACCAGTACCACCAATACCACCACCAGTACCACCACCACCACCAGTACCACCAGTGCCACCACCACCAGTACCACCACCACCACCACCAGTACCACCACCACCACCACCAGTACCACCACCACCAGTACCACCACCACCAGTACCACCACCAGTACCACCAATACCACCACCAGTACCACCACCACCACCAGTACCACCAGTGCCACCACCACCAGTACCACCACCACCACCACCAGTACCACCACCACCACCAGTACCACCACCACCAGTACCACCACCACCAGTACCACCACCAGTACCAGTACCACCACCACCAACATTATCACCACCACCAGTACCACCACAACCACCAGTACCACCACCACCAGTACCACCACCACTAGTACCACCACCACCACCAGTACCACCACCACAACCAGTACCACCACCACCAGTACCACCACCACCAGTACCGCCTCCAGTACCACCACCATCAGTACCACCACCACCAGTACCACCACCACCAGTACCAGTACCACCACCACCAGTACCACCACCACCAGTACCACCACCACCAGTAGCACCACCACCACCAGTACCCCCACCACCAGTACTACCATCAGTACCAGTACCACCACCACCACCAGTACCACCGCCACCAGTACTACCAGTACCAGTACCACCAGTACCAGTACCACCACCAGTACCACCGGTACCAGTTCCACCAGTACCACCACCACCAATACCACCAGTACCACCACCACCACCAGTACCACCACCAATACCACCAGTACCAACACCAATACCACCAGTACCACCACCAATACCACCACTACCATCACCAATACAACCACCACCAATACCACCACCACCAGTACCACTACCACCAGTACCACTACCACCAGTACCAGTACCACCAGTACCAGTACCACCACCACCAGTACCACCACCACCAGTACCACCAATACCACCACCAGTACCACCACCACCACCAGTACCACCAGTGCCACCACCACCAGTACCACCACCACCACCACCAGTACCACCACCACCACCAGTACCACCACCACCAGTACCACCACCACCAGTACCACCACCAGTACCAGTACCACCACCACCAACATTATCACCACCACCAGTACCACCACAACCACCAGTACCACCACCACCAGTACCACCACCACTAGTACCACCACCACCACCAGTACCACCACCACCACCACAACCAGTACCACCACCACCAGTACCACCACCACCAGTACCGCCTCCAGTACCACCACCATCAGTACCACCACCACCAGTACCACCACCACCAGTACCAGTACCACCACCACCAGTACCACCACCACCAGTACCACCACCACCAGTAGCACCACCACCACCAGTACCCCCACCACCAGTACTACCATCAGTACCAGTACCACCACCACCACCAGTACCACCGCCACCAGTACTACCAGTACCAGTACCACCAGTACCAGTACCACCACCAGTACCACCGGTACCAGTTCCACCAGTACCACCACCACCAATACCACCAGTACCACCACCACCACCAGTACCACCACCAATACCACCAGTACCAACACCAATACCACCAGTACCACCACCAATACCACCACTACCATCACCAATACAACCACCACCAATACCACCACCACCAGTACCAGTACCACCAGTACCACTACCACCAGTACCAGTACCACCAGTACCAGTACCACCACCACCAGTACCACCAGTACCACCACCACCACTACCAGTACCATTACCACTAGCAGTACCACCACCAACAATACCACCACCACCAACACCAATACCATCACCACCACCAATACCACCACCAATACCACCAATACCAACACCACCACCTCAGCGCCTCTCGCTCACTAGTAATAGCTGGGGCACTGTACGAGGCTAGAGCTGCAGCCGAGACCATCCCTCCCTCCCTCCATGCGTGCCATAAAGCACAGCCCGCCCTGCACCAGGCGGTGAAGCCAGGGCCCTACTACAGCTGGAGTGTTTATTAGGCCAAAGATAGCAATGACATTATGCAATGCCACACTGCACACTCAAATCACGGAGAGGGCAGGAAATAGCCCCCCCCTCTTCCGCTCTTCCTCCTGAGCTGCGACAGTGTATACACACAGTGCAAAAGGTGTTGGAGCGCTGTGTTAGTGTTTATAGCTCAGATCATATGTAACTCTCACTTCACACTTTGTGTCTGTGTAATTTACAACACTTACACATCTTCTTCACTGCACTATTTATCACTACTTTGAAGACGTCGCAGGCCGGTCTCTTCCTCTGATATTTACAATCTAACAAGCGGTCGAGAAGGCCCTTTATTGCAATGCAATAGGTCTCGCATTTGCGAGAGTTTAAGCTATTAGTATTGTAAATGACAATGCCTTTTATTTATGTTTTAAAACCCAAAACATAAATAAAAGGCATTGTCATTTACAATGGCAATAGCTCAAACTCGCGTGAATGCGAGACCTATTGCATTGCAAATGCTTGTTATATTTTTGTATCAGTGGTCTATTACTACGATTTAGATGCACTGGTGTCTTTGTTTTTTGATTCTTTTGATCTTTTTGACCTTTGATCTTGTGCTGTGCATTTTATGACCCCTGGATATTCATTGTGATACCCCCTTTTTGCACATATTTATTCTAGATGTAATTATTGGATGCTCTACCATTGAATATTGTTTGTCCTGGTGATGACCACCCTAGTTTAGTGTGGTCGAAACGCCGTTGACGCTTATATGTGGCCTTGATTGAAGAGGACACAATCTCTGCTATTTCTATTTTTGTTTTGTCTGAATAGTTTATGTGTAATAATTTTTCCTCAGCCACTGTCTATGTTTACACTGTTAATTGTCTTTATGGTTTGTTGTGTAACTAAGAGAGGGCCATATTCTTCTGATTTTACACTATTGCCTTCTTAAATTTTGTATATTTTTGAATTTGTGTAGGGGTATCACTTGGCACTATTGTTTTGTCTTATATAGTTTGACTTGTTTTATGTGATGTATATTCTATATTATTTTAGTTTATGTTGTATGTAATATATTACTTGAACCCTTGTTAGGATTCCAACATTTTAGAGGTCAAGCATGGTGGTGACGATGACGTGGTGTATGCCCCATCCTGGCTCTGTACCACTTGTGGGGTCCTGTGACGGAGGGTACGAGGGTACAGGCTGCGACAATTATGGTGCACACAGCATACAAAGAACAGAGACACAGACTGTTTTACTGGGGATCACTGAGTGAACCACAAGTGATTACTCAGCATTTATTTATACCTGTGTGCCGCGCTCGGCCCTCTGGTTGAGCACATGAAACAATGTATAGTAGAGGCCGGGTGGCACTCTACACTAGTGTCCCAACACCTGGCTGCGGATGTCCGCACTGCGCTGCACACAGGTAGGCTGCGGGGCAGGAACAATAACATATAACATTGATGTGTCACACATGCCCTTAAAATGAAGTCCCAGTCAATAAGCAGAGTTGTATCATACATCACGGGTTTAATGTTTACAAGTCTGAACACATAAATAGCATTATATTGAAGGATCGGACCTAGATTTATTTTTCTTCTTTAACTAAACAAAATATAAGTGTCCTTTTTGTCACATTAACAAATTTATGATATTTTTTTTAATGGGTGTTTGGGTTACACCATCATTCACAAAGGGGATGAGGGCACTCCCTGCTGGTTTCAGCTTGAGGAGTTATGTCCTTTTCAGAAGTTTGCAGGAGAAATGTGTCCCTGATGGGGAGCAGCTCACAGTGGGGGGCTGGGCAGTGCAGGTCACTGATCCCCAGGACAGCTCCACAGTCCGAAAGTAAGGCCTGAGTGTCAAGAAGGAAAATATAAAAAGATTTAATTAGGGTTGAAATGCGCAATTGCTTCTTTTTTAGCACGCGTTAGCATGCTACTTTTAAAAGGAATGTTTAAGCATGTACACAAGAAGCTGCCCCTTATGCCTAAATGCGTGCCTACCTCTGTTCAGAAGTGTGGGAGGCCTCAGTGGCGTAGCTAGCCCTTTGGGCGCCCGTGGCAGTCCCTGTGTTTTTGCCGCCCCACGGCAGCATTGAAGAGGGGGGGTGGTGTTGGGGGGTGGGGGTTGGTTGGATGCGAGCTTCGGCCCAGATTGACACCCCGCGACGGCCACTTTGTGGAGAGGGGGGGTTGATTGGCGCCCCGAGACGGCAGGTAAGAGGCCCCCCCCCCCTCCCATCAATGCTACGCCACTGGGAGGCCTAGGTGTGAATGTAAGGACCTGGCTGCATGACATCACTTTATACAATCTATGGTTCCTGCAAGCAGGGCTTAAGTGGGGCAACTTTGAAATGGGTCCCAATGTCCCTGTCAGGCCCTATTAATATATCCTTTTCGTTATAGGCAAAAGCGTTGATCGATTTCCCAACACAGACTTTTACAACTTTTAAGGTAATTAATGTCAGCGACACAGTCCCTGTTTACGTTTTATTTCACCCTCCATTCCCGCTAAATATTTGCTTTTTCCAGCTGCTATATTTCTGTAGTTTTTTTGTATAGTGCATGTTTTCAACCGAGTCATCTCCAGGTGTCTGGGTGAAAGTTAGGGTGCGGGATAAGTGCAGATTGAGTTTGTGGCAGTGCCTGTAAGTGGAGCATAAAGGTGTTCAGACTACATGCACATCCAATCTTTGGCCTCTCTGCAGAGCACACAGAGCACTGGTCACACATGTCTCAATTGTAAATGTGGGAAAGTGTATGAAGGAGATACACAACCAAAAGATAAGAAAATGAAGTAGCAAACGGTGAGTGGGTGCGTTGTCTGCATGGGGGATGGTGAAGGTGGAGAGATGAAAGTAAGTACCTACAGATGGAGAGAGGGAGATTATGTGTGAAATATGCAGATAGAGGATTTCAAAAAGATATGGAGAGAAAATGGTTACAAGTGTCTAACAGAGAGACTGCAGATGAGCAGGGTGTTCCAAGGAGAAGGGAAATGACTCAGACACTCCGAAGACCGCTGCTTCCAACACAGACCTTAATAATGCTTAATACACAGTTTATATTTTCAGAATTGAAACATTTTCACAATAAAATCATCGTTGTTACTCATTATTTTGATACTGCTAACAACCAAAGCAAATAGGTTTGGCTTGTTTTAGAACAGAAAGCCTCCCCCCCCCCCCAAATACTGGCCAGCTCACCAACTGCAAGGCGTGCAGTATTTTCGTTCACATATTTTAAGCAATACCGGGTCATACCCGCTTGAAAAGGATCCCTGGCCACATTTCTTTGGTCATGCTCCTTTGGGAGACCTCCCTCACTCTTATAATCCCATTGTCTCCTTGGCTGTTCATTGCACGGTGCGGGTGCACCGAAGTGCTTTCTGTAGGAGAACTGTAAGGTATGTATAAATGGTGGTACAAAATCACAAGGTAAATAGAACGGATGTTGTCTCTTGGTCACTAATAAGGGAGTGGGGCCGTGGGTCACAAGCACATCCATGGTAGTCCAGCCCAGCTCAAGCGAGTTGATCTGAAAGGCCACCTCAAGTCCATCTGGCTGCGGGGTCAGGCTGGGTTGGACCCCTATTATAGACCGCCACGTGCCAAAGCAAGGCCATCCCGTGCACACATCGATTCCTTCAGTCTCCTCTCCAGAGGCTTTGTGCAGACACACAGCAGGGAACACTGGATCCGCAACTACACTTTAAAACTACATGTTTGACCAAAGGAGTCACTTGGGAATGCAGCGTTTTATTTTAAAAAGAGGTTGCAGCGTTCAGGCTTAACAACCTTCCAGTGGCATGTACTGCCCCTCTCTCTTTCCACTCACCCCCTGACAGCCCTAAGAGCCTGCTGGAGAGCAAAATACCTGTCCTGCTCGACTAAAGTTGACTTGTGCAGGGCAAGGTTTTTGCATCGAAATGCCGTTATTTCTTAGCTACCCAGACCACCAGTGAGTGCTTAAAGAAATTCATAACCATATATTGAATTGAACTGGGAAAGACTTTTGGGCACATTCACTATAAGGCATTTGTTTTGCTGGTAAGTCTGAAAAGGTATTTAAAGCATTGTCTCCATGGAAGTACCGCACTCTAGCTAAATAATTGAACACTCCATCCTGGCCTTTCCAGAGTTATTGCTTGAAAGGGAGAATTCTCATCTCCATATTGAACTTCTTCATCATCCCAGAATGTGGCAGTGATGCTCCTGCCCTCCTTTTGTAATGCAGGTCTTACAAATGAGTGCGCTGATACAGTGGAAGATGGCTGAGAAAACAGGTGCGTCTGCCTCAGATAAAAAAGGAATGTCCCTGCACCTTCTTTCCAGACACATCTCTGACCATCTCCAGCAACACAATTAATGTCTAGGGGAAATTACCAGTTGCATGCTCACAATAAAGTACACCTATCCTTTTGTTTCATTTTACAACATGGGCCCAGAAATGCAATAACTTAAAATGCGTAGGTCCTGGGGTGTGTTTTTATAGTACTCTGTCTGATCCTCTCTTTCCATCTCCCCTTTCACTTCCAGCTTCTCTGTCCAACGTTTTCAGCCTCTCCCACCGTTCACACCAACTTTTATTTCTCCTTCTCTGTTTACTTCTGTCGCTTGTGTCTCTCTCATCTTCTCTCTCGCTCACTTCCTCACAGCTTTGACCTCCTTTCTGTTTTTCGTCTCTTCCTGTTTCCTCTTTTCTCCATGATTTTCCATGCCTTCGATTTCTGTCCCTCTACGCTTCCTTTCTACTAATTCATCTCCTTTTTCACTTCTCTCTCCAAAACTCTTTCTTTCACCATTCCCTTCTATGTTGCGCTACACCTTCCCTTTGTCCATCTGTTCTACTTTCCAAAACTACTCTCTCTCACAGTTTTTTCTCTCCATTGTATTTTTCCTTCTTACTCATTACTTTTCTTTTCCTTAGCCTCATTGTGCCCATTTACTCTACATTTCATCTATTCTCAGCATCTTTATCTAAGCCTCTGTTTTTTTCTATCATTCTATTTTTTCTTCCTTGTTCATACCTACTTTCTGGATTCTTCCTTCTTCCTTTTCTTTCCCTTCATTTATCTTCCTTCTACAGCTTCCTTATTTAGCTTCCTTACCTTGATATCTTTCACTTTCTCCCACTTGTGAACCTCTCATTTCTTTTCTAGATTTTCTTGTTTTCCTCCTTTTCTTTCTCCATGATCTGTTCCCAGATGTGGCACTCATATTACAAACTATTTTTGGAGTTGTGGAGTTAAATCATGATTTTAATATACTAACTGTAAAGAAGGAATCTTAACCCTTAAGCCAAGCAAAACGTGCTGTCCACGAAGGGGCCGAATTCCCAAAGGTGTAGTCTCTGCCCCCATAAAGTTACTACACGTAACTTTATCTTTGTGAATACCCAATAGTAGTAACCTCTGTTAATTGGGCCTGCAGTCTTTTTTTTCTTTACAAGACTACCAAGCTTAAGGACAGCCAGCTATTCTTTGTAGCCGACAGTATCTTATTGGGAGCTATGTAAATCATGTATGCTGCGCTGTCAGCCACCATCTTGATTTCATCCTAGTGGAGCAGCAACTTACCCTTGGGTCACTCTGTTCACAGTAAGATGCTGAAACATCATCAGAACCTCAGCTACTCATGGCAGCAGACAATATTCTATCTTGGGACACATGAGCACTAGCCCTCTTTGTTACCTGTCACCCAAGCATCAATCTTCCACTCATTCAGACCTTCTTCTTATGAATGAAATCGAGCAGCAGCATCATAATAGCTATGTCTATCAGCATCTTGATTTCCAGTCATTAAGGTACTACTTGACACCCAATAGTCTCTCCTCATTAGTCATGCAGCATCAGCTTGGCAGCCAGTATCTCTTTCCAGGTGACATCTTCCTTTTTAGGTCGAGCCTAGCGTTGCAGCGCATGCGCTGCTCGCTTTGCAAGGCATGCAGTATTCAGTATAGCGTGGAAGCTTCGTGGAAGCTCCGCCCACTCTCTGCCCATCTTTTTCATTGGCTTAGGTCCTAAATGCTGCCTTCCGATTGGTTTTAGGCTTGTTAGTCCCTCCTCATAATGGCCATGTCCTCATTTATATCCTTCCATGGTTACTGGCCCCTTTACTTCGAACACTATTTTCTTCCCTGTCTCCCCCCGCCCCCTCCCGCAGTCCGTGACTTCTCGCCCCCCCACTCCCGTTCGTGCCTTCTTGCCCGCCAGCACTCCCGTTTCCGATGTAATAGGTCTCGCGTAAATGCGAGTCCTATTGCATTGCAAATGCTTGTTTATCTCTATCCTTTCTTATTCTCAGCAGGAGTTGGGGAGGGGCTGCTTCAATGAATGTCATGCTCTGGTATTCACCTGTTGTTTCTAAGGCGCATCTGCATTGCCATGCTGAGGTATGCCACCTGTTGTTGTAAAGCGCATCATTGTCATTGTGTTAAACCGCGCAAAGTTTGAAATTCATTCCGCGCCTCTCATTGTTATCCAAGGCACATTGTTTCATCCCTCTGTTCCTCACTTTAAAATGGAAGCTCTGAAAATCGGCTAATTCAAGTTAAAAGGAAAAACATAAAAAATCGTATATTTAAATGTACAATTCGCCTGAGCATTCCAAGCGCACTGGTGGATAGTCTGGGAATAGGTCACTGCCACGGATGGTGTTTGGCCGCCCTACACTCATCCCACACCTTGCAGACCCTGAGCCGACCCGCTAAACCCACCCAAGCCCCCAGAGGCGATTAGCTCATAGTGTGCATTACTCAAAACTCGCCCCATTCCCCATCGCAGCAGTGTTTCTCTGGCCAGAAGTACCTAAAATTCGACATGTAGAGAGCCTAGAAGGAACATTTTGTGCGCATCGCGCTATAACAACTTAGTTTACTTCTACAGAGCACTGACGAGCGCTGTCAAATTTAGCAACGTTTTTACGCATTTTTAATGCTCGTGGACATTTACAAAGGATTGTATGCAGTATTAAAGGACCCCGAACACGTGAAAAAGGTTTGTGTACTACTTTTAAACGCTTAAAGTGTAAAAATACTCAAACACTTTTCTTCCACTTTTAAAGAACGAGATGCAGCTTTTCACGATTTCTTTGCAATATTACAAAATGAGGCACACTATTAAATTAATTCCCAACACCATTGAAGGATGCCATGCGCATTTAAATGATGTCTGTGCCCCACTTAAATAACGAAATGCACTTTGAAAGGCTTCCTGAACACTATTAAATAATAATTAAGATTTTCAAATAACTTTTTTTCAGAATTCTATAATGAGGTGCATTTTTAAATAATTTATCTGACCTATTACAAATGATGAATACTTTCAAGTTATTTCTGTGCACTACTGAAGAATTCCACCCGACTTTAGAATTATTTCTTTGTACTGTTAGGGAATCTTGAAGATTGTGGTGCACTGTTGAAGAATGAGATGCACGTTTTTAGTAATTTCTGTCCTATGTTAGGGAATGTTGAGGATTGTGGTGCACTGTCAAACAATGGGATGCACGTTTTATTAATTTATGTCCTATGTTAGGGAATGTTGAGGATTGTGGTGCACTGTTAAACAATGGGATGCACGTTTTATTAATTTCTGTCCTATGTTAGGGAATGTTGAGGATTGTGGTGCACTGTCAAACAATGGGATGTACGTTTTATTAATTTCTGTCCTATGTTAGGGAATGTTGAGGATTGTGGTGCACTGTCAAACAATGGGATGCACGTTTTATTAATTTCTGTCCTATGTTAGGGAATGTTGAGGATTGTGGTGCACTGTTAAACAATGGGATGCACGTTTTATTAATTTCTGTCCTATGTTAGGGAATGTTGAGGATTGTGGTGCACTGTCAAACAATGAGATGCACGTTTTATTAATTTCTGTCCTATGTTAGGGAATGTTGAGGATTGTGGTGCACTGTTAAACAATGGGATGCACGTTTTATTAATTTCTGTCCTATGTTAGGGAATGTTGAGGATTGTGGTGCCTTGTCAAACAATGGGATGCACGTTTTATTAATTTCTGTCTATGTTAGGGAATGTTGAGGATTGTGGTGCACTTTTAAACAATGGGATGCACTTTTTATTTATTTCTGTGCACTGTTAAGGAATATTGAGCACTTAAGAATATACGTGCCCCCCTAAATAACGCAGCGATTTGAAATAAATTCAATGCACTATTAAAGAACCGCGTCTACTTTAAAGTGACTTATGTTCAATATTAAATAACTTTGAGCACCTTAAAATGGTGTATCTGCTCTTTCATGCAATAAGATGCACTTCAATGATTTGTCTGCAGTACTATATCCTTAGAGTCTGCTCTACCCGCCATTAAAGGCCCGTTCCAGAGTTCGGTGAGGGCCTTTAACAAGGCAGTAGGCCGTTAATGACCATTAGAGCCTGCTATGGAGGGCTCTAAGGCTATATTAGAACATTCTGCCCTCTAGGGGCGTAATGTTCTAATACAGGATGAAATGCTCTCTTAAATGATTTCTTTGCGGTATCCAAGAATGCAGCACACTATTAAATGATTTCTACATGAACGTTATGTACTTTAAAATAATCGCTGTGCTCAGATTAAATATGTCTGCAATATTAAAGAAAATTGGACATTTTGGAATGTTCAGCACGTTATAATATTTTCTGTACAGGATACTGATCGCTTTAAAATATTGCTGGGGACTTATAAAGATTTCTGCACATTGTTAAAGAAAGCTGAGCACTTTAACTTGGCTTCTGTACTTTCTTTAACAAGCATTTGCAATGCAATAGGTCTCGCATTTACGTGAGTTTCAGCTATTGACATTGCAAATAACAATGCCTTTTGTTTTTGTTTTTGTTTTTAAAACATAAATAAAAGGCATTGTCATTTACAATGCAATAGCTTAACCCTCTCCATGCTCATGACGGCCTGGAGCCGTCATGATACACGGTGGGCGTGTGCTCATGACGGCCTGGACTGCCACATCGCCCCGGAAATCCCTCTGGTGCGGGCACCAGAGGGATTCCCTTTACACTAAAAGAGCCTCGGGAGCTGGGGAAGAGCTTCCCCAGCTCCCGAGGCCCCCCCCCTGGTTTCCCTGAAATGACGATCGGCGCGCACGTCGCGCTGACGTCATTTCAGTGAAACCGAAACTGAAATGAGCCTTTAGGCTCATTTCAGTTTCAGTTTCTACGTGCTCAGGAGGCTATCTCAGCCCCCTGAGCACGTAGAAAGACGGGAGAGGTATCGTTGGAAAGGGGATAATCTCCCCTTTCCAATGGTACCCCTCCCTAGTGGATCCCTGCTTGGGGATCCCACAGGAGGGCGATCCCCAAGCAGGGATCCACCCACTAGACACCAGGGAGGGGGGAGCGGCCCCTTGGGCAAGGGCCTTTGCTCCCCCCAATTCAATTTGGCGAAATGTAGTCTTTTTGCCCCCTCTGGGGAGCAGATGGGGGCAGTAGCCCCGAATCTACCACCCCGGGGGGGCAAAAAGCCCACTAGACACCAGGGAATTGTTTTGCATAGAAAAATAAGGGTGGGGGCTGCCCAAAACGGGCATGCCCTTGCCCCCCCCGCAATCATTACAGTCTTTCTGCCCCCCCGGGGGGGGCAGAAAGCCCACTAAACACCAGGGATTCGTTTTTTGAACATTTTTTTTAGGGTGGGGGCTGCCCGAAATGGGCACGCCAATGCCCCCACCCACCCGCCACCATTACAGCCTTTCTGCCCCCCCTGGGGGGCAGATGAGGCATTGGCCCCTAATCTGCCCCTACGGGGGGGCGGAAAGCCCACTTGACGCCAGGGATTTTTTTTTGCGCAATTTTATTTAGGGTGGGAGCTGCCCGAAACGGGCACACCAATGCCCACACCCCCCCACCACCATTACAGCCTTTCTGCCCCCCCTGGGGGGCAGATGGGGCATTGGCCCCTAATCTGCCCCTTCGGGGGGGCGGAAAGCCCACTTGACGCCAGGGATTTTTTTGCGCAATTTTATTTAGGGTGGGAGCTGCCCGAAACGGGCACACTAATGCCACACCCCCGCCACCATTACAGCCTTTCTGCCCCCTGGGGGCAGATGGGGCATTGGCCCCTAATCTGCCCCTTCGGGGCGGAAAGCCCACTTGACGCCAGGGATTTTTTTGCGCAATTTTATTTAGGGTGGGGGCTGCCCGAAATGGGCACGCCAATGCCCCCGCCCCCCCACCACCATTACAGCCTTTCTGCCCCCCCGGGGGGGCAGAAAACCCACTAAATGCCAGGGATTTTATTTTGCACAATTTGTTTTAGGGTGGGGGCTGCCCAAAACGGGCATGCCAATGCCCCCACCCCCACCACCATTACAGCCTTTCTGCCCTCCCTGAGGGGCAGATGGGGCGGCAGCCCCCAATCTGCCCCCCGGGGGGGAGGCAGAAAGCCCACATGACGCCAGGGATTTTTTTTGCGCATTTGTTTTTAGGGTGGGGGCTGCCCGAAATGGGCAAGCCAATGCCCCCACCCCCTGCCACCATTACAGCCTTTCTGCCCCCCCGGAGGGGCAGAAAGGCCACAAAACACCAGGGATTTTTTTGGGCGCAATTTTTTTCAGGGTGCGGGCTGCCCGAAATGGGCACGCCAATGCCCCCATCCCCACCCCACAAAAATGACAGTCTTTCTGCCCCCCCGGGAGGCAGATGGGAGCTGTAGCCCCCAATCTGGCCCCCCCGGGGGGCGCAGAAAGCCCACTAGAAACCACAGATTTTTTTGTTTTATTCGTACAGGGTTAGGGGCTGCCCAAAATGGGCATGACAATACCCCCACCCCACCCCCAGAGAAATTCGTCTTTCTGCCCCCCAGGAGGGCAGATGGGGGCAGTGGCCCCTGATCTGCCCCCTGGGGGGGCAGAAAGCCCACTAGGCGCCAGCGATTATGCAGGCTTTTTTTATGCGTGGGGGTGGGGGCTGCCCAAAATGGTCATACCAATGCCCCCACCCCCACAAAAAATAGCCACAGTCTTTCCGCCCCCCTTGGGGGCATATCGGGACGAACCCCCCTCCCCCGATTCCCCCCCAGGGCGGCAGAAAGCCCACTAGGCTCCGACTTTTTTTTAGCAATGTGCCTACCTGTGGATTTTGGGCCCTAGCGCAGCTGGCACGTAGGGAAACCTAGCAAACCTGTACATTTGTTTAAAAAAACCACATTTTCCTTACATTTCTGTGGTGGAAATTCAGGAATCTGCGTGGATCCACAAAATTCCACAAACCCAGCGTTCTCCAAAGTCTTCAGAGAAAAATGGTACCTCACTTGCGTGGGTAGGCCGTGACAGGAAACGGCCCAAAACGCAACGTGGACACACCACATTTTCACAGTGAAAACTGATCCTTTTTTTGCAAAGTGCCTAGCTGTAGATTTTGAACCCTAGCTCTGCCGGCACCTAAGGAAACCTAGCAAACCTATACATTTTTGAAAACTAGACACCCAGGGGAATCCAGGATGGGGTGACTTGACTGGCTCTCACCAGGTTCTGTTACCCAGAATCCCTTGCAAACCTAAAAATTTGTCCCAAAAAACAAATTTTCCTCACATTTCTGTGGTGGAAAGTTCTGGAATCTGCGTGGATCCACAAAATTCCACAAACCCTGCGTTCTCCAAAGTCTTCAGAGAAAAATGGTACCTCACTTGCGTGGGTAGGCCTAGTGCCCGTGACAGGAAACGGCCCAAAACGCAACGTGGACACACCACATTTTCACAGTGAAAACTGACCCTTTTTTTGCAAAGTGCCTAGCTGTAGATTTTGAACCCTAGCTCTGCCGGCACCTAGGGAAACCTAGCAAACCTATACATTTTTGAAAACTAGACACCCAGGGGAATCCAGGATGGGGTGACTTGACTGGCTCTCACCAGGTTCTGTTACCCAGAATCCCTTGCAAACCTAAAAATTTGTCCCAAAAAACAAATTTTCCTCACCTTTCTGTGGTGGAAAGTTCTGGAATCTGCGTGGGTCCACAAAATTCCACCCACCCCGCATTCTCCAAAGTCTTCAGAGAAAAATGGTACCTCACTTGCGTGGGTAGGTGGAGTGCCCGCGACAAGCAAGGGCCCAAAACCTATTGAGGCGACATCAAAATTACCTATCACAAAACAACCTGGTTTTGCAAGGGGGGTACCATGAGTTTTTGGCCCCGGGCTTGGCGGCCATCTAGGGAAACCTACCAAACCCACACATTTCTGAAAACTAGACACCCAGGGGAGTCCAGCGAGGTATGGCTTGTGTGGGTCCCCCAACGTTTTCCTACCCAGAACCCCCTGCAAACCTCAAATTTAGCTGAAAAAATCACTTTCTTCTCAAATTTCTGTGTGGGAAAGTTCTGGAATCTACGTGGATCCACGAATTTCCTCCCACCCAGCGTTTCCCCAGGTCTCCCGATAAAAATGATACCTCACTCACTTGGGTGGGTCAAGTACCCGCAACAGGTAAGGGCCCAAAACCTATTGAGGCAACATCAAAATTTCCTATCACAAAACAACCTGGTTTTGCAAGGGGCGTCCCATGAGTTTTTGGCCCCGGGCTCGGCGGCCATCTAGGGAAACCTACAAAACCCACACATTTCTGAAAACTAGACACCTGGGGGAGTCCAGTGAGGTATGGCTTGCGTGGGTCCCCTAACGTTTTCCTACCCACAATCCCCTGCAAACCTCAAATTTAGCTGAAAAAATCACTTTTTTTCTCAAATATCTGTGGGAAAGTTCTGGAATCTACGTGGATCCACAAATTTCCTCCCACACAGCGTTCCCCCAGGTCTCCCGATAAAAATGATACCTCACCCGCGTGGGTGGGTCAAGTACCCGCGACAGGCAAGGGCCCAAAACCTATTGAGGCGACATCAAAATGACCTATCACAAAACAACCTGGTTTTGCAAGGGGGGTCCCATGAGTTTTTGACCCCGGGCTCGGCGGCCATCTAGGGAAACCTACCAAACCCATACATTTCTGAAAACTAGACACCTGGGGGAGTCCAGCGAGGTATGGCTTGCGTGGGTCCCCTAACGTTTTCCTACCCAGAATCCCCTGCAAACCTCAAATTTAGCTGAAAAAATCACTTTTTTCTCAAATTTCTGTGTGGGAAAGTTCTGGAATCTACATGGATCCACAAATTTCCTCCCACCCAGCGTTCCCCCAGGTCTCCCGATAAAAATGATACCTCACTCGCGTGGGTGGGTCAAGTACCCGTGACATGCAAGGGCCCAAAACCTATTGAGGCAACATCAAAATGACCTATCACAAAACAACCTGGTTTTGCAAGGGAGGTCACCTGGGTTTTTGTCCCCGGGCTCGGCGGCCATCTTGGAAAACTACCAAACCCAAACATTTCTGAAAAACAGACACCCGGGGGAGTCCAGCGAGGTATGGCTTGCATGGGTTCCCCAACGTTTTCCTACCCAGAATCCCCTGCAAACCTCAAATTTAGCTGAAAAATCACTTTTTCCATACATTTTAGCGTGGGATCACCGTGCCGGCACAAATGTCTTACCACCCAGCGTTCCCCTTGTTCTCCCGAGTAAAATGATACCTCATTTGTGTGGGTGGGCCAAAGGCCTGTGGCTAGGAAGAGCCCAAAATATAGGGATTTAGAGTATAGCACCGAGAATTCTAAGCGCTATATTTTTTTAAAAATACGTTTTTAGCCAATTCTGCTTTGGACACCCACACAAGTGAGGTATCATTTTACTCGGGAGAACAAGAGAACGCTGGGTGGTAGGACACTTGTGCCAGCACGGTGATTCCACGCAAATATATGTGGAAAATGTGTTTTTCAGCCAAATTTGAGGTTTGCAGGAGATTCTGGGTAGAAACGTTGGGGATCCACGCAAGCCATATCTCATTGGACTCCCAGGGTGTCTAGTTTTCAGAAGCGTGTGGATTTGATAGGTTTCCCTAGATGGCGGCGAGCCCGAGGCAAAAACCAGGTGCCCCCAAAACCAGGTAGTTTTGTTATAGATAATTTTGAAGTCTCCACAATACGATTTGGGCCATATCCTGTTTCAGCCACTTTGCCTACCCACACAAGTGAGGTACCATTTTTATCGGGAGACCGGGGGACGCTGGGTGGAAGGAAATTTGTGGATCACGGAGATTCCAGAACTTTCCCACACAGAAATTTGAGAAAAAATGATTTTTCAGCTAAATTTGAGGTTTGCAGGGGATTCTGGGTAGGAAAATGTTGGGGGACCCACGCAAGCCATACCTCGCTGGACTCCCCGGGTGTCTACTTTTCAGAAATGTGTGGGTTTGAAAGTTTCCCAAGATGGCCGCCGAGCCCGGGTCCAAAAACCCAGGTGTCCCCCCCCTTGCAAATCCAGGTTGGTTTGTGATAGGTCATTTTGATGTCCCCTCATTACATTTTGGGCCCTTGCCTGTCGCGGGTACTAAAACCCACCCACGCGAGTGAGGTACCATTTTTATCGGGAGACCTGGGGGAACACTGGGTGGTAGGAAATTTGTGGTTCCACGTATTTTCCAGAACTTTCCCACACAGAAATTTGAGAAAAAAGTGGGTTTTTTTCAGCTAAATTTGAGGTTTGCTGGGGATTCTGGGTAGGAAAATGTTGGGGGACCCACGCAAGCCATACCTTGCTGGACTCCCCCGAGTGTCTAGTTTTCAGAAATGTGTGGGTTTGGTAGGTTTCCTAAGATGGCCGCCGAGCCCGGGGCCAAAAACCTCACTCGCATGGGTGGTTCAAGTAGCCGTGACAGGTAAGGGCCCAAAACGTATTGAGGAGACATCAAAATGACATATCACAAAACAACCTGGTTTTGCAAGGGGAGTCACCTAGGTTTTTGGCCCCGGGCTCGGCGGCCATCTTAGGAAACCTACCAAACCCACACATTTCTGAAAACTAGACACTTGGGGGAGTCCAGCAAGGTATGGCTTGCGAGGGTCCCCTCACGTTTTCCTACCCAGAATCCCCTGCAAACCTCAAATTTAGCTGAACAAAATCACTTTTTTCTCACATTTCTGTGTGGGAAAGTTCTGGAATCTACGTGGATCCACAAATTTCCTACCACCCAGTGTTCCCCCAGGTCTCCCGATGAAAATGGTACCTCACTCGCGTGGGTGGGTCAAGTACCCGCGACAGGCAAGGGCCCAAAATGTATTGAGGAGACATCAAAATTACCTATCACAAAACAACTTGGATTTGCAAAGGGTGTCACCTGGGTTTTGGCCCCGGGCTCGGCGGCCATCTTGGGAAACTTCCAAACCCACACATTTCTGAAAAGTAGACACCCGGGGAGTCCAGCGAGGTATGGCTTGCGTGGGTCCCCCAACATTTTCCTACCCAGAATACCCTGCAAACCTCAAATTTAGCTGAAAAAAATCACTTTTTTCTCAAATTTCTGTGTGGGAAAGTTCTGGAATCTGCGTGGATCCACAAATTTCCTCCCACCCAGCGTTCCCCCAGGTCTCCCGATAAAAATGGTACCTCACTTGTGTGGGTAGGCAAAGTGGCTGAAACACGAAATGGCCCAAATCGTATTGTGGAGACTTCAAAATTACCTATAACAAAACTACCGGGTTTTAGGGGGGGCACCTGGTTTTTTGGCCCCGGCTTGCCGTCATCTAGGGAAACCTACCAAACCCACATGTTTTTGAAAACTAGACACCCTGGGGAGTCCAAAGAGGTATGGCTTGCGTGGATCCCCCAACGTTTCCCTACCCAGAATCCCCTGCAAACCTCATATTTAGCTGACAAAACATATTTTCCACATATTTTTGCATGGAATCACCGTGCTGGCACAAATGTCCTACCACCCAGCATTCCCCTTGTTCTCCCGAGTAAAATGATACCTCACTTGTGTGGGTGTCCAAAGCAGAACTGGCTAAAAACGTATTTTTAAAGAAATGTAGCGCTTAGAATTCTCGGTGCTATACTCTAAATCCCTATGTTTTGGGCTCTTCCTAGTCACAGGCCTTTGGCCCACCCACACAAGTGAGGTATCATTTTACTCGGGAGAACAAGGGAACGCTGGGTGGTAGGACATTTGTGCCGGCTACGGTGATCCCACGCAAAAATGTATGGAAAAAGTGATTTTTTTCAGCTAAATTTGAGGTTTGCAGGGATTCTGGGTAGGAAGCGTTGGGGATCCACGCAAGCCATACCGCTGGACTCCCCAGGTGTCTAGTTTTCAGAAATGTGTGGGTTTGGTAGGTTTCCCTAGATGGCCGCGAGCCCGGGGCCAAAATTCATGGGACACCCCTTGCAAAACCAGGTTGTTTTGTGATGGTAATTTTGATGTCGCCTCAATAGGTTTTGGGCCCTTGCCTGTCGCGGGTACTTGACCCACCCACGCGAGTGAGGTATCATTTATATCGGGAGACCTCGGGAGCGCTGGGTGGAGAGAACTGTGGATCAACGTAGATTCCAGAACTTTCCACACAGAAATTTGAGAAAAAATGATTTTTCAGCTAAATTTGAGGTTTGCAGGGGATTCTGGGTAGGAAAACGTTAGGGGACCCACGCAAGCCATACCTCGCTGGACTCCCTCGGGTGTCTAGTTTTCAGAAATGTGTGGGATTGGTAGGTTTTCCTAGATGGCCGCCGAGCCCGGGCCAAAAACTCATGGGACCCCCTTGCAAAACCAGGTTGTTTTGTGATAGGTAATTTTGATGTCGCCTCAATAGGTTTTGGGCCCTTGCCTGTCGTGGGTACTTGACCCACCCACGCGAGTGAGGTATCATTTTTATCGGGAGACCTTGGGGAACGCTGGGTGGGAGGAAATTTGTGGATCCACGTAGATTCCAGAACTTTCCCACACAGAAATTTCAGAAAAAAGTGATTTTTTCAGCTAAATTTCAGGTTTGCAGGGGATTCTGAGTAAGAAAACGTTGGGGGATCCACGCAAGCCATACCTCCCTGGAATCCCCCGGGTGTCTAGTTTTCAGAAATGTGTGGGTTTGGTAGATTTCCCTAGGTGGCCGCCGAGCCCCGGGCCAAAAAGCAATGGGACCCCACTTGCAAAACCAGGTTGGTTTGTGATAGGTAATTTTGATGTCGCCTCAATAGGTTTTGGCCCTTGCCTGTCGCGGGTACTTGACCCACCCATGCAAGTGAGGTACCATTTTTCTCGAAAGACTTTGGGGAACTCAGGGTGGGTGGAAATTTGTGGATCCACGCAGATTCCAGAACTTTCCACCACAGAAATGTGAGGAAAATGTGTTTTGTTTGACAATGTTTTAGGTTTGCAAGGGATTCTGGGTAACAGAACCTGGTGAGAGCCAGTCAAGTCACCGCATCCTGGATTACCCTGGGTGTCAAGTTTTCAGAAATGTATAGGTTTGCTAGGTTTCCATGGGTGCCGGCAGATCTAGGGTTCAAAAACTACAGCTAGGCACTTTGCCAAATAAGGGTCATTTTTCACTGTGAAATTGTGGTGTGTCCACGTTGCGTTTTGCGCCGTTTCCTGTCGTGGGCACTAGGCCTACCCAAGCAAGTGAGGTACCATTTTTCTCGGAAGACTTTGAGGAACGCGGGGTGGGTGGAAATTTGTGGATCCACGCAGATTCCAGAACTTTCCACCACAGAAATGTGAGGAAAATTTGTTTTTTTTGACAATTCTTTAGGTTTGCAAAGGATTCTGGGTAACAGAACCTGGTGGGAGCCAGTCAAGTCACCCCATCCTGGATTCCCCTGGGTGTCTAGTTTTCAAAAATGTATAGGTTTGCTAGGTTTCCCTAGGTGCCGGCAGAGCTAGGGTTCAAAAACTACAGCTAGGCACTTTGCCAAAAAAGGGTCATTTTTCACTGTGAAATTGTGGTGTGTCCACGTTGCGTTTTGCGCCGTTTCCTGTCACGGGCACTAGGCCTAACCATGCAAGTGAGGTGCCATTTTTCTCGGAAGACTTTGGGGAACGCGGGGTGGGTGGAAATTTGTGGATCCACGCAGATTCCAGAACTTTCCACCGCAGAAAAGATAGGAAAATGTGGTTTTTTTGACAATTTTTTAGGTTTGCAAGGGATTCCGGGTAACAGAACCTGGTGGGAGCCAGTCAAGTCACCCCATCCTGGATTCCCCAGGGTGTCTAGTTTTCAAACATGTATAGGTTTGCTAGGTTTCCCTAGGTGCCGGCAGAGCTAGGGTTCAAAAACTACAGCTAGGCACTTTGCCAAAAAAGGGTCATTTTTCACTGTGAAATTGTGGTGTGTCCACGTTACGTTTTGCGCCGTTTCCTGTCACGGGCACTAGGCCTAACCATGCAAGTGAGGTACCATTTTTCTCGGAAGACTTTGGGGAACCCGGGGGGGTGGAAATTTGTGGATCCACACAGATTCCAGAACTTTCCACCACAGAAATGTGAGGAAAATGTGTTTTTTTTGACAATTTTTTAGGTTTTAGGTTTGCAAGGGATTATGGGTAACAGAACCTGGTGGGAGCCAGTCAAGTCACCCCATCCTGGATTCCCCTGGGTGTCTAGTTTTCAAAAATGTATAGGTTTGCTAGGTTTCCCTAGGTGCCGGCAGAGCTAGGGTTCAAAAACTACAGCTAGGCACTTTGCCAAAAAAGGGTCATTTTTCACTGTGAAATTGTGGTGGGTCCACGTTGCGTTTTGCGCCGTTTCCTGTCACGGGCACTAGGCCTACCCACACAAGTGAGGTACCATTTTTCTCGGAAGACTTTGGGGAACGCGGGGTAGGTGGAAATTTGTGCATCCACACAGATTCCAGAACTTTCCACCACAGAAATGTGAAGAAAATGTGTTGTTTTTTTACAATTGTTTAGGTTTGCAAGGGATTCTGGGTAACAGAACCTGGTGGGAGCCAGTCAAGTCACCCCATCCTGGATTCCCCTGGGTGTCTAGTTTTCAAAAATGTATAGGTTTGCTAGGTTTCCCTAGGTGCCGGCAGAGCTAGGGTTCAAAAACTACAGCTAGGCACTTTGCAAAAAAGGGTAATTTTTCATTGTGAAATTGTGGTGTGTTCACGTTGCGTTTTGAGCCGTTTCCTGTCGTGGGCACTATGCCTACCCACACAAGTGAGGTACCATTTTTATCGGGAGACTTCGGGTAATTCAGATTTGTAAAGCAAATGTTATTACCTATTGACTTTCAATGCATTTCTGCCTTCCAAATGAAAGACAATGTGTAAAAAAGAAGTCATTTTGAAAAATGACCGATAATTCTCATGCTAGTATGAGTATTCCCAATTTCGGAAATGTGCAAATATCTACTGTTTCTAAACTCTATATTTTTTCCCATTTCAGAAATACATAGGTGTCTTTCATACCGATTTTTTCCATGTATACATTTTCCCAGAATAATTGCTATATACCCGGTACATAATAAAAAACCATTGCAAGTCGCTGCTCAGTTTTTGGCTCTGGGTTCGTCGGGTTCTTGGTGAACCTACAAGTCCTATATATCCCCACAACCAGTAAGGACCCGCAAATGTAACGGTATATTTCTTTCAAAGAGCTGTCATAATCAGAAGAAGTTACAGGTGAAAACGTTGACACAAAAGGCTGTTTTTTCAACTAATTTTCAATTTTTCCTATATTTAACTGTTAGTTTCTATAAAGAAACCTTGAAGGATCTACACAAATGACCCCTTGCTGAATTCAGAATTTTGTCTACTTTACTAAAATGTATAGCTTTCCAGGATCCATTATTGCTTTTATACCCATTTCTACCATAACTGGAAGGAGGTTGAAAGCACAAAAAATAGCAAAAATAGGCTATGTCCCAGAAAAATGCCAAAACTGTGTAAATTTTTTTTGTTTTCTGACAAAAGGCTGTCATTCCCTAAAAGCTGGGAAAATAGTGATTTCAGCCCCACAAATCCTTTTTTGATACCATTTGCAGGGAAAAACCCAGACGCTTTCATTTGCAGCACTTTTTTCCCATTTTTCCCCCCAAAAAACAAAATTTAGCTGTATTTTGGCTAATTTCTGGGTCCCCTCCAGGGAATCCACAAACCCTGGGTACCTTTAGAATCCCCATGATGTTGGAAGAAAAGGACGCAAATTTGGCGTGGATACCTTATGTGGTCAAAAAGTTACAGGGGCCTAAGCGCGAACTACCCCAAATAGCCAAAAAAAGGCTTAGCACAGGGGGGGAAAAGGCCTAGCAGCGAAGGGGTTAAACTCGCGTAAAAGCGAGACCTATTGCATTGCAAATGTTTGTTAATGCTAGACAACACTTAACTCTCAAGCCAACACTTCTCCACTCAAAGCACTGCTGTACACTAAATGGACAACAAGCATGCTATTGATTGACACAAGTACTCTACTGTTGATGTGCACTTTTATCTGAAGAAATGACTCATAGTAAGGCAGGGGCGTTGTAATGGCTTTTCACCTGGGGAAAGATTTAAACCATATTGTGGGAAAGAGTTTGCTGGGAGAAGATGACCTGCATTAAATAGCACTGTGATCTACTTTTCAAGCCTGCGCTTTCCTTCCATAGCAGTCTTCGTTTCTAAAACAATTGGCAAAGTGCACCTGCGCCGGTCATTATATGCCTATTGGCCTTCCCATTATATAATATGTATTCGATATTGGGTGATTTCAACAGCATGTTTGCCATTGTTGCACACTACTTAAAAGATACTTAAAAAATGCTGCATGACCTCAGCCCTGTACCTAAAGATATTGTCTTATACCAACAATGTATGTGGTAGCATTTTCAATAGGATTTGAATAAAATATATTTCTGTATAGAGTATTTCTTAGAGTCTCTGGACGAGACTTTCCAGCCTCTTTGTTTTTTTTTAACTTTAAAGGTCGGATACTTCACTTCTCGCAATGGCACGGAGTCAAACTCTGTGCAATGCCACTTCCTGTGACATATTGCTGTCCAAAGGTATCACAGTGACACTTCCTGTGATGTCACTAGGTCAGAGGTCTCGTGATGCCATTTACTCTGACATCATCGGGGCAAAGGGCATGTGATGTCACTTCCGCTACCTCGATTTTGGTGAATCGATGTCCATTACAGCCGTGGCACTGACGTGCACTTGTTTTTAGGTGTATGTGTAACAGTGCCGTCTTTCATGATGGTTAGATTAAGCTGACCCTTTACTTCATGCTTTATGCTTCGGTGAGTGGATCTCCAGACACCGTCGCTTGCAGTGCACAGGAGCCAATAGTTGACTTGGGATGACCAAATTGTCTGTGCTGTGGTGAGCAGAAGTAAACTGTTAATGACAGTTGGACAAACCAATGGATGAAGAGAGCTGACCGAAAGACCCTGTAAGTATGTATAGATGTATGCGTTCTTTACTTATGCATTTGTCTGATTACATGAGGCTGACGATTCCCTAGATCGGACCTAAAAATGTAATTGAGGAAGGAGCTGGTCAAAATGACTCGCCAGTCTGCAATGCGTGAAAGCCCTTGTCATCAAAGACCAATGGATGCCAGTAGCGGCTGCTACCGGACGGGGGTGGTGGGGCAGGGAGGATGGGGAGGAAGTGGGGGAAATGAAGAGCAGTGGAGCGGAGGAGCTGCCCCCGATGGATGCAAGGATCTGGGCATGAATAAAGGAGATGTGTGGGTGCGATCAGCTTCAAGGAACGAAAAGGAATAGAAAAGACACCACAGCAGTTCTCTTTGAAGTCTGTGGCTGAGAAAGACTCTTGTGTCTGCAGCTTTGTAAGAACCCCTCCAGAAGGCTGGCTCTAGGGTCATAGAGCAACAACTTTGTTTTTCATATAGCTTTTCATACCACACTTCTGCTGTTTCTAAGCGCTTTAAATAACATATTTCACTCTTACCCACTCGTGGTATTCAAAGTGTCATTTTTAGTCCAAATCGATTAAAGTGTCGGTGCTATTACTGGCTTAAACAGTGAAATGTGGTGTTGGGGTTAACGAGCATAGAAAGTTTTGTCTGCCTCATTGAATTTATTTTAAGGATGCGTTAACCCAAGAATCATTATCCTACAGCCTGACCTGAGGTGAGTAGGCATATGTTAGCTTCCCTAGGATTTCCACAAAATCTTTAACAGTCCAGAAGAATAATAATCGCCAAGAAAATCCTGCAAATCATGTCCAGTTCGGATCACATTTTCGAACACTAGAAAGACAGAACCTCAAGCAGCCGAAAGAGAACGCAATACCTTTTAACAATTACCACGAAGAAAGGAAAGGTAAAGTACTAGATTGGGTGAGTTGGCAAATTTCACACTGCTATGAAAAAAGTGATAAAATTAGAACCCCGATCAATAAGGTAACTAATGCTCAGGTTTTACAAAAAGTGTCAAACTCCTTCTTAAGGCGAAGGCTATACTTCGGCCCAGGAAGAAGGTCAATAGATTCTTTAGATCTATGGCACAACCCAGAAAATATGAACAAAGCCACTTATTAGCGGTGAAAAGGAAATATTGGGGTCTCGTGGTAAAAGCCCGAGGTTATGAAAAGTACCCTATTGACAAAATATGGGGGAATGAAGGTCGACCTCCGGTGGGAGCATTTCCTTGACCTGATATCAGGGTCGGCTTCAGCGCTGGTGGTGCTGGGTGCGACAATCATTTTTGGTGCCCCCAAACCTCATCACCGCCAGCTCGGATTCTATCATTACCACCGGGCATAAGTGCGCCTTATCTCTCCAATCATAAGTTATTGCTAAACACAGAGCCCCCTCCCCCCTGAGGTCAGCGCCCCCTCCACAGGTCAGCGTCCAGTGCGGCCGCACCAGTCGCAGTACCCTAAAGTCGGCCCTGCCTGATATCACCACCTGAGAAAAGGGCTCTATCACTCAGATTTAGGCTAGGAACACTACAAGTTCAGTCCTATACCAAACCCTGGTCCAAGGATTACGGGCCGAGAGCTGGTTTGTGTAACTGCTCTTTGGGCGGGCAAGAAACACTGAGCCACTTTATGCTACTCTGGGGGATATGTACAATAGAAGTGGCGGAGCGTGTCGTTACCCTCCTGGGCTTAACGACACGCTCCGTCACTCAAGCGCTAGGCTGCACCATATTTACAAGAATGTGGTGCAGCCTTGCGTTTCCCCCTGCGATGGCGCTAAGTTTCACAACTTAGCGCCAAGGCAGGCACCCTTGCACCAGAGTGCAAGGGTGTCTGTGTTCAGGGGAGGATTGTTTATGTGTAGGAAGATGTCCCTTCCTGCACATAAACAATCCTAAAATGCCATTCTGTCACTTTCATGTGTGCTGCTTCATGCAGCACACATGCAAGTTACAAAATAGCATTTTTTAAAAAGGTTTGTTTATGTACAGGAAGGGACACCTTCCTGTACATGAACAAACCATGGCATTTTGCTTTTTCCATGTGTGCTGCACAACACCCACTGCACGCCCCTTTCACGCTAAACATAGCGTGAAAGGGGGCTTTATGTACAAGGCAGCTGCCTTGTACGTAAGGCAAGGCTCCTATCGCCACGGGAACGTCACAAAAAGTGACGTTCCCGTGGCGATAGGGGCTTGTACATATGCCCCTCTGTGTTACGAGACTAGCCATACCAAGGTTCTATCTCCGCCCCCTGTTTTTAAAATACTGTACGAGGAGCTGCAAGGATGCGCTAACAACACTCTGCTATAGAACAGAGCAGCCGGAAATGTATCAGGCTCTAGCATCCTATATATTTGCTGCTTGGAAGGAAAGACAACCGCTCGGAGCGCAGCGCTATGAGAGTAGCAACTACAGCAAGAAAGGGAAATAAGCGAGTTTATTTGGTATTCCTGCCTGGGGCTATTGGTTGCTAATAGTCCAAGTTGCTCTTGTACTTTTGATTCCGATGGAGCTGATGTGATTATCTGATTTTACATAGGTCTCATTTTATATGTGAGCCGTTGTGCAGCACTTATAGCGGTCTCGAAAGGCTGCCTATGGCTGTTTAGGGTCACTCCTGGCATTGTGATATCTTATCCTAGGCTTGGCCTCCTATGGATGCATTTTAGCTGCTTTTGCACAGATAAAGCCTTTGACACGGACTAATACACAGCACTTTACCTGCTCTCTGCACAGTTACCACTACCCACACGTTTTTATCATTTGAACTTTTGCATAATATGAGCTTATCTCTTATTCTTGTTTGGAACAACTGGCTGTTAATGGTCCATATTGAACTTGCACTTTTTATTCTGTGGTGGCGTAGGGTGACTCTATATAGGTTTCACCTTATATGTGAGCGGTAGTGCAGCATTTATAGCCGTCTCGCAAGGCTGTCTATGGCTGCATAGGTGCATCTCTGGCACTGACAGATCTTATCTCAGGCTTTGCCTTACACAGAAGCACTTCAACTGCTTTTGCACAGATAAAGCTTCAGAGGCGGTCTAATACTCTTAAGTCACCAACTGTCTTAGATGACAACCATACATAGCACTTTACCTTCTCTTTGCACAGTTTCTTTCTTTTTTGGGGGGAGTTTGCACTGGAGATGCACCTTTGATCTAGCTCATTTATGCTGCTAATTGTTATCGTGTGCCTCCTGCCTAGCAATACTGCACTTTATTTGTGCTGACGTGGGGGGATGATAGACAGACTAAACTCTTGGACCAGCCCTCTGTCACCAAGAGAGGCTGTGGATTAACTGTAAACCCATTGAGGTGTACAACCTATCTAGGCTGTAACTCATATCCAAGGATTTGCAGGTGGGACGCGTGCTAGTGATAAGGGAACATGCTTATGGGAATGTCTTTTAAAATGTCGTATTACATGGAGTATGGATTGTTTTAACGCATCACATGCATCTAGTACATTTGCAATTTGTAAATTTTATGTCTAATTACTGTATGGCTTTATTGCAAAGCTGAATCAATAAATACAATGAAATGGGTAACTAATGAAAATCAGATTAAATCACTGTCGAATATCTTGCCATTACTCACATTAGCCTACACTCTTTTCAGCACCAAAGGGCAGTAAAACACACAGAGGTAATGAAAACAAAAATAAATAAAAAATACCTTGTGCTTCCCAAGGCCAGAGGGGCAGATAAACAGGCAATTTCCTTCGAAAGTAAAATATTTGATTGAGATATTGAAAGAATGTTTTCAATTCCCAATATGTAATTTAATTTCCCTCTAGCCTTCAGCCCCCTAAGTAACCTGTCACCGCCCCTCTCTTCCTGAGCCTTCAGGCTGTTTATCTTACCACTGAGAGAGAGTGCAGTGTCCATCTTGGAAGCAGTTCAGACAAATGGCCTTCTGCTCTCAGCTGGATGATCCCTGCTCTGCACACACACTCAAACATGCACGCACGCACGCACGCGCGCGCACACACACACACACACACACACACATCCATCCATCTTGGCCAGACACCATGCTTCCGGTCCAGGTGCCTAACTAGCAAAAAATAAGTGTCACGCAACTAGCCCACTGTGGGTTCGCAGGTGCACATTTGTATTACAGGAGGGATGCAACCACTTATGCAGCCTTATGTACAATGCATATTGCGCTGGTTTACACTTGGGACTGCACAGTTGCAATCTAAAGGGAGCATTCCCTCATTTGCATGAAGGAGTGATCACTTGCAAACATGGGCCATTCAATGATTTAGGCAAATGAGCAAAATACCCTTTTGGGGAAAGCATAGTTAGTGTGACCTGAGGGTGCCCTTTGGAAATGGGCACATAGTGTCTCCGGTATGGGCATTGTGCACCCATGCATGGGGTTCTAGCCACTAACAGTTCTGTTATGTGTATTTGTATAGCGTACAACTCTCCGCGTGGTATTCTTGCGCTGAAGCAGGAGCTGTATTAGCCGAGCCAGAGCCGGGTTAACTGAAGAGCCAGGTGTTCATGGATTTCAAGACCTGAAGAGGAGGCTCTTATGTGCAGGGGCAGGTCATTCCAGGCTTTAGGAGCGAGGTGGGAAAAGGCACGACTCGAGGTCTGGTTCTGTGTATGTGGGGGGAGTGTGACAGTAGGAGTCAGGCTGAGTAGATGTGTGTGGTAGGTTTGTGGAAGTTTATGCGGTCGTGGAGGTATAAAGGGCCAATGTTGTGTACGGTTTAGTTTGAAGAGTGCACGTTTGTGGATTGGGAGCCAGTGGAGCTCTTTGAGGGTCGGGGTGATGTGAGTGCGGGGTGAGAGGTTGAGGGTGACCCTGTTTGCAGAGTTTTGTGTGGTCTAGAGTCTTCTGGTTAGTTGAGCGTTGATTGTAGCGTAGAGTGTGTTGCTGTAGGCCAGTGTGCTGGTGATGAGTGCTTTGCTGTAGTTCAGCTGGGTGGTGGTTCTACAAGTGTTGGTGGGAGTCATTTGATGATCTTCTTGAGCATCTTGAGTGTGTGGAAGCAGGAGACGAAGACTGCATTCACTTGACCAAGCAAGGTGAGTTAGTTGTCAGTTACTATTCTGCGGTACTTTGCATGGATTGCCAGGAGGGGTGTGGGTCTGCGTTCTCCGGCCACCAGGTGGAGTCACAGACTGAGGTGTTTTTAATGAAGATTACTACTAAAGGCTGTAGGTTTTCATCCATCCGGTGATTTCTGTCATGCAGGCAGGGAAATTTGTGTAGGGGTACAAACCCCAAAAAACCAACACAGATCTGCTTGCAAGCCTAGCTTCCTTGCCTTTGAAGGGTGATGAAGATCCCACATGATTTGGTTTCTGTCTTGGCACCCAACTTTGTTGGGACCTTCATGGTCCGCTTACTGGGTCATCCTGCAGATAAAGACAAAGCAGCAGTTTGAACCACTGTTCCTGTTTCCTTGCTGCCCTCAATCCTGTGCAGGTGCTTTTTCAGAGAATTAGCACACGTACTGGATGGAGTGCATTTTTTGCAAATCCAGCACACAGCATTGGTTTGTACCAGGCACACCCACTTATGGTGCACACTGGGCCAATGAAGGTCATGCGCCATTTTGTAAATCCAGGCCTTGGTTTTTCATTTAAAAAAATAGGTGCACTCTCGGAGTTGGAGTACTTACTTGCATCAGAGTAACAAACTGGTCTGAAGGAAAGCCCAGAAAGGAATATGCTGTTCTACTGACCTGGAGTGAACAACCCTACACACTGATCCATGGACTTGGAAAAAACAGTGATCTGGCCAAAAACGGCGCTGTACAGACAATTGGACCTGGTGCAAACAGCTTTGGCAGCAATTCCTTGCAGGTGGCACACCAAACTACTGTGTGAATATCATAAGGACATTGCTGTCACCATGCCATGAAGGTGAGTTTCTGTCAGTACTGGTTTTAAATGTCCTCATTATAAGCATGGTCTTTTACGTTCCAATATCCGCAGGGCCTTGGCTGAGAAAAGTAACTCTTATGACCTGGGCCAAGTCACAACTATGGCAGGATCTCTGAAGTAGAAGCAGTTGTAACAGACGCGGTGAGGGCAACCTCCAGTAGGCACACACCCTTGTGGGTGCCCACCTGAGAAGGGTCGTCTACACTCCCCATAAAGGGATCTTTGAATAACATGTCTGGTCCTGCAAGTCTGGACAATGCCAGAAAACAGACATGAATGATTGTTAAGTTCAGGGCCCGAGGGGAGTGTGCCATTTAATTAATGATGCACGTTGTGTAAGGCGCAATCCACATCTGCTTAATGATGATTGGGTTGAGCAATTCCATCTTGTGTAAGGAGCATCTGGGGTCGGATCCATGTAGCCAAACCAGTTTGATGAACAATGGCCCAACTAATGAAATACTTTCTCTAGCAATGTTCCAGAAGAGTTTCGGGCAGTGTTCCATGGGCTGATACTAAGTGCATCAGATCCTCACACAGAGCAAGTATTCCGCGTTATAATATTAAAAAGCGTTCAGCTTCATGCCTGTTAGCCCTTCCTGTTAGCATGCCCGCTCTGCTTTAACTGTTTCCTGCAAACCCTGCCTTCTTAGTCCTGGCCATAGCCTAGACCAGAAGTCTTCAATCTTTTTTACTCTGAGCCCCCCCCAAAGCAAAATGTTTTGAGGTTGGGCCCCCCTCCAAAACTTTATGGCAAGGATTGGGGGAGCGGGAGGGACATGGCTGCGTGCAGGGAGCGGGGCTTATGAGATGTTTTCAGGAATACTTTTTCTATAGCTTATGAACTGCACTAAATATGAGACTTATAAAACAGCAAATGCATCAAACAAAAACAGATATTATCCAAAACAAACTGCTCCCCATAATTGGGGTGTTGTGAGCCCCTCACACTCTTTGACCCCAATGCAACTACACCTGCTGCACTAATGATAACTGCAGTCCTGAGGAGCAGGCTATCTCCTCTGCATCTTTTACCTCTTCCCCACCATGACTGATCATCACCTCGGTCCTAATGCTTGAAAGGAAAATAAGCTCAGATGCCCCTTTTTTAAAGGTAGACAGTCATAACTGTGATGCAGTGGGCCCCAGTCCTGCTGCATCTGCTTCCTTAATGATAACCAGCAGTGGCCACTTACCCACTTGGCAGCAGTACCGGCTTCACTAATGAATGTCCCTTTAAAAAAAATATACACTTATATTGTCCCCTTCTTTGGGGTTTCTCTCTGAAGAAGCTGTCTCTGGCCATTTGTAAACATAAAAATGAGTCCCCATACAGTGCTCCCTATTCTGGGCCTTCTCTTAGACAATATCTATGAATCTCGCTCCTTTCCTCTGTCTCCTAGACCCTTACTGTGAGGCCCCAGGGATCGAGAGGATTAGGGCTCTGCATCTGAATGCAACCCTGCTGGCCTTCTACCTGCCACCCCATGGACTCAGCTTTCACAAAAAAACTGCCCCTGAATGGTTAATACTGACTTTGAGGTGCCTCTGCCTGAAAGCGAAGGGTGTGGTGGTAGTGCAGAAAGTTAAAAAATAAACCAGCCTTCTTACCAGCCATTAATTGATTGAGTCACTTAAAGCAAGGGCCACTGGAATTATGAGTTTCTGCAGCAGCAGCATTTTCCACATAATTATCAGTTTACTGCATTTGCTACATAATCTGCAGATTTCAACAAAAAAAACTTGATTCTAGCTCAAACGGAACAAAAGTTACTTAAAGCGTGACAAAGTGTTCCGGAGCAGTGGAAGACCCTTTGCAAAGATTGACTGGTAATCTTGTAGTTGCTTATATTTGTGTGTTAAACTGGTACTAATGAGGTGAAATATTTCCCCTGACAGCGTTACCTTGAGTTAAAATGACAAAATAATGAAGTAATGCTAACTACAAAATGTGGCGCATTGTGCCGCATAATTTACCTTTTCTTGCTGCATAATTTAGTCAAACCTGCCGCATAATGTGGTCCTCTTCCGCTGAATAATTCCAGTGGCTCTGCTTAAAGCTTCATGGTGGCAAAGATTTATTCTTTTTGAGATGTAATGTAAGGGTGTTATCAGCTGAGATCTGGAATAGCGGAGACACTTACAAAAATGTCTGCATTAGATACAGTTTGATTACTTATTGCTAAAAAGTATATTTTGTAAGAACTTGTTTTATCTCAATCACTGCATCATTTTGCGGCAGCCTAGCTTAGAGTATGTAAATACTGTTTTAAAATAATGACTTACATATTCACAGTGTTTTCTGCCACAGGCTGGGACCTCGTAGCACTATAAACAGGGCCACTGGAATTATGCGACAGAAGAAGGCCAAATTATGCATTAGGGTTGACTAAATTCTGCAGCAAGCAAAGGCGAATTATGGTGCATAATGCTGCATATTTTGTGATAGCATTACTGCATTATTTTGCAATTTTTACACTTGTTAACACTGTCCTGGCTTTTATTGCCCCTCATAAGTACCACATTAACACCCACATATAGCAATAAGCAACAGAAAGGTGACCAGTCAACCTTTAGAAAGGGCCATCCACTGCGAGGTAACGTGTTGCTGCATTTTTAGTAACTTTTGAACCGTTTGAGCTGGAAACAAGTTTTTTTATTAAATTTGCAAATTATGCAGCAGATGATGGATTATGTGGCAAATGCGGGAAATCCATAAATATGTGCAAAATGCCAAAACCGCAAAATTGCATAATTCCAGTGGCCCTGACTATAAATACAAAGGTCACTATTCCTCTGCACCAACTAGGGTTCAATAAAGCTCAGCTTTAACACACACAGACATCTGCAGTGATGGTAGTCGCTAACTGAGGTTTCATAACCTAAAAGAGTGCATTTATCACCAGTTAGTTTAACTTGCATTTATTATCCAATTAAGCTGTTATTGCATTATTTTATACACACTTGCATGACTGTGAAAACACAAAACACTTAGGCTTTTTATTTTTTTAGCAACCTCTTTGACCCTGCCAGCACACCAGGGGCGCAACTAGACCCGAACTTCGGGGGCTAACACTCCCAGCCAGGGCTGTCCCTAGCACTGGTCGTACACAGTGCAACAGTCTTTTTTGGCACCCCTCCCCCATTTCCTCCTTCTCCATGAATTCCCTCACTACCACTCACAAACAATGCACCTCATCTCTCTATTGCACCTTTCAGACAAACATTTCATTTTTTTATAGCGCTACTCATAGTTTACTTACATTCAGTTCTGTGATCTGCATGGTACACGTTCTTTGAAGCAGGCAAATTAACCTTCTGTGCTGTGTGGGTGGCAGGAGTGCCCATGTGAGTGCACGGTGAGCGATGCGACAGTGTGAGCATAGGGTAAGAGGAGTGACTGCAGTGTGAGTGAGGTGACCATATGATTTTGGGTGCGGATGTAAGTGCAGAGTGGGACAAATGAATGCATGGTTAGTGATGGGCTTCTTTGAGTGAGATTGCAGATTGAGCAGTGAGAGGGACAGGTGAGTGAAGTGTCACATGAGTGCAGGGTGAGTAACGTGCTCGTGTGACTGCAGGGTGAAGTACAGGGTGAACAGCACAAGTGCATTGTGAGTGCAGAGTGATCGCTGTGAGTGCAGGGTGAGCGTGAAAGTGAAGGGTGAGAATGAGGAGTGAGTTGTCTGAATGCAGGGTGCATTCCCAGACAATTTGAAGTAACTCGGCATGTTATTTACGGCGACGTAGGGATTCATATATAAGTTAAACTATTGCTATTATGGCATTAATCAAGGATCGAGGGTGGAGGAAATAAATAATGTGCTGATCCTGTAACAAACTTCCAGTCTTATGATTAGGGTGGCCAGCAAATTATTTTGATGTCCCAGACGCTACAAAAATAAGCATCACCTAAAGCCGTATATTTATTACTTACCGTGTGTACTTGAACAGCAAATATAAATAGAAAGCACTATTAATTGTGTGCTAGGGCGGCCTGAATGATTCATGACTGATAATTAAAGGGAACAAAGACAGAAAAGTCACATTACAAATGAATACATACTTTTTTATTTATAACCCTATTTAGTGTCAAGACGAGGTCTTTGCAGGCTCTTTAAACAACACAAGGCTGGCATTTTTCTTTTGGCAACCCGACTTTATTCCTTTTCATGAAATTCATTCTCACACTAGTAAATGTAAAATACAAATGTAAGGAATAGGCAGAGTGGGGACCCAGGCGGTACTGGAACAAGAAAAAACAAGCATTGGCATAGCCAATAGGTCTCGCCTTTGGGACCTTATAAGCAACCATTTAAACGAGCATTAATTGAAATAAAAATGAAACTGAAAGCGCGCATGACGCGCTGAAAATTAAAGTGACACAAACAATGGTCAAGGCAGGAAGCATCAATGAAAAATCACTAAAGCAGCGCCGTAAACAAACAAGTGCAGCCAAAGCGGACGGTTCTGAAAGTGACGCCGTAAGCGCGGCCAAAGCGGACGGCGCCGACAATGAAAAGAAAAGAGTGCTCACTGTCTTTTAAAGGAGAGCGTGTAAAGCCGCCAGTAAAAGATCCAGTCCGGGTGGGCGGGGCCAAAAGAGGACAGGGTGGCGACCAGGAGGGACTAAAAAGCCTCCAGTGCAATCATCACACTACGTTCAGCATAATCCATGACGTCAAATGACCGCACCAATGAAAATTGCAGGCAGAGCAGAGACACGACTTCTGAAACCGTATTGATTCCAAGAAGCCCTCGCAGAAAAAAAAACTAAGCCTTGGTAACCAGTTTACAAGGTATGTAAATATGCAAATGGTCTTTAAAGACCTGTGAAGACGGAGATAAGACTCCAGACACTGCCCAGCCAAGCCCACAGCAGCACACTCACTGACCTCCGGCTCCATGGCACTCTGATCTCACTTCAAGGGCTTCGTAGTAAATGAAGACAGCCTGGAAGTGCAGCAAATAAACATTGCCGCACTTCCAGGCCATCTTCATTTACATGTACTTGCAGAGGCATTTGCGCCTCCCTGGGAGCCTATCCACGCCCCCCCAGGGGGGCGCGCCCCACAGTTTGAAGACCTCTGGCCTAGACCTTTTGATTTACCACAATTATACGCATAATATACAGACTTATAGGAGCTTGTGTGATTTTTGAGACCAAAAAATAAAAATAAAATTTTTTAATTGAAGATGGTCTGGCAGCTCCCTCAAAACAAGCAACTAATTAAAATATTGCAAAAACAATGATACAAACAAATCAAGCATTGACAAAGCCAAAAGGCTGGTGGCCAATGCAGACCTTTTGGCTTTGCCAATGCTTGTTTGCCAGGTGGATTTGAGCTGCGTCCTCCACTCAGATTTGTTTTGTTGTGTGGCTGCAAAAGATAAACAATGGCCTGAATCTGTCTGGTGAGAAGGTACCATGCAAATTGCCTTGAGATCGGAGGGATTCACCAAAAAGATATGTATCCATAATTCAGGTGGTATCAGGTAGGGCTTTTCATTCTAGCTCGGTCAGGAATATGGTAGTCCCCGAAATTAAACTGTCTTCCTGGGGAGGTAGGAGTTTTCTCATGTGTACCGCCCAAAACTGGAATCGTCTTCCCCCTGGGCTGAAAGCGGCCGCCTCTTTACTTAGCTTCAGGAAAGCTCTGAAAACCTGGCTGTTTAGCCATGATTCGTTCTGGCTGCCTATTTCTCCTGTTACTGGTAGCACCAAGACGTCTCCGGGTATACATTGTGCTTTATAAATTTAAAATCAAGGTAGCTTTAGCGGCCAATGAGACACACTTGGACCATGGAGCTCTGGGGATCACCTCCTACTGCAAACTATTAACCACACTAGCCACAGTGCACAGGCAGCAAAATAAGCCTGCAAGGCACCTCCTACATTGAACCTGGCATCACAGTATGTTGATATCAGATGAGTAAAGTTCTATATGTAAAGGAAGGAGGCTCTGGGTCAGCCACTTTCAGTCGCTGGTTGCTTTGGGTCACCACCTGAATCAGCGCTTGATGAAAGGACAATTCACATTCCTAAGCACCTCACATAAATAATATCTCTATACCAACTTCCAGCCATTTCTTTAATGCATTAGGTTTATGACCCTCTCATGGACTGCTTTCATGTCAATGCATGGACTGCAAAGCTTCCTTTCCGTTGCAATGAAATGCATTGTTATTCTTACGCAGAGCCTGTGAGCAGCATCCACATTGCAGTCATTTTTGTGGGAAGCAAAATGCAGCATCGCAGGAGTATTTAATTGCCACATCAATGGCAACAGAAACAACTACAACATCAGCTACAGCTGCTGCATCATTAGCAACCACAGCGGAACTAGTCCATCATGCCAGTACAGACAACTGCTGCCAACACACAGAGACCACAGAAGCAACTCTGCCAGCACAGCAGGAGCCAGAGCAGCAACCACCTTCTGTTGCTTCTCTTCCACATATGCCCATCCCCAGCCTCTCTGCAAGGGTAGATCATTGCTTCTCAGCAGTGACAACAGCTGCCTCATCTGCAGGTCTACAGCTGGAACTACTGCCACCACCATAACAGGGACAAAGTAGTAACAACAGCAGAGACAACAGAAGCATCAGTAGTTGCATATATGACAAGGAGAATAGCAGTAACCACAGTAGAAACATCAATTCAACCCAGCTGAGATCAGAGCACCTAGTGTGGGTGCCACCACAGATGGGATGGGACCCAAGAGCAATAACACCTCTCATGACAGTGGTGACCACCGTGGCCAAAATGGCACTGACCACAGCAAAGACTACACCATCAACTGCATCATCAACCATCTCTTCCTTTAAGACAGGGACAACAGCTGCACCCACAAATATCACTCTCTTCAACAATTTTATGTCACTATTGTTACACAACACTCTTTAACAACCTTTACAATATCTTTGACCATACCTGGCAACCAAAATAACTCTCCGATTCTGCTTTTAGTTTTGTTCCTACACAAATAACCTTGGTAACCAAAATCTGCAATCTTCTTTCTCAAAATCACAGATGGGATGAACTTTTCACCTCTTCTTATACCCCACTCAACCTCACTTAGTTTATTTTTGACATTCACATCGCCTTCCATTCAGCCGATGTGAGAATGCCATCCTTCCTTAAGCCATTTACACAATAAATGTAATTCAGTGTCTTCTACCACAACATCCATCCAGGGGCGGCTCCTCTGCTAAGGCGGAGGAGTGTCGCCCCACTGCTCTCAGAGCAGTGGAAAAGGGAATAGTAAAATGATAATAACAAAGTTATCATTTTATTTTTTGTTGCTGCGGGGCTGGGTTAGGACGAGGTGGGGCTGGTGGCTCAGGGAGGAGGAGTGGACTGTGCACACTAAGTGCGCATGACTGCTTGGCCACCCGTCTTGGCCCGGCCAAAACGTCATGCATACTTTGCATGTTCCCCTCCAGGCTATATTACACAGCCCCCCAGTCCCTATCTGAGCGCCTATCCACACTTATCCGCGCCTATCCATGGCTATGGGGAGCCAATCACAATGCTGCATTGCAGCGATGTGATTGGCTTACGGGAGCCTGTATACTTCTGGACTCTTCAGCAACGACGGAGAAGAGACGGAGGAGGCAGCGGCGCAAGGAGGTAAGTGTTTTTTTTATATATATTTTGTTCCTCCCACCCTCGTTTCCTGCCAGCTGCCACTGCATTCATCCACTCTTTATCCCATAATGTTTCCATACCTATACACTCAACAACTGCAGCCCATCCAAATTCCTCCAAATCATTAACAGAATTGCCACATACTTCCTGGGAATCGTTGATCCTGGATAAGGCCTCTGCAAAAACATTTTTTTAGCACTTACATACTGCATTGCAAAATTATGCTCTTCAAGATTTGCTAACCACCTAGCAATTCTTGGGGAAATTACACTGGATTCTTTAGTAGATAACACATGCATCAACAGTTTGTGATTGGTTCGAACAACAAACGGTATGCCTCACACATAAGTTCTAAACTGGCTAGTAGCCTAAAAAACTGCAAGCACTTCCCTCTCGATTACAGCGTAATGCTGTTCTACTTTTGATAACGTGCATGAAGCATAAGCTATTACAACTTCTTCACCGTCTTGCATTTGTGTCAACACTGCCCCCAAACCGTAAGCAGTGGCATCCGTGGTAATCATAGTTTTGCATGCCAATTTAACAATACCTAAATGAGGTGCTTCAGAAATTTCATGTTTGATATTGGCAAATTCTAGTTGACAAGTTTCGTTCTATTTGAATTTCCTGTTTTTTAACAAGTCCCTCATATTTTGGGGTTTTTTTTATCCACAAAGTTCTTGACGAATTTTGCATCAAATTCTACTACTCCTATAAATGACCTCAAACCATCCTTATTACTAGGCACCAAAGTGTTAATGATGTAATTCACCAGTTTTTGATGAGGGTTCATACCTTCCGCATCAATTGTATGACCAAGATACGTAACGCTTTTAACTTTCAGTTTGCACTTCTCAGCCTTCGCAGACAAAGCCATTTTTATGTAAAATCTCCAACACCATCTTCAACTTCTCCTCCTGATCTCTTTCATCATCACTAAAGAGAAAAATATCATCTTGGAAATAACATATACCATTAATACCATCAAACAATGTCTGCAAAGTCTTTGGAAAACCGCAGACGCGGATGCCAAACCAAATGGCATCCGCTTAAATCGGTATGCGCAATGGTGTAATGAATTATGTCAAATGCTGTGCGTCAGGATGTAATTCAATCTGATGATAAGTCAATATTGGAAAACCACTTGTTCTTACCAATAGTAGCTAGCATTTCATTGATGTTTGGTAATCGATATCTGTCAACCTATATGGCGATGTTTAAATCATGAATTTCAACACACATTCTGATGGATTGATCTGGTTTATTGGGTTTATGGGCGCCAACCATTCAGAGCTTTCAATTTCTTCAATTATATCTAGATCCATCAATTTTTTAATTTCCAATTTAACAGCATCTCTCACGGCAAATGGAAAATTCTGTACCTTGTGGATCATGGGCTGACACCCACGTCTCAAGACAATTTTGTGTTTAAAACCCTGCAGCTTTCCAAACTTATCAGTAAAGACATCGTGAAACATTTTCACTACATTATCATATTAAAAAACAGAATTCACTAGAACTACTTGTTCATCAGGACCTAGATGCAGTTGTATTCCCAAGGCAAATTAGCAAACCAAACCTAAAGAGGTGCACCTCTCTGAGCAACATACACCCTTCCACTGATCTTCCTACCCTTAAACGAAATGTTTGCAATAAAGAAGCCCAACAGTTCTACATATTCTCCACTATAACTTCTTACCCTTACATCAGGTTAATAGCTGCTTATTTTCCAATGACGAGCCTTTCACAAAGTCATATACAGAAATTATCGTATACCTGGCACCAGAATCTACCAATACTTGAAAAGTATTACCATCAATTTCAACCCTACATTTGGGATCCTTTGCACATAAACATCTCTTCTTGTCCACATCTGACAAATTTAACAAAAATCCATCACCAATTTCCTTCGGAACAATCTCATCAATCAAGAATAATAACTGTGCATTATCATTATCGTCCCCCGCATCCTCACCATTCACCATATCACCCACCATATTAATGGATTTGTTAGAGAAGCTTTTGCATACACGTGTATAATGACCCAATTTCTTACACTTTAAACATGTTACATTCTTCGCAGGACAATTCTTGCCATTGGCCCAATGGTTCATGCTACCACACCTGTTGCATGAATTCTTCTGTAATGTTTTGGACTTAATCTTGTCTTTGTTGCTACCTGTGCTATTTTTACAAGCAAGTCTGTCTACATTTAGTTTCCACTTAACAGCATTGATCTGAGCACATTTCCCTTCACTAACTTTAGATGATTCACCATAGATATCCTTGCCACATCTGGTATCATTCATAATCCTGATACACTGAGGGCCCAGTTCACAAAGTGCCTCCGAACTCGTGGTGCAGGCCCCGCAGTTGTGGAGGGGGTCCTTACTCTTGGCAGCACGTCCGCAATGAGAAACTGCAATGCAGAGGTCCCGTCACGAGTGTGGGGCCTCTGCTACAGCTGGGGGGCCCCCGCCACGAGTATGGAGGACACTTGTGAAACGGGGCCCTTGACATTAATTCTTTACCCCTAACAATATCTAATGCCTCCAAAAATGTGGGTTTACAGGCACTCCACAACTTTTTCTGAATTAAATTGTTGGATGTGTGCATCATCATCTGATCGCGAATATACTCATCTTGGTTACCTGTGAATGCACAATCCACCAACAATTATCTCAACCCAGTCACAAACGAGTCTATGGATTCATCTACAGCTTGCACCTATGAAAACAATTTATGACGTTCTAGGATGATATTGGTTTAAACATTTGGAATACAGTGATAGATTATTATCCTCTTCCTGTATGTGGATGTCAGGAAGAGTGTGAAAAATTCTTAACCATTCCTTACCCAGGGAATGTAACAACATTGCCTGTTTCCTTTCATCAGATAACCTTTCATTTCCTGCTGCTAGCATCTAAATTTTGAAATCACCCACCCATTCCTCCCACGAGGGTAACAGGATCCCCAGCACAGGGGGAGAAGACAAACTATACGTCATCTCATTAACACTCATGCTTCCTACAATGTAGGATAAATAACAAAATACACAAAAGCCGTCACTGCTGTCACTGTCTAAGTAAATATGTGGCTGAATCCAAAGTAACGGTAAAAGAAATATTCGTATTTGTACTGAAATCCATTTCATCCAAATGATTGATCAATATTGCGAGGTTTATGGCGTGCTTATCGCAGATGAAATACGCATCAAATAAAGCTTGTTGCCAAATGGTGCAACTTTAAGTTCAGCACATGGTGTCCACCGGCATAATATGCCCAATCCAAAATGGCGTCACGTTACATTATCACCTTGCTCATATTAATGCGATGCCAATGCTCCACACGTATGTGATGAGAACCAACGGTGGATGCCAAAACTAACGTTGCTTATTTAAATTCAGCACGTGGTGTACGTATCACCAATGATGACATGGTACTTCCACACTGCTATGTACAGTGGCGGCTCCTCCACAATGGCGGGGGAGCGTTGCCCCACTGCCTGGCAAGTCATTGGGAACCGTTCCATCAATAGCCGATACTGTGGCTAAAAGTAGTGACACACAGGAACATCTCCACCAAACTACCATAGCCCTGCTGGCAAACTGTTTGGTGGAAGAGCTACTCAGCTAAGAGCACAAAGCTTTCAGACAGTCCATGATTCCTATGGCTATCTGCAAGTTGCGAGAGTCCGTGGCTGGCGAGTCAAGTCGTCGCCACAATGTTGTGGTTCTTCATGAAGTATGACACCGAACCAGGAGTAATACTGTCGGTAAGTTTATTCTATGACAGCAGAGCTCACAGCAGCAGCAATAATATGTATCATGACAGCAGCAGCCACAACTCCCACAATAGAAAAGAATACAGCAGGATCATAGCTGCCAGAACAGCAAGGATTACAGCAGCCATGAGGGCTTCACAACAGAAAGGACAATAGCAGTAACAACATCTGCCCCCATATCAGTGTATTAGAAGGAACAAGGGAACCCAATACAAATCCGCCAGGGACCTTGGGTGCTTATCTTTTTAATGAACAGTGGTCCCTAGGAAATCTACAATTGCAAGACGTATAATAAAAATAGACCCAATCAGTACTATATTGGTAAGTGACGTGTCCAGCCGGACAGAGGTCCAATATTTAATGACAGAGCAAATTATTGAAATAATTCGTAACAATACAAGTAAGTGAGGCACAGGCCTGTGCCCTCACTACATAAACAACAAAAGAAGGAGTGGACAACTTATACACTTTAACAACAAAGGAACAGGTTCAGGCAGGGCTATTGATTTGTTACATGTGTAAGCAATGGAGCCAACAAATCATATTAGTGCATATTTACACAACAGTAAACATCTCAAAGTAGTGTATAAGGTGATTTTTATGTCGACGACGTTTCGATCCATACATTAAATACACGGATCATCATCAGGACTAAAACATAAGCTAGCCTGAAAATAATGCCGGTCTCGCAAGAATGGGAGACCCGAATTTCAAGGAGCGCGTGTCTGAGCAGATTGGGGGAAGCAAATGTGAGTACATAGGTGTCCTATAGGTTGTCGGATCATAAGTAGATAACCGGTCTCAGGGGAAGGCGTGTGCCGGGCGGGGGATACAAGCAACGTAGTGCCAAGTAAGCGCGGCGGTCCTCGAATTACGGGATCCGCTTGGGAAATTCCTCAATGAGAGCTAATACGCGTAAAGTCCCGGCTCAATGTGTGCCGCTCGATGCGCACACATCGAGCGGCCCACATTGAGCCGGGACTTTACATTTGCTTCCCCCAATCTGCTCAGACACGCGCTCCTTGAAATTCGGGTCTCCCATTCTTGAGAGACCGGCATTATTTTCAGGCTAGCTTATGTTTTAGTCCTGATGATGATCCGTGTATTTAATGTATGGATCGAAACGTCGTCGACATAAAAATCACCTTATACACTACTTTGAGATGTTTACTGTTGTGTAAAGGTGCACTAATATGATTTGTTGGCTCCATTGCTTACACATGTAACAAATCAATAGCCCTGCCTGAACCTGTTCCTTTGTTGTTAAAGTGTATATGTTGTCCACTCCTTCTTTTGTTGTTTATGTAGTGAGGGCACAGGCCTGTGCCTCACTTACTTGTATTGTTACGAATTATTTCAATAATTTGCTCTGTCATTAAATATTGGACCTCTGTCCGGCTGGACACGTCACTTACCAATATAGTACTGATTGGGTCTATTTTTATTATACGTCTTGCAATTGTAGATTTCCTAGGGACCACTGCCCATATCAGTGTAGGCAGCAGCGACCACAGCTCTAAACACAAGTTAACACTGCTGCCGCCAATGCATAACAACAGCAGCAAAAACAGTCACAGGAGTAGCAACACATCTCACAACAAAACAATGGTTCACAATTAAGGGTTCTATCTGACCACTGCAGGGCAAGGGAGAAATGACACACTATTGAGTATCACATGCTTGCCTGAAGCATCTTCCCTTTTGCATGCAAAAGAGATTAGAGTGCAAATTCAGGTACATCAAATACATTAAATATAATCATAGAGACCATAGTATTCACCGCATAGTGAATAAGAGCATTAACCACAGCTATAACCACAGCAGGGACCACAGCAACGAAACAGATGTTAGCCCTGGAAATGGTTCAACAGCAATAGTGTCTGCCACCACATCATGGACCACAGCATTGCCCACAGGAGAGGTCGCTGCAGTGGTAACAGCTTCCACTACCGATGGTACCAGAGCAGTCACATCTGTTACTACATATCCAAAATTCTCCTTTTCTAAACTTACTGCAGTTGAGAAGTTCATGCTTCAGCTGACAGTTCTATAAGTAGTTGGCATCACTTCAGATGTAGATGTCTTCAGACACAAGGAAAAGGACTAGAGTTACCTTCCCACAGGAATTCACACAAATCTTCTCAGAGCTACAAAGTATATCACACAGTTGATCTATTTCAGACAACACATGTACGAGATGCATTTGTACTGATTTTTGTAGGGAGGAAGTCTGCATGTCTTAGTGGGCTGTTGCCTGTTTTGCCTGATTTTGTAGTCCAGTAGTATGTTTCTAGAGACATGTTCCTACCATGCTACTCCATAATTTTAGGGCAGGCCAGTGGATATTTTCAAACAGGCTTAGAGCAACGAGAGAAGTGAGTGCTATACATCTGTTGCCCTCTCTTCTCAAAACCATTGCCCCTAACTGCACACCATGTGTGAGCCAAAATTTGGGATGCAATAGTGGCTCCCATTTCCAAGGATGTGTCTGTCTTGGGTACATGTATGTGTATTTTCTGTTTCTGCATCCATATATTTTACAATGCGTAGGCCATTCTAACAGAGAACACATTTACTTAAAATAGTCAGATCAATTGGCTTTGCCAAAGCTCGTTTTATTCGTTTTGAAAATCATTTTGCGTGGTAGGTTTTCAAAGGAATTGTGTCACAACCTGCAAATCCATGATTCTGTTTTGCACAATTGCACATTTGCTTGCATTTCAAGGCATGTGGACCCAAATCTGGACTTCAACACACTCCAATGCCTAAACATAAAATTGGTTAGTTAAGATAAACAAAAGATGCAATACTGTGTGCAGACAGAGGCTTGACGGTTCTCCCCTGTATAAAAAAATCTGAAAGTAGTTCTGAAGGGTCAGACTGGCTAGCCACCTATGGTCCCAGGGGCATAAAGGGCAAGAAGAATATCTTTCCTCTGAAGAACCACAGACCAGTGGACACTGGGACCTGTGTAGATGCCCTGGTTGAAGACAGTGGGTGAGCCAACCTCACTGCTAATTGTGTTTTGGTGCCCTTCAGGCTGCGTTGCACTTTGGCAGTTTGGGGAGTGACCCAGAGGAAAACAAATCTAAGAAATGTTGGAACTTAAAATATTTTGATCATCAGAGGACTAAGGCAAGGTCCAAGGCTACCAGAGAAAGGCACCACCGTAGCAGGCAAAACTTATTTTTAGTCCTTATCAGAGCTTTTTGCCACATGAAAAGAATTATCAATGGGGCTTTGCTTATACGGCATCTCGCTTTATGGAGGCCTGTCTGGTAGCCGCTCATGGGCCTGCCCAGCTGAAAGATTTCGAGCTCCATAACTACTTCTAAAATTTGAAAGCTGGAAAGGTGCAAAGGGATCTCATTGGTCTAGTGATCTTGGTGGCTCTGTTCTTTACATTTACCCTGCACAGATCTATTGACACCAACACTTAAGGCTCCGGCTGGAACCCAAATTCATCATATATGAAGAACCCTCAACTGCAATAATATGCTGTCTTGCCTTACTGGACCCTTCTGACTCACAGAAATTCTTCTACATCTGAAAACAACACTGATGAACAGGTCCTGTTGGCCTGAGGAGGCACCCAAGACCCGGTCACCTGAGAACATTGAATTATATTGCCACCTTGCAGTTTCTTCATATTGACATTTAAAACTTAAAACTGCACACCCTCAGGTAGTGGCCTTGATTTTATTCTGACCCTTGTAATTGTTCTTTAGTTGGTTTCATTGATTGGATTCTGGATCTCAGTGCTGTTTAGGTGTTCCTGAAATACTTTACACACATTTCCCTGAAGCAAATTACACTGTATTTTACCTAACAAGTCACTGGTTCATTCACTTTTGTGGGGTTTACGCCTTTTTCTCCCCTAGGTTAATTATCCAGGATCTCCCACATGCACTCGCATCAATTTCACATTGATGTATGTGTTTATGTTCACCAAGGAGAGCACCAGTGGGGATAGAATCCCTACAAAAAATCTATTAAAATGTTAAGAAGTACTTAAGACAGCAAAGGGACAGAGTCCTGCTGGTTGCAGTAGGTTTTTATCATTGATAAGAGACCCAACGACCATTCAGAAACCATGTACAGGCTTGATCCCTTCATATTCATGGAGAGGCAGACCACATAATAAGGCACTGCTCTGTATTGTTCTAATCTGCACTGTAATGTTCCTCCAACCCCGCTTAAAATGAAGACTTTCCTATCACGAATTACAGTATGGGACCTCTCCAATGAGAAAGGTCTGTCTGTTGAAAGACCTGGTCTGCAAGAGACCCAAAATGGCAGCATTTTGAGCTTCCCTCTTTCCCTCATCAATGCTCTGAATATCCTGAGTTTTCACTGTACTGCACAAAGATTTTGCACTGTTAGCTTACTCCCTAAAGTGATTGTAGCTCTTCCTGTGAACCCGGCACCTATGAAAACAATACCTTTCCTCCTCCTGCACCTGAGATGACTCACTTACATCAATCAATGCTGTTGTGGTTGCCATGAACGCTGAAAAAGTTGCAAGCCACTGGGATTCTGGGGGCAAGAATCACTCCTGTGAGAAGCCATGCATGCTTCTTTGAGGCTGAGTCCCACTGGCAGGGAGGAGCATAAAGGACTGGAAGTGTTATGTGAAGTGTCCTGGAAGTGAGAAATGCACCACTCGTCCCAGTGCACAGATTCTAACCGGCTGCTGATGATGCTGTCAAGAGAGCCCCAGCCCAGCAATTCCTGGCACTTTAGAGGTGTGCCATAGGAATGCTCAAAGCACCTGGGAGGTGAAGCTGGTCTGGTGAGAATCAACTTAGGTCCTAGTGAAGATTACTTAACTGTGCACAAAAGAAGGTCCCACTCTACCCCCACTGGTATCAAGAGGGGTGCACAGGGTGGCATGACTGTTCATTCTCTATCAAGAAATTTGTGAAGTGGAAAACTGTCATTGGTTGAAAGAGCAGCAACGTTGAGGTGAGCACACAAATTGCTGGGGCTATGCAACATTGAGTTCTTGGCCGGTGGTAAACCCCTCTATCTTGGTGAGTCACCAGTGAGGTAGCTACACAGGCCTTCAGGCAGGTGGAGCTGTCCCCTTGTCAAAGCTGCAGCTTTAGGTCCTGGGGATAAATGCTTTCGAGGAGTGGTCACTGATATGTCCCCATCATTATCATCTTCCAGTCAAAAAAAGTGTTTAAGGCCCCCAGACTACTACTTCTATCTGTGCGTTATATATGCTTGAGGGGGTTGGTCGATTCATATCCCATCTACATGTCACTCTTCCAGTCTACAGTCCCAAGAAATGTTTATCCTAACATAAGTTAATCATGTCTCCAGACTTTCTCCATTTTCCTTTCTTGCCTTCCCCATCTGCAGTCTATGATAATGCTTGCGGACCCACATTTTTGCAGTCTTATTAATCTCCACTTGCTGTAGTCTCCATCTTACTGGCCCAGTTAGGTTTCTACAAGATCTCCAGCTCATTCATGCCCCTCCATTTTGCACTTAGATCTTCTCAGATCCCTGTAAAGTCAAACTATGGTGTCTCTGTCAAGGCACAAAAATCAACATACTTCCTCGGTCTCACAAGTCTAGTCATGTCTCTCCACTCCGACAATTTTGAAACTAAAGGTTATGGGTCTGATTTAGATCTTGGCGGACGGGTAACTCCATCACAACGGTGGCGGATATCCCGTCCGCCGGAATATGAATCGCACAGGATATAATTGGATTTATATTTTGGCAGACGGGGCTTCCACCATCACTGTGACGGAGTAACCCATCCGCCAAGATCTAAATCACGCCCCCTGTTTCTAACTTCTTAGTTTCTCAATAAATGTCACAAGTCTCCAGTCATATATCACTAGTTCCCATTGTGACTAGTTTTACTTCATAAAGTAGATGCTATCGCTATTAGAATATATCTTGTTTTTAACTTGGCCAAAGGGTTCAGTAAAAGGAATACCCTTTCAAAGTCTAACATGTGTTTAATGTAAAATAGGAAGTGAGTAATCAAAAAGAATGCAAGGCAATTGACATTTCAACAAACAAGAGCTTTACCCATGATCCTTTGAAGCATGTAGTGATAATGTCCATACTATTTTTTGACATTTGCTCCTAATCCAAGTGGATAGGATTGAGGCCATGTGTCAGAGCAGAAGCTCATAGACAAATACTAATGAGCACGCGCCAGGATGTTGTCGTGGCACGGAATGGGACAGGTACCACTAAAAGGAGTTGACTCTACTACTTTCTGAAATCCTTGCTTCGCTGCGCCAACTTCAACATGAGAATATGCTTGGCTAGCACAGTTCAATAAATGTGCATTGTATGACTCAGAGTAACATAGCCACTGTGCATTTAAAATGTATGTACATGTGCAAAGATACTAAGGTTTTAATGGTCTTCAGGCTGATGTAAATATAACATAGGAAATGATTAATAAAACACAACAGTGCACTTTTTCCTGGTAAACACTTATGCATTAAAAGTGTAAGTTCACTTTCTTAGTCCAATCGTCAAGCATCTGTGCCAAAAATAATGGAGTTTCATGTAATTCCTCATTCTCGATATATGGTATCTAGGATGGGTATACAATCGAAAAGATGCAGCTAGCCCTTAACACACTAGTATTTTTTGAAGGAGTTTTTTAGACTGCTGCTAACCACCCAATGGTGGCCTCAGAGTGCTGAGTCTTGGAGTAGTGGATTATGGCAAGGGGGCAGGGTGTGAGTACAAAACCCTGAAAGATGTAGTAGGTGAAACACAGGGAAGGGGATAGTCAGGATACCTGCCAAGGTAAGAATCTAAAGATGTAAAGACGTTTATTTCATAAGTTCGAAGCCAAATGGGAGGTGTTCCTGTTTTAGACTCCTCACTGACACTGCTATGAAAAGATGGCTGCTTAAGAAATACAGAGCAAGGAACATCAGTTACTACACGAGTGCTCGCAAACATTTTCCCAAGGGCTACAAAGTTTGGTCTGTGATGTGACGGAGGGTCGCATTGATGCCAGCAGGGTGGCAGCCGGAGGCTGGTGGAGATCGGCAATAAGGTGGGTGTAGGGGAAGCGAAGCATATACATCTAGTGTCTGAATTGCACAATTTGAAACCAAAAACTAGGGATTAATCCTGGCTTCTCCACTTAACTAAATTGTGTGTTCAAAGGAAATTGATTTATTTTGCCTTCCCTCTTTTTTCATGATGACACATGACGATCTTGAAATACTCACCTTTAGGATGTGTGCTGTACAAAACCTTCTCCTGTGTTTGATTTAATAAAACATAATGTTGTTCATGTATAAACCCAGCCCACCCAAAGAGTGCACATGAGAACTGACTATCCCTTTAGTTCACTGTTGACATTTTTGTGTGTGGGGGGACAGGGGATGTTGGAGGTAGAGAATGAAAGTTTCTAAATTCATGTTTGAAAACGATCACTTTTAAAAAAAAATACTTCTCAATGCACTGATATGATCTGATGTACTTATGGTGAAACGGTTCTGCATGTTAATGATATACGCTTTTTGAATTTTGAATAGTCTTTATCATATTTTTACACTTTTGCTGCAAAATGTCTTTAAAAATTAAGGTTTTTCTGAATTTAAACAGTGCAGGACACCCTAGTTACTTCCTTTCTTTAACTTATTTTAACCTTTAAATACCTGCCTGCCTGTTTATTTAACATATTTTAGTGTTCGCCGATTCCAGTGCTACTGTGGACCAGGGGGCCAACGGTAGCACTGTATGCTCTTCGGGATGCCAGTGTAAAGTTATCCATCATGTTTAGATATTGCTGCATTATGTAAAACATACTTTGAAATTCCAGCATCAACCTTGTCCCCAGCATCTAAAGTACCGCTGCCATTCCAGCATCCACACTGCTGGCAGCAGGTGAAGTACCCTCACTATTCTGCTGTTCATACTGCAGGAAGACTCTCAGGCACCACTGGCATTCCAGGTTCTATACTGTTCCCACCACTGCCATGCCAGAATCCATATTTGAGGAATCACATAAAGCGTGGCACTAGTAGTCCAATATCACTGCTGCCCCAGGATCTAAAGCACGAGTTCAGTTTTAGTATCCACCTTGCTGCCAAGCATGTAAATCAGCATTGCCAGGTCAATATTTCTCGTTACTTCTAAGTATGTACAGTACCATTGCCATTCTAGCATCCACATTGTCCTGTATATGTCTCCCCACAGGATGCTCATGCCAGTATCCGCATTGCCCCAGCGTTGAAAGCTGTTTCCATATCTGCATCCTTCACATCGATTCTGCATATAAAGTCGAATTTTAGTGGGGGTTTCCTCTCCATTGGTTCCTCGGCCTTCCCCTCCCATCCATCCACTCACACCTTTACTGCCTTCCTCCTGAGTTGGGGTGAACTTGCCAACGCTGGACCCTGGTGATGCCCATATAGACCTTGTGAGTCAAGGACTTTATCTCTTAGCCTCTCAAAGCTGCGAGAGTCTCCTGATTGTGAAATACTGGTCCAGTTCAAACCATACCCATTGGTCCGGCTGGTAGGCATTCTTTGAAAGCATACGTGGCCACATGCACATAGCATCCAAGCACTTTATGAGACTGGTGTTTCGGTGCTACCTAACTCCATCCCGGGACAGGCACATGGCCTAGAGGAGCAGGAGGCTGTGCTGGGACTTGTGAAGCCCACTCCCCTTGCCCTGACCACTGCTCTGACTGGTAACCATGGCAGGACCTGGGCAGAGGAGGAGCAGCACCCAGTGCTGGTTCTGCTGGTTCCGATGGGGGAGGAAAGGAATATGTGTGTTATAATCTACTTGTGGGTTAATGCATCCTCCCTATTCTTGTTCTCTGCCTTGCTGCTCAGCCAATGGTGATGTCATTAGAATGTTCAGTGTGTTTGTGCTTGAGGAGAATTCAGTTGGAGCGGATGGGCTGAGCTGCAAGGAGGCTGCTCCTGGTGGGGCATACTATGGATCTTACTATCATCCTGTAACTTATATTTGAACCTGTAACCTGATGAATAAACCAATAACTTGTTTTCTACACAACTTGTCTACGAGACATCTTTCAATTTAACACTGGCGACGATTTGGAAGAACCTACGCGTGTGCTACTTCAATGGATAATGGTCTATGAAGCCTAAAGAAACTTCAAGGAAAAGGAACTTCATGAGAAATGACAAGCTGCGTACTTTGAGGAAGCTGGCACTCCTGAGCCCCACCAGTGACCACTCCATCGGTCGCCCTAACACGTAAGTGCCAGTTCCTGTTGGACTTTCTTTTCTCTACCCTGCTGCATTGGAACAAGAATCTCTTGCTCTCACCACGTTGAAGAGAACCTACACGTTGAGGAAGGATGGCTGTGATTACCCTTTGACCTTCTTCTGCCGGTCTTTAAATAGTTACTGTGGAGCCTGTGGTCATCCAGATGCTTTGTAACTAGACAGTTTTGGCCTGTGTCCCCGCTGTTTGTGAAGTGAGGAATTTCAGGAGGAGGCCTTTCCACTGTCTGTCTCTGTGGCTGCAGCTGCTGTGAGCTGTTCCCTCGGCTATTGTGTACAGCCTGTATGGGGAGCTTGTCCTTTGCCTTCTGTTAAAGGAGATAATTTTGGGAAAATTGGCACCGCTGGAGTGCCGCCACACTTGTTTAAAGATGCAGTGTCGGCTGTTGACTTTGAACCTGCGATCTATTTCCCAAGTGCTGCACAGTGTGTTTTTAGCCTGGCGTGTTGAGAGAAACTAGTGTACTGGATGCTGAGGATACTGACTTTTCGGCACCCCGGAGGAATTGGCAGGAGCGAGTGTCTTGTTTGGGGAAAAACGGCACCTCTGTGAGCTGATACACTTGTTTAATGAAGCAGAGACTGCTGGCCGTGTGTCATTCGGTGAGTGTGGGCATTTTGTTTCTTTTTGCTGATTTACATGCCAAACGTGAGTACTGTTGCATCATGGCAGTTGAACCGCTGTCAGTCATTCAAACTTCGCACGAGCTGTGCACAGAGCGCGCAGGCTTACCAATTTCGAAGTCTTCTGCTATGCCGCCATTCGATCCGTTTTGACGTGTGCTCTCTTGCAATCTTTCCTGACTTCTTGGACGTTTGGGAGCACGGTGAAGCCGGGAGCCACCCGGCGTGGCGTCACTTGTGCGTGCCGCCATCTTGCGATTGGCATTGTACTCCGGAGTTGATTGTAATTTCCAGCTTTCTACATCTTTTGCCAACCGCGTTGTCAATAAAGTTTTGTGAACATGGTTATGGTCGGCTGCAGTTTGTGTCGTCGTGGGATTAAAAGGTTCAAAGTGTGCTGATTTTCGCTGCAGTTGGTGTTTTCTTCGGGGTACTGACATCCGGATGATGTGTCTTTCGGAAGGACACAGTACATCTTGGTTTACTTCTTACAAGCTTTCTGAGACGCTAACCAGGACGGAGTCTCTGTGCTACACTGCTTTGGATGCTAACAGCCACATGAGCTTTGGTGAAGACGAGCGTGTCATCTCTTCCACTGATCTGCGGTGACACGCACACCTGATGTACTCATTACATGTTAATTCAGCACGTTATTACTGTGTTCTTTTATCTGTAAAGTGGAAAGTGCATTTGTTTTTATCTCACCTATACTTACTGTAGGTTTGCATAATGTATGCTTTATTTTATGCTTAATATTCTTAACGTGCGATCTTCAAGCATCTTACAGTGTTTCTTTAAATTTGAGTTCTGCTTGTACTTGGTTCTGTTTACGCTTACTGGAGCTGAGCTTTTGTCTTCAGTTTCATAGGGAGGTGTGTTCCCCTATAGGGAGGTGTGTTCCTCTATTACAGTGTGGATGTGGATGTTCTGTTTCTTAGGGAGGTGTATTCCCCTATAAGGAGGTGTGTTCCCCTATTACATTTTGTTCTTTACGGTATTGTTCAGTTTCATAGGGAGGTATGTTCTCCTATTACTGTGTGCTTGTTCTGTTTCATAGGGAGGTGTGTTCCCCTATTACAGTGTTTCTTAGGGAGGTGTTTCCCCTATAGGGAGTTGTGTTCCCCTATTACAGTGTGCTTGTTCTGTTTCATAGGGAGGTGCGTTTCCCTATTACGGTGTTTTTAGGGAGTGTCTCCCCCTTTAGGGAGGTGTGTTCCCCTATTACGGTTTTGTTCTGTTTCTTAGGGAGGTGAGTTCCCCTATAGGGAGGTGTGTTCCCCTATTACGGTGTGCTTGTTCTGTTTCATAGGGAGGTGTGTTCCCCTATAGGGAGGTGTGTTCCCCTATTACGGTTGTGCAGTTTCATAGGGAGGATGTTTCCCCTATTAGTACCGTGTTCATGTATGTATATTTTGGAGATGTTCATACCATCTCTTCTTATGTATTTTACATGTTATATACTGTTTTGGGTTTGTGAATATGCCCTGTTTGCATGTTGTTGTGCCTGGCGAAGTGGTGCTATATATCCACTGTTTTTAAGTATGGAACTTTTGCTTTTGTCTTTCCTTGGTATGTGTGTCTTATCATCTCGCATACATTTGATTTTCTATAATCATTATAAGGGGGGAGATGTGTTATAATCTACTTGTGGGTTAATGCATCCTCCCTATCCTCCCTGCATCTCCCTTGCTGCTCAGCCAATGGTGATGTCATTAGAATGTTCAGTGTGTTTGTGCTTGAGGAGAATTCAGTTGGAGCGGATGGGCTGAGCAGCAAGGAGGCTGCTCCTGGTGGGGCATACTATGGATCTTACTATCATCCTGTAACTTATATTTGAACCTGTAACCTGATGAATAAACCAATAACTTGTTTTCTACACGACTTGTCTACGAGACATCTTTCAATTTAACAATGTGGAGAAAAGGAGATTAAAGCGAAAGAGAAAAGAAAGAAGGAAACTAGAGAAGAGACAAACAGGAGAAAGAAGACGGCATGAAAGGAGAGGAGCGTAAAGAAAGGGCGTGAAATGGAATGAGAGAGTATAAAATGAGCAGGTGAGAAGACGTGGGAGTGAGGATAACCTTACTGAGAGGTGGTAGAGATCAAGAGAGAGTGAGAGGGGAAGCAGGTGAATGGAGAGGAGAGGGGGAAGCATCAGCTTAGAGAAGATAGGTGAGGTGCAAAATCTGGGTCAAATAAAGGAAAAAAGAAGGAGAGAGTGAGGACGAAGCTAAAGCAGAGGTCAGAAAGAAGTAAAAGGGGAGGAAAAAAAGAGAAAAAGAAGCCAGAGAGAAAAGGAGAGAGAAAGGGAATGTTTAAATAGGAGAAAGGGAAAAGGGAAAGAGAAAAGGCATGAGAGTGAGGGAGAATAAGAGACAAGGAAAGAGAAATGTAAAACAGACATGCCTGACGGAGGGAGAGAGAGAGAGAGAGAGAGAGAGAGAAAGAGAGAGAGGAAGGAGCAACAATGGATGCACTCGTTGCATGCTGAAGGAAAGATACTTACTTTTCTATATACAACTCCTGGGAAACCTAGGGAATAGATTCCCCTAGCTGCTTTCAAGCCCTAGTGCATCAAGTCTAACAAGCATTAGCAAACCCAATATGTTTGTCTTTTTTTATGGCATGCAGATCGAGCATGGACATGGCGTACAAACGTCAAACCTATTAGTTTTGCCGATGTTTGTTTGCCCGGCAACACTCAGAAGTCTCAGGACGGGGGCGTGGCCGCTGCTGAGTGACAGCAGCATGCAACTCAGCAGGGAGGAGGGTGGGATGGTATGGCACTGTTTAAAGAGACAGTCACCCACTTATGCGCACTTTAAACTGCTCTAACCCAGCTGTCTTAATACAGCTGGGTTAGAGCAAGCCAATGCCTCCAGAGCGCTGTGAAGCGCTGAATGAGGACGCTTCCTCCAATCAGTGCGCTGCTCTCATGCTGCATGAGAGCAGTGCCCTGATTGGTCAAGGGTGTTGCTGCTTCCAGTTCCGGTGGTGAGAAGAGGACCGGAGCAGAGAACGATTTTTTATTTTTTATTTTTTATTTTATTATGCACGTCCGCCCCACTTAACCGTGGATGCCAGTTGCCACTGACCACAGTGCTGCTGGGCCACTGGTTGACTGAGTTCAGATGTTAAATACTCCCTATGCATTCCAGGGAGGTGAAAGGACACACCCAAATAGCCAGTGTAAAAAACAGTGAGGTTAAAATACTCATGTGGGCTGATTCAAGACGTGATTGACAAAGTTTCAGGTCAATGGCTGGAGATTCTTGGGCCAAAGCAGCCAATGGCATAAGCAGACTGCCCTAAAACCCCTTGGAGTATTATAAAATACAACATCCAACATAAAAAGAAACAGGTAAGGCTGCTTCTGTGGTGCATGCACTGTGGTAAAAATGGCACAGTTTGACGAGTAACTTGTAATTATGACAGCAGATTGAGTGTGTTCTGCAGTCTCTGCTCCTCCCTCTGGTCTGATCATCTGGAAATAATCAGGTAATCAGTCCCACGGTACCCCCTGCTTTTACCTTCAGTGCAACTCACTTACTACTACCAGCCAACTCTCATGCAGAGCAGGATCCAGGAACCAGCAGCACCTGTCCACACAAGTCATCATGCTTGGTTGGGAGAAGAAATCCACTTCTGCAACCCAAAGCCTCCTAGAGGTCCCAGGAGGGTGGGTCCTATCTGATCACTGGCTTGTCAATCCACCATCAATGTCTGCAATTCTCAATATGCTGTTCCCGCATGCTTGTTTGCAGGTCTGCAATATTTGTGACGACAACTATTTAGGTGCCTGTAAACCTTTCTGCTTGTGTTCTTTCCCTGTGTGTCGTATTCCTGTGACTCTGTGTGTCGTTGCTGTATCCATCAAGTATGTATGTGCAGCTATATTTTGTAGGTTTTGTTCACGTTACAAGTTTTCTTGAGAGACATACACCACACACAGCTTCCGGGTACCTCTGGGAGAGGATAGTTGATAGCGGATGGGATGATAGGGCTGACGTTAGTGAAGGAACGGGCATCCTGGAGATCAGTTCACCAAAATGCCTAGATTAGCAGAAGTGGCATCATGCACTTTAACCTCAAAAGATACCTGAGTTTTGACCATCACTTAATACTTTGATCCTCAAAAGACTCCTATTTGCTGCTGAAAAGCCATGGAAGAGTGAGTAGTGAAAAATGCAACTGAGTCCAGTTTTTATTTTGTTATGCGATTGCCTTCATGAGCCCTGAGACCAAGATTTTCAGGGTCAGTGCCGAGGAGACCTAAAGGCAAGTTGGGGTATCTATCCTTGTGTAGTAAGTACGCAGAAACAAAAGTTAGCTGAAGCACTTTATTGAAGAGGCTCCACGGTAGACAGGTGCCTTCTCACCCACTCCAACAGTTTTCCTCTAACAACAATCTACTTTAAACAAGGCACATTCTACTGCATGACATCACTGCCTAGTAACACAGGAATCCCTAGGAGAGAATGGTTTGAACAAACAAACAAACACTTTCTACTCCTAGTACTACATATCCTCCTTTGACCCCAAACAAAAAAACAAAAAATGTATATGAAAACAATATTCACATAAAATACAAAACCATGTCCATCACAACTTTACTCACGAAACCTACTGGGAGTGGCCCTGGTCCTGGAGCTTCTCCTGAGACATCTCCTTTGGTTACCCCACTCCCCTCGGCATCCTTGCTGTGACCAGATACTGAACCACCCCAGCACTACCACACTCACCCTCGATCCTGACCTTCACCTTGACAATTTGACTAAGATTCCACCAATAACCCCCTTCCACCTGAACGGCATTACTCCCCACCTTTATCACTGTAGTCGGCGCACCAAATTTGTTTTGACCTTTTTCTTTACGTGAACAGGCGACTTAATCCAAACTATATCACCCACCACCAGCATTTCTGCTTAACTTGATTCCTTAACATGTTCTCCTTCACAATCTCCATAAGTCTCAAAACATCAGAATCTGATTTGAACCACTTACTCATCCACCCTAGCCTAAAACTATCGGTGGCTCTCCTATCCTTCAATAATTCAAAAGGAGAGATCTTGGTAGTAAAGTGTAGCGTAGTTCTGTAGAACCACAGCATGCTGTCCAAAGACTTACCAACGTCATGGGTCCCCGACTTAGCCCACCTAACACACTCACCCACAACTCAGTTCATCCTTTCCACCAGGCCATTTGTTTGCGGGTGGTGCAGGGAACTCCTCACATGCTTTACACGACAAACATCAAGAAATGTCTGCAGCTCTCTACTCACAAATTGAGTTTCATTATCAGAGACGAGAACCTCTGGAAACCCCTTCCTCATACACACTTCTTTCAAAAACACCACACTCAATGAATTTGGATCCTTGACCATCTTGATTTCTGGCCACTTGGATGCATAATCCACCAAAACTAAAATATACTGAGAACCACTCGGCAGGGTATCAATGGGTCCAATCACATCAATTTCTAATTTGACCTATGAACCATAGGGACATTCAATGGGAAGCAGGGGAGGTGTCACTACCTTCAAGCTTTTATCTGCAAACCCACACACCACACAATTCTCAACTACCTCATTGATTCAGTATCAATGCCAGGCCACCAAAATGCCTCACGAATGCGAGGTTTCATGAGCGTCCCACCCATATGACCCTTGTGGGCCTTAGTGATGATGATCTGCCTGATGGAATGGGGAGGGATACATTTTTCTGACACAACAATATTCCATCTTCCAGGGAAATCTCAGTTTCAACTTTACAATAAGATTGTAAGAGAGGGGATAACACCCTCTCCTGGGGCCAACCCTTCTTGACCAAATCACAAACCTGCTGTAACAACGCATCGTCCCTCAAAGCAATCATCCAGTCTTTCTCCGAACCAACACTAAGTACCGGTATCTCCAACACAGCCACAAAACAATCTTCAGTGTCCTACTCACACAGTTCATGAAAGTCCAAACCTTCACTTTCGTCACATCGCATGGGAAAACGGGAAAGGAAATCAGCCCTAACATTCCTTCTGCCAGTAATGTGTGACACATCAAACTGATACTGCATCAACCTGAGATCATCCTCACAATCTTAGAGCTACAACATTTGCTGGAACCAGCACCAAGAAAGTTAGCTAAAGGCTTGTGTGACAGAACTGTCTACCCCACACATATGGGCGAAACTTCACTACCGCCCACAGGCAAGCTTCTAGCCCCTTCTCAATTATGGAGTGCTGCAGTTCTGCATTTCTAAGTACTCTCGAAGCAAAAGCCACAGTGCCTTCTTTGTCAATAGAACCCTGTGATAAAATGACACCCAAACCAACCTGGCTAGCATCCACAGTTATGCAACAGGATAGATCAGGATCAAAAGGTTTAAGAGCTCTACTCTTACTTAAACACAACTTGACTTGCTCAAAAGCAGAGGCATTCTCACTAGACCACTGAAACCTCACCCCTTCTTTGAGCAGATTGCTGATGGGCTGCACAATAGTGGCAAAATCAGAAATAAAGTGTGAGTAGTACTCAAAAAGCCCCAACAACGATTTGACACCCGTCTTGTCACAGGGTGTGGCGGCACCAACAATGGCTCCAATTAGCCCCTATCTGGGTCTAATTCCCTCTTGAGAAATAAGATGACCCAGATATTTTACTTCCACACACAGGAACTTACATTTATCAGTCTTGAGAACTACTCCATGTTTCCCAAAAATGCCCAACACCCTGTGCAAAGTAGCATCATGGGATTGAACATCCTTAGCTTAGATTAAAACATCATCTTGAATGACTAACATGCCTTCCACTGCACTCAACAAATTCTGCATACCCCTCTAAAACACAGACGCAGCAGATGCCAAGCCAAAAGGCATACGTCTATACTGGCACGTTCCTAAAGGAGAAACAAAGGCTGCCAACGGACACGAATCAGGGTGTAGTTCAATTTGATGATAGGCACTTGCCAAATAAGTTTAGAAAAAATCTTGCTCCCTTGACATAAGCAAACAGGTCACCAATTTTAGGTAGCGGGTGAGAGTCGATCCAGATTTCTTTGTTGAGTGACCTCAAATCTACACACACAGGTAATCGTCCACACCTCTTATGCACCACTACAAGTGGAGACAACCACAGAGAAGACTCAGTAGGTTGGATAATACCTTTATCACACAGAGACCTGTGTTCCTTGTCAAGATCTTCCCTCACACTAAAAGGAATCCTCCTTAGCTTGTGTTTTATGAGGACGGCCCCTTCCTTCACTATAATCTTGTGCTTGAAACCCCAAATTTTCCCGAATCATTCACTGAACACAGAGGAAAAAATGCTTTTCCACTTTCACCACGCATTATCACAATCAACCACCAAGACCTGTTCTCTGTCACCTGGTCTCAGCACCATCCCGAACAGTCCCTGATGGAACCAACCCAATATGTTCAGACCCATAACTGCAACATAAACCTTACCCCTGATCTTTCTCTCTTTGAACATGAGTATATCTTCGATGTCACCAAGAAGCTCAATCTTGCGTCCGGTGGAGAGCAGTCAGGTGGGATCAACTCTGTATATCACACCATGTTTCCTCAAATAACTTCTGCGAGATCATTGTAATTCTGGCACCAGAATTAACCAATAGTCTGAGGACTTTCCCTCCAGCACTCACTTCTACACTGGGGTCGACACAATACGATGGGTCACCAACAACAGGTTCATTTCCTTCAGAAGAGGAAATCATTTGCAATTCTGTGACTACAGAAATTACTTCCGCGTCAGACTCATCATCAGACTACACCACACATGCCACAGTTTTTTTTGCATTTTCTTTTTTAAACATACTTTGGCAAAATGTCCAGTTTTTCTGCAATAGTTACACACAACATTGGCAGCAGGACACCTGCCCCCTTTGGGATGTGGGGCGTTCCCACAACAAAAACACATGTTGTTAGAGGTGGGACTAGCACTATCCCTTTCACCCTTAACATTAGTGAAATTGCGATTGTGAACATTCCTTAGTCTAGACTTCCCACTCCGAACAACATTGATAGCTTCAATCTGTTTATCATCCAACTCCACGAGACTTGAGAGATATCAATGCTCTTAGCCACTTTTATGGTCTCCTCTAATAAGGGATTTCCCATGGCTAGAAGCTTTTGTCTAACCTGATTGTCTCTGCAATGGCACACAAATTGATCCCTAATAAGTTGGTCAGTAAAATCCTCGAATTGGTAAACAGATGCTAGTCTCCGCAACACAGATATATAAGCATCCACATCTTCACCATCAACTTGTTTTCTCTTGAAAAACTTGTGCCTTAAAACCATGAAGCTAGGCTCTTTGTCAAACCTGGTCTTAAGCTTAAGAACAGTATCTTGATATTCATTCACATTGTCACCACCCTCATGCGTCAAATCAGGTAAATTTTAAAATATAGACGTCCCTTCAAACCCCAAAGGATGAAGCAGCAAAAATGTTTTGCGTTCGGCACCAAATCCCAAAGCCCGTATTGCCCCAAGATAAGTTTCAAAAGCGTCAAACCACACCTCCCACCTAACAGGTGGTTCATCAGGATTGTCCAAGAAAGAAGGAGGAGGTGTGACAGCTTGCATGGTGCACATAACGTGAAACTATACGTTGCCAGAACTAACACTATAAAATAAGGCAAATAGTCAATGGAAAAGCAGCCAGGGTACACCAGGTGTCTTTAACTGAAAGAGAAAGTGCAAAAAGAGGTAAAACCCCCAAAATAAAACGTCGTAATTGCAGCTCACAACATCTTAGCGAAACAGTATTAAGGACAAAGAATTATGAGAAAAGGTGTGCAAATCACCGCGATCAACACACCAAAATAGGGGTTGATTAGCTACAATACCACTTCTCCAAGTAGACAGCCCTGGGAGAAACACGGGTGTGCGAATCACCACGATCCGCCTGATTCACAGTGTCTCTCCCCAGCAGCTGTTAGGCATGCAACAGCGGGATGTTAAATACCATAGCCAGGTAACAAGCGTCACACTGGGGCAATGTTGCTAGGGTCCTGGAAACAATGAGCGTAGTGCGTCGCTATGTAGACACATAGAGTGTTGTCCCAGCACCTGCGCGGTCTGTAGCAGCACGATTGAGGGCGTAGCACGTCACGATGGGGGGCGTTGCTAGGTCAGCGTTGCTAGGTCCTGCGTCTGTTTATGCATGAGGACGTAACTGCAAAGGATGCCCTTGTGATGTCACGGGAACACAGGACTGCCAAATCCACCAGGTTTTGGGCAACAAAAATCCACAAACTCCACAGTTGCAACAAAGCACCACACAGCAGTCACAGCGGACACAGGGGTGCACGAAACCGAATGGCGGCTGCATACACCAACAGGGCGACACTCCCGAAGTTCAAGCGGAGACCGCTGGAAGTCACTCACACCTCAGGACCTCCCTCAAGGGTCGGAAACACTCCCAAACCTGGAACTTGGATGTACCTCCAAGGCACAGCAACATCAAACAAGGAGATGAAAATGAGAGGCTTAAAGATCTTCACACGCGTAGGGTACACAGTGTAGCCGTGTAGCCAGATCATGGGCACAAATTTTGTAGTAAGTACGCAGGAACAAAGGTAAGTTGAAGCACTTTATTGAAGAGGCTACACGGTAGACAGGTGCCTTCTCCGCCCACTCCAACAGTTCTCCTCTAACAATCTACTTTAAACAAGGTACATTCTACTGCATGACATCACTGCCTAGTAACACAGGAATCCCTAGGAGAGAATGGTTTGAACAAATAAACATACACATTCTACTCCCAGTACTACATATCCTCCTTTCTCCTCAAACAAAAAAACAAAAAATATATACAAAAACAATATTCACATAAAATACAAAACCATGTCCATCACAACTTTACTCACGAAACCTACTGGGAGTGGCCCTGGTCCTGGAGCTTCTCCTGAGAACAACTCCTTTGGTTACTCCACTCCCCTCGGCATCCTTTCTGTGACCAGGTACTGAACCACCCCAGCACACAACAAGGTGATGGAAGCAAAGCATGAATTAATCTCAGCCACTGGCGATCGCTCAGGCTCAGATTAATTCAAGCATAGTTTTTCCAGCCCGATGCCCACAATTTAGAAGGCCCTTCCACACCCTTTTCGGGTCGAAGCATTCTGCCACTTAGGCATTTTGCCGGGAGGCTGCAGATTTGGGGCTGCCTTCTGAGATTTCAGGATGAGCCGCCTTCACTCAATCAAATCCTCATGGACCCATTCTAGTCGCAGCCTCCTGCAATGGGGGGCTGGGTCGAACATTTAAAACTTGTTGCACTGCATTATTGGGTAATCAGTCAGTCAATCAAGCAGTCACAACATACAACCATCAAACAACTGACAATATTTGGGCATCAACTGCCTGGAAATCTATTTTGTGTAACTTAGCTAGATCATCACCAATTGTTTAACCAAAGGTACAATAATCTATGATGCAACAAATGTAGTGATTTTCTCTAAAGCACATTGTTTGTTTTAAATCAGTATGTGGCACAAACAGAGCTGGCCTTTAAGCAATGAAATATCGCTTTCTAGATATCAGTGTGGCTCTTTATTATTAAAGGGGCCATCTGATGGGGGCGTGGCTTAGCAGCCGAAGATGGCGGACGCGTGAGCTCTCAGCTCCGCGATGGCCTATCATTTATCCGGCTGCCTCCAGGGTCGTACCGGGCCCGATTACCTTAGGTGCCTGCTATGGTGGTGCCTCCTGTGGTGAAGGTGGAACATCGTTGGGGGTGCCCCCAGACCGGAAGACAAGCAGCAAAGCCGAGACCCTCGAGGTGTGGCCTAGACGCATCGGAAACAGAGCCGTGGACAGGCTCGGAGAACCGCCAGGCTGGTCCACACTGTGGGAAGCATCGGCCGAGGTGAACTGCCTCCGGAGACGGAGTGACCAGGTGCCGAAGTATTGGTGCCAGGCTGGGGGCTCCACAGACTGCGGCGCAAAAACAGAGGTGGGCGTCCGGTGGGGACGGAGCCGCGCTGGTTCGGCCTGGGCGGGCCCGGCTCCCGAGACCGGCGCCCTGCTGAGACGCTGACTACCGTGGCCTCCTGAAGCAGCGGGACGAGCGGTGAGTGTGAGTGGTGGTGACTCGGGCCTGAGTCGGGGCCTGGCAGGGGCTGCAGAGGGATTTGATGATTGCAACTGGCGCATCCTGCCCTGCCTGCAAGCGTAGTGGAAGAGAGGCCTTTAAACACTGCTCACGCCTGGGATTTGTGTGACCGGGGGGACTAGAGGGGTCCAGGTCCCAGGCATAGATTGGTGGGGGGCACACCTGGCTTCGGGGGGAGGGCGCTCCCTCCCCAGTGATTCCTGGTGCCTGTGCTGCTCCTTGGTTGGGCCCTCCTACCAGGACTGAACTGGGGCTGACGCCCATGGGGAACTTTGTCAAATACATGAGCCCCCCCCACCCGGTATGGCTACCCTGGAAAAAGCCTGCCCTGCACCCTTGTGAGACTAGAGGCGGGGGGAAACCCTGAAAGGCCCCACATTGTCTGGCTCCTGCTGCCCCCATCAACGTATCACGGGGAGTGGCCTGGCGGACCTGCACTACCCGGCTGGACTCTGAGAGTAGACAGACCAGTTGTGGGCGCATAGTGAGGAGGAGCGCTCCGCACAACGTGGGCGCTACATACACTTGGCGAAAATGGGCAAGACCAGGGGAAAACAACCGGAAGCTGCCCCCAATTTGGAAGATGACCCACGGGGTCAACTGCAGGAATCCCAGGAAGTCCCAGCTAAAGTGGATCCAGTGCAACAGCAATTGGCTAAGATACTAGAGGCCATTACAGACACTAAGACCACGTTGCATCAGGATATAAATGCTGTCTGGGTGGGATTGGGGCTCCTCCGAGCAGAGCACAGGAAGCTAGCGGAGACTGTGGTGGAGTCTGGAATTGCGGAATTGACCCCGACGCAACAGGCGCTGACTCAACAAGTAGCAAAGCTGACAGATAGGGTCCGGATACTTGAGCACAGGACTGAAGATGGAGAAGGACGCAGTCGAAGAAATAACATTAGAGTCCTTGGTCTGCGGGAAGGAGTGGAAAGAGGGGACATGGTCTCCTACTTAGAGTCCTGGCTTAGTACTGTGGTGGCTCCAGGGTGTTTGTCGCCATTTTACACTCTGGAAAGGGCTCACCGGGTGCCGGCGAGACCTCTGGCCCCGGGTGGTCCCCTGCCCCCTGTGGTGGCCAGGCTTCTACACTACAAGGACAGGGACATCCTTTTACACAAGGCTCGAACAGATGGTCCTTTTGTGGTAGACAATAGTAAAGTCTCCATCTTCCCTGACTTCACATTACATGTGCAGCGAAGGCGAGCCTCGTTCTTGGAGGTCAAATAGAAGCAGAGGAAAGAGGGCTTACAATATTCCCTGATTTACCCTGCTCGACTTCGTATAGAATTGGATGGAAGAGCCCATTTTTGTGAAGATCCCAAGGCAGCATGGGACTGGATTGAATCATATAAAACAGAGAACCCTTCGACGGGGCGGGGTTGGGTCCTAGGGGTTGAGGGCCCAGGAAAAGACCCAAGAAACGCCCCGCATGTGGTCTACCAAAGAAACTGAGTCCCTCCCAAGCAGAGCAGGAAAGAGTGGCGGCGCTGCAGGTGGTCACCGAGATCGCCTGAGGAAAGGGATTTCCATCAGAGGCGGGGTCACAATCTGTGAAATGGACCGAGGACTCTGAATCAGACTCCTCTCAAGGAGATAACCTTAATATGCCCACAGTGACCCCGAAGACGGGGGACGAGATAATATAATAATAGCCACTGCGAAATCGATCTGATCCCGGAGTCCATCTGGTGGTGAGGTCACCCCACCGGTATTGTGTATTATTTTGTAATGTATATGGTCCGGATGAATATTGGGGCCGGTGCACCCGGGATTTGCCCTAGTGAGTTATTGAATGGAGTCCCGACCCCCCACAAGGACCTCACCATGGTTAGTTTGAGACCTTCTTGGACCTTGAAGATGTTTGACTGGTTTGGGTGGTTGGCCGTTGCTGAACTGTCCTGGGATCGAGAAGTTGTTGCTGGGAAGGTTTGTACACATGGTTTGTTTTGTTTCTTTTGCAGGAGAGGGGCTGTATTCTCTTTCCTTCCTGAGAAGGAGGTGGGGCGAGGGATGGGTGCAGGGAGAAGCAAAAGCTCACTACACAATGACATCAAACCAACACGCACTGAAGTTTCTAACATGGAACATTAAAGGGAGGGAGTCAATGTCTAAGCGCCACAACATACACAATTTCCTGAAGAGAAGGGGGGTGCAAATAGCTCTTTTGCAAGAGACGCACCTGCTCAAAGGTGAGGTTGAAAAGCTGCGCAGACGGTGGAGGGGACAGATTTACGCTACCACATAATCTGCATTTGCCAGGGGGGTGCTGATCTGGATAAGAGCAGGAGTTCCCATTGAGCCGGCACGTTCCCTGATAGACAAAGAGGGCAGATATATCCTCCTTGCAGGGAGATTATTTGGCCGGGACCTCACCCTTGGCTGCGTATATGCACCCAGCCAAGAACAAGTGGCCTTCCTGGCCCGCCTTTCTGCCCAGTTGGTGGATTTGATGATGGGGCCTGTAGTGCTGGGAGGGGACTTTAATTGTGTCGCCGATGTCTCGTTGGGCCGCTCCCACCCACCCTTATCGGGAGTGTAGGCCAACCGCACTGCAGCGGGGTTTCGTGACTGGAGGGACCACTGGGAGCTAGTGGACATTTGGAGGGTGCAACATGCGAGAGAAAGGGAATATTCATTCTTTTCATCAGTACATCAACTTCACACAAGATTAAACACCTTCCTGTGCTTGCTGGGCTTTAGCGGCTCCATCATACATTCTGAATACCTAGGGCAGACTCTCCGACCACAGCCCGTTACTAATGATTCACCAACCTCTTGGAGGTAGACCCCTAATCCCCACATGGAGACTTAATCCCTCGCTGTTAGAAGATGCCCCGTTTGCGGAATCTTTGCGTTCACTTATTGGAACGTTTTTCCCTGAGAATGCACAGTCGGCGTCTTCTGCCTTAGTTGAGTGTGAGGCATTTAAAGTAGTGGTGAGGGGCCATTGTATGGGGCAGACGGTCGGCGTACAGAGGGTACTCCGTCAAGAATTAACAACCCTTGAAGACGAGTTGCGAACACTAGACACAGTACAAGATACTAGTACAAGGTACAGATGCGCAAGCTCACACTGCCATTCAAGATACGCCATCTAGATATAATGAAGCTCTGGAGAGGCTAAGATGTCATGACCATAGGGAATACCTAGACAGAGTCCAGAAAGAAGAGGGGAAAGATGGTCGTCTGCTGGCTTGGCTGATCAAGCCGGAGTCTAGAGGGACGCCAATTACGCAGATTCAACCTGAAACAGGTGCCCCCATATACGACCCGGACAGAATTAACAATTTATTTAAGGGGTATTATGAATCATTATATTCCGCTCTGTTGCCGTCCCCCCAGCCTGATCTCAAGGCCTTTTTAGGTCCGCTGAGGCTCCAGACATTGGATAGACAGGACGGGGAGACCTTGGGAGGACCAGTGACGCTGCAAGAGGTCCGGGAAGCAATTGCTATAATGACAATAGGAAAGACTCCGGGCCCAGATGGCCTTCCAGCAGAATTCTATACGAGAGATATTACAGAACTGGCCCCTCAATTGGTGACCCTGTATGTCGAGTCCTTGCGGCTTGGCCACTTGCCTGAGACTACAGTGGATGCTATGGTAATCCCACTCCCAAAAACGATGACCCCAGGGGCCAGAGTGGTAGATTTTAGACCCCTCTCTATGCTCAATTTGGATTTAAAAATTCTTAGCAAAATCTTAGCACTCAGATTGCTTCCACACATGAAGTCCTTAGTACATGATGACCAGAATGGGTTTATTCCCACCTGTAACACCTCCTACAACCTACGTAGGCTGTACTCAATGCTGTACCACCCTGGGGCACAGTCTCTTGTGCATGCGGCCATCCTGTCGGTTGACCTGGAGAAGGCATTCAACACGATCAGCTGGGATTACCTTCTCGAGGTACTGAAACGTATGGGCCTAGGGGAAGGATGGGTGAAATGGGTGCAATTGTTATATACACGGCCTACGGCACAGGTCTGAAAGGCAAAATCATATCCATGCAATACCAGATAGCGCGTGGCACGCGCCAGGGCTGCCCCCTGTCCCCGCTCTTGTTTGCCCTGGCCATAGAACCTCTGGTGGCGAAGTTCTGAGAAGGGGGGGAGGGCATGGGGCTGACAATAGATGGGAGAACGTACATCATATCTCTATATGCAGATGACCTCCTGATTTATCTGCACGAAGCTGTGGGAGGCTCCGATACAGCCCTGCGGCTTCTAGATGGTTTTGGGGATTTGTATGGTTTGCGGGTAAATAAGAATAAAACATACCTGTACTCGGTGGCTGGTCAATTGCCCACGCCCCCAGACTTACCAGTTGGTCATAACTGGACACCCAATACACCCAATACATTCAAATACTTGGGAATCCAGATCTTCCACTCGTTGGATGACTTGAGGGAGGAAAATCTGGATAGAGAGCTGAGGGCTCTCAAGCCCAATGTACATTTCTGGTGCACTTTGCGGCTCTCCATGATGGCTTGGATCTCCTTGACTAAAACGGTCATGTTACCCCACCTTTTATACTTTTTTGCCAACCATCCAGTCTTGATGCCAACGGGGTGGTTCCGACAACTAGATTCGATACTCCGGGATCTAATTTGAGGAGACGGAAGGCAAAGAGTCTCGCTGAAGACCTTGAAACGCCCCATGACAGAGGGAGGCCTAGGGGTGCCAGATTTTGAGCTCTATTTGTTGGCCGCTCAACTGCTAATGGCTGGCACAGTGGCTGGAGGGTGTTAATAAAGAGGGGACGTTCCTTACGGAGCCATCTCTTACTAGTTAAATTGCTGGACCCCACAACCAGGGTCCCATACAATACAATATTGCAGACAACTGCCCTGCAGTGCTGCAAGCGATGTATGGCAAGGATACCTAAGAACCAATTGTATTCTCCAGAGTTGCGTCTGGTGGGGCTGCCCCATGGGGAGCCGTGGTCAATCATCGGATCAGGTAATGGCATGGACTGGGACGAGACTTGAGACGGTGGGCGACTGTTATCAGGAAAAGACCCTAATCCCATTTGCAACACTGATGGAGGAGTGTGGCCTCCTGCCGGGGCAGTTCCTGCGGTATGAGGTGCTGGCTCGAGCATTTGGCCAGCTATGGGGGTCAGGTAGGTAAGAACTGGAAACACATATAGTACTGAACTCGCTGGTCACCTTGGGCTCAGCCGGCCACCAAATTAAATGGTTCTATGCTTCCTTAGTTGGCGCTTCCCTTACCTCACTATGAGCCTTACGGGACAGATGGGAACGAATCATTGACAGGGAATTAACGGACAGGGAATGGGGTAGGGTTTTAGAATCCCCTAAGAAAATTTCTCGCAACACACGGTTAAAGTACATACAGCTTAACTTTGTACATATGTCATATATGACACCCCACCGTTTACTTAGGGTTTATGGAGGGGAACCACGAGGATGCCCAAGGTGTGATCAGCTTGATGCAGATTTTATACATATGACCTGGGGCTGTGAGAGACTACGCAAATTCTGGTCTGAAGTAATATCCAAGATCAACACTACACTGGGGCGCACTCTCACACCCACAGTAGAGACATGTCTGTTGGGGTTCTCCCCCCATCCACCCAAGCGTAAAGTAGGTAATACATTTATGGACCTGGCCCTGGCGTTGGCCAAAAGGAGAATAGCCATGGCATGGAAATCTGCCATAGGACCGCTGATCCATGTGTGGAATAAGGGTGGGCAAAGCACTACGCTACGCTCGCGTAGTTTGCGAAGTTTGCGCTACTTCGCACTACGCGAATTGCACGTAGCACGACCGCGAGCAAGCAAAATGACATCCCGGCGAGACTTTTTCCTCGTTCGCGATCAGCAACATCAAGTTGCCGATCGCGAGCGTGGAAAATAAACCTCCCGGCGAGATTCTCAACGCGGGGAGGTCAGGTTTCTCATTGCGAGTGGTCGCGTATGCTCGCGACCGCTCGCGATGAGAAACTACCAGTCCGCGTTGAGAAAGCTGCCGCTCGAGTAAAAATCTACTCGAGCGGCAGTAAAAGACAGCTCGCACTGTGCAAGATGCAGTTTTCAATGATTGCACAGTGCGGACAAGCATCCGGCACTGTGCAATCATCGTGAACAGCGCACTACGCAGTTCGCGTAGTGCGAAGTGCACTTCGCGTTGCTTCGCGTAGCGCTACTTCGCGAACTACGCCCAGGGTTAGTGTGGAATCAGGATGTGGTCATGTTGGCTGGAGCGGAGGGTAGGGCCTTGCATAGTGAGGAAGCTAAACAACAGAGGCGGCATCCGATTGCTGAACAATGGAAAGACACACTATTCACATGGGAACACCCAAGCCATACTAACAGTGAAGCTGAAGGCAGCGAGAGTACGACAGTTTAAAATATAGGGGTTAACATAGTCAGACCTTGGGCACATCTAGAAGATAGGTAATCTGATTGCTACTCCTCTCTGTGAAATACAGACAAGACCCCACAGGCAAACCAAGACCAAGTGCGGACATCACACGCAGCTGCTCTTCCCGAACGCCAATAATCTCCCCCAGATCTAGCATACGAATATATGTGTAGACTCCTTTCCTGCTATAGTTGAGTTATTAAAGTTTTTTTTTTTTTTTTTAGCGTTAAGACCTATCAATGGCTATATAACACTCCCTGACTCAATAATGCAGTCTTACAAGTGTAAACCCCCAAATGTTCACAGGACTGGAATGTGTTGGACCCGTTTACGGGGATATACTATTTGAATGCAATAAGAGGTAAAGATAAGCAAAAGTAGAATCTAAGGGATATAAGTACAGTACCAGTAACCTTATTACCAACTTATATACATCACTAAACCTCACATGTGAAATGTTGTATGACGTAAATTGGTGAAACAATCAGTGTGCGAAAATATTATGGTGTAATGCACTGTACACAATCAAAATAGCAATAAAGATACTTTAAAAAAAAAAAAAGGGGCCATCTGATGTCACAATAGGTCTGAAAACCCAAGCAGATATCATCGAATAGCAGCAATATCCTAATTTGGAACTCGCTTCCTCCTAACCTTCGCACCACCAGGTATTTCCGCATCTTCAAAACGAACCTTAAAACTTTTCTCTTCCAAAGACACTTTAAGCAATAATTTTCCTAGCCTAGCTCCCCTCCAGGCACATGCTCTCCCATCCCTTGGTGTGACTCTGACTGTTTCATGGGAGTATTTTTTTTTTTTTTTAATTGTGTACATGTAACTTGTAAATATGTAACCTTCACCATGAGTAACTTGTAGTAGTCATATTGTTTATCGCCTCTACCATGTTACTTGGATTTTATGTAATGTACTTCGCTCTATTGTAAAGCACTCTGACACCTCTGGGTAAAGTATGCACTAAATAAAAATGCATAAATAAATAAACCCTAGAATGCCTGTTGTTGGTGATTGTTAGCTATGCTGGATTGGGCGATGAGAACTGAGTTTTACCTCCCCAGTGGAGGAGGCAGGAGCACCGTGAAGCTACACTGAGGCTGGTGCTTGGCATCCCTGTCCATGCCTTTGCTCTACTGGCTGGAGTCTTGCAATGACACACACTTCTCATTGGCTGCTGTTCTCAGAGAGTATTATTGCCAAATGTTTTGACATCGAAAAAGAAACGCAGTGAAGGCTCCAACTGGGTAATCAGAGAAATATGTGTTTGCAAATAGAAATTGTTTGTGAAACCCAATGTAGCAATACAGCTAGGCATAAAGTGGCAGATATACAAACTGTTAGTGCATCGCTGAAACCAAAGTTACTGCGCTGCGTTGCGCTAGGAGGAGAAAGCAGCGCAGAGCCAAGTTTACTCATTATGGCCTGGCTTTTGTATTCCCCTGTGCATGCACACAAACAGACACACACCCCTTTGCACCACAGTGCAGAGGTAAGTGCATGATGTGTAGCATAGGTTTTGCACTGGAAGTCCACTTCCAGTACAAAATCCTATGCCTAGACAAACCTCAAAACATTTTCCACATTAGACGTGTGCTGTACAGTGCAACACACATACAATGCGTGAAATAGTAGGATAAATAAATAAAAAATTCCAACTTTGTGCCTGCCTCAAGGAGGCGTAATTTTTGAAAAGCCTGGTCAAGCAATTTTAGTAGGTAGAGTTTTGTGTCAAAAACCAGGGGTGTTTGTGCTTGTATGACCAAGGATCAACCATGGAACACCCTCTTGATGCAAAGTAGAGCAAAGCAGAACAAAGTGCACTTTGCGCCAATAAAGAGCACTTTCCGGCACAAAAAAAAGGTTCACGTTGGAAATGAAATACCCTATCAAAAATTTGTGCCACTTTATATCACTCTACAGTGGCACAAAGTCTTGATAAGTCTGCGCCAAAGACCCCTGCAGCTCTAATATCTTAACTAAAATGACTGCAGCTTCACTAGGCTGTTTCTCAGGACTGCAACCCAACACTCTGGTATCTTTCAGCCTCCAGTGTCACAGTCAGGGCTACCAGAATTCTGCTGCAATAGAAGATCAGATCATGTGAAAGGATTCAATAAACTAAGGGGCAAGAAAGACCAACATATGCTGCATAATGTGGCACATTTGGTGGCAATGTTATTTTGCTCTTTGTCATTTTAACAATGGCTCTGGAAAAGTCTCCTCTCATTCGTATCAGTTTAATTCCTTAATACAGCAATCAGTTACTTAAAGGTGGCCAGTAAACACTTGCAAATGGTTTGCCACTGCACTGCACCATGTGTTGCACTTTTTTTGCTCAATTTTGAACCCTTTGAGGTGGAAATATTTATTTGTTGAAATGTTCACATTATGCAACATATGGTGAATTATATGGGATGAATCTATAATCATGCAGAAAGTAATGTGGCCGCAGAATCAAATAATTCCAGTAGCCCTGTTCTTTGTCAATTCAATTCAATTCAATTAATCTTTATTTCGGTTTAAAAAACCATAAAAGATACACAATACAGTTTACACAACAGAACATTAAAACGTTAAAACAGTCCAAAGGTATCGCTTAGACCATTACACAAGTATTGGAATACATTTCCAGTACTGACCTTTCTCGCCTTTAAAATTAAATACAATTAAAATTTAAATAATTTGAGTAATAAAAACATATTGAAGGATTAGCGGAGAATACATTATATTGACCATAAGTCTAAAAGGAGTCTATCAATCAGCTTTTAATTCACTACCTAATTGGGGGATATTCTTTAAAAAGTGTAAATGCTTAAAATCCAATTTGTGTGCAAACAATGTGGTCTTCCACATGGTCTTCTTGTTAATCAATGAAGTGCAAATGTAAGATAATCATAATATCTATACTCCCAGTATGGTACATAAAGTGCAAATGCAAGACTAATATAGTAACAACTTCCCAAATGCAATGCGCTAGAGTTTCAAGCCTTTCTTAGCGCTTACCAGACCTACGTCAAATAAATACCTGCTGACACTAAAAACAACTTTTTGTGAAGTATCGGTTCTTAGTATTCTTTCAGCCTCAAAGCAGGACCTAATACCCAATAGCCGACATAGAGGTTTGATCCATTTAGTCCTAGATCTTGCATAAACTGGACAGAAGAATAATAAGTGCTGGTCATTTTCTTTTACACCAGATTGACACAGCACACACTGCTCAATATTTTCGTCCCCTTGCTTATGGGCCCACTTCGATGTATTTGAATTAATTTGTAAAACACCATATCTAAACTTCATATACAGTGTTTTTGCGAGCTGTGGCTGTACCTCATCCAAGAATTGTTCAAAACTCCATGTTGATTTCATTGAAAGGAACCTAGTTGTTAAAGTGCCAGTAGCTAAATTAAGTGACACACTATCTTGGATGTAGGCCCAGAAGGTTTTTTTAAGTATTTTCTTTGAGGCAAAAGACAATTGGGCTGGTTCTTCCCAGAAATGACTCAACCCTAATTTATAAAACCAACACTTAACATGCTTGGTCCACGGTAAGCCCATGGCTCCATTGGGTTTTAAGATTTCCTCAAGCCCTTCTTTACAATGTGCAAGCTCTACTGTGGACCACAGGCGCACCCAAAATAATAATGGTCTTAAAATTACCTGGTGATCCATACGTCGCACATTAAGATCCATCACAATAGGTAATAACGGTGTGCGCATTGGAAGGCGTAATAATTTTCTAAAAACTTGTTTTCTCCTACCATAAAAGTATTGTTGCTCGAAGGCCCCCATAATTCTGCTCCATAAAGGGATGCTGATTGTGCTCTATACTTATATACCTCAAGGGCAGGGATACCGCTTTGGACATACTATTCTCATGTTTCTTCGCTATCGGTAATGAATTTTGGAGTAGAATAATTTAACTTTTCTCCCTTTGAGCTTTCCAAGTCATTTTAGTGTCCAAGGTTATACCTAGGTAGTTGAAATTGTGCACATACTCTAGTTTCTGGTTTTTTACTGTTAGGTTCTTTTTAAAAGACTTATGGGGATTCACTGGCATATATTTTGTTTTGCTAGAATTTATTTCCAGGCCTTTAGTTTCACAGTATGCATTAAAACTATCTATTAAACATTGTAAACCTTTTGAGGTTTGGGATATTAAAATAGCATCATCTGCAAATAATAATGCAGGTACTGGTGCCCCCCCTAACTTGGGAGAATCATGTTCGCAGCCCAATAGATATTCCGGTATGTCATTCACATACAATGAAAATAGGGTGGGCGCCAGCACACATCCCTGCCTTACGCCCCGGTTTACTTGGATCAGCTCTGTAAGCTCTCCCTTCGGGCCCCACCTAACCTTTGCAAAGTTCCCCTCATGCAATCTAATTATTTGCATGAGTATTTCCACCGGGATCCCTTGAGTTCATAGGGATTTCCAGAGGAGGTTTCTAGGGATGAGGTCGAAGGCGGCCTTCAAATCTACAAAGGCGATGTACAGGTGTCCCTGCTTAAGGACGGTATACTTCCAGCTAATGCAAAGAAATCTAAAGACTTGGTCAATTGTGCTTGTTTTTACTCTAAAACCAGCCTGGTATTTTGATAAAAGACTATTCTCCTCAATCCAATCATTTAGTTTTATTAAAATTTGTCGAGCATATATTTTTTGTAAAACATCTATTAAGCTAATCGGTCTATAATGTGAAGGGTCTTGGCGATTTCCTTTCTTAAAAATTGTAGTAATCTCAGCCCCTTTCCATGATTCCGGTATTGGTGCTCCAGCGGCGACTGAGTTACACAAGAAATTTATATAGGGACCCCAAACCTCCTTATCACACCTTAGTAAATCTCCCGGTCTCTTATCTGGGCCTGGTGCTTTTCCCGGTTTGACTGCGTCCATTGCTGCCAAAGTATCTTCTATACTAAAGTTTAAAGGAACTGGAGTTGGGCTTTGTACATAGTCTTGTATATTAAATTCTATGTCACTGTTAGGTGTTGAATATAGGCCGGAAAAGTGGCTGACCCAGGTTTCAGCGTCCAAGAAAAGGTCCTTGCTACACCTTCCCGTCTTATTGCCCTTTGCGATCAGTCGCCAAAAGCCTGAGTGATCCTTGGCTTTGGATGCACTAATCTGTTCAATCCGTAAATTGTCCTCCCAATTTTTCTTGGTTTCCAATAGTAATCTCTTGTAGTTGTTTCTTTTCTCCCTTAGGGTCTCTACGTTACTAGTTTTTGTAGCCAAGATGAGTTCTTTTTTTGCCTCGAGGCACTCTTTATTATACCACTGAGTCTCTAGATTATTTATTCCAATTTTTTCCTTTTTATTTTCTTTAGGAGTCCTACTCAAAATGGGAGTCAATGCATCAACCAATGTGTGATGGATGTTCATAATCGGGAACTCTGATGTTGGTAGATCTATATACGGGAGAATAATATCTGCAAAGGTGTTATAGATCTGCCTCATGGCCTCCTCGTTTCCCCCTATTGAAGGCCATTTTAAGACCCTACGATTATTGCTTAGCAGTGGTTCAGTGACGCTAGAATTAGTGTCCTCCATGTTCGAGGATATTGGACCAAAAAAGTTAGCTGATAGTGTCAGACATAAGGGGAAGTGGTCACTATCAGTTCTATCCTCTACTATCATGTCAAGCAGAATTGGCCATAATCTAATAGATACCAATATATAATTGATACTACTTTTGTAGTTACTCCTACTAAATGTAGCAGTACTCGGACTATCAGAGGGCAATCGGCCATTGCAGGCTCGAAGTCCATATCCTGAGACTAATCTTATTAATTGCGCGACAGCCACAGTACGGGGTACTGCTGGGTTGCCTTCCAGTGGGGAATATTATTTACCATGTCTTCTTCCTCAAAGATATTTTCAAGTCCTACAACCGGCTCAAATTTACAATTAAAGTCACCCCCACAATCACCATTGCCCCCGATGCAATTGAACATAAAAATTGATCTAAGCATTCGACCTCCTGTGATTCTTTACTAGCTGCCCTTGGTCTACTATAGATATTTACTATAAATAGTTCAGTTTTGTCCTGTAATCGGAGCTTAACTCCAACTATATCCCGAGATAGGAAGTCCAACTGAATTATATCAACACAAAGGTTAATTTTTACCCAGATAACAAGACCTCCCGAGGGCCTCCCTCTAACCGAAGGGGTAGCATCAACACTGTACGTTTTAAATCCTACCTTATGAGGGGCTTCCAGAGCCCAGGTTTCCTGCAAAAGTACTATGTCACTTTCCCCAATGTATTCCTGCCACTCCCCATCCCTTATGTTTCTTTTTAACCCTGCTATATTCCAAGAGGTTAGTCGTATTGTGGGTTGATTATTTTCCTTACATTGCTGTTTGAGTGCTGCTTCCGTTATGTTCCTTTGCCCCACAATTTCGTTAGTTTTAATATTGTCCGTCTCATTATTTTGCCCAGTAATAATATCCTGGCGATCGTTATCATGGATGGGGTTACAGTCTACATGGTCTCTTTTATTATATTGCAATGTCTGGCTCATCTCGGCTGCAACCACCTTATCCCCAGGTAAAAGTACAGATGTTATATTTAGTGTGTCAGGAAGCTTATCTATTTCTATTTCATTTATTGAACAAATCCCACCCTTCTTGGCAATACCTGATTGAACTCCTCCCAAAATTTTGTCAAAAATGTTAGAATCAGTATCCATTTTAGCATTGTACAGGGCCACTCTACCATCTTGGCCGTCTGTTTGGAGGACACATGGAAAAGCCTGAGGACCAACCAAGGGAAACAATTTGTGTTGTGGTACAGGTAGTTGTCAATCTTGAGCATCTAAATCTGTAAGGGCCTGAAATCTATTACACAAAGTGATTGGGACAACATTATTTACAACTGCCCCCAACGGCAGCTTATAAAAATATCCCAACGGAAGGGCACAGATGTCAGTACTTTGAAGACAATTTGACTCACAGGAATTTAATAGCCAATGAACCATCTGTGGCCTGCGGACGTTAACCACAATGCAGTCACCACTTAAACCTTTAGGAGATGGACCAACCCACCCAACTCTCCGAACCATCAAGATCTCCTTTGAGGCAGACGGGTGGAGGCCTCTGTGTTTTGATAGCCAGTCTAAGGTTTTGTTACGTAGGTCAGCCCACGTCTCCCTCTGGCCCTCCTTAAGAACAGGAACACCTGCCAGAACCAGGACATATGGGCATGAAGCTGGGGGTAGGCTCAATACATCAGTATTCACCTTCATGTGCGGTTTGGCCAGAGTGTTTAATGTGCTTCCCAGACCTACATCTCTAGAGAGAGCATTGTGTGAACCTATCAGTTCCATACGCAAACTCTTGTGTACTTCCTGCGTATTATCTGTCCTAGCATTGGTGTCTGTTGAGTAATCCTTGGTATTACCATCTAGCTTTGTTTTAGCATTTAGGTTACTACTTACTACAGTGTTTGAACCCACTCCCTCTACCACATTAGGTTGCTGAATAACATTAGAACTAGTTAACTTATTTATCGCAATGTCCATCCATTCCAATTTTTCCCATAAGAGTGACAATTTCTTATCAATTAGTTCATATACACGAGTTAGTGCGTCTCCCATAGCAAGATCCTCAGTGATGGCATTGGTAGCATGGGTAGCATGGGTCATGGTGTTAACAGCCGCAGTGTTATCAGTTATAATGGGGAGTAAGGGTATCACATCAGTCTGCGTGCTGACACAGTTTGTTTCAAGTGAGCGAGCGGCAGTTGCATTATCATTATTACGATTTGTGGAGTTTGAATCTTTTGCATTTTTGCTTTTTCTAGCACCAGCGCCCCTCTTTTGTTTTCCTAGTGGTTCCATAATTTTTCTGGCTTCACGAGGTTTTGAAACCCGTGCTCTAGTAACTATGGATGGTCCTGGTGAATCCTCGCGTAGTGGTGGGTCCAGAATGAGCATAGGAGGAGCATGTGGCACATTCGGGGGTGTTATAGACATTGCAGGCGAACGTATATGTGCGATATCCCTCACATTTTGGTCAAGTGTACTGTTGAAAGTAAAAGGAATGACAGGAACAGAACTCGTAGTGTACTTCTTTATTGACCATCCACTCTCCAAACAACAGCCTCAACCCCAACATTCTAAGGTGAGCTCCCTAGGGGGAAACCAAGGGTGAGGGCAGGGGAGGGGTGGACGGAATGTACCAAAGTGGGAATAAGGCTACAACACACCTCCCTTCCTATACAATGAAGGAGATGAAAAATCCATAATAATAACTGGTGGGAACAAAGGACGAGCATGACACAAAATGAACACGTACATTTCTGTAGGTCAAGTCCTAAACATAATAGATCGCGAACAGGAAATTAAACACAAAAGTCACATTAAGATCTTACGATTTTGTCACAGCTCCACCACTGCCCATTGTCGAGTTGGACGACATTGTTGGGAGCTTTAGCAATGCGGCAAGGAGGATAGAATTTACTCTGGGTGTGCCAGTGTAGGAGAGTAGGATCTGCCTCTTATGTTGCCCCCACTTTTTTTCTGATGTTAGCACTGGTTTCTGGCTATAGTCTGGCTGGGTCCCTGCCAATCAGGGCCCCAGCCTCTCTGTTCTCTCTAAACGACATGGAGTGCACTCTAGGTGCACTAGTGATTGGATACTGTGGTGCCTTATGAGTCCCTAGTATATGGTACCTTAGGTGCCAAGGGCATAGGTACTTCACAGGCCTACCAGGGGCTGCAGCATGTGTTATGCCACCCCTGGGAAGCAGTCTAAATCTGACACCACAGGCCTGCTACTGCAGCCTGGGTGAGGTGGTGCTAGCACCCCTCACTGAGATATAGGTTTCCTATATCTCTCTTGCACACACATATAAACCTATCAGTCACCCCTAAGGCAGGCCCTATCAATCCTGAGGGCAGGGTGCTTGGCTTCTATGTGAGGGGGTGCCTCTGCATGAGCAGGGCCCCTCTGCAGTTCTCAGAGTCCATTCTCTGGTGCTGTTTGTGGATGCGGTTAAACCATATACTCTTAAGTGCATTATATCCTCGCTGTAAATGCTAACTTTGGAATGGCTGCATCAAAACATGTCGTGTTTGGTGTCAAACATCTTGGAATACTACCCCCCGCCAATATTGGCGGCGGGGCAGCATTCCACCCTTCTAGAGGGAGAAGACATGTACCTGCTGTGGAAACGCGGTAGAATCCTAAAGAGCCCTGGCATCACAAAATGGATGCCACCAGTCACAGACACTGGGCTGCCCTCCTGCTGATGACCGAAACTCGCAGTGGAGGAAGCCCAACAATAGGCATCCTGTCACAGGGAGGTGTAACCACCTCCCAGACAGGGTTTAGTGTATTGGGGCTGGGTGGGTGCACTCTTAGAGTGCTTTGAAGTCCTGCACTGGGGGAGCAGAAGGCTCCTCTGTGCATATGCCAGTTCAAACCAGCTCAGGGGCTACCTGCCCCTGCTCTGGCACGAAACTGGACAAAGGGAAGTGGGTGTAGCCACCCCTCCCTTGACCCTCCCATAGGTGGGGTCATAGAGCTAGTCCATCCCCTCTTTTTAGTATAAGAGGGGAACCTTGCCATTGCAAAGCAGATAACCCCTGGACGACGCTCTACAGAAGAATCCTGGCCCTTCGACGTTCCACTACCTTTGGAAGACAGAAGAATCTCCCTTGGAGTCAAGGAGTGACTCCCCTGCTTGGCAGGCACCAAAAACGACAACGACAGTCGCAAACTACGCCGCTCCCGCCGGAGTCCGAAGTCCCTGCAGCCCAAGAAGTGGATTTCCTGACCTCTCCCAGGCCATCGTGAGTCCCCAGCGAAGCTGAGGCAAGTGGACCCCACGAGTAACGAGGAACCGCGACCCCTGGGTACCGTGCACTATTGTCGAGTGCAACCCCTTCACAACGTTCTACGAACTTGTGCTTTGGACCACGTGTGGTCCCGACCTCCAGCAGGAATCCCTCCGAAGATCAGAGGCCTACACCGTCCCGAGTGACCGTGGGCTCCTATTGAGTGATTCCGCCCGAGGTGTCTTCGCGATCCCTTGCCCGCCGGCTTGTGGGTCCCCAAAAGACTTCTTAAAGAAACCAAAGGGCTCTCCTGGTTGCTCCAGGCCTGCCCTGACTTACCCTCGCTGGGTGAGTCCCTCAGACCTTGCTGGTCTGTGCCATCGACTTTTCTTCATTTCCCGAGACTTGCTGCTGCCAAGGCTTGTTGGCTCCAATCGAGTTGCCGACACCGCAGTCAGCTGCAGACGTCGAGGACCCACCGAATCCAGCTCCTGGTCGTCGTCGACACCTCCTGGACCACGTGGCTGAAGAGTCAAGGCACCCGCAACCGACCTGAAGCGACCGACGACGGTGGGCATCCATCTTCCTTGCCCCGGGTCACTGCCAAGTGACTTTGAACACTGTCCCCTCTGCTTTCAGGTCATCCTTCTCCAGAATCCAGGCTTGGATTCCACCGGACACTTCTTCAGCTCCCGCAAGCAGCAAGTCTTCTTTGTTCGCCATTGAAAACGACGCCGCGACCCGACACCAAAGGACACCTGTGCACCCGGCTTCCTGGGTGAGGTAACTCCAGCACTACGGTGCTCCTGTGGGTGTGGGCCCTAGAACTACTTACCCTGTAAGTGACTTGCTTGTAGGTTCTCCCGAAGTATCCTAAAACTCTTTATTTCCAACCGTGACTTGCCCCATTGAAGTTAACGGCGATCCGCGCCTGTGTATCCACAATGCACGCGTCCCCCGTGGGTCCTTTACTTACCTGCCTTGGGTGGTTTCGTGAGGCCCCTGCACTTTTGAAGGCCCTAGGCCTTGTCTCCCTGCAAGTCGTTGTTTCTAAGTCTCTTACTTAGTATATGGTCTGGTACGCCCCTAGGGCCCCAGCCATATTTTGTGCTTAACTTATTGTGAAACGTTGATTTGTGCATATGTTTGTCTTCTAATCTCATAAAGAGATTAGTAGAGAGTTATTTAGAAATAAATACATATATATTTGATATATATACCTGTGTGGTGTCTTTTCATTTGGTGATTCAAGAGATTATATGGTAAAACAAGCTGCTTTACATTCCTCCGAGACTTAGCCTGAAGGCTGCTCTCCACAGCTACCACTAGGATAGCTTTCTTTAAAAGGTTGTCTTAAACCTATCTACCATAAGAGTCGATTTGCCCTGGTGCAAGGTGTCCACTTTAATTAGTGAACAGCATATACCAGGCCAACTTCTCACATTGGTGGGCAGCGTGTGGGATTCCAGCTTGCCATTGTTTTACCAGAAAATCTCTATTTGAATTACTAACTGAAAACCATTATAGGTACTCAAGGTACATATAAAGTCAAGCTTAGTATCAATAAGTTCTACTGAACTTAGAGCTGTGTGCAAAGGGATAGCACACCCTTTCCACAGCTCAAGCTAGGATCAGTAGGCCACAAACTAGTGTAGGTAGTACAACACTGCACAACACTAGAATGTCCTTAAAGGGTGGACCCAGTGGATCCACTCAGCCTCAGTATAAGGACATGGCTTTCTCTGACTTGAGAGCCATGTGTGTTGACAGACACCTGAGGATAGGACAGAGTCCCTCAACCCTGCACCTGATAGATCTGCTGACAGCAGATGACCTGAGATTGGCTCTAGGAGCTAAAGGGTTTGAATCAGTGGGTGGGTCAGTCATAGTATCTGGGTCAGATGATGAAAATCAGAATGACCAAGACTCTGTGATTGAAGGGCCAGGCTCCAAAGGGCCTGAAAAGGACAGAGGAATTCTCCCTAAGAGAACTGACAGAGAGGAGGAGAGGCACAGATCCCCTTCCAGGGAATCTGACCACTCTTATCACTCTGGCAGAGAATTTGTCCAGCAGAGGAGCTCATACTTTTCCTTAGAGAGACCTCCTCTGAGAGAAGGTGCAAACTGCTCCAGTATGAGGAAGCCAGAGTGGCCCTCAGAACCAAGCAGTTGGCACTGGATAGGAAGCCCTGGAGATCCAGAGAGCTTCTAGAAAAGAGGGGTTAGAACCCCTGGTGGCAGCAACAGTGTCCCTAGAGGCAGAGAATATATTCCTGACCATAGGAACCTGAGCAAGGTTGTTCCTCCCTACCAGAGTGGGGATGATATCCACAAGTGGATAACTGCTATGGAGAGGGCCTGTAGAGTACAGCAGGTCCCCCAAAAGCAGTGGGCATCAATCTTGTGGCTCTCCTTTTCAGATAAAGGTAGAGACAAGCTCCTCACTGTTAGAGAAGAGGATGCTGATAATTATGAAGTCCTGAAGAGTGCACTGATAGATGGGTTTGGCTTAACCACTGAGCAGTACAGGTTGAAGTTCAGAGATACCCAGAAGGCACAGACTCAGGACTGGACTGACTTTGTTGATTGTGCAACCAAGGCTCTGGAGGGTTGGCTGGTTGGCAGTAGGGTTACTGATTTCAAGGGATTGTATAATCTGATGATGAGAGAACAGATCCTAAATAATTGCCAGAACCAGTTGTTGCATCAGTACCTGGTGGACTCTGATCTGACCTCTCCCCAAGAATTGGGAAAGAAGGCAGACAAATGGGTCAGAACCAGGGTGAGGCAGAAAACCCAGAACCAAGGAGGTGACACTAAGAAGCAAGATCCTAAAGGCTCTGAGAAAGGTGGGGATAAGTCAAAAGACCAGAAGTCTTCACAAGGGCCCCAAAAATCTGCATCTGGTGGGGAGTCACAGTCCAACAAGGGAAAAGGCCAAAAGAAGCCCTGGTGCAAATTCTGTAAACAGAAAGGGCACTGGACTTCTGATTGTACCAAGTCCAAAGACCAAACCACCACCACTCCTGCCCCTAAGGCAACTGTGCCCCCTAGCTCAGCTACTGGTGGAGGTGGTACGCAGAATAAGGGTGTAGTAGGGTTGACCCTGGGTTCTGAAGTGGATTCTGACCTAGTCAGAGTGACCACTCAGGCAATGCTGATTTGTGAGGGAAACATTGATATGTCCTTCCTAGTAAGCCCCAGTAATCTGGGCAAGTACAAACAGCAGCCTTTGATAAATGGCAAACAGGCTTTGGCATTTAGGGACACAGGTGCTAGTGTCACCATGGTGGCAGAGGACCTAGTGGACCCTGGACAGATCATCCTGGGTGAAATGTACCAGGTGACCAATGCAAGCAATGTCCAGACCAACCATAGTCTGGCAGTTGTGAATTTCTCCTGGGGAGGGGTAACTGGCCTCAAGAAGGTTGTAGTCAGTGCAGACCTCCCTGTAGAATGTCTATTGGGCAATGATCTAGAGACTTCAGCCTGGTCTGAAGTAGAGTTATGGACTCATGCTGAGATGTTGGGCATCCCTGCAGAGGTATTTGCTGTGACCAGGTCACAAGCAAGAATGCATGACACTGAACCAGCTCTGGATCCTGGAACAATGGACCAGATGCTTCCCAAGAGGAGGAGCAGTAGGGTTAAGGCAGTGCCTTCCCCTCTGTCTCAGATCAAGGATTCACTTCCAGAGGGAGGTGAAGCAGAACCTGAAGAAGGAACTGCCCCAGAGGGACTTGAACCTGACCAGGTTGAGTTCTTGGGGGCAGGGGGCCCTTCCAGGGAAGATCTGAGCAAGGAGCAACAGTGCTGCCCCTCTCTTGAACCCCTCAGACAGCAGGCTGCTGCTGAGGCTGCTGGGAGTGCTAGTGGGTCCCATAAAGTTTATTGGGATGAGGGACTCCTATATTCTGAGGGTAGAGACCCAGCCCCTGGAGCCACCAGGAGGTTGGTAATACCTCAGAAGTTTAGGGGTTCCTCTTGACCTTAGCACATGATATCCCTTTGGCAGGACACTTGGGCCAAAACAAGACCTGAGACAGGCTTGTTCCACATTTTCATTGGCCACATATGTCAGAGGACACAAAGGAGTTTTGTCGCTCCTGTGTCACTTGCCAAGCCAGTGGTAAGGCAGGTGGCACAACAAAGGCCCCCTGATACCACTACCTGTGGTGGGGGTACCCTTTGAAAGGGTAGGGATTGACATTGTTGGTCCCCTTGACCCTCAGACTGCATCTGGGCACAGATTTATCCTGGTGGTAGTGGATCATGCCACCAGGTACCCAGAGGCAATTCCCTGAGGACCACCACAGCACCTGTGGTGGCAAGAGCCCTCATTGGAGTTTTCTCCAGAGTGGGTTTTCCAAAGGAGGTCATTTCTGACAGAGGTACCAACTTCATGTCAGGATATCTGAAAGCAATGTGGAAGGAGTGTGGTGTAACTTATAAGTTCACCACCCCTATCACCCACAATGCAATGGTTTAGTTGAGCAGCTTCAACAAAACCTTGAAAGGAATGATTAAAGGACTCCCAGAGAAGCTTAGGCGGAAATGGGACCTTCTTCTTCCTTGCCTGTTGTTTGCCTACAGAGAGGTTCCACAGAAGGGGTTGGTTACAGCCCATTTGAGCTTCTGTTTGGGCATCCTGTGAGAGGTCCACTATGTTTGGTAAAAGAGGGCTGGGAGTTACCTCTCAAGCCCCCAAACAAGATGTGATGGACTATGTACTTGGTCTCCGCTCCCGGATGGCAGAGTACATGAAAAAGGCAACCAAAAACCTGGAGGCCAGCCAAGAATTGCAAAAAGCTTGGCATGACCAAAGGCTGTGCTGACTGTATACCAGCCAGGACAGAAAGTGTGGGTGTTGGAGCCTGTGGCCCCAGCAGCCCTCCAGGACAAATGGAGTGGCCCCCATACAATAGTTGAACAGAAGGGAGAAGTCACCTATCTGGTGAATCTTGGAACTCCCAGGAGCCCCCTAAGGGTGCTTCATGTCAACAGATTAAAGCCATATGTTGACAGGGCTGACATGGGCTTGCTCATGGCAACTGATGAGGACCAGGAGGAGGAGAGTGACCCTCTCCTGACCTGCTCTCTCAGAACCCTGATGATGGGTCAGTAGATGGTGTTGCTTTGGCAAGCAGCCTCACTGACCATCAGCAAACTGAGTGCAGACAAGTTCTGCAACAGTTTAGACATATGTTTAGCCTGACCCCTAGTCAGACTACCTGGTGCACCCATGAGGTGGACACTGGGGACAGTCAGCCTGTCAAGAATAAAATCTACAGGCAACCTGACCATGTCAGGGACTGTATCAGGACTGAAGTCCAGAAAATGTTGGAGTTAGGCGTGATTGAGCCTTCAGATAGCCCTTGGGCTAGCCCAGTAGTCCTGGTACCCAAGCCTCATACCCAGGGTGGTAAGAAAGAAATGAGGTTTTGTGTAGACTACAGAGGCCTCAATGCAGTCACTAGGACTGATGCCTATCCCATACCAAGGGCAGATGAGCTGATTGATACTTTGGCCTCAGCCAAGTATCTAAGCACATTTGACCTAACAGCTGGCTACTGGCAAATCAGATTAGCTGATGATGCAAAAGCCAAAACAGCATTTTCGACCCCTGGTGGGCACTACCACTTTGTGGTGATGCCCTTTGGATTGAAAAATGCACCTGCCACTTTTCAGAGGTTGGTGAATAAAGTTCTGGCAGGGATGGAAACTTATTGCTCAGCTTATCTAGATGATATTGCTGTCTTTAGTTCCTCCTGGCAGGATCACCTGGTCCACCTCAGAAATGTTTTGGAGGCCCTGCAGAAAGCAGGCCTCACTATCAAGGCCACCAAGTGCCAGATAGGGCAGAGTCAGGTTGTGTACCTGGGCCACCTTGTAGGTGGAGGCCAGGTTCAGCCTTTGCAGAGCAAAATCCAAACCATACTGGAATGGGTTGCTCCAACCACCCAGACACAGGTGAGAGCCTTCTTAGGCCTGACTGGGTACTATAGGAGGTTTGTCAAGGGATATGGATCTATAGTGACCCCCTTGAATGATCTTACCTCTAAGAAAATGCCAAAAAGGTTCAGTGGACAGCTAGCTGTCAAAAGGCATTTGAAGACCTAAAGCAGGCCATGTGCACTGCCCCCATCTTACAGAGTCCAGACTACACCAAAAAGTTCATTGTCCAAACAGATGCTTCTGAGCTGGGTGTGGGAGCTGTACTGTCTCAACTGAATGATGAAGGTCAAGACCAGCCAGTAGCTTTTATTAGCAGAAGGCTGACCCCTAGAGAGAAACGTTGGTCAGCTATAGAGAGGAGGCCTTTGCTGTGGTATGGGCCCTGAAGAAGCTGAGGCCATACTTGTTTGGTACTCACTTCATAGTTCAGACTGACCACAAGCCCCTCCTATGGCTAAAGCAGATGAAAGGTGAAAACCCAAAACTTTTGAGGTGGTCCATTTCCCTACAGGGGATGGACTATACAGTGGAACATAGGCCTGGGACCCAACATGCCAATGCAGATGGACTCTCAAGGTATTTCCACTTTGAACACGAAGACTCAACTGGTCAAGGTTAGTTTAGTGTCCCTACGTTTGGGGGGTTGTGTAGGAGAGTAGGATCTGCCTCTTATGTTGCCCCCACTTTTTTCTGATGTTAGCACTGGTTTCTGGCTATAGTCTGGCTGGGTCCCTGCCAATCAGGACCCAGCCTCTCTGTTCTCTCTAAACGACATGGAGTGCACTCTAGGTGCACTAGTGATTGGATACTGTGGTGCCTTATGAGTCCCTAGTATATGGTACCTTAGGTGCCAAGGGCATAGGTACTTCACAGGCCTACCAGGGGCTGCAGCATGTGTTATGCCACCCCTGGGAAGCAGTCTAAATCTGACACCACAGGCCTGCTACTGCAGCCTGGGTGAGGTGGTGCTAGCACCCCTCACTGAGATATAGGTTTCCTATATCTCTCTTGCACACACATATAAACCTATCAGTCACCCCTAAGGCAGGCCCTATCAATCCTGAGGGCAGGGTGCTTGGCTTCTATGTGAGGGGGTGCCTCTGCATGAGCAGGGCCCCTCTGCAGTTCTCAGAGTCCATTCTCTGGTGCTGTTTGTGGATGCGGTTAAACCATATACTCTTAAGTGCATTATATCCTCGCGGTAAATGCTAACTTTGGAATGGCTGCATCAAAACATGTCGTGTTTGGTGTCAAACATCTTGGAATACTACCCCCCGCCAATCTTGGCGGCGGGGGTAGCATTCCACCCTTCTAGAGGGAGAAGACATGTACCTGCTGTGGAAACGCGGTAGAATCCTAAAGAGCCCTGGCATCACAAAATGGATGCCACCAGTCACAGACACTGGGCTGCCCTCCTGCTGATGACCGAAACTCGCAGTGGAGGAAGCCCAACAATAGGCATCCTGTCACAGGGAGGTGTAACCACCTCCCAGACAGGGTTTAGTGTATTGGGGCTGGGTGGGTGCACTCTTAGAGTGCTTTGAAGTCCTGCACTGGGGGAGCAGAAGGCTCCTCTGTGCATATGCCAGTTCAAACCAGCTCAGGGGCTACCTGCCCCTGCTCTGGCACGAAACTGGACAAAGGGAAGTGGGTGTAGCCACCCCTCCCTTGACCCTCCCATAGGTGGGGTCATAGAGCTAGTCCATCCCCTCTTTTTAGTATAAGAGGGGGAACCTTGCCATTGCAAAGCAGATAACCCCTGGACGACGCTCTACAGAAGAATCCTGGTCCTTCGACGTTCCACTACCTTTGGAAGACAGAAGAATCTCCCTTGGAGTCAAGGAGTGACTCCCTGCTTGGCAGGCACCAAAAACGACAACGACGGTCGCAAACTACGCCGCTCCCGCCGGAGTCCGAAGTCCCTGCAGCCCAAGAAGTAGATTTCCTGACCTCTCCCAGGCCATCGTGAGTCCCCAGCGAAGCTGAGGCAAGTGGACCCCACGAGTAACGAGGAACCACGACCCCTGGGTACCGTGCACTATTGTCAAGTGCAACCCCTTCACAACGTTCTACGAACTTGTGCTTTGGACCACGTGTGGTCCCGACCTCCAGCAGGAATCCTCCGAAGATCAGAGGCCTACACCGTCCCGAGTGACCGTGGGCCCCTGTTGAGTGATTCCGCCCGAGGTGTCTTCGCGATCCCTTGCCCGCCGGCTTGTGGGTCCCCAGAAGACTTCTTAAAGAAACCAAAGGGCTCCCCTGGTTGCTCCAGGCCTGCCCTGACTTACCCTCGCTGGGTGAGTCCCTCAGACCTTGCTGGTCTGTGCCATCGACTTTTCTTCATTTCCCCGAGACTTGCTGCTGCCAAGGCTTGTTGGCTCCAATCGAGTTGCCGACACCGCAGTCAGCTGCAAACGTCGAGGGACCCACCGAATCCAGCTCCTGGTTGTCGTCGACACCTCCTGGACCACGTGGCTGAAGAGTCAAGGCACCCGCAACCGACCTGAAGCGACCGACGACGGTGGGCATCCATCTTCCTTGCCCCGGGTCACTGCCAAGTGACTTTGAACACTGTCCCCTCTGCTTTCAGGTCATCCTTCTCCAGAATCCAGGCTTGGATTCCACCGGACACTTCTTCAGCTCCCGCAAGCAGCAAGTCTTCTTTGTTCGCCATTGAAAACGACGCCGCGACCCGACACCAAAGGACACCTGTGCACCCGGCTTCCCTGGGTGAGGTAACTCCAGCACTACGGAGCTCCTGTGGGTGTGGGCCCTAGAACTACTTACCCTGTAAGTGACTTGCTTGTAGGTTCTCCCGAAGTATCCTAAAACTCTTTATTTCCAACCGCGACTTGCCCCATTGAAGTTAACGGCGATCCGCGCCTGTGTATCCACACTGCACGCGTCCCCCGTGGGTCCTTTACTTACCTGCCTTGGATGGTTTCGTGAGGCCCCTGCACTTCTGAAGGCCCTAGGCCTTGTCTCCCTGCAAGTCGTTGTTTCTAAGTCTCTTACTTAGTATATGGTCTGGTACGCCCCTAGGGCCCCAGCCATATTTTGTGCTTAACTTATTGTGAAACGTTGATTTGTGCATATGTTTGTCTTCTAATCTCATAAAGAGATTAGTAGAGAGTTATTTAGAAATAAATACATATATATTTGATATATATACCTGTGTGGTGTCTTTTCATTTGGTGATTCAAGAGATTATATGGTAAAACAAGCTGCTTTACATTCCTCCGAGACTTAGCCTGAAGGCTGCTCTCCACAGCTACCACTAGGATAGCTTTCTTTAAAAGGTTGTCTTAAACCTATCTACCATAAGAGTCGATTTGCCCTGGTGCAAGGTGTCCACTTTAATTAGTGAACAGCATATACCAGGCCAACTTCTCACAGCCAGTCTTTAGTGTCTCTCCTGAATTGTACCACATCACCAGCTTTCCAAACTGTATTTTTACCCCGTGCTTCTGATCATACCACCCTTTGTAATTGGTTTGATGCAAATCCACCTTCCTAGTGATTTCTTTCTGGTCGGGGGTTGCCTCCCTGCCTCCCTCCAGCCAACTAGGGTTGAATTTGGTGCACGGTTCTCTCCTACGGAGTGAGATGAAAGGGGAGATACCTGACACTAGGTTCGGGGAGGTGTGATATGCCCACAAACAATTCCGTAGGTGGTGTTCTACATCGTGACCGTTGGCCACAGCCAATTGAATGTGTTCTTTGATCATCCTGTTAGCTCGCTCAACTAGGCCATTGGCTTTTGGGCAATAGAGTGCCGTCAATTCATGTTTTATGTTCATGTTATCTAGAAGTTCCTTCATGGCTTGTGAGGTGAACTGTACCCCGTTGTCCGTGATAAGTGTTGAGGGTATGCCCTCCTTGGAAAACACATCCTCGAGGAATTCCAACACCATGTTGGTGCTGACATGATGCACAAACTTCTGGGTGATCCAATGTGAGGTGTAGTCAATTAGGATGATCATAAATCGCCTTTGGATACCCAGGTTGTCCATGGGTCCTATGATGTCCATGGCTAGTTTGTTCCATGGTTTGTTCGGTATCTTGACAGGGGACAGTGGTGCTTTGCGCAAGGTTTTGGACTTGTCGCTCTTGGCACAGCTTACACAGTCTTTGACGTGTTGTTCTGTCATGGTGTCCATCTTGGGGAACCAGAATGTCGCCCTGATTCTCTGTTTCGTGATGCTGCGTCCCAAATGCCCTTCGTGCGCCAATTCTACTATTCTCTTCCTTAGTCCTGTAGGCGGTATCACTCTGCATTGGCGGTACACTCTGTTCCCTATGATACTCAATTCGTTTCTGACTTCCCAGAATTCTCTCAGTTCCTCCTCGAGCTCATTTCTCTTGTCGGGCCAATCCTTTACTATGATTTCTCTGAGCCTGTGTAACTCCTTATCTTCCTCCATGAACTTGTCCCACTCTACTTCTGTGATGGCAGGGTCATCTACTACTATGATGGGGTTATCCAGTTTTTCTTCCTGCACTTCTGTTCGTAGTGGTGACCTTGATAAATAGTCAGCAATTTTATTTTCTTCTCCTGGTACGTATTCCACTTTGTAGTTGAAGTTCTCGAGCCCCAATATCCATTTACTTATGCGTGGAGTACAGTTTTCCATTCCTTTCACTGTGAAAATGGAGGTGAGAGGCTTGTGGTCCGTCCTGATGGTGAAGGTCAAACCCCACAAAAAGAATTTGAAGTGCCTCACCGCCCAGAAACACGCCAGAGCTTCTTTCTCGATTACGGAGTAATTGTGCTCTGCGCTCGTGAGGCACCGGGAAGCAAACGCCACTATCTTCTCTTCCTTCCCTTCCTTTTGTATGAGAGTGGCTCCTAGGCCCTTGTTTGAAGCATCTGTCGAAAGTCCCTAATGCCGGTGAGTTCAGGATTTCCTCCTTTAACCCATCCATGACACCCTTATGTTTCTCCTTCCATATGAAGTCTGTGTTCTTCTTCAAGAGATTACGCATGGGCTCACATTTCGCTGCAAAGTTTTTGATGTACTTGGCCATATATTCCATGAGCCCCAGGAATGATTTGAGTTCCTCTTTGTTTTTTGGGTAAGGGGCATCCTTTACTGCCCCCAGTAAGCTGTTTTTCGGCCTGAACCCTTCCTCCGAAATTGAGTGTCCCAAATAGTCAACGGTTGTCACTCTTATTTTACATTTGTTCCTTTGTACCGTCAGCCCAGCATCTGTCAGCTTCTGAAACACTAATTTGAGAGTGAAATCATGTTCTTCCACACTGCGCCCGTACACCAGGATGTCGTCTTGGAAGCACATCGATCGGTCTACTCCTTTCAGAATTTGTTGCATTATCTTCTGGAAGACCGCTGCAGCTGACGCTAATCCGAAAGGCATCCTCCTAAACATGAAAGCACCTTGGGGGGTTATAAAAGCAGTGAGTGGCCTGGAATCCGGGTGAAGATCCACCTGGTGATACGCCATTGACAGATCGGTCACACTGAAGTATTTTGCCTGTTCCATGGTGCTGAGCATCTCGTTAATGTTCGGTAGAGGGTGCCTCTCCACCCAAATATTTTCGTTGAGGCTGCGTAGGTCCACACATAAACGGATACCTTCCCCATTGGCTTTGGCTGCGATAACCACCGGGGCCAACCATTCAGAGCAATCCACAGGTTGTATGATCCCCATGTCACAAAGCCTGTTCAATTCCTTTTCCAGGGGTTCCCTCATTAGTTGAGGCACTGGGCGCAGTTTGTGGACCACCGGTTTAGCACTTGATTTGAGTTTGATTTTGTGTTGGAATTCGTGCAGGCAGCCTAACCTTTCTTGGAATAATTCGGGGAACTCTTCACACATGGTGTCACCTCTGCGGGTGTCTTCAGTAAGTAGGACTTGTTCTTCGCTATTTGGGTCCAGGATGATACCTAGATCCTTCTGGTGCTGCCATCCCAACAGGTTGGAACCAGACTCTACGACGTATACCTTACCGAAGGCTTTCCTGTTTTTGAATTGTATATTCATTTCCTTCATCCCCATGAGAGGTATGGGTTCCTTGCTGTACCCCGTGGGAGAGATGTCAGGTTTCCGTAAAGATGTCATTAATTGTTCCCCCAGGTTTTCAAAATCTTCCTTGTTTATTAGGGTGAATGGGGAACACGAATCGGCGTACATAGTGACATTTTTGTTGTTCAACAGTACCTCGCATTTAGGATAAATGGCATTAATAGAACCTGCATTACTCTTAAGTTGTAGTACAAACTTCTTATCGCTAGATATCACACAATTTACTTCTTTGTTCTGTGTTCTCCCACCTTCTTTCTCACTGTCTCTTATGTGGGGTTCCCCTTCCCTGCACACCCTAGCGAAGTGCCCCCTCTTGTTACATTTCTTACATGTTATGCTTCTCGCGGGGCACTTAGGGTTATTCGCAAAATGATTACTGCTGCCACACCTGTAACACTTGAAATGACTTTCCTTTTCAGTTGCCTTGCTACTCACGCTTTCTTTATTTTTTATCTTGTAAACTTCGCCCTCTTCTTCTTTCTCTTTGACATTAGCTACCACTTCACTGCTAGGCTTCATTTCTTTTATGCAATTGGCAGATTGCTCAATGGATTTGGCAATCTCAACTGCTTCCCTCATGCAGGGGTTCTTAGCTAAGAGCTTCTCTTGAATGCGAGTGTTGTTAGTGCAACGCACCAACTGGTCCCTTATAAGAGAATCGGTGAGATTGCCAAATTCACACAGCTGCGTGAGGCCCCACAAGGCAGCAATGTAATTCTGGACGGACTCCTGTTTCCTTTGCACTCTATTAAAAAACTTATGGCGTTCCAGAATAACATTTATCTTATCTCCAAAATGCGTTTCTAATTTTTCCACAGTGCACATAAACAAATCTACATCTCCACCATCTACTCCCCCTGCAGGTTCAGGCAAAGTCTTGTATATTTTCCTTCCATGTACTCCTAAATTGTGGAGGAGTATATGTTGTTTGCGCAAAGACGTAAATTGCTCTCCCCCAATAGCTATAATGTATGACTCAAATAGCTTGAACCATTCCTTCCAACATATTTCTGGCTCACCTATTTCATTTAGGAAAGGGGGTGGTTGGCTCATGCTCGCCGCTGCCATCATGGAGACAGGAGGAGATAACAATGGTACGATGGGCCCCTGGGGGAGGAACGCCAGACCAGGAAAGGCTATAGATGACCCCAGAACACCCCCAAGCAGGCCGAGCACCCCAGGATACGACAGGAGATGGAATGAACGGATGATGGCCACTGAACACAAAGAACAGAGAAGGTAACTCCTAAGAGGAGGTAGTAAGGAAGGAATGCTAGGGGGAAACTTGGAAAACCCCTCCTTGCAAAACCCAACCACACGGTGCCAATAGAGAAGGAATGAATGATAGGATATAAACAACAATAGTACCTTATACCACAAAGCACACACAACAGTAGAAATTCATGTGGGGATTATTTCCGGTCCGCCGCTAAGCATTCACCGTCCTCAGTAAGCTTGCAGATATTGTCCGCTCTACAACGGCATGAAACGCACTTGAAAAAAAATAATAACAAAAACGGAAGAAGGGGAAGATCCGAGGTCCGTCGTGTAGAAGATCTGTGTTGCAACACGCTGAACAACGAACAAACGAAGTTGGAGCGCTCCGCACGCTCTGGTGAACTGTAGAACTGCACGTCTCCAGAACTGAATGAGGGAAAGTTTAACTGACGTACCTTCCCTCACTGACAGGATGCGAGTTACAGCTGCGTTCCTACACACCACGACGAACTGCGGGTCCACTTCGTCAGGCTGTGAGAAATCCACGAACTTGAAGTGGACAGCCCCAACGGCGTCTCAACTACTGTCTCCTGCCTCCACACCACGGAACCTCCGCACTAGCCGGCAACCAAAAGTGACAGGAGTCGCAAACTGCAGTTGAGCTCTGAGGGGGCGGTTCACCGTGCCCACACAGCGAAACTTTGCTGCGGATTTCTCCCTTCTGCGGCACTGTTCAAAATTCCACAAGACACAATGGTGAACCGATTCCAATCCTCACACAGTTCTTTTCTTTCAACATGCACAAGCCGATGACAACGCTGCATCTACTACCTCCGTGACGTGCACCAGGACTCTTTTGATGTCAGTCGATGTGGGAGAGTAAACGCTGCTCTGGAAATGTTTGACAGTCCATGAATTACGCTGGACAGCTCTTCCCAAACTGCCTGTTGAGAATGTATAGGTACACCAAGGCTTACCGGCAATGAAGGATGTAATGCAAAAATTTGCGAAAACAATTTCGTAACTTGAAGGCTTACAATAGAAAATATCCGGAGGTACGCTGGATAAGGACGTCAATCCGTTCTTCAAAAGCTGTCTGCAGTGGATGGAGTGGAGAGAGTACACAGAGGGGAGATGGTCACAACTGCCCCCTACGCAGTAAACGTCGCCAGTGTTGAAAGTAAAAGGAATGACAGGAACAGAACTCGTAGTGTACTTCTTTATTGACCATCCACTCTCCAAACAACAGCCTCAACCCCAACATTCTAAGGTGAGCTCCCTAGGGGGAAACCAAGGGTGAGGGCAGGGGAGGGGTGGACGGAATGTACCAAAGTGGGAATAAGGCTACAACATGTACCCAATGAGGAACGTCTCAACAAAGTGGCTGGATCCAAAGAGAGGCGCTGTTCAGTAATTTCTATTTCATGTGACAGTAGTGACTCTGCCCTAACCAAAAAGGCATCCAGGGTTCCCACTACTCCTTTCCGTTTGGTCATGGCAAAGTTTTCGAAACACTTTGTTTTACTCGGGACCACACAAACAAACAAGCACACATAATTGGTGCACTGTGGTACCTGTGTGCTGCAACTTGTAGCAGTGCGGATTAGCAGGTGTCAGGGTGGTAGCCCAGCCCAGCCTCCTCCAGGCTCTGACAGGCGCTGCGGGAGGCCGGTGTGATGCTTATCGCGCCTCCGGGCAGGTGCCTCGCGTCAAGGGGCGGATGTTAAATGGAGGGCTGCTGGGATCTGTAGTCCGGTGTGGCCGTTCCCCTCACGGCTATGCAGATCTCTGCTGGCCGTTCCCCTCACGGCTATGCGGATCTCTGATGGCCATTTCCCTCACGGCAGGAAAGCAAAGGAGAGCAAGGGCCGTTCCCATCACGGCCGGACAAGAACCAAAATGACCTGTGCACTCCGCGGCTGCCTCCCAGGCGCCCACCTGACCCACAGATGATGCCCTCCACCTGTTTGGCTCTGGGACCGCTGCGTTTCCCTCGCCGGATCTGTTGCTCCTGCCCAACCCTGCTGCTGCCTCTCCGGTATCTCCGCGGCTCCGTCGACCCTGCGAGCTCCCAGCTCTCATCCAGGACTGGCTGCCGCCTCTGCACTGAATCTATAATCATGCAGAAAGTAATGTGGCCGCAGAATCAAATAATTCCAGTAGCCCTGTTCTTTGTCCATCATGCAACAGATTTTCAGGAAGAGTGTGCGGGTCAACTACCGGTTTGGGTAGAGTAGCACCATCAAAAGAGGGATTCTGCACTGTGAATGTGTTTCCAAATAAAATTTGGGCAACTGACTGTACACACATTGCTTCGAGAGCCTCATACGTAAGTCCGCATGTCACCTGTGCAAGGAAGGCATATCATAAAACAGAAGTCATCTCTCACACAGTATATCTTAAGACCTTCACAAATGTTACTATACATATGTTAGCAGACATTTGAGCCCCTCAAGAGTGCAGGGACAGCTGGAGGTCAGTTCAGGTTGCTTGGTGTGACTTTCAACTTAACCATAAGCACACTACATCCAATGAGGGAGCTCTCATGATGAAGTTGGACAGAACACATCCATAACAGCTGCGGACACATACAAACAAGCATGGCCACTGGATGAGATTGTCATACTTGGTATGACAGAAAGAAATCCACTAATGATATGTGGACTTCCAGAAACCCACATCACCACTCACACAGCGTGGCCACGTGCTACCCAGCATGCACTGCTAGCGTGATGCAACAACATGTTATACGCTAACTAATATAATAAGGCAAACCGCACACAAAAAGAAAAGCAATCGAAAGTGCTGTACAAACAATACCCTGAATATGAAGAAAAACAATGTCACTCCAGGATTTATTACTACCACGTTAGTACCTTCAAGAGGAACTTATTCCAAGTTATTCAATTTTGTAATATAAAAAATAATACTAAAAGGCCTGGGATGTGCAGTGATAAAAGAACAATTGCGTATCCAGGTTTATACCAGACAAATGAATGAAGGGGCGAAAAACAACAATAATACAACTGATGTAGTGATCACTGTGCAAGACTGAAGAACAGTGTGTCAAAATAAATAAAAGACATGAAAACATATAACAAAATAATCATGCACAGGATTTATAGATAGGTAGCTCATATAGATAAACTCTGACAATCAATAACTATAATGTTAATGGTGTTTTGACTCCTATGTAGAAATGGGCAGGGCCTTCTTCGGGTCAATAATAAAGTCGATGCCCCAATCAATTCAGGAGAAGTAAAAGATCAGTAAAACCATGCCTGGTGCTAGAAGAACAAATCTCCACGACAGCCTTTTAAAGAACTACTCCTGATACTGCATGCCAGTAAAGACATTTATTTTCACACTTGTTAGAGAATACTTGATGAAAGTGAGTGAGTGAGTGAGTGAGTGACCGCACACATAAAGAGTACTTCACAAGGTGTGTTCAAGATGTGAGAAGTGTTCTTCTTTTCTCACCTGGCCCCTGACTTCATCCAGTGCCATCTCAGTGACTGTAACAGGATATAAACAAGTAGGGCAAAGGTTACACTGCAGCTGTGGATGATTGTGGAAGTTTCAGAGAGTTTGTGCAGCGTGGGGTCTTCCCCAAGATGGCGGTTTAGGACGTGCCGCAGCAGTAACTCCAGGGAACCCCTTCTGCCTCTTTGAGTTCCATCTGGTTGCACTAACTACTCACACTCAGTACAATTGACTCTCACTAGGAAGCCACATGCAGCAAGTTCCCCCAGCAGGGGAAATAATGATTAATGGTGACAACAAAAGATCTTCAGCAGTCCCTGGGATTACCAGCCCATGCTGCATGCTGGGGAAGGGGAGAGGCGAGATGGTGAATTTGTTTGGTCTTACGCAGGGGCGCCGGTGATATACCAGGTTCACACACAGTACACTCCCAGAAGGACTTAACTACTGTTAGAAACAGAAAGTAAACCTTTCACATAATTGGGTTCAACCAAGATTTTTCATTATTGATGTTTGGCTGGAGTAGGGATAGGGAGGGCAAAGGGAAGTTTGGGGGTTCGATTCAGTGCCACAAAAGAGGTCCACAATATTTAAGCCTAGAGTAGTCAAATCCATTATTAAATGGAGTGACAATGCAGGTAAAGCTTCTATAAAGAAATATATCTGAGGATAGTTCCCAGTCAGGAAACAGATTACAGCCATGTCAATCAAGTGGATAGGATTAAATGTCCCATCTAAAAGAGTTCGACTACTACAAACGGAGGCATCAAATTCAATAAGGAACGGAGGCAACAATTTTATACAGGAAACTAATTTACTGGTGGCTGAGGTCACGCTTCCTTCCTTTTCAGCAGCTAAAATAAATCAAAGGGTGTGAGCATATTAATGGGACAACATGCAGGTTTCACCTTGATTGATGCACATAATGATAGGGAAACTTGTTGGCTTATACTTAATTTGAATTTCAAAGGCAGATAATTATTTTTGGAAGTTGTCTTTGGGTCTAAAGAAAATACTCAAGGTAGTCACAGGCCTCTGATGCTTGGAGGTGAGTGGAGCCTTGTAATGGATGGTGGGCTACACAGTTCCAGCAAATGGGTAAGGGGCTAGAAAGCCCTTTCATCAGACGGGGACAGATGAATGACAGACACAGGGCTAGTGGATGCATGGCGACAGGCCCACCCGGAAGAAGGGGATGATTCGTATGACTCGGCCTCCTGTAAACCTTAAGCAAGATTAGACATATTATTGGTGGACAAGGAACTATTAGAAAATACATGCATTGTGGTACATGGGCTTATCATTATATCACACCATGCACCAGTAATAGGAGCTTTAAACTGTGACAAGGCAGTAGGGAGACGGTCCCCATCCTAATGTTTTCACGACTATTTACCAAAGAAAACAGCCAGTGAGGAGATACAGAAACAAATAAAGAAATACATAACACATAATGGCTAAGGACATTGTCCCCTCCCAGAGGTTTGAGGTGCTATGCAGGTAGTAATGTGAGGAACCTGCATAGCAAAGAAATCCTGGGTCAATAAAATGTGTAATAGGCTAAATTATCTAAACACAAACTGCAGTGGCAGCACACAAATGCCTTTTTACAAAAAACTTAAAGACAAGTACTGAGTGTAAGTAGTCAGTGCCGCCAGCTGGAACTAAAAAGGCAGAGCATGCCCTGGCAAAAGTGCAACAAAAATACTATGCGGACGGAAATAAAGCAGAAAGGCTTTTGAAGCAGCTGGGCCGCCTTTCACTGTGCTTGCAACAGTTGGCCTGCACTTCAAAGAGGGGCAGAGATATCTCTACAGGTGGGTGCAGTGAGTCTCCTGCAGGGAGATGTTTGACGGGTCCATAGAACCCCATTTCCTACCTTCAAAAGGGCATTCTGAGGGGCACACTGACTGTGTGTCTCCTCTTTGTGTACAGTTAATGCAACACCTGACGGCTTCCTTGCCTCTGCACCTGATCCTATAATACAGCACAAGTGCTGAGGCAAAGTGTTTCCTCATCTTCGAGGGATACAGTCCCATGCCAATGAGAGAATGCCCCCTTGAGATCGCCCCAGCTCTGCATGTGCACCGGCGTGATCTGGATTCCCAATGGCGGCTCCTCCGCCATTGCGGAGGAGCATTGCCCCACTGCTTTTAAGCAGTGCAAAGAAGAAGCATAAAATGATAAGAACTTCAAGTTATTATCATTTTATGCTTCCTGATGCTTTGCGGGCAGGCGGGTGGGCTTTCTGCTCTGCTCTCGGAGCAGGGCAGGGGAGGAGTGGTTTGCCCACCCCTAAGTGCACAGTGACTGTTTGGTCGGCCCTCTCGGGCTGCCCAAACCAGTCATGCGCACTTTCCCCGTTCTCCATGCAGGATGCATTACAGCCTGCGTGGAGAACAAGCCCAGGCTCCAATTCCCTGGTTGAGTGTCCAGGGAATGGAAGCCTGGGCGGCTGGGTGCCTACCAATTACAACGCGATTGGTCAGTGGGGCCTGGCTGTGCTTCCGTCCCAGACGGAGAAGAGCAGGAGCGGAGACGCAGGACCCGGCGCAACAGTAAGTTTATTTATTTACTTATTTTATGGTGTTTTTTTAAAATATGCGCAACCCCAGCATGATGCCCCCCACGAGACCCCCCCACGCGTGTCCCGTGACCCTCCCGCCTGGCCACCCGCGAGCCATGCCGGCCGGCGCTGTGTATTACAGAAAGTGGATGCACACCCCCATTGTGCCACTTGGGCACTTTGTGTAATATGACCCTGTAGTACTACTGTCCGTACCCATAAATGCTCTTTTTAATTGGTCCCATGAGCTCTGTACACACGCACCTGTGCCAATCTGAACTGGCGAAAGTGAATGGAAGTGTTGAAGGTGGCTTGGCTTTGGGAAAGCCAGGCCCTCTTAAATTTGCTTGAATTGGACCTGATCCCTCTCAGAATTCACTGCCTTTTTGCACAAATATCCCTTTTGCACTTTTCTATATGTGCATCTTCTGATGTATTTCCACAAACTCCTTCTATGAATTGGAGCATTTTATGGAGCTGCAGTAATACAATTGTTCAAGCAGGCATATAAACTATCATCGTGAACCTGTCCTGTGGTGGCCTTCATACCCAATCTGCTGAACTCTACTCTGGTGTTGTAACAGGAACCCCTTCTCCCCTGACAGGGCTAGGCCTCTGCCCCTTCTAAGCTTCCCCTTGCCCTTGGAGGAGGGAATGTGTGGAAGGAACAGGCATCTAACAGATATTTTCTGAAAACAAGATTGGTGCTGATTATCAAGAGGGTAGATGTGTTGCAATACAAGCTAGGCTGTTGACCTCAATAACCTCTCTCCACCCATGGCCCTGGGCTAAACCAAGGAAGGGGTGGGGAGGGCTGATGATAAAGATTGTACCTGAAACTTCCAGGCTCCTCCCCTCAGCCATGAATCACCAGTGCAGCGTATGATGAACGCGCGCAACACGTAGGGGCATTATCAGGTCCTATGGTGAGGTGCTCAGTGGGCGAAGTGGCAAGATGCACTTTTACCACCTTCATGAAGCTGTATAGAAACGTAGCAACTTTGTGTAGTTTGCCAGGTTTTTTTTTATATTTACTATATCTTATTTAATGCTAAGACATGTCTCTGCAGGAGATATACTTTGCAGAAGCTAATGTTATACTCGGTGCCTTGTGCATTGAAAAGGTTTGCAAACCACAGCCTCTCGGAGTAAAGATTCGGCATGTGTTTTGCAGCTTGAAAGTTATGAAGTAAGTAGCGTGAACTGCACTCCAGGGGTCGCAGCGGACTCGGCTGATTCCCAGTAACTTGAAAATGAAAATGCTAAAATAGTAGGTGCGTAGAAAAATGTTTTGTTTACTCAGGGGAAAACAGTGAAACTTCGCAGAAGGCGAAATTGGAACCACCACAACATTCGGCAGGTGTAAAAAAAAACAAGCATTTGCAATGCAATAGGTCTCGCATTTGCGAGACTTTGAGCTATTGGTATTGGTATTTGGTATTGTAAATGCCAATGCCTTTTATTTGTGTTTTAAAAAAAAACCAGCAAGCGGTTCGTAAACACCCATTTTGTACTTATAGTCCTTGCTTACTAGAGGCTGGCAATAAAAGAGGCGGAGCTACTGCCAGCCTCGCTTCTCGTAAGAAACAACTATATGTACAAAGTGCGTGTTTACGCACCGCTTGCAGCTTTTCAAAACACATTAATAAAAGGCATTGTCATTTACAATGCCTATAGCGCAAATGCGAGATCTATTGCATTGCAAATGCTTGTTAAAACGTATGCCCAGGGTGCCACGCATGTCTGGTGTGATAGTAAGTCGCTGGTAAACTAGGAGATAATTTGCTTCAATAGTTCCTGCTGGGATATTATTTGATTAGCTGAGAGATTTCCTTCACGTTACAAAAAGCACTATCACATTTGAAGTGATTTATAATGGTGACCATCCCACTGTTACCTTTGTGGGAAGGGGGCGTGGTGCCTTGCTGGGAGCTGTTTTCCTTTTTCTACTCAAGCATGAGTTGAAAACCCCCTTTGCAACTTGACCCGGCTGGGAACAATCCCCCATAATTAATTGCACTATCACCTAACACTAAAATGTAACGTACCAACGATAGATGGGGAGATAATTAACCTACTAGTTTGTTAATGGCATTCCCATCAGTGTTTCTGAAAGCCTATACTTTTCTATACGTTGTGAGCACCGAGGACACCTGAAGTTTAGACTTGCAACAAATAAAGCTACCCGGCCTAAATGCAGGTTAATGCCCGAATGCTGCACTTTCTGATTGGCGGAGCTAATCTCCGTTTCCGTCTTCTGAACGAATCCTAGTTTGAATTTTTAGCGCTATCATGGGTTCTTTGTGATTCTTTCAGTCTTTGCTGCGTGAACTATACTGAGATATTTTTTATGCATACCATATTGTGAACATAATGTGCCTACTTATTTTACCACGTAAAATCTGTGTTCTTTCTACAAAGCAATGTGTGATTTACTTGACCTGGACTCCACGATGATATAATAGGCGTAATTCTTCGAAATAAACTGTACAGCACAGGAAAAATGTGGCAAAAAAGCAAGGTTTTAAATGTTGCATCCTCCGGTTTGTTTGTTATTGTGCTTTCGAAGGGCTTGCCGCTTGCTGTGATAAAGAAAGGAATCAGGCGAAAAAACAAACACTTCAGAAGAAGGAATTCGGTTATATTTAAGTAAATGAACACCTAAGGTTTGAATAGAAATCAACAGTTAAGCTAACAGTCAAACTGAAATGTAGAGAAACAAGCAGTTTGGAGCTGGTTTGCAGAGCTTCATTCCGCTGCGTTTGCTGCCATGGGCGCTGTTATGTAATATTAAATTGTCCTTCGGCTAAAAATAAGCACGCTCTGCAGATTTTTTTTTAACCCAACAGATGATTAAGAATTTATAAAAAATTTAAATGGCTGTAGACGTTACACTTTCCTGTTCCAGATGCGTTTGGAATCTGTTTTTTTTTTTAAACGTTTTTTAAATTCCTTATGTGTGGCGATTTGCCTGTAGAAAACGGCCTCAATGTTCCCCCACTTGGAAATAACGACGTAGATGGTAATTTCTTTGCGGTTGTTTTTAATAAACACAGAAGTGTTTATTAACTCGATTATTTTAAATTATAAAATCATGTGGCCAAGTGGTGGAGTAATTTGTACAATAACTCATGATGGAAGTGCTCAGTTAAAAGGAAGCCTCGTGGCTGTGAGCCGGGTTGAGTTGGCTGTGAGCCGGGTCGAGTTCCTGAGCAGAGGCAGGCAAGTAGGCAAACAAAAGAAAGGCTCGTGAAGCGTGCCCACGGATGCTGCTGATGGAGCAAGGACTCACAAATGAGACTTGCTCAGATGCAATCTTCTCAAAAGTATTAATGTATTAAACTTGTATTGTTTGTACTAATAACTGCACACACAAATATGAGTAGCAAGGAAGCTTGCTTATGTGTTTAAACTAACAAGTAACGCTTGTCTATTCTAAAATGGCCGCTAAAACGCGGGAACTTTACTGCGCATGTCTCAACCATATCACGTGGTGTGACGTCTTTCTTTGCTTGGTGGGAAACTCCTGCTTCTGCGCAGTGTACATTAAAATGGCTGCTACATGTTTTCACGTGCTACAGCTTGCTTTTGTGTTGCAATTAAACTGTGGTATTCTAACGCTACTAATGCGGGATAGAGTTTATAAATAAATGGGAATAGAGTAGAAAGAGTGGGTATACAGTGAAACATTTTATTTGTGATTTTAATATTTTCTTCTTTGATTTTATTAGTTCGTAAATTTGGGCCTGGGGTTTGGTGAACTGAAAACTCGTGTGACAATGGTTCTGCGCATGCTCCATGAAAGGCTGCCCAGAAAGAAAAGGATGAAGTCAACCTGGACGTCGTCCAAGGCCGTGACCTGATGGCCAATATTGCTGTACACATAAATGTCCCCACTAATATGCAACAATGTACATGAAGAATGAATAAACTTTGTCATGAGACGGGTGGGAAATAAAGCAAATGTATTAAAATTGATGGGTGATATTTTAAAACAAAGGGCTTAAGAAAAATGAATTAAATCAATATGGTGTAAGGATCAACCCCCTGTCCCCGTCCAATCAGAAGTAGTGGTCCCATATTTTTGCAACATTAATGGGAGGTACATGGGCGTAGAAGGGTATAATAGATATAGAATTAGCTAATTAGTTAGAACACACTCTCAGAACGCACAGAAGAGCTCCAGACCGCCAAGCTGATCAATTGCAGGCTGAACTACTGTCCAGAGAGGTCCTGAGGTGGGGGCGGCGGAGTACCTTAGAAGGAAGACACGGGAGAAATCGGAGAGAAGCGAAGTACCAGAGAGGGGAACGACGCAGGCGTCGTTGATAGAGAGGTCACCGGTCCTGTCCTGATCCGGGAGGAGGTCTTTGCTCTTCATCCTTCCAGGGTCCTATATTATCCAACTCCTTGGCCAAGGGGTTTGGTTCTCGCACTTTAGGTAAATATATGCAACTTTTAGTTGCGCTGCTGTCTCTATCTTCTCCTTTCTGAGGGACCGTCATTAATCGATAATTGATTTCTTGTGCTTCATCCTTGATATGCGATTAAGTATCATGTGGTTCTGTATTTTACTCTGCTAAAACTTTAGATAAATATTTTAAAACTTCTTGACTCAGTGATTATTTCAGAAATTATGAATTGTATGGAACGTCACTCATTTTAAACTTCCCAATTAGCAAAGGATTCATTGGTAAGTCATTAATCTTCAATCGGAAAAGTAATTGGTAGCAGGGATCTTGATAAAGAGTACCAACTGACCCACCAGCGGAAATTGCTAGCATAGTATGAATGTATGGGCCCAAGTGAGTATTTTGTGTATGAATGCTTGTTGCTAGTAACCCGCTGGATCACTGCACTAATGAAGCCCAAAAAACACAAACACTTAAGGGAAATATGTGCTGAGCCAGCGACGAGCCAAAAGCATAATAAAGAAAAAAACAAGGTAGGGCAGCACAGAAGTGTGACCTGATCTATACCAGCTGACGAAGATGGTAGGCCAGCCTTGCACATACAGAAAGGAAGCAATATAACATAACCTGTGTACTTGTAAAGCGCACGTTCACCCCCAAAGGGACATCTTGGTGCTAAATAACATCTGCCAGGAGGGGCCCTTATACCAATCGAACACCAGCCTGTAACTACACCAGCTGCAGAGTGAACGCCCATTGTTATTTACTATCAGACAACCTTGGGATCACTCTTGTAATCTACGACACTATAATTCAACAGTAGTGTAAGAGGGCTGTTAATCTACGACACTGCGGTTCAGCGGCAGCATACACGGGTTTATCAAGAGAATTTATAAACGGGCTGGTAACGAGGCCTCCGCTTTGAAGTAGGTTTTCTCTCAGCAGAGCCTGCAGCGGATTTTAAGGTAGCGCCTAGAATAATCCACTACTTGGAAAATGAAGCCGCGTGAAAGTGATAGATGGCATTACTGCGACACGGCTCTCCCTTAAAAGGTTCCCAGTATCTGATTACCTGGTCAGTGCAGCCGGCGCGCCCCCTTTCAGAACAGGAAAACTCATGGGAAGATGAAAGCACTATATAAGTAAATAAGCAGGGTTCTCTTTTGCCCGCGAGCAAAAAAATGACTTTTGGGTACACATTCCTTTTTAATTTCACCGTTTTATTAGCGAGATGCATCAAGTGATAAAGAAAAGAGCATCTGTTGGTAATAAAATGCGCATTCCGACTGGAGTCCAGTTTAATGTACCGGTGGATAACGCAGCGTCCGCGGAGCTGCCTTAATTGTCTGCCGAGGACACCCCGCCCGGGAGAAAGTCAGCTCGGAGCAGCACTCGACAATAGTGTTTCAGTCAGGGTAGGAGCAGGGGCACGGCCGACGCCTCTGAATAATCCACCGTTCAACACCGAGCAGCAAACACTGGTTTAACTGGGGTATAAAGGGGGTCTGGGGACATCGGAGGTTTAGAATTCTATCAGCAGCAAGCAGGAGAGACAAACCAGTGGTGCGCGCACCACAGAGGAGCGGGGGGGCGAGGGAGCCTGTCGTCTGTGCCGCGCGCTGATGCGCGTCCTAGACAGGGACGGGAATGGGCGGAGCAAAGGCGGGACATGCGCCCGCCTTTGCCCAATTGCGTGCTGTCTTTGTTAAAAAGACGCACGCAAAGCCCAATAGCCGGGGGAAAAACGAAAAGCACACACCCTACATGAGGTCTCTCGCTGCGCGAGCAGGGCTGCGCACTGCAACACTAGGCGCGAGACCTAAAAAAAAGCCAGTCTATGTCACAAATAATACGCAATTTGTAAAAGCCAATCAGTGACCTTCATGAAGCAGGAAGGTCAGACAGCAATGACAGCTCCTTAGCAAGCAACCAGCTGTCCACAGTTCAAGATCCTATTCCATAGCCTCACCTCTCAGCCTTCCATCTCTCAGCCTTGCATTGCACCGGTTCTGCTCCACAGTCCAACCACACATCCCTTTCACTGGATAATAGTAGGGTGATCAGGTTTTGAGAAGCAAAAACCGGGACAGGTCAGACATAAAAGTAGGACTAAAGCATTTTGTGTTTCTTTTATGTCATGTGTGTGTGTGTGCGTGTGAGTGTGTTTCTTTTATGTCATGTGTTTGTGTGTCTTTCTTTTATGTCGTGTGTGTGTCTTTTATGTCGTGTGTGTTTGTGTGTGTGTGTGTGTCACATTAACGACCTCCTCCTGTGCTGCCTGAGAGAAGAGCATAGTTTAATTTCTGCTCTGCAGAATGTGACTTGACTTTGTCCTATAAACAGGGACATGTATTGAAAATTAGGAAAAGCATTGGGTCGCTGCGACAGTCCTCTGAAACCCGGGACTGTCGGGGGAACTCCGGGACGTCTTTTCAACCAATGGATAAGCAGTGATCGAAGTGGGGGAAAAAAAGTAGGGGAACTGTGGGTGGAGAATCAGAGGGTGGGAATAATCCGAGGATTGGATCAGTGGGCGGAGTCAGAGGAGTTGCCAAAATGTGCAAAACATCCCAATTTTTAGTATTCATTTGGCATTTCACTGACCAGTTACAGCTTATTATGTTATTTAACTCAACCAATGGATACACATGATTATTTAAGGTTTAATATGAGTTATTGACATTAAAATACATTCACAAAGTGGCATACGTTTCCAACCACAGAATGTCCCAAATACGCTTAAAAGTGGAAGCACAAGCCATTTGTCTTAGAGCCATGCAGTTTCTGTCATCAGCATTTCTCCTCCCTTTTTCCACAAGAGCAGTTCAAACATGAATGGCAAAATATCCTAGATTGCAAATGTTATCTATATAATTATGGTTTCGCCATATTTGCTACATAATACAACATCTGTTGCATAATCTGTCAATTTTATCTAATAAATTATTTGTAGCTCAAATGGATCAAAAGTCACTCAAAAATGTGACTTGTGTTGGTGCGAAGTGGATGGCCTTTGCAGAGGTTCACTGATCACCTTTCTCACTGCTGCATTTGTATGTTACACTGGTACTAATAAGGCAAATTCTTTCCAGAGACTGCTAGCATGCGTAAAAAATTCAAAATAATAAAGTATCAGAAAATATACTGCATTGTGCTACAGCAGAGAGACTGTGAAGTTTGCAAACTTAGTCTGGTGTGCGTGCACATGCTACAATGCCGTCCCTTATGAGTTGCAGCTACTACTGCTTAAACAAGGCCAATGGAGGTACCAATGGGTGAGGCGGACTGGCCTCAAGTGCAAGGCCAGCTTTAGTACTGGTGGCGCCTTGTGCAACAGTGTTTGTTGGTGCCCCCCAATGACCATCTCCGACACGGATACCCTCACTACCCCCTTTAACAGTGCTCCTCAAGTTTCCATAAACACACTCTCTCGCAGATGCATTTAATTTGATTTACAGTGCCACTCATACCAGTGTAGGGTGTCAGAGCACTTTACATCACACACATTACACAGAGACAATCAATTATACGTGTGTTAATCACTGTATAGGAAATGATACATAAGACAAAGGACTACAAGGTGTAGGAGTTACATGACAACCATACTAGTAGGCAGTATAGTTTAATAGTGATTGGTCTGGAGAAACACAACATCAGAATTTAAAATGTAATACCATGGTTGGGGGTTCGCTTTAATAATCAGAATTGATTTCTATCCAAATGAACACTTCGCAACATTAGGATAATCAAAGACTGTGGGGAAAAAAAAACATAACGCTCTAATTTATGCCTTACAGTTTGCAAGCAGCTCTTAGATGACAGTTAATAGCTCACTGTTCTATGTTAGGATTTTAACTTCTAAACTGCAAGTAACAAAAGGATTTCGCTGACAAAAGCAGTAACACACTGACCTATTTACATTATGTGCACTTTGTGATCTACATGGCACATGTTCTTTGCAGCAGGTACATTAACCCCCTGCGCTACCTTTTCATGAGTCAAAACTTCCACTTAACAAAGCTCTGATCTCTCTCTAGGTAGAACATTAATCACCAGAGTTATCGTGACATTTTTATTGTTGCCGAAAATTGCTGGAGGCCAGGAAGGAGGCAGCAAGTGCTTTCAAAACCGTAATATACTTGCGAACACGCTGCCCCCGCCCAAAGTCTGTGCCCGGTGCAGTCATACCGGTCGCACAACCCTATAGCCCTTCTCAAGGGCCCTGTGACATCAGTGACAGAATCACTGTTGCTCTAGGACATGCTGCTTCGTAGGCCTGCCCACAAGACTGGAGGTGAACTTAGGTATGGTTTGTGGTGGACAGGCCTTCAAGGTTAACCCACACTTGCCACAGCTATGGTCCACCTGCTGGTGCTAAGACACCAGGGCTTCTAAGGTCTAGCGGGGCCTTCTAAGGTCTAGAATGGGAATGTACTCCCTTAGGAGAGAGGTCTGGGGGACAGGTCATGAAGGCTGAACCTGGTTCCCCAGGTCCAAATTCGGTAGCTCTGTCCATAGTGCCACATCCTCTCCCCCACTGAACACCATACTGCCCCACTGAGAGAAACCTGCACTGCCTTCAGCTACAACCCAATTGTGCCCACTACAAACATCTAGATGAAATTCAATTTAAATTATGCACTAGACAAGAGCAATATGCTGACTAAAAAACAAAAAAGTTATAACATCCTGGAAAAAGCAAACCCTCATAGGGAATGCAAGATTAAGTAAAGCATTTGAAATGTAAGCAGGAACAACATGGTTACCTTAACGCTTTTACACTCACTATTCAGAAATCAGTGAGTGCTTTTGCCTGAAAAGTTAAGGACATGACTACAGGGCCCGGAAGGGACCCTTTTCAATGTCCATTGCTTATATCCTTACAAAACATAAGCGGTATGGTTTAAAAAGACCACATCTGTGAACACAGAGCCTCAGTACACATTTTGTTTTCCGATCCACCCATCAATCAGGCATTGCAGTACTTCCAGGATTGGTGCACTTCCCCACCTGAGGAAAACAATGCTGTTCAAAGAAAGACAAGAAAACAAAAGTAGCGCTTTACTCGCAAACTCTGTAAAGTGGCGCTAATGTGTTTGGGTGTGAATAAAATCAATCTGACCACTTTGCAACCACTCTGTCTTGCTTTAGTTATGTATTTCTTTCTCATATTTTGAACGTTTTTTCCAGAGGCTGCACTTTGGAATAGAAAAATGTCAGCAAAAGTGTTTTTCTTTCTTGGATCCATTTCACAGGGAACAAATAAACGAAAGAGAGGGTGAGAACCGTTTCTTGAAGTCACTGTTTTCAGTAAAAAAAGGAGTTAGATAGAAAGAGAGGGAATTAAAGGAAGAAAGAGGAGGGGCAGCTGGCAGCGACAGAGCAGGAGAAGTGGACACTGTCCTTGTCTTCTCTGGACAATAAGGAAAAGACAGAGTCCTTTTCCTTCTCTGCCCACCCCGCCAGTACCGAGCGGCCACGAACGCCGAGCCTCATCTGTAGGCCTCGGCTATTTCTGCCATCCTGGGACGCAGGTTTAAAATTAAAAAAAAGTAGGGGAACGGAATGTATTGAATTAAAGAAGTAGGGGCACGCCGTGCACTGCTGATCCCGCCCACTTCGACCACTGTAGATAAGACACGAACCATCTCCCTCTTTTCATACTTAACACGATCCACAACCAATCCCACATAATAACCCAAGACTCCTGCTCTAGGGAAGAGGGCATTGCAGGTGGTATGTAGACACATCCCTGGTCATCCTGTGGACTACTTAACTGCAGAGCAGTGAAATGCGGAATTCCCCTAAAATTAATGCACAATCCTAAAATTAAAAAAGAAAAAAATGCATTGCAAACCCCATCATTTTAAAATTATTTATAAGCAATATAAAACACTTTAAAAAAAAGTCCTACCATGCAAATAGATTTAAGGGTCGTTGAAATGTGCTGAAAAGTGACAAGAAATAAATGTAATGTGGACAATTATACTACTGCAACAGGAGATGACCCCCGCAGCCCCCCACACACACACAAATTATGGCGCTACATATACATTCGTATATAAGTTTTGTTAATTTTGAACTTTTGGTTTAAATATTTTTTGTCCCTACATCTCTACTACAGTGCATTTTTGTTTCTTTACTACCGACCCATGTATTTTGCCAGCTCCTATCACAGTGTGATGCAGGCAGTGTATAGAGAGTCATGCCAGGAGGAGGGACTTGTTCACTATCATGTGGGGCGAGAGAAGGGCGGGGACAGAGACCACAGTAAGGGTTTAAGAGATAACACTCGTCCTGTCCTTGGAGGGATGAGAGCCACTGGAGCTGAAGTTCTTTCTGTAACTCAGTCAATTAAATGAGCGTTGAATGTACTAATGACACCAACATAGACGGTGTGAACTTGCAAGGAATGCTGCAAGATTGTGTCCACAGGGTGGTCGAGGGGGCCTTCCTTAAAGACATATGTCTTCTTTATTTCATATCTGCAAGAGACATGGGCCATGGGAGGAACCCGAGCTGTTGGGTGGGGAGTGCCAGTTCCTTGGCGCACACATCAATCACTCAGGGGTTTATAAAGTGCGCTACTCACCTGTGAGGGTCTCAAGGTGCTGGGGGGATGGGGGGGTGCAGCTCCGGATCAGTCGAAGAACCAGGTTTTGAGGTTCTTCCTGAAGGTCTGCAGGTTCGGGGAGCTCGTTCCAGGTCTTGGCTGCGATGTAGGAGAAGGCACGTCCGCCAGCTCTGTTTCTGCGGATGCGGGGGGTCTCTGCCAGGGCGAGGTCGGTGAAGCGGAGGTTCCTTTTGGGTACGTGGAAGGAGACTCTCTCGTTGAGGTATTTGGGTGCGATGTTGTGGAGGGATTTGTAGGCATGGGTGAGAAGTTTGAAGGTCACTCTCTTCTCGACGGGGAGCCAGTGGAGATCTCGTAGGTGTTGGGTCATGTGTTCGTGTCGTGGTGTCCCGAGGACGAGTCTGGCTGCGGCGTTCTGGATGGTTTGGAGCTTGTGTAGCAGAGTTCTGTTGATTCCGGCGTAGAGGGCGTTGCCGTAGTCCAGTCTGCTGGTTATGAGTGCGTGGGTGACTGTCTTTCTGCATTCGGGGGGATCCATTTGAAGGTCTTTCGGAGGATGCGAAGGCAGTTGAAGCTGGTGGAGGTGACGGAGTTGATCTGGTGGGTCATGGTGAGGGAGGAGTCCAGGATGATGCCGAGGTTCCTTGCGTGGTCTGTAGGGGTGGGTGGACTTCCGAGGGCGGAGGGCCACCAGGTGTTGTCCCAGGCGGAGTTGGAGGGTCCTAGGATGAGGACCTCGGTCTTCTCCGAGTTGAGCTTCAGGCAGCTGTCTTTCATCCAGGAGGCAACATCCTTCATTCCTTCCTGGAAGCTGAGTCTGGTGTCTTCGGGGTTCTTCGTGAGGGAGAGGATGAGCTGGGTGTCATCGGCGTATGAGAATATGCTGAGCCCATGCTGTCTGACGATGGCGACGAGGGGGGCCATGTAGATGTTGAAGAGCGTGGGGCTGAGCGATGATCCTTGGGGTACTCCGCAGTTGATCTCTGTGGGTTTGGAGAGGAAGGGAGGGAGTTTGATCCTCTGGGTTCTGCGGGAGAGGACGGATCAGATCCAGTTGAGGGCGGTTCCTTATAACCCAGCGTCGTGGAGTCTGGCTGCGAGTGTGCGATGTGAGACGGTGTTGAAGGCTGCGGAGAGGTCTAGTAGGATGAGGGCCGCAGTGTGTCCCTTTTCGAGTAGCATGCGGATGTCATCAGTGGCGGCGAGGAGGGCGGTTTCGGTGCTGTGGTTGCTGCGGAATGTGGACTGGGAGGAGTCTAGGATGGCGTTCTCTTCGATGAAGGTGGTCAACTGTGCGTTTACGAGCTTCTCAGTGACTTTGGCGGTGAAGGGGAGCAGGGAGATGCCGGTAATTTTTCAGATCCGTCGGGTCGGCCGTGGACTTTTTGAGGAGGGGCTTGACTTCCGCCCGCTTCCAGTCATCTGGTAAGATGCCGGATTTGAGGGAGGCATCGATGGTCCGTCCTAGTTCGGGTGCGATGGCAGCGGCGGCCCTGTGGTAGATGTGCGGAGGGCAGGGGTCTGTGGGGGCTCCAGAGTGGGTGCTGTTCATGGTCGCGGTGATGTGTTCAACAGTGGCGGGCTTCCAGGTAGTGATGGTCGGCTGGTTGTCGGTGGTGGGGCAGGGGGTGGTGCCCGACGTCTGTTCGCTGAAATTGTCGTAGAGGGCCTTGATTTTCAGATGGAAGTAGGAGCTGAGCTTTTTGCAGAGTTCCTGGGATGGTGTGACGTCAGTGGCTTCGCTGGGGGGTTTGGTGAATTGCTGTATGACGTTGAAAAGTTCTTTGGCGTTGGTTGCATTGGTGTGGATCTTGTTCTTGATGAAGGTACGCTTGGTGTCCCTTATTTGCTGGTGGTATTCTTTCTGGGCGTTCTTGTGGTTGTTCAGGTCTTCTGTGGTTTTACGGTTTCGCCAGGTTTTCTTGAGGCGTCTGCAGGAGCGCCTGGCTTCTTGGAGTTCGGTGGTGAACCTGGCTGCCTTCAGGGGGCGTTGTTTGGTGGGGTGGCGGAGGGGTGCGAGCTTGTCGGCGCAGTTGGAGATCCAGCTGTGGAGTTCTTTGGCTGCGGAGTTGGCGTCGGTCGTGGCACTGGGGGGGGTCTAGGAGGAGGGTGGTGTTGAGGTGTTCCTCAGTGATTTTGCTCCAGTTCCTTCGTGGAGGGCGCGGGGGGGTTTGGGTGCGGTGGTGGTGTTGAAGGTGAAGTGTACGCAGTGGTGGTCCATCCAGAGGGGCTGCCTGGTGTGGCTGAAGCGGATGTTTGTTCCTCCTGCGAAGATGGGGTCGAGGGTGTGTCCTGCTCTGTGAGTGGAGGTGGTGACGAGCTGCTTCAGTCCGAGGTTGGAGAGGTTGTCAAGGAGGGTGGTCGAGTCGGGGTTGTTGCGGGTGTCGAGGTGGAAGTTCAAGTCTCCGAGTAGGATGTAGTCCATGGAGGTGATGGCGTGGGGTGCAACGAGGTCGGCGATGGTTGTGGCGGACTGGGTGCTGGGCTCCTGGCCTTGACTGGTTTTGGGAGTTTCGGTTTCAAACCTGGGATGGTCTTGGCTACTTGTCTTCTTACACTTGCCTGAAGAGGTACTGAGTTGTGCTGGGGCATGCAGTATGAGGAAAAGAGAAACAATGTTCCCTTTGGGTATATTTAAACAGTAGATTCCACAGCTATTACACGGAAAGAAGGTTTCTAATAGGGAAACAAATGTCCCAAATAATTTTATAAAAAGACCTGAGTTGTCAAAGAAAATAAGTAAAAATTTAATTTCTTGATGCTAGATTATGTTGTGGCAAAAACAGCAGAGCTGCAGCATGCAGTGAGCAGGTGCAACAGAGATAAATGCAGGGGCGGCTCCTCCGCAATGGCGGAGGGCGTGTAGCCCCACTGGCTCAGAGCTAGCAGGTGAAAAATAAAACAATATCTCAGTATCGTTGCCCCTGTGTGCCTCTGGTACACCTGAGGTCAGTGTACCTGTATTGTACCCCAGTGTACCCACACAAACTCCGAGACACAGTACTCTTTCCTTGCAGGTATCCTTTGCACTGTTGATACTGTTTGGTCTGATTTTTTCTGCTCTATTTATGTGTTTGCAAATGTCTCAGTTTGTGAACACCGCATAACTGAAGGGACACAAAGACATTTATTATAGGTGTCACAGGGCTTTCTGGGGCTACACAAATTTTGTTGCTAAAATGTTTAATGCCTATTTAGGAATTTTGTATCATAGTTTAACAAAAAATGAATTTCTGTGTGGTAAAATAGCACACAGAAATGCCAGTGCAGCAGCATGCGGTAGTGGCTGGGTGAGGTTTTACTGCACCTTTTGAGTTTGACGTTTGGAAATGGGGACTAACCATGGGGATTGGTGTTTCACACTGCTTCCTGCAAGCTATTCCTCATTCTGAGCGATTTTCCCCACACAGGACCCACAATGTTTTATCTGCTGAAATGGACAGAGGAAAAAAATCAAGAGTGTAGTGTTCTTGCAAAACTTGTAGTCTCTATTTGGCTGTAAATGGCCCTATCAGAATTTCCTCAGTTCTTTTAATGAGGGCCATGGTACCCCACTGTGGCAGGAAAAGATAATCCTCCGCCATTGTAAACAATAAAGTCTATAGCCATAAATCCTTGCAAACATTAGCTGTTTGCAGACCTTCTAATTTATGCACACCGCTTGCACTGGTTCATTGTCATGCCAAGTGTCATCTGAGCTTTTTTTTTGTTTTTTGTTTAAGAAGCTTTATTTGAAAAAGGACCAGAAATACAAAAGACCAGTAATACTGATCAAGCATATTAACGAAAAACATAACACCAAAATGGCTAGTGCAGAGATAAAAAGTGAAAGCTGTTTAAAGTTTATAAGGAGAAGGGAAAATAAGGGGGGGAGGGGAGAGAGAAGGAAAGGAGGGGAAGGGTAAAAACTTACACAATGGTATAATGAGATAATGCATATTTACAAAGGAATGTGAATAAACTCCTAATATAATTAGTAAGTACAAAAAGCCATCATAGGTAGAAAGCGAAGAACAGAGAAGATAAACATTCAAGGAGGTTTAAAATTTTCAGAATTTAAACGAGAATTATCTGCCAACTAACCCTGGGCGTAGTTCGCGTAGTAGCGCTACGCGTAGCTACGCGAAGTGCACTTCGCACTACGCGAGCTACGCGTAGCACTACGTGAACTGCGTAGTGCGGTAGGAAATGCTGTTCGCAATGATTGCACAGTGCCGGATGCTTGTCCGCACTGTGCAATCATTGCAAACGGCATCTTGCACAGTGCAAGCGGTCGTTTTCTGCTGCTCGAGTAGATTTGTACTCGAGCGGCAGTTTTCTCAACGCGGACTGGTAGTTTCTCATCGCGAGCGGTCGCGAGCATACGCGACCACTCGCAATGAGAAACCTGACCTCCCCGCGTTGAGAATCTCGCCGGGAGGTTTATTTTCCACGCCCGCGATCGGCAACTTGATGTTGCTGATCGCGAACGAGGAAAAAGTCTCGCTGCGATGTCATTTTGCTCGCTCGCGGTCGCAAACTTGACGTTGAGGACCGCGAGCAAGCAAAAAATGCCTGCTACGCGTTTTTGCACTGTGCTACGTGCAATTCGCGTAGCGCGTAGTTGCGCAAACTACGCGAGCGTAGCGTAGTTTTCCGCCCAGGCCTACTGCCAACACTAGTTTGTCTAAATAAGTAGTAAGAGGCAACCATAAAAGATCTCTATTAAACATTGGTTTGCAGGAGGAGGCGAAAGCAATATCAAGTCGATGAGAATAGCACAGACTATTCCACAAGTGATGGACAGAGAGTTTTGTAAATGTTTTCCAGTTGAGAGAGATGTGTTGGAAAGCCAAGGCAAGCATAAGGTCGAAGAGACCATGATTATGGGTAGAGAGATCTAGGGAATCGGAAAGACTTCCAGAGAAAAGAAGAGGAATCGGAGTAAGGAATAGAAATATTAAACAGGCGAGAGATATAGGACCAGACTTTCCCCCAAAAGGTAGAAACCGAAGGGCAAAAGAAGAGAAGATGTAAAAGATCAGCATTAGGAGAGTTACAGGTCCAGCAGTTGGGATCAGAGGAGTGGGAAAATCTAGCTATAGAAGCAGGGGTAAGATAAAGTCTATGGTAAAGGAAAAACATAGATTGAGTAAGAGAAGCAGATCGAGAAATTTTAAGAGAACGGGACCAGAGTTTGTCCCAGAAGATGAAGGTCCATTCACATCCCAGGTCAGATTCCCAAGAAAATTCCAATTTGGTTTTAGAGCATTCTGGATTAGGAGACAAGAAGTATTTATAGATGAGAGAAGCTTTGGGTAGAGAGAGAAGAATCTTAAGAAGAGAATTTTGAGCAACAGGAAGGGGTGAAGAGGGAAGAGAATAGTAAGTATCAAGAATGACCGCCATTAGAATAGTGAATTTCTGTAAGAAGGACCGGGGACAGTGGAATAAAGCTTGAAATTGGGGAAAGGAGCATGGAGATAATCCATCAAAAGGTTTTTAACCCAGATTATACCCTTTAACCTCCAAGCTTTCCAAAACATGGTTCTGTTATTAATGAGAATAAGGGAATTATGCCATATTGGAGATTCTAAAAAGATTCTCTAGAAGTAGAATTAGGTTGAACCAAAGGTTTCAAAAGAGAACAAGTGTGTTTAAACAAAGGAAGAGAGGTAAAAGAGGTTTTGGCAGAAAAAACCATAACTTCCTTTAAAGAGAAGGGTAATAATAAGGTTTGTTCAATGGAGAGCCAAAGGGGAGTGAAAGGGGAAGGTTCGGAAAGGAGCCATTTCGAGGCCTGACGAAGGGAAAAAGAATTATGGTATAGGCGAAAGTCAGGAAAATTCACACCCCCGGTAGACTTTGTCTTGCGGAGAAAAGATAAGGAAATCCTAGCTTTCTTGTTCTTCCAAAGAAATTTAGAAAGACAAGAGTCAATACGCTTAAAGTAACAGGTAGGAATATGAACGGGGAGCATGGAGAGAGTATAAATCAAAATAGGAGTAATCATCATTTTGATTGAGTCTAACCGGCCCCACCAGGAAAGAAAGAGGGGGTTCCAAGAGGAAAGAAGTTTGTCAATTCGAGATAGGACTGCAGACATATTTTATTTAACAGAGGAGGCGATGGAGTTGGAAAACCACATACCTAAATATTTGATTTTTGAACTATTCCATGCAAAACCAGTAGAAGAAAAAGAATGGGGAAGACAAAATTTAGTGAGAGGAAGAATTTCTGTTTTATCTGAATTGATTTTATAACCAGATACAAGGGAGAAGGAAGCAAATTCATGTAATAAAGGGGGTATAGAGGTTTCAGGAGCAGAAATAAAAAGAAGGATATCATGCGCATATGCGGAAAGTTTTAAATGATGGTCTCCATAAGAAAACCCAGAAATTGAGTCATTATTGCAGATTGAGGATAGGAAGGGTTCAAGAGCTAAGATAAAAAGTAGAGGGGAAAGAGGGCAGCCTTGGCGAACTCCGCGTTGAAGAGGAAAATAAGATGAAACACAGCCGTTAACTAAGACCGAGGCTCTGGGAGCAGAGTATAATAGAGAAATAAGTGAAATCAATTTGGGACCAAAACCGTGCCACTTCAGAGATGCAAATAAAAAGGACCAATCAACTCTATCAAATGCTTTTTCAGCATCGACAGAGATAGCCGCTAAAGATGTGAAAAGGGAGGGGATTTTGTTTAAAACGTTAAGAAAAAGACGGGAATTATCTGAAGTAAGCCTACCCCTGACAAAGCCACACTGCTCCTTACCAACCAAATGGGGCATAAGGGGATCTAAACGTAAAGCAAGAGTTTTGGAAAATAGTTTATAATCAACATTAACTAGGTAAATCGGGCGATAATTTTTACAAAACATGGGGTCTCGACCCTCTTTATGAATGAGGCAAATTGTGGCTTCCTGGAAAGTACCTTCTGTTTTACCGGAGAGAAAAAATGAATGGAAAAGATTTAAGAGTTTAGGAAGTAATAATTTAGAAAAATGTAAGTAAAATTCAACAGAAAAACCATCCGGGCCGGGAGTTTTCCCTTTCGTCAAAGTATTTAAGGAAATGGATAATTCATTAAGGGATAGATCTGTTTCAAGGTCAGAAAGATTAAGGTGAGAATTGGACGGAGTTGGGACTTTATTAAGATAAGATTGGATGAGAGAACTGGAGGGAGGAGCTTCTGGGGTGTAAAGGTCCTTGTAAAAAGCATAAATTCATTAAGAATGTCCTGATCTTTATGCTTGAGAGAGCCATCTGAAGAGTAAATAGAGTCAATCAAAGTACGATCCTTACGTGTTTTAAGGTAATTTGCTAAAAGTTTACCTGCTTTATTACGACCACCGTAGTAGCGAGCACTGCTACGGAGAAGTATTGAGGACGCATTATCGGTCGTAGTTTTATTGAATGCTAATTTGGCACGTATCAGGGCGGATGGAACTGAGTCCATCAAAGAAGTATAGAATTTATGTTCTAAAGCCTTAATATGTTCCAAGGTGGTTTTTTGTTGTTTAAGGAAACGTTTCTTTTTTTTTTAAACAAAGTCTATAATAAAGCCTCTCGCGGTAGCTTTAAAAGAGTCCCATAAAATATATGGGGAGGAGTTGGGGTCACTGTTGAGGTCAAAAAATTCATTAGCAAAAGTACTGAAAGAGGAAGAAAAAAGAGGATCAAGGAGAAGAGAATTATTAAAACGCCAACGGGAGGACCTGGGATGTGAAGGCAGCAAATCAAGGTCAGTTACAATTGGGGCATGATCAGAGATGACGATGGGTTCAATAGAGGAGGATAACAGATTTTGAGATAAAGATTGAGAAACAAAAATATAGTCTAAACGGGAGAGGGAGTTATGAGGAGGAGAGAAGAAAGAAAAGTCAAGAGTGTCTGGGTGGGAAAGTCTCCAAGAGTCCACGAGGTGCGTCTGGGAAATAGAGTTGAGAAAATGTTTATGAGTTTTGTGAGGAGTGAAGCGAACTTGAGATTGACGGTCGAGAAAGGGGTCAACAACTTGATTGCAATCGCCCCCTAATATAAAGAAATCATCCCTAAACTGAATACATTTCTGTGTAATCAGAGGCCAAAAGGAACAATCAGGATGTGTAGGACCATAGATATTAAAAACAGTTAAAGAAATATTATTAATTAACAACTTAGCTAACAACCATCTATCCTCAGTATCAATTTCTTGCGATATAACTTTACAATTCAATTTCTTATGGCATAAAATTATAACACCATTTTTCTTGTTTGCAGTAGGGGAGCATAAAACTGAGCCCACCCAACTTCTCTTTAATTTTAACGCCTCAATTTCTGTAAGATGGGTCTCTTGTAGAAGAACGAAATCAGGGTTATAAGAGGCAAGGTGGGAAAGTATTCTCTGTCTTTTAATTGGATTAACAAAACCTTTCACATTCCAGGAGATAACTCTGAATTGAAATCCATAAAAAATACATAAAGAACAGAATATGTAATAATAAAAAATTGGAGTAATAGACAAATGGAAAACCAGCAAAAAGGAGAGAAATGCAAGTCAGAAAAGGGAAGAAAGAAAATAAACACAGCAAGGAGGGGAGAAGGAAAAGGAAGAAAGAGTGAGAGCAAAAGAAGACAGCACATGTCAAAACGACGACTGTAATACGTACCTTACAGGGAACAAAGGGAAGGATGAGAGGCGGCAATGGACAACGAAGACAGCACACCCAACAAAGGGCAACACATCACACCAGGACATCAGGAAGGTAAACTAAATAAATACGATCAGGAGCGGGAACATGGAACATGAAGAGAAGCACAATGAAGTTCAATGACCTGTAAAGGAAAATAAAAACTTATATAAATAAAGCAAAACAGAATATAGAGGTCAAATAACATAAAATATACCAAGTATAAAGTAATAGTATGACAACAGGAGCACTACAATCAAAATCCAGAAAGAAGGAGGAGCAGTATCCCTCAAGGTAATGGAACAAGGAAAAGGATGAGGTGGTAACGGACAACGGAAAGAGCCCACCCAACAAGGAGCAACAAACTACAACAGGACGTCAATGAACAAGAATAGGAGTGGGAGTATGAGAAGGAGTGAGGTGAACTATCAGCGAACCTGTAAAAAGAAACAAAGGATTATGCACAATAGAGCCAGAAGAACAATAGAAACCAAAAAGTAGAAACTATAACAGTAACTATGATGCAGTAGTATAACAGAAGAAATACGGCAGTCAAGATCCAGAGGAAGAAGGAGCAGCCTCCATTGAGGTAGTAGAGTGAGATTGGATAAATCTGCGGAGGTCAGCTGGGTCTTCAAGGGTGGAAGTCTTGTTGAGAAAGGTGACCTTGAAGAGGCAGGGATGGAACAAGCCATATCTTGCACCTAAGGAGCGAAGAGCCGGACGAAGATCCAGAAACTCCTTCCGTCGTCTGACAGTCGTTGAAGAAACATCCTGGGAAAAGAAAACTTTGGTGCCATGCCAGGAAAGATTCTTTTTGGATTTAGTGGCGTTTAGTACCAGCAGAAGATCAGTGAATTGCAAAGATAAAATAATTATCCCACGAGGATTAGAAGGTGCAGATGAGGAAGAAAGACGAGGACCCAGTCTATGAGCTCGTTGTAGATTCAGCTTAGTTGTAGAATGGAGACCCAAAAATTGCGGCAAGAAGGAGGTAAAGTACGTGACCGGATCATCATCTTCAAGTCCCTCAGGAAGACCATAAATACGTAAATTATTACGACGATTTCTGTTTTCCAAATCTTCAGTCGCCCTTTTTAGCTGTAAAATTTCCTTCTCCAATGAGGATATTTCAACGAGTCCTGCACTTCATTAAGTTGATGTTCCACCACTGTGATGCGGGACTCCATAGAAGACAATTTGTTGTCCAACGTTTGTAGGCGACAATTGGTTTCCTCAATGAAGGGTCAGAGAGCACGTAGTTCCTCCCAAACCATGTCCAAGGAAACCGGAGAAGAAGATTTAGGGGGAGAAGGAGGATCTTGTTTAAGCCTCTTGCCGGAGGTCGAAGGTAATAGCGTTTTAGACGTCATGATGATGGGACTCTCTGCAAGAGTGGGACAGTCTCTGTGTGATGATAGACCAGATAAACAGGAAAATCTGTTAAAGGTAGTGACGTTGGACCCAGAGGAAGCAGGAGCATTCAAATCCAATTTTCTGCCGTGATGCAGTAGGCGTTTGCTCCTACCCATGAAGTGTAGCAGAGAGGAAGTAGAATAAGTAGTGACACCAAACAGGAAAGAGGGCAAAATACCTCAGAAGAAGTGGCAAAATCGACAAAATGAGGACCCTCCACAGCAAAACGTCAGTCATGAAGAGAAGGTGCACAAAACATTCAGGATCCGTAGAAATAATGTAGCCGAGGACATCGTGTGAGGAAACCTGAAGAGAAAACCGGCAGAGAGGGAAATAAAATGGCGGCCGTCAGGCAGCATAAAGAGGTCACCTGCATAAATTCATCTCTTCCCTCAAAGACAAGATCAGGAAACGGCACCCTCTGAGAGCGCCAGCATTCCGATTTAAAAGGATGCCAGCATATCCTGAAAACGAGCAGCAGAACCGCTCCGAGAAAAGCACGAAGTCCGGCGCAATGCGGAGCTCTGTCGCTAGGCGGCCATCTTAGGTCGCGGTGCGCGCGACCCCCGTCATCTGAGCTTTTGATCAATAGATCTTAGCGAACATTGAAAATTCTCACCAACATTGTTATAATTGTTATTACCCAAACCGTTGTGAACACACACCATTGGCTGGACATTCATACTTAACTGAGAATGGGAAAACTGTGTTGCGCTGTAAGCTCACTTTCTGTTGTGCACTGAGTACCTCTGAACTGATTGCTAAGGACCATGAGCTTTCCCTCATTTAAAAAGCTCAGGGGCCCTGTCATTGCCCATTCTGGCGAAGCTGACCTGTGAGTTACCCAATGGTATATTATGGTGTGGTATGTTATATTATGTAATGGTATCTTGTGTTATATTATGTTGTGCATACAGTTCCTTGGTATCTCTGTGCCTCCCTCTACCAGAGCCAAAGACTTCTTCCCAAGTCCTACTTATCATTCAGAGGAACATTTACCATAAAAATGGCAGATTTACTTCAACTCTATTCCACTGTCATATAAGGCTTACAAGAAAGTCACCATATATGAAAACAGGGGGAGAGGGAGTGGGAAACAATAAATGGGGTTCGCTTGCGTTCCCAGACCCTGACACTCACAAACAAGAGGGAACCATGCTTCATCAATGAGTCCTAGTCCAGACACCTATTGCACCTGGACGGGCGCGACCTTGCAAACCAAGGGGGCTCTTTTATCGTTAAAGGGATAATGCATGGCTATTCTAAAACTCAATGATGGGGCATGCCTCTGGAAGTTCCAGTGGGTGAGAGTCTTTTTAAATGCCCAGGGGATTCCCCCAAGGCAGCTGCTGAGGAAGGATAGACAGAATGAATGTTCACAACAAAGTCAAACAAAAAGACACAGCAGTGCGCCTTCCCCACCTCCACCCCTCGATATAGTCTAAACTCTGCTCACCACTGTTGGCCCAGCATTGGTTATTCACCCCCACGTTGGAGGTGTGTTCACAGGAGGATGTGTGAATTTGAGGTGCATCTAACAGGACAAGGTGTGTCTGATCCACCACCTTCCAACCCGTTAAAAAAGGAATGCACTGTGTTAGCTGTCCCTCCCGGCATTCCAAACCAATAGACAGCCCCCTGCCCTGTGTTACCCCTGCCTGTTATAAAATCAGGGCCACTGGAATTATGTGGCAGGGGAGGACCACATTTTGTGGCAAGGATGACTAAATTATGCAGAAAGAAAAGGCAAATTATGCGGCACAACGTGGAACATTTTGTGATAATACAACTTCAATATTTTGCCATTTTTACATGCTAACACTATCTGGACACATTTTTCACCTCATGGGTACCAGTTTAACAACCAAATACAGCAATAAGCAACTGAAAGATGACCAGCCAACTTTTAAGAAGGAGCATCCACTGAGCTGGAACACGTTTTTCGTAACTTGCGATCTGTTTGAGCTAGAATTCTTTTTTGTTAAAATCTGCAGATTATGCGGCAGAAGATGTCTTATGAAGCAAGTCCACGCCTAAGCGGAAACTGCAGCGGATATAGACTCGCATAACTATTGTAGCCCTGTGTATAATATAAAGTAAGGTCTTCTCCTTTTACTACAATTATGGTGAGATGTGTGTAAGCCTGGGGCTATGAAACTGTGACAAACTGGGCAAACTTCTGTTGGTGCTTCAGAAGCACAATATCATGGCTTTGAACCAATCTATTAACTTTACTGTGTATTGGTCGATGCTTGTACAACACGACCATCTCACCACTATGCTATAATTGTGTCAAAACCATTTATATCAGTTTTTCAAAGACAAAGCAGTGAAGTTATTAAAAAATATGTTGATTTGTACTGTTCTATTGAGGAGCAGCTCTTTGTCCAAGCCCAGTGTCTCTCCTGAAACGAGACATGTGTTTGCTGTTCCTGTTGAGACCTCAGCATCATCTGTTGATCTTTCAACAAAGCACTAAAATATTTTCACAGATGGTCCCTCGAGTTTCTGCCGCATCAAAAAGGACCTCTGTTTACACTCTTTTGAAAACATGTGTCCCAGATAAAACTAGCAACAGGGTCCCGCAGCAGGCTCCAAGAGGAACCATCTGGGGCTTCGTGTACACTTGAGGTGACATTTCTGGAGAAATGTGCAAAATCTCGAGGAGTCTCCACCTGGTGAAACTTTCTCCTCCACACTATTGGCGGCTTCATTCGTGCTGCAGAAATCTTTAAATTAGGAGCACACTGTCATGGACGTCAATTGCGGAAGTGACTTCACATGCCCCTTGACCTTCACTTTCACTCACACATACACATGCACACACATACACACACTCTGCCTACACATTCACACATACACACACTCTCTCTTACATAAACACACTCAAAACTGCAAGCACGCACAAAACATACATACATTTAAAAGTATTTTTTTTACTTACCTCAGCTGCCAGGGAAAGTCATATTCCAGCTATTTGTACTCCGTTTTTTATTAACCTAATAGCGAATATATGTAATATTATTCACTATTAGAATAATACAAAAATGACAAAAAACGAGGTGAGTGAAGCCCCCACCGACATCCATAAGGACGAGCTGATTCTGTTCTTGCCACTGATTTTGCCACTGCTGAGGGTAGGAGTCGCAAAGGTAGTGCCAGGGATCACAAAGGACACGCCAGGGTTCTAAGCAGCGACCCCTGGGGACTCCTAAATGACGTCCATGCACATGGTGTTGAAAGTATTGCACTTGATACCAGGGCTTGGGAGCTCAAATGACTCCAGATATTGCAGGGCAAATACAACACTAAAAGTGGAATACTGCCTTGTTGTAACATCCCAAGAACCGTTCTGGTAGGTTTTGCCCCCATTCCCACTGGGAAAACTTGTAACCAGCCGCTAACATCTTTTGGGCAAATACTGTGACCAAGCGGCAACTGTGATTCACTGGGAAGTTTTACCGCCTTGTGCTGCCGTGGCTCTTGCAATGAAACTAAGGGCAAGATTCATTAAGGAGTTGTGTTGTCTTTGCATCATGCAAGGTGACACAGGGGAGTGCAAGTCCTTAATTCAGATTTTGAAAACTACTCACTATTTCCTCTTTAGATTGTTTTTGCGTAGAAAGGTCTTCCTTCCCGCACACAAATAATCCTGCCTGTAATGCAGGCGCCCTTGCCAGGCAGAACATAGTGCACCAGAGCAAGGAGACAGCAGAAGTGCTACATATGTTTGTAAAGATGTAGCATTTCTGCACTCTCAGTGCAGCGCAGGAAGTTCCCTTGCTGTGCCGCGTTGTGTGAAATAACAGTAAATATTCCCCTATATGTCTATTTTGGAGGAACTTCCCCTGGTGAATTCTCCCTCAGCTTAAGAACTTCCTCAGGCAATCAGACCTTGCACCACCAGCTCGGGCCCTTGTCTTGCACTGCTCACTGAACACCCCTGCACGTTGTGTTTGTGTCAGCAGCTACTCAAATACACAAAGTACAACACACACCAGAATCCCAAGTAATCCACCAATCACTTCTAATGCTGCAAAGCTGCAGTAGCTGGCCCGGCACATAACAAACTGGAAGAATGAATAACAATTTCCAAGGCAACAAAATGTAATTTTATTAAACAAATGCAACCAAGAAATCGCCCTCCGTGAAAAAGTTGACCTAGATAAGCACCTGAGAACTAAAGAGGAGGACGGATCAAAGAGGAAGGCACCGTGCAGTGTTTTAGGCCATTGTGTTTGTGGTTCCCACAGCCGGGATTAGTGGTCCTACCCTGTCTCTAGAGGAAACTGAAGTGTACCTACCCTCCCTTCTAGGTATAGCAAGGCCTAGGGACTGGTAAAATCAGGGTCGTTCCCGCTGGCAGTCCATATCAAGTTAACATGCACTGTGTAGCATGTAACAGAACACAGATGCATAAACGTGTGACACAGCAACATTGAGTGCTCTTTCTACCACCTCAGAATCTAGACTGTTGCGGTATGCTGCCTAAATGATTACTTTGTGCCCTACTTTTATTATTAGGGTAACCCAGCACTGATACAAGGATTTTTCTGAGCCCCAAGAAAAAATATATTTTGCACTCCTTTCTGCTAGCACCAAGTTTGTTTTCTATGATGTTTGTGGTAACAGGGCACCCTCTTATGGCTATTTGTGGTGGTGCAGAAAGACAGCTGCCTACAATGGCCCTAATATGTCACTGGTGCTGTCGTTACCACGTGCCAAAATGTTACAACAGCACCTCGTTCTCACTTCTAGGTTATTTACCACATTAGTGCATTAAGGAACTTTAAGTATTTGTTTTCTAATACTTTTAGCCCACTGGATCATCACCCCTGAAAACAAGGATTTGGATAAGGAAAGTGTAGGAGTCTTGGAATGGAAATGTGACCACGAGAATGGACTACTAAGGTAACCCTAATGTACGGAAATGGACAGAATATGTGAGCTCCTGTCAAAACCAATTAGCAAAAATACATGGTGATGAGCAGTATACAACCTATACTAGTTATCAATCCAGTAGTATTTGTATAGCACAGCTAATCACCCGGGGGGGGCGGTGGGGGGTGCCTAGGCACTGTGCTGCAGGTATCATTCAAAGAGCCAGGTCTTGAGTCCCTTCCTAAAATAAGTCAGAGAGGGTGCGGAGGGGGAGGGCGCTACAGGCTTTGACGGAGAGGTGGGAGAATGAGCGTCCTCCGGAGCGGCTGCGGGTGCTGCGGCGGGCACGCAGGCTTATGTGGAACAGGCTACATGCAGGAGGCAGGCAGGCTGAAGCAATTAGACCTAGACCCTCGTATAGAGTTGGCTTTTTGTTTGGTGAAGTAGAGGAGTGATCTGTCTGCTCTTCTACACTTTTTACTTCAAGTTGGAGTCTGTTGCTTGTGGGGTGTTTCCGCATTGAAGACAAATGTAGTAAAGCTGACTTAACTGCGCAGGAGAAGAGTGGATGTATTTGCTGTCAATCACAATTGCTTTAAGCGATCGCTCACTGAGGAGAATTGGCTTTATGGCTATTTAGATGCACCAAGGTGTATTTTGAACACTATGCCCTCACTTCGATTGGCCGGAATATGGTGCCTGATACGGGCCCAAATTATAAACGGTGCTGATATCTCCGCACCAGAATCAACCCATAAGGAGTTTTCCTCAAAGTAGAGAATACGTGCTCGAACCCAGAGTTAGTTGATGCTTTCCCAAAAGTTTTTCAACGAAAAAAATTGCTGACATTTTTCAACTGCTCTGAGTTATTGTTCCAGATGAAATAACCCAACTGGTAATGAGGACCTCTGTCACTTTACTGAGGAGACTCTGAGTGTGAAATGAGCTCAACATTCTGAATTTCGCCAGTGAAATGCTGGAAAACATTGGGGTTTTCCTTGCAGTAAAACCAAAGCCACGTGATCCCCTATTCTGACAGTTGGAACTCTGTCTGGGAAACCCCTCCCACCGGCGGCCCTCAGCGTTTTGAACAGGTGCAGCACCAAGCCTGGGATTGTACAGCGCCTGGTGAGAGCACTCATTCAAAACCTTTTCAAAGAGGTTGGTACCTGTGTGCCTGTCTAGAACATAGTTACTCAGGCTGTGGCTGGGCCGCTCCAGATAAGATTGACCTACGGTTTAATGGCTACTTCTAAATACATGGAACCCCAAAGAATCAACACAAACAGCAGGTCTCAACTGACAGCAGCAGGACTTTCAGGATGCTGAGCTGGAGTAGCACCTAAACAAGAATGGTGTCAGAACTCACTTATTCACTAATTCACCCACCTATTCATCCCAGTGATGTAAGCACCTACTTCAGAAACCTGTCTGTAACCCACATGTCACTCATGCCTTATCTGTATATGTTCTGCAAGAGAAGGAAGCTTGCTTTGTTACTGACATACGATCTCTTCTCTGTGAGGAAGTAAAGCTTGCGCTGCTGCTGCCCGATTGGTACCCGTTCTGTGATGGGAGAGGCTTGTGCTTCTGCTGATGCTGCCCTCGCTGTACTTGTCCTCTGAAGTTAGGAAGCTTGCACTGTTTCAGTCCAAGGTGCACCTGTTCTACGAAGAGTGGTCTTTCTAATGCTTCTGCTCTATCCTATGAAAATACAAAGGATGCTTCGAATGCACTTGCACACCATGACATACCAGTCAGAAGCTTTTGTTGGACCCAATGCAAACGCACTAATTGGGTAGCCCAGACCCAGGGACTCTGATTTCAGTCACAGCTTCCCAGATAGCCCAAACTGTGTGACTCTGGGCAAGTACGTTTCTTTCCTCTGTCTCTATTGCCTTGATTATCACATTTAAGAGCACCTCGAAATAATTCAGTTCAGAATGTGCAATATACCAAAACCTCTCTTGTACATGAAATGATAGATCATAAGATTGCTTCATTAATAAGAACACTATAGGCTATGTATTTGTGGCACTAGACAACTGATTTGCATCTTGCATCATTCTGCCCTCACTTCCAGCACTGGGACATAGAATTTCCGAAGTATCTGTGTGCCTAATAAAACTTCATTCATTCAACAACATTTTAAGTCACCCACATGCAATTTTAATATAAGTCTGATAGTGTAACAAAGGGAGCACACAAATGTTAACATAAGTGACATAATTGCACCCAAACTATTGTACCAATTGCTAGGAGACTGTACAAATAGTGAACAGTAGTACTTGTGAATGTTTCCCAGTGCAAGAAATGGAACCCACTGATGAAGAGTACCACGCTAGGTAGATGAATGCTCATGATCCTATATCATGCCGGGTCTGGTGACTTTGTGGACTAATGCATCCACTGTAGGGTGCTGTGTTTGACCTCATGGTCACAGGGTCAAGTCCAGGTGGGTCCACCTAGTCTTTCATCCTTCTGAGGTCGATAAATTGAGTACTATTGAGTTAAACATCTCTTATTCAGTGCCACGATACCCTTGGGTGAACGTGCACTTTACAAATGTATGTTAATTCTGTAATAGGTTTGGGTGTTCTTCCAGATGTTTTGAACTTCTTGTAGGTTTATGGAAATTGTACAACAGTTCTACAATGCTTCCCAATCACTCTTTAGTGTGTTAGCTACCTGTCATGTTCCTGTTTTGCATGTGTGAGAGAATCGAGTTATGTTCTTTCCAATACTGCTGCATGCCCTTAATTAAATATTTGTGTTAGAGAAGGTTGTGCTGCTGCTATCCATGTTGTACCTTTATTGTGTTGTGAAGCTACACAAAAAAAGATTCAAATTGCCAATGCTTGTTTTAATGTATGATGTGAGTGGAAGAGTGAACTCTCACAAAATATATGAGCAGAGTTTACTTTTGAATTTTAATGTGGAACAAGCACTTTGTTTTTAATTGGAGTATTCGACTTTGTAAAAGTTAAAAAAAAATAGCTGATGACTTAGTATCATTTTTAAAACATAGCTGATAAGTGGCCAATTGTGGTATTTTTAGCCAACAGCACTTTGAATACTGGGGTTTTGAACCCATGATGAAACTGTTTAAAGTAAAACTGAAATCCCCACAATACAACGTGCTGTTGGTTGAAGAAAACAGAAATAGATGATGCTATCCTTAGTCCTACTGCAGAAGTGCAGAGTTGTGGAATGCAAAATAAAAATTAGTTTCTGGCTGTCTTGCTTTTTTCTTGTAGGCAATGAAGGGTTACACAGCCCAACGGGTGAGAGGGCAGAGATGCTTTTCAGATGCAATTACAAGCATCTCACTGTTAATTGGCTGACATTAACAGTCCTTTGGAAACCTGCAATGGGCGTCATTCACCAGAACAATGTGAGCAGCAACAGCTCGACATGTCTAAAGACGTTCAGAAAGGAAGAATGTCCTGTCACCATTATTACCGAACTTGTCATCAGCCTCAAATGTGGAGGGGGCCGATCCTTCTCCTACCTCGCTGCCAAGTCCTGGAACGAATTGCCCCTCCACTTCCATACCACCACCACCCTCACCGAGTTTAGGAGAGAGCTCAAGACCTGGCTGTTCGACTGACTGACCTAACGCCCCATAATCAGTGCCTGGATACCCCTCGGGGTTTTAAGCCACACTTTACAAATCCTGATTGATTGATTGATTGATTTAGTTGCCACTTTTACACCTCTACTGAGAAGTACCCTGCTTGAACAAGTGCAGCACAGCGTTAAGGTGCTGCCCCGCGTGAACCTCCATTGACTCCGCCCCTGGGGGAAAAAAGGCAAAATGTGCCGTAACAAGATTTTTGTGGGTGATTTTAACACCTGGTAACTTCATGGTCTTCGGAATCAGTGCGTAAGAACCAACGTGGGTGAACAGAACAAAAACACAAAGAACCTCATTCTAATTTGGCCCTAAATTGCAAAACATTTTTGCGCACAGTTTTCACTTTGCACTCATAGATTATTTGCTCTAGCTATCTCACCCAGCTCCTACCTGAAGAAATGCCATTAAATATGTTTGCACACTATTCCCCATTAGTTACCACAAAAGTAATAATACAGCCTAAAAATTGACCTAATAAATGCGTAAACAGTATTTGATTCGGAATGGGTGGAGGGTTGCCCCCATTATTACCACTGTACTCGCATTACCGCTGTAAACCCTTTAAACAGATTGCCTGTATAAACATTCAGCAATGTTGGAAAGTAGAGGCAGGTGGGGCAGTGCAGTGGAGTTTGTTCCTTGTGTTTGGTAGCAGCTTGACAGGAATTAGTGGACATTCCCCCCAGTGGTTCTGTCTGGTTCTCACATATCTGTAGCAGAAGCTGACTGTGCCTTGTCATGTTATCACTGAGACACAGCCAACAAAAAGAGACATGGCAGACATCTTGGGGACTCAGAGACAGAACATCCCTGGGGTTCCAGAAGCCATCACCCTGTTGTCCCTAAAAACCCAAAGGAAGCCCTGCTGGCTCTACTCAATGAGAACACCTGTGATGGCATAGACTTCACTCATTCTTCTCTGTAATCCTGGTGGTAGGTTTGAGTAATATAATATCTATGTTCGTAAAGATAAGAAAAGGGAATGTCTGTTAGATATAACACAACACCAGATACACAAGTTACTCCCGTAGCTTCAAAACATAACTTCTACTATGGGTTTCAATTAAAATGAAAACATAGGAAACCATAGACAGATAACACAATTTTCATGCTCTCTCAGATCTGAACCTCAGAAGCTCTACCACAGTACCTGTCATTGTCTTTATTTCTTGGGCAATTAGCTCAACTCACATTTCCTTTCAATACATAAGGGGGTTCAAAATGTTCTCCCACAAATATGGTGGGATCAGTACAGACTAGAAGACATGGAGATGTCAAACCCAACAAGGTGTTCAAGAAGAAGATTGATTGGAGTAGACAACATCCTCTAGTTTAGTGGAATAGAAGAATTAATGTGCTGCAACATATAGACAGACACTCAATGCAAGAAGCCAGGTAAGTGGAGCAGTAATTCCAGGCCCCCGGGGTTACCGTTACCAGCTGGTACAGTAACTCCGGGGGTCAGAAAATATATGCCATTGATAGTTGGAAGCTGACGGTCATCTAAGAAACAGGGAATAACTTGTGAATCAGATATGCCACAACCAATCCTCCTGGTAATTCCTCATTCGTTGAGCAGCCATACCACTGGGCCAACTATCAGGGCCCACTGGTTTACAGCATGAGCTGTAGGGCTGGTACCTCCAATTACGAGGCCCGTTTGAGAACATGAGCAACTTCATAATGGGACCAGAAATGCTAATTGATGGCTCTGAAAGTTGAGACTGAGCCTGGGTAGTCTCCACGCCTCCCTGAGATTCCAAGAGCCAGAGCGACCCCCACCAAACTCTGAGAATTCTATTAGACCATTCACCACAAATTATGTGGCCCATCCCCACTAGAGCGCCTTGTGATCCCGCGGATTTGGGAGGAGCTCTTACTGGTTCACTGAGCGAGGGTCCACCCTGGGCACCAGTCGGGGGCCCTGGGATCCACATATGGATCCAGACTGGTGCTTGTTCCCTGGCGCTGGTCCCACTGTCGATGCTCCTGGCGCCATCAGTGCCCTCTGGCATGCCATCCCCATTCTTATCCCTAACTCCGACATGGAGCCGGAGAGGCATCGCCTGATGCCGACTCTGGCGTTGACTGGAGCCATTCTCTCCAGGGCAGAGCCTGAGCCCTATTCCTATGGGCTAGGACTTAGGCAAAGATTGGGAGGGGCTACTGGACCCTGAAGAATACCAGCTCCTAGACCCGAATATGGACTGGTGTGAGGTATTGGCAGATGCCAGTGGACTGAAAAACCTCTGCAGATACTGGCTTGGTCTCTCCTCTTTCCGTGGCTACGGAGGAGGGTGCCACATTTGCAATGGTGGCCAGGAGGGTGGCCGAGGTCCAGGACCTTCGGTTGCCCTCCATGGCTGTCAAGATTAACATCTTGACGGAGGTGCTTCAACTGGGAATCACCCCTTCAGAACCGCTTCTCCCATCTATGAAGCCCTTGCGGACGTTCTGCTCGGGCCTGGTCCAAGCCCTCACTGGTGCTCCTGTGAAGAGGGCAATTGCCCATCGCCATGACCCCGCCCTTGGGGACCCTTCTTTCCTCACCTTACACCCTACCCTGGAGAGCTTGGTGGTTCAAGCCTCCACTTCCCAAGTAAATCTTGCCACATTCCCTACCGCCCAACCAGATAGGGAGTCCAAAAGGCTGGACATCTTGGGTAAGTAAAAAACGTTCTTGCGCCAGCCTAGCAATGCGGTCTGTGAACACCGCAGGCTTTTTTCCGTTAGGGATTTGGTTGTGCAGGTGCTGTCTATGGGCCAGGAGGAGGCCCGGGCTATACTCTCCCAAGCTATGGCTGATGGGAGAGGCCTGATAGAGTCTTTACCAGATAAGTCATTACTAAAGGTAAGTAACTTGTTTGTTTAAGCAGCACAAGTTTCTCTCAGCACTGAAGCTAAAATCTGCTGAGTGTGGAGTTCACTACCTAAAAACGGGGCTCTCCTCTGGGCCTTCAATTTTTTTCTGAAATGCAGAAGATAATTGTAGATCTCAAATTTTTGGTAAGCCTGTTAAGCACTGAGTGAATCAGTGCCCATTTGAATCAGGTAATACCAACATCTTATAAGTTCTGTATTCTCTATCTGATGAATGTGGTATAGATAACTGATGTGACTTCTCTCAGAGATGAATGGTGAGCCACAAACACAAATGCTCTGGTGCACTCGAAAACAGGATCTTAAATTTGTTCTGATCTCTACTCGAATCCAGTGTACATTATTCACTACTTGGCTGAAATGGATCATATGGGAGTTTCAGTAACCGCTCTCACTGTGGGTCTGCGAATGTTGAGAAATTCTCATCAGATGAGCCAAATGCCAGTACCAGCGCTATCCACTAACCTTCAGACTCCAACAGCTGTGACAAATTGGACTATTCCAATTCACCTAAAGCTGTAAAAATGTTAAATTGTTAAGAACTCTGTTGATGTGCTCATTTAAAAAATAATCAAACAGCGCTACTGTGTGGTTGACTATCAAAGTGCTGGTGTTAATAGGTGCCGGGAACTGGAAAACACTGGCATAAATTAAGCACTGCCCTATCCCCCATCTTCTTCACAACATCAACCAGGGCTTAACGCAGGGAGCCATAAATGTTGAAAGTCATTTGTTTTATTGTCAACCAAGATGACTTCTGTCTTTGGCTAATTCAGTTTCAATGGGATCGGTCTCATGGACCTGTCTGAGGTTACAAGATTGAGATTATCAACTACAGAATATCAAAGGGTCACAAATCGTGACCAGAATATCAAAGGACAAAATATTGAAAGGTAAGTTTGCATAGATTTTCTTTCCAAACTCCACCTATCAGGGAGATATATATATATAGATATACCTTCAAGATACACAGATGTGGAGTTAAGAATGATAAATCCATACTGCCTCTCAATAATTTGTCCCTCAATATTTTGGTCATGATATTGTGACCCTTCGATATTCTGTCTTCGATATTCCTCATCACACTCACCTAAGACAATGTGCAAACGACAACCTAAATTGTTCACAGTATGGAAACTATGGGAGATGAGGGGAATGTGAATTAAAGAAGATCAGGGTAATATATTGCACACTTCTTGGTATGACTTCTCTTGGACTCCTCAGCAGACCTGCAGTGCTCTTCATGGGACAGGAGAAGCACTTCAGGAGGCCTGGATATACTCTCAAGTGGGCTGTGCCAACAAGGTAAGGGGTGTGAGGGAGGGATGAAGTATGAGAGGAAATGAGGAGAGGCAAAAAGGAAGAGAGGTAACAGGCCAGGCCAGCACTCTAAAGAGCCTCTCAGTGTTAGAGTGAGATGAGGTCTGCCTTGTCCTCCTTCTGTCATTAGGACGGTGAAAGCACTTCCCAACATGGCTTTAATGGAACAGTCTGAGCCCTTCTCAGGAGAGCTGTTATGTATGTAATGGAACATTACCACCACATCTCAGCAAAGGTCGCCCTAGTTCTCCTGGTTACGTGCCAGCATTCCTCACTAGGACAGATCCACTTTGAGTTAGAAAAAGCCCCCATTTGTTAGTAGGGCTGAAATACCTCGTGCTTCCCAGCAATGCTTGTATGTGCTTCTCTGTGTTTAATGGCAATGCATGCCCGCTATACTCAGAACAGATACATTTTACCCCACATTTATTTGTGCGCTGGAGAAATCCTAAATACATAAGATCTCTCCTAGATGTTCTGTTGAAAAACTTTGCATGTACTGAGGACTTCTCCTAGATAAAGATGTACTGCATATTACTGGTACCCCAGCCAGCAGGTGCACGGGCAAAGCCAGACTGCGGCACAGGCCATCAGGCACAGGTATGGTCAGGCAGGATCAGACTGGGACACAGGCCAGCAGGTGCAGGTAGGACCAGACTCTGGCACAGGCTAGAAGGCGCAGGCATAGCTCGGCACAGCTAGACAGGGCCGGACTGGGGCACAGGCCAGCAAGTGCAGACAGGGCCAGACTGGGTCAGATGCCAGCAGGTGCAAACAAAGCCAGACAGGACCAGACTGGGACACAGGCCTGCAGGTGCCAGCAGGGCCAGACCCTGGCACAGGCTAGAAGGTGCAGGCATAGCTAGGCATAGCTAGGCATGGCCAGGCTGGGGCACAGGCCAGCAAGTGCAAACAAAGCCAGACTGGGGCACAGGCCAGAAGTTGAAGACAGGACCAGACTGGGGCAGAGGACAGCAAGTGCAGACAGGGCCAGACTGGGTCAGATGCCAGCAGGTGCAAACAAAGCCAGACAGGACCAGACTGGGGCACAGGCCAGAGGTTGGAGACCGGGCCAGACTGGGGCACAGGCCAACAAGTGCAGACAGGGCCAAACTGGGTCAGGTGCCAGCAGGTGCAAACAAAGCCAGACAGGACCAGATTGGGGCACAGGCCAGAAGTTGGAGACAGGACCAGACTGGATCACAGGCCAGCAAGTGCAGACAGGGCCAGACTGGGTCAGATGCCAGCAGGTGCAAATAAAGCCAGACAGGACCAGACTGGGACACAGGTCAGCAGGCACAGGCAGGACCAGTCCCCGGCACAGGCTAGAAGGCGCAGGCATAGCTAGGCATGGCCAGAACGGGGCACAGACCAGCAAATGCAGACAGGGCCAGACTGGGTCAGATGCCAGCAGGTGCAAACAAAGCCAGACAGGACCAGACTGGGGCACAAGCCAGAAGTTGGAGACAGGACCAGACTGGGGCAGAGGCCAGCTAGTGCAGACAGGGCCAGACTGGGTCAGATACCAGCAGGTGCAAACAAAGCCAGACAGGACCAGACTGGGGCACAGGCCAGCAAGTGCAGATAGGGCCAGACTGGGTCAGATGCCAGCAGGTGCAAACAAAGCCAGACAGGACCAGACTGGGACACAGGCCAGAAGTTGGAGCCAGGACCAGGCTGGGGCAGAGGCCAGCAAGTGCAGACAGGGCCAGACTGAGTCAGATGCCAGCAGGTGCAAACAAAGCCAGACAGGACCAGACTGGGACACAGGCCAGCAGGTGCCAGCAGGACAAGACCCTGGCACAGGCTAGCAGGCGCAGGCATAGCTATGCATGGCCAGACTGGGGCACAGACCAGCAAATGCAGACAGGGCCAGACTGGGTCAGATGCCAGCAGGTGCAAACAAAGCCAGACAGGACCAGACTGGGGCACAGGCCAGAAGTTGGAGACAGGACCAGATTGGGGCAGAGGCCAGCAAGTGCAGACAGGGCCAGACTGTGTCAGATGCCAGCAGGTGCAAACAAAGCCAGACAGGACCAGACTGGGGCACAGGCCAGCAGGTGCCAGCAGGACCAGACCCAGGCACAGGCTAGAAGGCGCAGGCATAGCTAGGCATAGCTAGGCATGGCCAGACTGGGGCACAGGCCAGCAAGTGCAGACAGGGTCAGACTGGGTCAGATGCCAGCAAGTGCAAACAAAGCCAGATAGGACCAGACTGGGGCACAGACCAGAAGTTGGAGAAAGGACTAGACTGGGGCAGAGGCCAGCAAGTGCAGACAGGGCCAGACTGGGTCAGATGCCAGCAGGTGCAAACAAAGCCTGACCGGACCAGACGGGGCACAGGCCAGAGGTTAGACAGGACCAGACTTGGGCACAGGCCAGCAAGTGCAGACAGGGCCAAACTGGGTCAGATGCCAGCAGGTGCAAACAAAACCAGACTGGGGCACAGGCCAGAAGTTGGAGACAGGACCAGACTGGGGCACATGCCAGCCAGTGCAGACAGGGCCAGACTGGGTCAGATACCAACAGGTGCAAAAAAAGCCAGACAGGACCACACTGGGACACAGGCCAGCGGGTGCCAGAAGGACCAGACCCTGGCACAGGCTAGAAGGCGCAGGCATAGCTAGGCATGTCCAGACTGGGACACAGGCCAGAAGATGGAGACAGGACCAGACTGGGGCACAGGCCAGCAAGTGCAGACAGGGCCACACTGGGTCAGATGCCAGCAGGTGCAAACAAAGCCAGACAGGACCAGACTGGGGCACAGGCCAGCAAGTGCAGACAGGGCCACACTGGGTCAGATGGCAGCAGGTGCAAACAAAGCCAGACAGGACCAGACTGGGACACAGGCCAGCAGGTGCCAGCAGGACCAGACTCTGGCAAAGGCTAGAAGGCGCAGGCATAGCTAGGCATGGCCAGACTGGGGCACAGACCAGCAAATGCAGACAGGGCCAGACTGGGTCAGATGCCAGCAGGTGCAAACAAAGCCAGAAAGGACCAGACTGGGGCACAGGCCAGAAGTTGGAGACAGGACCAGATTGGGGCACAGGCCAGCAAGTGCAGACATGGCCAGACTGGGTCAGATGCCAGCAGGTGCAAACAAAGCCAGACAGGACCAGACTGGGGCACAGGCCAGAAGTTGGAGACAGGACCAGACTGGGGCACAGGCCCGCAAGTGGAGACAGGGCCAGACTGGGTCAGATGCCAACAGGTGCAAGCAAAGCCAGACAGGACCAGACTGGGATACAGGCCAGCAGGTGCCAGCAGGACCAGACCCTGGCACAGGCTAGAAAGCGCTGGCGTAGCTAGGTATAGCTAGGCATGGCCAGACTGGGGCACAGGCCAGCAAGTGCAGACAGGACCAGACTGGGGCACAGACCAGCAAGTGCAGACAGGGTCAGACTGGGTCAGATGCCAGCAGGTGCAAACAAAGCCAGACAAGACCAGACTGGGGCACAGGCCAGAAGTTGGAGACAGGACCAGACTGGGGCAGAGGCCAGCAAGTGCAGACAGGGCCAGACTGGGTCAGATGCCAGCACGTGCAAACAAAGCCAGACAGGACCAGACTGGGACACAGGCCAGAAGTTGGAGACAGGACCAGACTGGGGTAGAGGCTAGCAAGTGCAGACAGGGCCACACTGGGTAAGATGCCAGCAGGTGCAAACAAAGCCAGACAGGACCAGACTGGGGCACAGGCCAGAAGTTGGACACAGGACCAGACTGGGGCACAGGCCAGAAGTTGGAGACAGGACCAGACTGGGGCAGAGGCCAGCAAGTGCAGACAGGGCCAGATGCCAGCAGGTGCAAACAAAGCCAGACAAGACCAGACTGGGGCACAGGCCAGAAGTTGCAGACAGGGCCAGCCTGGGTCAGATGCCAGCAGGTGCAAACAAAGCCAGACAGGACCAGACTGGGGCACAGGCCAGAGGTTGGAGACAGGACCAGACTGGGGCACAGGCCAGCAAGTGCAGACAGGGCCAAACTGGGTCAGATGCCAGCAGGTGCAAACAAAGCCAGACAGGACCAGATTGGGGCACAGGCCAGAGGTTGGAGACAGGACCAGACTGGGGCATAGGCCAGCAAGTGCAGACAGGGCCAGACTGGGTCAGACGTCAGCAGGTGCAAACAAAGCCAGACAGGATCAGAGTGGGACACAGGTCAGCAGGCGCAGGCAGGACCAGTCCCCGGCACAGGCTAGAAGGCGCAGGCAAAGCTAGGCATGGCCAGACTGGGGAACAGACCAGCAAATGCAGACAGGGCCAGACTGGGTCAGATGCCAGCAAGTGCAAACAAAGCCAGACAGGATCAGACTGGGGCACAGGCCAGAAGTTGGAGACAGGACCAGACGGTGGCAGAGGCCAGCAAGTGCAGACGGGGCCAGACTGGGTCAGATGCCAGCAGGTGCAAACAAAGCCAGAAAGGACCAGACTGGGGCACAGGCCAGAAGTTGGAGACAGGACCAGATTGGGGCACAGGCCAGCAAGTGCAGACATGGCCAGACTGGGTCAGATGCCAGCAGGTGCAAACAAAGCCAGACAGGACCAGACTGGGGCACAGGCCAGAAGTTGGAGACAGGACCAGACTGGGGCACAGGCCCGCAAGTGGAGACAGGGCCAGACTGGGTCAGATGCCAACAGGTGCAAGCAAAGCCAGACAGGACCAGACTGGGATACAGGCCAGCAGGTGCCAGCAGGACCAGACCCTGGCACAGGCTAGAAAGCGCTGGCGTAGCTAGGTATAGCTAGGCATGGCCAGACTGGGGCACAGGCCAGCAAGTGCAGACAGGACCAGACTGGGGCACAGACCAGCAAGTGCAGACAGGGCCAGACTGGGTCAGATGCCAGCAGGTGCAAACAAAGCCAGACAAGACCAGACTGGGGCACAGGCCAGAAGTTGGAGACAGGACCAGACTGGGTCAGATGCCAGCAGGTGCAAACAAAGCCAGACAGGATCAGAGTGGGACACAGGTCAGCAGGCACAGGCAGGACCAGTCCCCGGCACAGGCTAGAAGGCGCAGGCATAGCTAGACATGGCCAGACTGGGGCACAGACCAGCAAATGCAGACAGGGCCAGACTGGGTCAGATGCCAGCACGTGCAAACAAAGCCAGACAGGACCAGACTGGGGCACAGGCCAGAAGTTGGAGACAGGATCAGGCGGTGGCAGAGGCCAGCAAGTGCAGACAGGGCCAGACTGGGTCACATGCCAGCAGGTGCAAACAAAGCCAGACAGGACCAGACTGGGACACAGGCCAGCAGGTGTCAGCAGGACCAGACCCTGGCACAGGCCAGAAGTTGGAGACAGGACCAGACTGGGGCACAGGCCAGAAGTTGGAGACAGGACCAGACTGGGGCAGAGGCCAGCAAGTGCAGACAGGGCCAGCCTGGGTCAGATACCAGCAGGTGCAAACAAAGCCAGACAGGACCAGACAGGGGCACAGGCCAGAAGTTGGAGACAGGACCAGACTGGGGCACAGGCCCGCAAGTGCAGACAGGGCCAGGCTGGGTCAGATGCCAGCAGGTGCAAACAAAGCCAGATAGGACCAGACTGGGACACAGGCCAGCAGGTGTCAGCAGGACCAGACCCTTGCACAGGCTAGAAGGCGCAGGCATAGCTAGGCATAGCTAGGCATAGCTAGGCATAGCTAGGCATGTCCAGACTGGGGCATAGACCAGCAAATGCAGAAAGGGCCAGACTGGGTCAGATGCCAGCAGGTGCAAACAAAGCCAGACAGGACCAGACTGGGACCCAGGTCAGAAGTTGGAGACAGCACCAGACTGGGGCAGAGGCCAGCAAGTGCAGACAGGGCCAGACTGGGTCAGATGCCAGCAGGTGCAAACAAAGCCAGACAGGACCAGACTGGGGCACAGGCCAGAAGTTGGAGACAGGACCAGACTGGGGCACAGGCCAGCAAGTGCAGACAGGGCCAGACTGAGTCAGATGCCAGCAGGTGCAAACAAAGCCAGGCAGGACCAGACTGGGGCACAGGCCAGAAGTTGGAGACAGGACCAGACTGGGGCACAGGCCCGCAAGTGAAGACAAGGCCACACTGCGTCAGATGCCAACAGGTGCAAACAAAGCCAGACAGGACCAGACTGGGGCACAGGCCAGAAGTTGGAGACAGGACCAGACTGGGGCACAGGCCAGCAAGTGCAGACAGGGCCAGACTCTGGCACAGGCTAGAAGGCGCAGTCGTAGCTAGGCATGGCCAGACTGGGGCACAGGTCAGGAAGTGCAAACAAACGCAGACAGGACCAGGCTAGGGCACAGGCAGGTGCCAGCAGGACCGGACCCTGGCACAGGCTAGAAGGCGCAGGCGTAGCTAGGCATAGCTAGGCATGGCCAGACTGGGGCACAGGCCAGCAAGTGCAGACAGGGCCAGACTGGGTCAGATGCCAGCAGGTGCAAACAAAGCCAGACAGGACCAGACTGGGGCACAGGCCAGAAGTTGGAGACAGGACCAGACTGGGGCACAGGCCAGCAAGTGCAGACAGGGCCAGACTGGGTCAGATGCCAGCAGGTGCAAACAAAGCCAGACAGGACCAGACTAGGGCACAGGCCATAAGCTGGAGACAGGGCAAGACTGGGGCACAGGTCAGCAGGTACGGGTATGGTCAGAAAGGGCTCGACTGTGGCACAAGACAGCAGGAGCAGACAGGGCCAGACTGGGCCGGATACCAGCAGATGAAAACAAGGCTAGTCAGGACCAGATTGGTGCATAAGCCAGCAGGTGTGGTCAAGGCCAGACAGACAAATACGCCATTGGCTTGTGAGAGGAACTCTGCCCCAAACATCTGTTCATACGGTCAGACTCACTCACCATATTTGCTTGGAGCAGGATGAGGCTGGCATTACAAGGATTTCCAGTGGTGCTGTAGGTTTCCGGATCAGTCCTAGCCACTGATACACATCCAGATGCTCTATGTATATGTATTTTTTTTTTTTTTTATAATTCTTTTTATTAAACATACATCGGTTCCAATAAACATTACAGAGGGTTCGCCAAATCATACATTACAGTCGGTACAGGAGGAAATACGTCAGCTTTCTACATGATAGAGGAATGTTACAGGGTGTGGGGGTCATTTTGTTCGGGACAATCAGGAGGCATACAGATCTCTCCCCGGTAGGTATTCCAGGGGCTCCATATCCGAGACCATTTTTTGGGGCACCCTCTTGCCAGGTAGACTGTTTTCTCCCGGAACATGCACCAGTCAAGGTTCTTCTCCCATGCTGCCAGTGTGGGTGATAGTGTGGCCCCCATAGTTGAGCAATGTTGCGTTTTGCCAGCATGAACCCCAGTGTAGCCCACCGTGTCTGATTTGTGTTGAGATCCGTAGGTTCCCACAGATTGAGGAGGCATCGTCGTGCCTCCGGGCGGAGGTGAACCTGTAGTACCGCATTAATAGTGTCATGGATCTTGAGCCAGAAGGATATGATATGTTCGCACTCCCAAATTATGTGTATGAATGTCCCCACGTGACCACATTGCCGCCTACAGTTCCCATTATCTGACCATCCCATGTGTACCAAACGGGGTCCTGTCATATAAATTCTGTGGAGGATTTTAAGCTGTACCAGCCTCAAACGTGCCGGGATAGCAACCTCCCTGGGGAAGCCACCGCCTGCTGCCAGTCCTCATCATCCACCTCCACCCCATCCTGCGTCCATTTCTCACGGAGTGATTGAAGGGGACTCTCCATGTTGTTGATTAACTTTTTGTAAATCAGGGAGATGGTTTTCTCAGGAAGGTGGCCGTCTAATATTCTGTCCTCCAGCGGAGAGGCCTCTGGAGGGACGTCCCCTTAGGCAGCAAAGATTGCAGTGAGTGCAGGATCTGCAGGTATCGGAAATACTCGGTGGCTGCTAGATCGTAGTCCGCCTGGAGCGTGTCAAAGGATTTAACCCCTCCAGCCCCCAAAGGTCCCTAATGTGTGAGATACCGATAAGGTCCCATCTGTCAAAGCCCTTCGATTTCCATAAGTCGCCCAATCTTTCTGAGTCCCAAAGTGGAGTGGCTAATGTCAGCGTGTTTTTCCATCCCAGTGAGGCGATAACATCATGCCAGATCTGGACAGAATGTTTGGTGGGGCCAGTCAAGGTGTATCGTCTGGGCCGTGAGTATAGCGCCCTGTTATAATTACCATCTGGGAGGAGCCATTTATCCATGGCGTATCCGGGATCGTCTGCACGGCCATACATGCCGTGGTTGATGGCTGCTAGGTGAGCCGCCCAGTAGTATTTCTTGATATCTGGGAGGCTAATACCACCGTCATACCAATTCAGTGTTAGTTTGGTCAGGGCGATTCGAGGTTTTCCATCCCACAACAGGTCTCTCTGCAGGCCCTCAATTTCCTTGAAATATTTGGCGGGAACAGGATCCAGGGTGTTTTGCAAGGTGTATAGGAATCTAGGCAGGGACATCATTTTGAATAGGGCGGCTCTGCCCAGAAGGGAGAGGGGTAGCGACCTCCAGTTGGCAATATCGCTTTTAAGTTTACGAAGGGGGGAGAAGGTTTTGAGTATACCGGATTGCGGGATCTAGCGAAATGAAAATCCCCAGGTATTTGAAGCCTGCCGTGTTGATTTGTATGGGGCAGTTCTTGGGAGGGACGGGTGGATCGCCCCACAGAGGAAACAAAAGCGACTTACTCCAGTTGATAGAGAATCCAGAGTATCGTCCGAATACCGCCAGGATATCTAAGATCACTATAAGGGATTTCCTAGGAGAGGCCAAATAAAGCAACAGGTCGTCTGCGTAGAGGGAGATTCGGTCCTCCCAGCCGGGAGACCATTCTAATCCCCGTATCCTGGGATCTCTACGGATCCAGGCTGCCAAGGGCTCCAGGGCCAGGGCGAAGAGGAGAGGCGAAGCGGGCAGCCCTGACGGGTTCCCCGACTCAGCTGGAAGGTAGCTGATAACTTATTGTTGACCACCACTTGGGCTAGGGGTTCGTTATACAGAAGTCGTATCCAGTTTATGTAGTTAGGGCCGAAACCCATTTTGGCCAATACTGCCCAAAGGTAAGGCCATTCAATAGTGTCGAATGCCATGGTTGCGTCCAGAGACGCGATCATTGCTGGCTCTCGGAGAGTATGTGCTCTAGCTACTACCCCATGGACTCGACGCAGATTCAGGGCCGTGCTCCTGTGCGGCATAAAGCCGGATTGATCTGGGTGTACTAAGGCACTAATGACCTTGACCAAGCGATTGGCCAGGAGCTTGGCGAGGATTTTGGGTTCGGCGTTTAGGAGGAAATTGGCCGGTAGGAACTGCAGTCTGTTCTGGGTTTCCCGTCTTTATGGATGGTAACTATGGTGGCTATCCTCTGTTCCCTGGGCAGCATGCCCGTCTCCAGTGATTCCTCAAACATAGATTTTAAGTAGGGGAGAGTTTATCGGGTCGCAGCTTATAGAGCTCGATGGGGAGTCCATTGGGGCCGAGTGCCTTTCCCGATTTTAATGAACGGATCGATTGCGCTATCTCATCTGGGGTCAAGTCACTGTCCAGGAAATCCCGATTTTCTAAGGAGAGGCGGGGAGTTTGATGTCGTGCAACAGTTCTTGAGAGTCCTCCTCCGTATAGGGGCCACCGTCGTATAGACCGTTTGGTAATGGCTGGCAAAGCTATCGACTATCTCTTGTGGATTCGTGACGGGTATGTCCCCTTTTACTCTAAGCTCTGGCACCAGCCTGCTCGCCCATTCCCGTTTATCTAGCCATGCTATAAGCTTCCCTGCTTTGTCACCCAGGTCGTAGAGTCTACCCAGCCGCTCCCTCCCCAAGTTTTTGGCTTTGTCTGTGACTAAGGCCTTATAGCTGTGCTGCTTCAGGCTCAGGAGGTGAAGCTTCTCTGGCGTCACCCCAGACTCCAGTTCACTCTCCAATCTATCGATTTCAGCCTCGATGTCCAAAACTTCTTTCTGTTTTTCTTTCTTTGCACCCGAGATCAGCGATAGCGCCTGTCCCCGGATTACAGTCTTAAATGCTTCCCATAGGGACTTGGATGAGGAGACCGTCCCTTCGTTATCTAAGAAATAATTATCCATGGCTTCAATAAGGGCTGTGCGGATTTTGGGATTGTGGAGATACCAGGGATTGATTGGGGCTAGTCTTCCTACTTTGTTCTGATGGAGGACCATGCGGAGCCATATCGGTGAGTGATCGGAGATGCCTCTCGCGAGATGTTTAATTTCGTGTATGAGGGATGCTTGTGCGGCTGGCAGCAAACAGTAGTCTAGGCGGGAAAGGGTATTGTGTGCCCCAGAGTGAAAGGTGTGCTGTATCTGGTCTGGATGGTAAGTTCTCCAACCATCAACTAGCCCCATAGTTTCTAGGAAGTCAGGTAGCCAGCGGGAAGCGGACCCCACCTCACGCGGGGGATGGCGGTCCAGGATGCCCGAGACCACCGCATTGAAGTCCCCTCCGAGGATCACAAGGCCGTCTGGAATGGAGAGGAGGACCTTACCCAGGTCCGCAAAGGTGGTGCCCTGTAGGCCTGGCGGAACATAGATGGACATGAGAGAGATAAGACGGCCCTCCCAAGTTCCCGTAATACCAATGTATCTGCCCCGGTCATCCGCCCATGTGGAACTTATAGCGAGGGGAGTGTGTTTTTCATCATAATGCCCACCCCTCTGGAGCCAGACGTGAACCCCGCGTGTGCTACCATTTTGTATCCTCCCCTATGCATTGCTTTACACAGATTACCAACCAGGTGCGTCTCCTGGAGCAGGACAACATCTGGAGATCTCTGTTTCAGGTACTGGAGAACTATGCTCCGCTTAATCTTGTCCCCAAGCCCGTTGACATTCCAACTTAATACCTTAATTGTCCCGTCCCCCATAACCTCTGTCGTACAACTTGATAGATTTTTAAAATGCCAGGAGAAACAAAGTCGACATCCCCTCTGTGGAAGAAACCATAATTGACACCGATGCAAAATTTCCAACAAATTATGAACAAAAATTCCCCCACCCAACAACCCCCTCCCTGCTGCCCTGCACTCTGGGCGTAGAACTGCCCATTTCAAACTTGCAGAGTGCCTGTCGCCCTAGCAAAAAACTAAAGGTAGAAAAAAATAGGGGTGTGGCTGTCCGTATCTCTGCCCCCTATAAAAGTAAAGTCTGTAACCCCAAGGAAAAGGCACCCCTCGAGGGTTGGAGTTTAAACAGTCTCGAAGAAGTCCCCTCCAGATCAAATTCGCAGCCGCCCAGTGCTTAACCTAGCTCGGATAAGGGCCAAAATGTCCCAGTGACATCCACTCTCCACCACCGTGTCTCATCCTGTAGGGGTCAGCGAAGTCTCCTCTCTGGGTTGACTATCTGGTGGGCCCGGAATCTTCCTGCTTTCAAGCCAGTCAGCTGCCTCTTCAGGATGCTCGAAAAACCACGTCCGCCCCTCTGCCTCGACCCGCAAACGTGCCGGAAACAACATGGAGTACCTCAGGCCCCGCTCTCGAAGCTCCCTCTTCACCACAAGGAAGGTGCGCCTCATCTTTTGCACTCTCTGTGTAAAGTCTGGAAAGAAGGTGATGCCTGCGTTTTCATAGTGGAGTGGAGCTCCTGTCCTAGCATTTTGGAGAATTACGTCCCTGTCCCGGAAGTTCAACACTCTCGCCAGCATAGGGCGCGGAGGAGCCCCGGGTTTCGGACGCCCCCCCGGTACCCTGTGGGCCCTCTCAATAACAAGAAATCGGCTGAGGCCCTTGGGTTGGAGGTGCTTTAGGATAAGGTCTTCCACGAAGAGGTCCGGAGATTGCCCCTCCGCCCGTTCCGGAACTCCCAGAATGCGTAGGTTGTTGCGGCGTAGGCGCCCTTCATAATCATCCAGTTTCATTTCCGTGAATTTACGGAAATCCTGTAGGTCCGAGACCTCCCCTGGAGCTGTGCGACGTCTCCCGTCAGGCTGGTCGTAGCGATTTCCACCTGTTTGACCTTTTCCTTAAATGTGGCTAGGTCTGCTCTTATTAGGTTTACGTCAATCGCGATAGTGTCCATTTTATGTTCAAGAGAGGTCTTGACGCTTGTGATGGCCTCCATGACGTCTTTAAGGGAGAGTTCTCGCTCCTCTTCTTCTGGGTCCCCCAGGGGTGTGCCTCTGGATTGACGGCCCTGCAGCATGTCTTTGGGCATCGTATATCGATCAAGTTTATTGGTCTGCGTTGGTTTAGACCCTCTCGTTCCTTGGGGCTTGCTTTTCTCCATTGTGTCCGCTCCTCGTCGCACAAAGGGCTTGTGGTGGAATTAAACGAGTCGTCTATAGCCCCGGTAGTCAGGGGGGTGCTGACTGGTAATGTGCCCGGCCAGTAGTCTAATGGTGTAGGCGGGGGAGGGGGCCCACGACTGTAGGGTCTCGGTATGTGGTCCACGCGCACTCTGATCACTTTATAGTGGCAGCGCTGATTCAGGAGGCTCCATATGGGGGAGCCCAGCGCTCGCTTCACCCTGCTAGCTGTTACAGAGGCCCACTGGTGATAGGCGCAGGGCCGGCCGGCTCAAACACTCTCCTCGTCTCTTCGACTGGGCTGTGGCTATGAGTCCCCGGCGCCACCCCACAGTATGCCAGTGAGGGGGGGAAACCGGACCCGCAGCTGGTTGCGGACACTTCAGCGAGGGGGGAAAGGACAAGGTCCACCGATGATTTCACTCGGGGACACCGCCCCAAGACACTCGGGCCCCCCGCCTCACCTCCAGGTCACGCCGCAGTGCTCCGGTCCTGCCCCGCGGAGCAATGGCGTCTCAGGCTCCCGAGTCGCTCCTCGGGACGGTGAGGGCTGTTACAGGTGCTTCCTGCCTGGACCGCCTGACGCCCACTCCGCCGATGCCGCCGCAGAGCGCGGGTGATTCTCAGGGCCCTTCGCCAGGCTCGTGGCTACGGCCGGGAAAGGCGGCTCCGTCCCCTCACCGCCGCGGCCTCACCGGCACTGTGCTCCCCGGCTTCAGCGCTGCGGATAGGCCCCACTCCGTTTGCTCCGGTTTCTCGGGGCACAGACGTTCGCTGGTTTCGGGGTCCGAGGGAATCCCCTCCGGTATGCCTCCGGTGTCTTTTCTCCTCCTCGGGGGGAGCGGATCAGTGTGGCGGATAGACGTGTGGGGACAGGGTTTACGGAGCTACAGCGTTAGGCGGCCATTACGCTTCGGTGCTTAGCCACGCCCCCTATGTATATGTATTTTGATCAGTTAGTTGAAAGTCAGATCTAATATCCAGTTTGCTAGTTCTCCAAGTTATGTCGCTGGGCTCAGAATGGGAGATACACGGTTCTGGATGCCATTGTAAAAACATTTTAGGATTGTTTTTTGTATCTCTCACTTTATGTTCAATTGAAATCTAATTCATGTAGTATACTAGCACGCAGGCACACACGTGCCCCCACAGACACGCAGAAACACACATAATAGACACATAATTATACACAGGTACAAACACACCCACATGGACACACATCTCTTAGCCACTAACCAGGATTCTCCTAATGTTACAGCACTTAAACAACAATGTAAATGTCATCAGCCGCTGTCTTTAGATCATTAAGTGTCAGCTTCACAAACTTCCTTGGGTACCCAAACTAAACAAAACATCTTCCCTCACAAAAGATAAGATTCCTATTAACAGAATCTAGATCCACGGTCATTTACACCATGGGTGGATAGAATTTAGTACTGTGGACACTGGACAGCCTAGCGCTGTGGAATTCCTCTGTCTTTTGTACTACATTTTTTAAATAATTCTGATTTTGTCAATAGAATATCAATGAACTTTGCTCATATGTCATAAAGGGTCTCTATGGAAACCTCACTTTTAACTTATTCCCACAAGACGTGTCTGCTTGCTTAGCTGGCAACAACTTGTCATGTTGCATGATCTGTGCTCTGATGAGTCCTCCAGGACAACACCTTCACAGCTAACACTCTACACATGAGGCAACGGCGGTGATTTAACAGTTTGAGTACTACAGAACTAAGGGCTTGATTTAGAGTTTAGCGGCTATCTTATCTGCCTTATTGAAAGTGCCATAGGATATAATGCACTTGTAAAGAGGTGGACAGGATATTCGTCAGGTTGTGTACAAACATTGTTTCACACATAATTCCAATTTAGGACAGTGACATAAGCATGGTGCCACAGGCTCTGTTGCAAGCATGGGGAATGACCATGCTGCCCCCTTGTTTGGTAGTAAAATAAAGATACAATTGGTGTTGAATGGGCCCCTCATACCCTTAGAACCTGGTGCCACTCTCTGGCTGCACTTAGATAACTAAACTGAGATGCACACTGGTTTTCATTGCTCAATCGATAACGGTTGGATTTTGTCATCGTGAATGGTATTTTCTTTAACAGGAAATCTGCCAGAATGGACAGCAAATCTACTAATGAGAGTGAACTCATTTTCTCGTCATAAGGCAAGAGTAAGTGCATTTTAAGGTGGAAATAGGAAGGCAATATCCCCAGATTGAGGGAGATGTTCAGAAAACTTTTCTCAACAGAAAATATAGATCCACAGTTAAGGGAAAAAAGTTTTAACATGCAAATGCAATAATGCACTACCTTTCATATGTGGAAATATACACCTGTTAAAAGTCTATATGCAGAAATTCTCACCGTAATCCAACAATCAAAAATTCTTAAGAATTCTTTATGAACTCTTAAAAAAAGTCTGAAATTTGCTTTAAATGCAGGAGTAAACTTAAGGGAGATATTTTCCTGTTTAATTTTACAACATTTATAAATCAGGCCTCGGTGATCTTAAAAGCGTGTTTATCCTATTAGTTTAGCAAAGCATTTTATCTGATTCCAAACTAGGACGGACATGCTTCCCAAAGAGTATCTTTAAAAGTCACAAGATTTCTAAGGTTTCCCCAAAATCATGCCAGTGATTTCTGGAGCCACTAACTAGACACTATTTCTCAGACACAGATGTGCTCAGAGAGGTTAAGATTCTCCTCTGTATAGATCATATGCCATTCTGAACTAGACTCACTGGAGAGGATGGACCTGTTGTTTCCTCAACTGTTTAACTGCGTAAACCTGCACCTATGTAAGGTGGACCTTTATCTATTAGGGTCTAGTCAGGGGCGGCTCCTCCATTATGGCGGAGGAGCGCCGCCCTGCCTGCTGCAAGTGCAGCAGGCACACAGATTAATAATATTGTATTAAATACCATTTTATTAATGTGTCCAGTGCTCAGCGTGATGGCAGGGAGTTGGAGCTGATCAGTGCGATTGCACTAGCAATGCAGCCCCCTGCCAGTGCGCAGGTCAGATTGGCCGGCTGCCTACAGCCGACCAATTTCACATTCATACTTCAAAGCCTTCTATCCAAAGGCTGAGAAACAGCCGAGGGATTGCAGCCGCAGGCCCCCAGCCTCAAAATGAGTTCTGAGTTAGCCTGCTCCAGTCAATCCTGGAGCTGTGGGCTGGTTTCGCGTTCTAGGGCGGAAGTCCTTCCCTTTTACCCTGAGCCGAGGAGAGTGCCAGGAGGAAGGAGACCGCATCCAGAGCCTCCGGCAGCGAAGACACAGAAAAGAGTGTCGGGCGGCAGGTAAGTTCTTAGTATTTTATTTTTAATTTATATTGTTGTCTGTTTTCCCCCCTCCCCGTCGTCCCTGCCGCCCGTCACTCCGCCCCCACACCAGCCGCTACTGGGTCTAGTATGGGCTCTTTAAAACCTCAAAAATAAACAAATACCTGTTTCTTAACTTGTTCATGCTTTTATGCAACCATTATAATATTTTAATTTAAAAATGCAAATCGTGATTAATAAATCACTATAGAAGGATCAAGCACATATCAGTGGACTCAGCTTTTCATGAAACTCAACTAGTGGGCACCAAAAAACAATAAATAACATGCCATGGAGAAAACATATGAGAATAAACTGAAAGTATAGTGCAGAAAAATATGTTTTTTTATATTTATTTAGAAATTTTACAAAATGCTATGTGTAACCATTAGGTTGTTTCAGCACGCTTGAGGGCCCTCATTAGGAGGGGCCAGGGCGGCATCACACAGCGGATACCGCACCAGACCACTGCTGCAGGGGCTGCGGACTGATGTTCCACCTATCCCCACCTGCTCTTCTCCTGCAGACTGAGGGAAATCCTCCGCCAACTCTCCCTTCACCCCCTCTGACCCAAGGACGTCAATTCACCAAAATGCCAGGGGTAGCGGAAGTGACTTCGCACGCCATTTGACCTTTACTTTGGCTCATACACACACGTTTATACATGTAAACACATTCACACACTCTCGCGATTATAAACACAGTCTCACCCGCAAGCATGCATGCAACACATTTAACAGCATTTCTACTTGCCTTAGCTTCCAGATAGGGTCATATTCTAGCTAATGTACTACATTTGTTATTACTCTAATAGTGAAAAATATTATTCACTATTTGTATAATAAAAAGTTTTGCAGAAACCAGGCAAGTGGAGCTCCAACCAGCGTCCATTAGGAAGAGCTGTCCCTGTTTTTCAGGCACTGATTTTGCCACCTCTGAGGCCAGGGGTCACAAAAGCAGTGCCAGGGGTAGCAAGGGGCAAGCCAGGGGTCGCAGCTGCCACCCCTGGCAACCCCTAAATGACGTCCATGCTTTGACAATCGCCGACTCCCAGCGCTTCACCATCCACACTATGACCCTCAAAATAGACCCAGCACCCGGTTGTATGTTAGAATATAAACCACAAAAATATAATTGTAAAACAATGATGTCAAAATACCCACAGCAAAATATCAACTTTACATACCGATGATATAAAGCACAAAAATACTGATTACAAAAATATCGACCGGGAAAAAATATATAATCTACCAAATATCTCATACAACAATATAGTAAATATAAAAATAATATTACACCTTTCCTCAAAAGTATTGAAAATTTAATATTAAAAAATATTTCGAAATAATGCTAACTGAAAATAAAAGTTTAATTATTCAAAAAAAGTATTATGTTCGACCATTTCTATAGAAACCATACAACATTACTTACATGTATAATTAAAAACTACATATTTTCAACTTTAAAACAATAATTTAGAAATACATTCAATTTGAAAAATATGAACAAGTTTAAAACGTTTATTTAGTCTTACTAGATAAAATACATCAAATATCTTTTCTAAGTATACATAATTCGTTTTTTTTTTTTTTAAATGCCAACATTAAACAGTTTTCAGCTCCATGTCCCGCTCAATCACTTCGGAGGGGTGGGCCTTCTGCCGGTTCCATGGCCCACAGTGATATCCTTACACTTGTTGCCAATCCCAATGGCTAGTACAAGGCAGGCAACCATTAGGCAGGAACCATTGTGGAAGGTAAAAGGCCTCTTAGACAAAGTAAAGAGAAGGGAGGTGCTGAAGTCGGCCAAGAGGCTTCAGGGCGGTGTACTGTTCCTACAGGAGACCTAGCTTGCGGGTAATAAGGTTCCTTTCTTGGCTAGGATGGGCTGTACCCAGGTTTACCGCTCTGGTTTTGTGAAGGGCGCTAGAGGGGTTGCAATCCTCATTTGAAACCAGGTGTCTTTTCACGTAACAAAAGAATGGGTGGACAAATCTGGGAGCTACGTAGACATAATGGCTCTTCTGGACGAGAACCCTCTGACGTTAGACAATGTCTGTGCCCCACCACCTATGGCAACTGCTTTTCTAGAGACCTTCACACAGATCCTGAGGACTCTACCGGGGCGACCATTGGTGTTGGCAGGCGACTGGGCTTTATCGATGATTCCCGAGACCGAGGTGAGGGATTGGGAGTGCGCGCTGATCATTCTTTGTTTATGGCACACTTCTTGGAGGAGTTGGGTCTGATAGATATCTGGAGGCAGCTCCACCCTGAGAGCAAGACCACCTTCAATTTGGGTGCTCACAGATCATTCTTGCACCTTGACTATTTCCTGATACCCACAATGTAGACGCATGGGGTGAGCAGAGTATGAATTTTAGTCAGGGACATATCCGATCATTCACCAGTGGAATGAGTCTTAGAGTGGAACACGACTGCCCTGAGCTGAGATGGAGATTGAGCACCTGGGCGCTGAGGGTGGAGGAGGGTTGAAGGACCCACATAGGAGAGATGATAGATTAATACTTTACCTACAATAAACACTCAGTGCAATCCCCAAGGATACTGTGGGAGGCCTGGAAGTCTACCCTACGGGGTGACATTATCAGCTACTAATTGGGCTGCAAACGCCGCAAGAGGTGTCAAAATTGGAATGGAGGATCCTTGAGTTACAGGCGCAACGCCTTGAAATTCGCACACTGTGTATATTGCGAGATATGACATACTCTCAGACTCTACTCAGCCAGATTGTAAATGAGGCGGCGCAAAAGGCGTGGTTGGCCTAGCAGAGCTGCAACTGTCAATGGGGAGACAAAGCAAGTGCAATGTTACACCGACTCTGGCAATCCATTAGCCATTATGCCCCGATCATGTCTATTGCCAGCTCGGAGGGTACACCCATGACAGACGGCAATGACATCACCAACCATTTTGCGAGTTAAACATCACCCTGTATGCATGTGTGGATGGAGAGTCTCTTGTAGAGATAGAGAGGTTCCTGGATGACTTGCTGCTTCAACCCCTCTTGGAAGGAGAGGAAGCATCTCTGGAGGGGGACCGCGCCATGGCTGAGCTCTCGGAGGAGTTGAGCCACCTGAAATCTGGGAGAGGAATCGGCCCCAGGGGGTTTCTGATGGAATTTTCTAAGCTCTACTCAGGCAAACTTATAGAAACATTTGAGGGTTTCGTAAGGAAAGGCCAAAATTGTGATAATACCAAAATCGGGACGGCCACCGACAAGTGTTCATCTTATTGTCCCCATCTCTCTCCTAAATACGGAAGTCAAAATTATAGCCAAAGGTTATTCCCTCCCTGCTCTGTCAAGACCAGTTGGACGTAATGCCAGGCCTCACCACTCACCATAAAAAAGGTGGTTGCATAATGCTCTAGCCCTGGTAAACAAGTTGGTAGGACCAACATCAGTACTATTGCCTGATTTTGAAAAGGCCTTTGACTCGGTGGGATTGGGATACCTGCTTGCCCTACGTTGGAGGCTCAATTTCGGATCAAAGCTTATTTGGTATGACAATCTATTATACGCTGACATATTTGCTAAGATTCGAATTGAGGACACAGCATCCAAAGGTGCACCCAACAGGGCTGCCCTCTGTCACCCCTGATGTTTGCTATGGCCATAGAACCATTGGCAGAATAGATCCGCACAGATGTCCAGGTGAGAGAATTTGAATGGGATGCTGGGGTCTCAGACAGGGGGCCCTGTAATCAGATGATGTCCTCATCTTTATGACTGTCCCTACATCATCGGGCTCTGCATAGCCTCCAGATTGTCAGACTTTTCAGAGAATTCTGGACTGCACATCCTTATTTCTAAGGCATCTTTGTGCACGATTAATCCAACGTCCAAGACCTGGCCTGGGCCACCAACATCCACGTAGTTCGGGACAACTTTTGTTATCTGAGGTTATATGTCACTCCAAATGCCACCATGGCCTGGAACCATAATATTCAGCCCTTATTGAACAAACTAATAACCAACAATAAATTCTGGTCACTACTGCTTTTGTCAATATTAAGCAGTTCTGTAATATTCAAGATGGTGATTTTTTTTTTAGATTTTTTTTTTTATGGTGTCTGTACCGCACTTTGTATATCAAAAGCAAAATTTTCCCTATGACTTACCACACTCATTTTTCAGAAAGATCAATTCCACCCTCTGGAGCTTCCTGTAGAGTTGGGGATTTCAACGGATAGCCCTCTCCAAATGCTTGAAATCTACATAGGACAATGGAATAGCAGTCGCAGACATTGAGTCATAACATAGAGACTCTTGTTTCATTATTATAAATGAATGGAGGGTGATCCGGCATTCACCTCTGATAGTGGGTGCTGAATGGAGAGTCCATAACACATTTCTTGTATGGGCGTAGGGTGGACCCCTCACTTTCCTCAGTGACCAGATTAACGCTAAATATTTGGAAGCATACAATTAAGATGCTAAGCTTGGCCGGACGATTAACAGGGGAAACACCCCTTTGGGAGGGGCACACACTGGCACAGGAAGCAGCATTGGAGGGGTTACATAAATGGGGCCGTGTTGGTATCTCAACCCCGATAGACGTGATGCAGTGGACAATACTGAAATCCTATCTGGATCTCCAAGGGGAATACAATCTACACCGTAGACAGTTGTAGTTACCTAAAACCACCACATGCTCTTTCACCTTATATAGTATGACTGGAGGACCTCCCTGACTTTAACCCCTTAGAGCTCAAACTCCTACCAGTGGAAATGGGCGGCCACAAAATAACCTTAGTCAATTGTCCCTTGCTTCACCACCACACAGTGTGGAAAACTAAAACTTAACAATCAGCCAACAGACACAATAAAGTATTCTCCAGCCTATTAGGGGAGTGTAATATAGACCAATTAGGGGAATGCAATACAGGGTTAAAATCATGTTTGAGTTTAGGCTCTATACACTTCTGTACCCATGTTTGTGATCCCTTGAGTCTCATCGGTGCAAGGTGCTGGATAGGCACAGGTGCATCCTCTCAATCACCTATGAGGCAAAGGTGCACTGACAGTTCAGTTTACTTTTCCTTCAGTGTATTATTAGCATGGAAAAATCTTAGTTTGTGCATCAGGCACCCACCCGTGTCTGATTCACACACACTCAGCTGCCCAGAAGTTACTTTCTTTCAGCAGTTCGAGTCCAGATGGGTGTGTTCCAGACATGTTCAGTAGTCTCGCTCTGGTCGCGACTTTGAAACTATAAGGGCTGTTTCGCCATCATCGTAACTGGGGACGTGGAAAGTTTGGCAATTTTGGTGCAGGGGCTACCTTTTGCCACTTCCAGTCTCTGGCATATGCAGCTTCCCTAGGCCGAAGGCTTGAGGGATGATGGTTTTGCAGTTGAGGCCTCCAGGCCAATTAGAATGCTCACCTAAACAGTATAGGAGCACATGGGCTCCAATGATGGCAGTGGTGATACCAGTCTTCCAACTATGGCAGACTGCTGATTTCGCTTAGTGGTCGCTTTTTGTAGAAGGCTTGTTGCAGTTCATAACAAGAAACATTGAGACCCTCACAGGTGATTTGCCGCGCTTTATAAATCCTTGATTGATTGAGGGAGACCGGGGTCCTCTGTCATGCACAAATCACTCCTGGCTCGGTACCCGGCAGTTGTTTGCTCTCTTTGGCTATTTCCACCTAAGGAACATGTTTGGCTTTCCACCCTGGGCAATCTTTCCTCTTGCACAGCCAGCACTAGCCTCTCTCTGCATACAGGTCTGTAGGCTTCTAGGCAGACCCTCAGCTCCTCCAGCAGGAATTGCAGGCATCAGGTGATGTTCTCTTTGTCTGTCTGTCAGCAGATGCCAGCCCTGGTCACACCACAATCCTTTGAGTAGTCTGCAGAGCACTCCCTTTCTTGCTCAAGACATACTTGGAAAAGGAACAAAGTGGGTGTTTTGTAACCCACTTTTACGAACTTCTTCTAGGCAGGCTATGTAATTTTAGAAACATTTTTAGCAGGTTCTCTTTCATATGCCATTTTAGGCTGCTCTCCATAGCCTTTCTGCAAATGCATGGCAGCAAGCAGGAGTAGCCAAAACATGGACAAAATGAGGAGTGATTTCTCTGCACCTGGCTGTCATCAGCCTTCCTGGAGCAGGAATCAGAAACAGACAAAAGTGCAGACCCTGCCAAGAAAATTCTTCACAATGAACAACCAAAACTACAGTCTCACCCTCACACCAACCATCTACCAATGGCAGTGCTCAGAAAGAGCTAATCAGCAGTCCTTTGCTAACAAGGATTTCATGACATTTCTAAAGAGAGCCCTGTCTTGATCCTCTTCAATACTGGGTCTCTTCCCTCCAGTCACAAGAATGCAGGCAATACACTTCAAATGTGTGGGGGGATCCGCCCTTCTCATCCACCTTCTGCTACACTAAACCAGTTGCAACCAAAATAGATCCTACCCACTTGCCAAGCACTCAGACTCACTATACTACTACCATACATGTGCTACATGTACTACACAAGCACTACACACACACATTTTTGATATGCACAGCAGATGTCAGCGCCATGTCCTGGGACCTGCCTCACAGCAGAACTTTAAACATGTGTGGTCGGTACACCACACTCCTAGTGACACAGAAATAAGATCCAGTCACAGTAGATTTAAAAATATGGCATGCTGCCACTACCACTTAATGTACTATGCCTAGGGCATAGACAGTAGCCCACTGACTACTACAATGGCATATTTGGTGCACCCCTCCAGTTCACAGGACAGGTCTTAGACCTCAAGGTCTCATGGACAGGCATAGACCTTTCTACACACATTAGATTAGTGTGATGCTGGGGTCAAGAAAAACATCAGGATACCAGCACCACTTACATTTGGGACCCATTGCAGGGGTATATGTATGTTTATCGTACAGGGTACATTCCTGTGCTAACATTTTCAATTCTAACTCCAGTCCTACAAACATTGGGGAAAGTCCATAAAACTGGCCGCTGAAATTTACTATTCTAACTCCAGTCCTACAAACATTGGGGAAAGTCCATAAATCTGGACGTTGAGATTTACTATTCTAACTCCAGTCTCACAAACATTTGCAAAAGTGCATAAATCGAAGGGGAGAGAGTTACTTTTTCCAATCTAACAAAAAATAGGGAAAGTGCATAAATAAAGGGGGCCCTGTCCCACAAACATTACGCAAAGTACATAAATGTTGGGGGTCAGTGGTTCAGAATTACTATTCTAACTTCAGTCCTACACAAATTGGGGAATGTGTATTTGAGGGGAGGGGTCAAATGTAGTGTTCTAGCTCCATTCCCACAAACATTGGGGGAAGTACATATATTTGGAAAGGTTAGACTTAGTATTCTAGCTCCAGGTGTAGTGAATTCCCTTCTGGGCCTACTTTAGTTCTCCCTTAGTTTTGCATATTAGACGTTTTAGGCAGCATCTGCTGCACAGCCACACATAACAGTTTTTGTGACATTATTTTAGAAATAGGCTGTACATATAGTTTTGTTATTCAGTGACTCTTCTTGGGATTCAGTCTGCACATTTCATACAAAGTCGTCTAGAATACATAGGAACATGTGTACTGTTTTCTGCTCAGTCAGCAACAGCTCCTAACATTCTAGACATAACATGGTAGCACAGCTGCGGCTTTCCAACACAGTAGTTCTTATCATATAAACTGTGTCTTGTCCCCATGGTGGCAGAGAGGAGAACTCCAGCAGAGAGACCTGTCTTGGAACGGATGCACGCACAGCCTAACATGCAACTTTGAATAAACTGAGTTTACACCTATGATGCAGACCACCTAACTACATACACCAGGAATGGGGTCTGTTGCCAATCCCAGAGATCACTAATATGCCTCTGTGCTCACATAGTGAGGGTAGGCCTAGACAGATATGTGATTTGCTATGATGGGGATGTTTATTTTATATAGCCTGATAGTAATGCTAATTACTTTGTTTAGTTTAATGTGCCTAGTGATCGCAGCACATTTGCTTCATAATAGACTACAATAGTTTCAATAAATATATTGTAAACTTTCTTTGTGTCTTTCTTTTGTTTACTGATGGCATGCATAAGTGAGAAACAAAAGGTGATGATCTGTTTCCACAGTTTCCTTGGGGACTAGAGGGTCATGTTCTAGATTGCAAAAATCACCTGTTACTCTGGGAAGTTTAGGAGTTCAGGTGAGGCACTGTGAACTAGGCAGGATTTGGGCCGACAGGTACTGACATGGTAGAGAGCCTCAGTCCCAACATTCTGACTTCCTGTCATCCCAAGGCACAGTTCTGATTTTACCAGCAGGATCCCTGAGACACAGACCTACAAGCATTAGGGAAAGTGGAGGGAGATCTGATTTACTCTTCAAACTCCAGTGTCGCAAAGACTATAGAAAGTGCTTATATTTTTGCGGGGGTCTGATTTACTTTCCCAACTCCAGTCCCACAAACATCAGTAAAAATGCATATATTTGAGGGGCTAGTTTCGAATTCCAGGTCCACAAATATTGGGGAAATTACACATATATTGGGGGCAGGGGGGGCCCACATTTACTATTTTAACTCCAGTCCCACACACATTGGTGACATGCATATAGTGGGAGTGGTCATAATTGCTAACCTAACTCCAGTCTCACAAACAATGGGGAAAATGCATATATTTAGGGGGTACATTCATTATTCTAGCTCAGTCCCACCAATATTATAGAAAGAACATATATTTGGGCCATCCAGATTTACCACTCTAACTCCATTACCACAAACATTGGGGAAAGTACATATATTTGAGGGCAGCTTCTCTATCCTAACTCAGTCCCACAAACATGATAGAAAGGGCATATATTTTAGGGGAGAGAAGATTTACTATTCTAACCCCAGTCCCACAAACACTGGGGCATGAGAATGCATTTGGGAGGCAGGGTTCAGATTAACTATTCTTACTCCTGTCCCTCAAACATGATGGGAGTGCTATATTTGAGGGAGGTCATACATACTATTCTGACTCCAGTCCTGCAAACATTGGTGAAAATGCACATATTTGAGGGGATCATATTTATTCTAATTGCAGTCCCACAATTACTGGGGAAGGTGCGCTTATATTTGGGCAGCAGGCAAATTGAAATTTAAATAAGCACATTAACATCACAACAGTTTCTTCATATGTGTGTTAATAAGCCTCCCTAAAATAATAAATTACCTACCCAATCCCCAAAAATGAATACCCATTTTTTAATTTTTGTGAAATTCGAAAACTACAACTCAATAAACCCCAGTACTTTATCCAATAATGGAAAAAATTATGTTCAATTGCAAAATAAAACAATAACATTTTAAATAAATAATATAATTAAACAAATAATAACTTGATATTAAAATAAAATACAATAACACGCTACCCACCAAGTCCCTAATACACCTAAAGTCTTGGAAAAAATAACATATCACAACACATAAAGGGGCATATTCTCAAGGACTCATCGCCAAGTTAACAGCACTTTAGCGCAGCAAAAGTGGCGAAAGAATTATCTCCCCATTCACAAGCTGGTGCAAACTCCCCACATCGCCAGTATACCAGCGATAGCTGCCGCAAAAAACATCGCCACGGATGAGAGAGACAACTAACGCTAATGATATGCAGAGTAGGCGTTCCCGTGCAAAAACACACAAAAACTCCACTTCGCGATATTCACAACGACCAGCCAGATCTGCGATGCGATCCAAAAACAGGCGATAAGGCGTGTTAGCAGCAGGGATTTAACACCTGCCTTCTACTGGTGTTAAGCAGGATGACAAACTGCAGTATAAAAGGGAGCCCAGCCCAGAGCCACATCTGCAGACCAGCACATGTCATGGAGTTACTGATCATGCAGCTCAGAGCCCCAAGAGGCCCACAACACCCACCGCCACCCCCCCAGGCCTCCCACAGGACCACCCCCCCCGGACTACCACCGAGGCAGCGCAGAATGAGACAGCGGTCCTTCCGAAAACGCACCAGCCTCGGAGACTTAACGCCAGAGGAAGTCATTGCCCACTACAGGCTCAAAAGGACAACCATCCTCCGCATCTTGACCCACATTGCCCACAGGCTGACGGTACCAACACAGCGGACAACCAACATCCCTCCGCAGACAAAGCTGCTGGCTGTGCTGCACCTGTTGGCCTCTGGTACCTTCCAACCAACAACTGCCAGAGTCGGAGGAGTCTCACAGCCAGCCCTATCAAAGTTCCTCACACCTGTCTTGGATGCCATCATCAGCTTGGTACCCCATTACCTTCAGTTCCCCCACACTGCGCTGGAACAGCTGGAGACCAAGCAAGGCTTCTACGCCATAGCTGGCTTCCCGCATGTGTTGGGGGCAATTGACTGCACACATGTCCTACTTGTGCCCCCTGCCGACACTGCACACAATTACCGCAACAGGAAGCACACACATTCCATCAATGTGCAGGCAATAGTGGACCACCGGGGACACTTCACCAACGTCATCGCCAACTACCCAGGCAGTGTGCATGATTCCTACATCTTCCGACAGTGCATCATCAACCAGCGCTTCGAGGATGGCACCTACGGAAATGCACTGCTCGTTGGTAAATACCAACGGAACACACCACACACCTCTAATCCACAATCATGCAACTCGCAACTGTGGGAATGCACACGTTACAACATCACATACGACATGCCAAACAACATGCCCACCTACCAGACATGACAACATATGGAATTGTGGTAACAGGGGCCAGACATGTAGACAAGCCATCCAAGTCATGCCACCTCTGCCACACAATAGCAGGATGTGGTGAGAGGCGGGAACCAAGTATGTGCGAGGGAGGCAAGTGACCCATGAATCAGAATGTACACAATGCCAAGTGTGGCGGGGATGTGCTGGACAGACTTAAGTATGCAGAGCACAGACATGTCCATGTGGACATATACTGCTGGTGTTTGTAGTGTCGTAGACAGTGGCGCAACCATGTTACCTCAGGCAGTGGGGTAGACCCTGGACATGTAGCTATGTCCCCCCCCCTGTAAGCGTAAGCGGAGTGGGCTGGGCCAGCGTAGGAGTGGGAATCAATAGCCGTGGCTCAGGGCGTGGTTCACTTCCGGGATGGCCACCAAGGCAACTACTGCGTGTGTCTCTGTTTCCGGCATATCCTGACCATAGGCCTACACACACGTGGCCGATCACCTTCAACGGCCAATATCAGTGTCATTGTCAGGCTTGTAGACATGCGCAGACAATCATGACAATGGTGTGTCCTAGTAGTGCAAGTGATGCAACCGCGCAGCGCACACAAGTAAATAGGCTCGGAGGGAGTGAGGAGCAGCTGTGAGGCAACGTACTACACATGGATGCCGCTCATTTGCCACATGCAAGACATGTCAGACATGTATCCCAAAGTCCCACACATCACACACCAATATACTAATAAGCCTACCAACACAGAATGCCGAACCACCGATTGAGACATCTCTCTCCCCTGTCACAGGTGATCAATGATATGCACTCTGCCCGTGGATGATGACACCCCTCTGAGCCCCGAACACCCAGGCCCAGAGGCAGTACAATGCGGCCCACATACGCACCACGGGCATTGTGGAGCGCTCATTTGGCGTGTTGAAGTCACTTTTCAGGTGCCTGGACATCACAGGTGGAAGACTCCTGTACAGCCCGCAAATAGTGTGCAAGATGATCATTGCATGTTGTGTGTTGCACAACATATGTGTAAGCACCAATGCCCCATGGATCCATGTGCCAGATGCACCGGACGATGATGATGAGGATGAGGCAGGTGGACCACACCCCAGTGCAGCAGCAGCTGGAATAGCCCGGAGGGACACTATCATTCACAACTTCTTCACATAAGCAGGTCACATAGGGACTGTCCTTAGCACTCATGGGACAGGTCAAAATGACCACAGGCACAGCATGTGCAAATGAATTCATTCCAAGACACATTCCCTGTGTGCATGTTACTCCTCTGCATTGGCACATCGCTCTGACAAGTGTATGTGCAACATTTAGTGCTGACAATTTCACCAATGGCAATTGGATGGTGGGAGTGTCACCTCCGTTCTCGGGATCCTGTTTTCCTGCGGACTGAACCGCGTCTTCCTCTTCTTCTTCTCCTTGCCCTTCCCTGGCCCGAGGTCCCAGGCTGGTCCTCCGTGGGGCTTGTGGGGTTCGGGTTGTCCTCTGTACTTGCTTCAGCTCCCTCCATTGTGCTTCGCAGTTGTTATGTTTTTTTAAAATTTATTTCTGGGTTTTTTGCTGCTTTTATGGTGATTTTTCCCGCCTGACGTGGGAACTGCAAGCCTGGCACTGCTTGTCGCCGATTTTTCTATCGCGGTTGGGCCCATCGCTACGTTTTTCACGTTCGGGTTTCCTTTTTTAACGCCGTTGCGGTAGTTGTATTGCGGACATTTGACGCGTTCTCGGGAGACTATCGCATGTTACCGCCGTGTTGGGAATACAACGTTAACACAGAGTTATTTTCCCACGATAGACGGCGATATGAAAAAGTGCGTTAGCCTTTTTTGGCGATGATTATCGCACGTTCTTGAGAATATCTCCCATAGAGTTACATTCTTTTAAACATATATGTATGTATTTTGGAATCAATATTAAGGAATCAAACCTCTGCACCCATTTACCTTCTGCTCTAAACAGGTGGTAAATGGTTGCTGGTTTGGGCCCTATAATCCCCTGACTGTGGAAAAACGTGGAATTGGACACAGAATTCATGGTTATGCATGTGTTTTTCCCCGATTCTGGGGAGCATAATTTGCAATGCCTTAATTTGGTACAGGATCTATCCAAATCTAGTAATTCTGGCCCCCATTACACTATGTGCAAAATACGGTGAACTCGTAATGTGTCCTTAGGTGGTTATAGGGGTACTTACTCTGGTTGTCAAGCCAATACTTCTCTCTTTGCCGATACTATGCTGATGAAGTCAGGAGTACAGCATGCCCACGGACTGGCAAAGCCAATAGTTCTGTCCTCCTCAAGTTCTGTCCATTTCTGGTTTGATGGTTAATTTTTATTTAATTTTTATTGGAAGCAAATATCAGAAAAATAAGAACACATAATAACATTCGAACACACTAATGGCCGAAAACGGCCGATCCAATGCCCTTTTCGCCTGTGCGTTCGCCTGTAGGTAGTTCTAGCTAGTACCATGTTTCCACAGGAAATAGATTTTTTGGTTTGTCAATAACTTTAGTGCTGTTTGAGGAATCTTCACAAAACTTTCCAAAAAGAAATCTCATCCACCTCAGCTCCCTCCTGGAAAGTTCAGAGTGATCCATCAAGCAGGGACCGAGAAAAAGGGACTGCCCCAAAACATGATTTCCACATCACAGCCAATATATCAAGGCCACAGTTCTTACAAATAAAACACCCTTAACAATTGACCGCAAACAAATGGAATCAGATGAATAGCATTACACCAGGGCGAGGTCCCACACAAAGTTGATTTGCATACGGCTGCGTTCTATCTGGAGGGACACAGTGTCGCAAGCAAATCAATGGACTGGGATGCGGCCCTGAGTATTACCAATGCCTGAGATTAATTCAGGTTTTCCACCCATTACGTTTTTGTTTTTGTTTTCTGCCTTTTTTTGTTTCGTTTTTGCTCTTCTAGCACTCCAACTCAACTTTCATAAAGCCTCAAATTCTGAATCTCTTACTCCCAGGTTGTTACAACCTCTTGTTTATTGTTGATCCTGATTGCTCTATACTTCAAATTTATGCCAGCTGGTGTCTATACATTGACCAGCATGTGACCCTTCTCCTCATTGTTCTGCTTGGTTCCGCATTACATGGCGTAGAGATGAACTGAGGAGGAAGGTGCCAATGATAGTCTTTGAGCAGCACTTCTTGTTTACATTGTGGAGCACTTCCAAACATTTGGACAGACTAAAACAGGCCTAATCTAGGAATCCAGTTCACGACCTCTTCAACCGCTACCTCGTCTACCTTTACATTGTTACCTACACCTCTACTACCACTACAGCATCAGTCTATTCTAGAACATGCAAAGTATAACTGATCATGAAACCTAACTCACATTTTAACTCTGAACTCATAGCTATTCTTATCCCTATAAATATCCCTGTCCCTGCCCCTATCAATATCCATATCAACATCTCTATCTCTGTCTGTGTCCCTAGCCCTATCAAAATCCCCATCCCACTCCCTATCAACATCTCTATCCTGTTCCTGTCCCAATTCCTATCACTATCCCTTTCCTTATCTCTTACCTGTCCCTATCACTGTCCTTAGCAACATACTTATTTCTGTCCCTATCAATATCCATATCCCTATCAGTATCCCTATCTGTGTCAACATCTCTATCCCTGTCCCTATCAATGTCCCTTTACCTATGCCTTTCACTATCCCTATCAATATTCATTTCCCTATCCATATCACTGTCCTTATCAATATCCCTATTTCTGTTATTATGCCTGTCATTATCCCCATCCTCATCCCCACCCCCATCCTGGTCCCTATTCCTATCCCTCACCATAACCATTACCATATTCTTAACTCAACCTTAAATCCAAACCTTACTTTCACTCTTACCCTAACCTACTACTATCTTACCTCATGCATCACACTCAACCCTACCCTTTCCCTTAAGCAAACCCCGTTAACCCATGCCCATCCCTCTCCGCCATCTGCCTGACCTGTCTGGTCACTGGGAGCACAGCCTGGTCGGGCCTCATTAGAGGGGTGCCCATTGGACCCCGCGGCACAGTGACCTCAGGACCAATGTCTGAGAACACCCCTCACACTAAGGGCAATCCACCCAAAAACAAAAGGTGATGAGTGCAATAATAGCAAAAGTCTCAGTCACTGGCTGTCTCTGCCTCATTCCAGTTCATCATTTTTTTGTCCAGTCCCTCTCTCCAGACAGAAAGCAACCTCATGCAAATTAGTGCATAGTGCATGACATGCAAACTCAATATCATATCAACGTATATGGGGCCAGGGCAAAGGAAATCTTAGGGAGAGACTCCCTTCAAGAGATTGAATCCTGCTCTTTCCACAATATGGAGTAATCGGTGATGGAGAGAAGCAAAGAACAGCATAGCACACGTGTAAACGTGTCACCTCATAGCCGCACCATCATTTGGAGCAGGTTTCGTTTGCCAATCGTGGAGCAAGCCTCAAGCATTGCAGCCCTGGCAGGTCAGGGGTTAACACGTCGGACATCTCTACCCTGTATGTTCCCCTGTCTTCCATGTTCACTGACACACAGACTTTCGTGGGTAAACCAACAAAGCCCTTCGTAGGTGTTTCTGTAACTGAGACTAGGGATGTGAGATCTGCCTGCAGGGCACCGCCTCCCGCTTCTTGTCTGAGGACGCTTTCACATCCCTCCCCGAGGTGTTTACGGAAGTGTCTCAGAGAAGTTCGGCAGACCCATCTCGGCCAGCGCAGACCTTCTGGAGACCCAAAAACACCAAACATAAGCCAGGAAGCACGCCAGCTTTTTTGCTACACGGAAATCATATTTTCTTGCAATAGATATATATTTTAAAAATGGCAAAAAACATGCTCCTGCTCCATTATAGGTCTGGCCTAGAGATGGCTTTAGCTGCTACGCCAGCCTCATGTTTTCAAAATTCTGTAATAAAATTACATACATAGGTGTGTATATATCATCCGATCGCCTCATCACGCTGGGTACCTCCTCATAGGTGATTTTTTGCTCAGTTTCGATACTCCCAGCTCCTGGCTCGATGACCTTGATTCCTAGGCCTTCTCCAGTGAGAAAGAACACCGTCCCACATTATCAGCACTCCTTGTACGAATGTATCCTCTCCTCCCTAAGCCTAACTCCTAAAACAAAAGTGCTATTCTAACTAACAAAGACAAACAAACAAAGACAAACAAACAAAGAGAAACATGAGAAAAGAACAAATCCAACATGCACATTAAATTCAACTATTAAATCTCTAATACGAGAGCTTCCAGGGAGAATGAATTTCAGGCCTACAGAAATCGGCCAACATAAGAGAATAGCACATAGACCTCATAAACTACATATAATGAACATTTTTGCTGAACATTTCTAGGTCCACGTTACATAAGCACATCAAATACGTGAATAATTGCAAGCATCATACATAAATTCTGCACAATAATGTTTTCAACTAAACACATATATATTGCAACATTAATTTCTTCACGTTTATATGAAAAATATACCTAGCACATCACCTTCCATATTATTACAGTACACATTCTAAGGATCAAATGTTAACACGACAAAAGAATAAATGCAGGTGCAAACTACTCGTGATTATGATGCACCCCTACAGATGAAAGAGCACCATCGCGCTCCATCAGGACCAATGGATGAAGAGGGCTGATTAAAAACCCTCCATGTATGTCTATATGTCCGGCCCAGAGGCAGTTTACTTCTCCTGAAAATATCATGTTTCAAAAAAAGTATTATAAAAATTCATACATAGATTTATACATAATAGAGACATACATGGAGGGTTTTTAATCAGCCCTCTTCATCCATTGGTCCTGATGGAGCGCGATGGTGCTCTTTCATCTGTAGGGGTGCATCATAATCACAGTAGTTGCACCTGCATTTATTCTTTGTCGTGTTAACATTTGATCCTTAGAATGTGTACTGTAATAATATGGAAGGTGATGTGCTAGGTATATTTTTCATATAAGCGTGAAGAAATTAATGTTGCAATATATATGTGTTTAGTTGAAAACATTATTGTGCAGAATTTATGTATGATGCTTGCAATTATTCACGTATTTGATGTGCTTATGTAACGTGGACCTAGAAATGTTCAGCAAAAATGTTCATTATATGTAGTTTATGAGGTCTATGTGCTATTCTCTTATGTTGGCCGATTTCTGTAGGCCTGAAATTCATTCTCCTGGAAGCTCTGTATTAGAGATTTAATAGTTGAATTTAATGTGCATGTTGGATTTGTTCTTTTCTCATGTTTCTCTTTGTTTGTTTGTCTTTGTTTGTTTGTCTTTGTTAGTTAGAATAGCACTTTGTTTTAGGAGTTAGGCTTAGGGAGGAGAGATACATTCGTACAAGGAGTGCTGATAATGTGGACGGTGTTCTTCTACTGGAGAAGGCCTAGGAATCAAGGTCATCGAGCCAGGAGCTGGGAGTATCGAAACTGAGCAAAAAATCACCTATGAGGAGGGACCCAGCGTGATGAGGCGATCGGATGATGCGTAAGGGGTGTGATTTATGAATTTGGTGTTGGAATTAGGGATAGTGCCCTGGGGGTTGTGTTGGAAGAAGAGAGGAGATCGATGGTGAGGGAAGGAGCATCTGAGAATGAACTCTGTAGCCTCTGGCTGTTATATTCCATATAGGTATCATAACATAAGCCCCGGTAATCTCATTACCCGCCACCTATATTCTCTCCCAACTTTACATTTGTCACGGTTTACAGGGACTGACCTTTTACCTAGATATTACACTACAGTCAGAATGCAGGTTTTCCCTAGTTCGAAATCTCATACATTATGCATGGGGATTCTTGGAAGCACAGCAGGACTACCATCTCCTGTATAAAATCTATGTGCAAAGTTCATGCCCAACGTCATCTTTAGGCCGACACAGTAACACAGCAAGGTAGGACCCCTGGGGAGACCTATGGGTATATATACATCACATCTTGCTAAGATAAGACAGAGGAGACCGAGACTTCCCGGCTGACACACTGACCAGAGATGCTGAGGTTCCTGCATGCAGACACTCCATCTCGCAGTGGTCTAACATCCCTCGCGGGATGTCAAATTCGATACCAGGATGGGGTCCCACAGTCTCTCACTTCAGGTAATGGGGTTGACTAAATCCTAGAGGAATTCTTGGCTTAACACCTACATACATGCTAGGTATACTTAGGTATATCTAGTTAGGGAGGCATCGTAGGAGTACACATCTTTTATCATGTGTTTTATATACTCTAATGTATTCATGATTATTGAAAGATGGTAGAGCTACACCATCCATTCACCTTTATCGTACTGCTAATCATTTATATCTTATACTGTCTAACGGTTGTTGCAGCTCATTTATTCTACACCAGAATAACAACTGTTCAATAAATTCTTATTGAAAACGGCCAGCCTGTTTATTCGGCGTATCTCTCTGAGACAGACTAAGTAAGCACGAGTGACTGAGCGAAAGGTAGTATATTGTTTCTGTGGTCCTGAGGGATCAGGGTTGTCATGTTCGAATGGTTGCCAAGAACTATTCTCTCCTTGGTAAGAGGGGATTCTAGTGGCACTGTGAGCTAGTTGGTACAAAAAGAGCCAGCATACCCGGTGGGGGTGATCAGAGTTTGTCTGACACCAATCCTACAGTGTATGTTGTCTAAACATGCAGATCCTGTATACTTTCTATAGGAACTACACGACATGGCTATGTGACCCATACAATGTGAGTGCACTTCTTAGGAAGTCTTCATGCGCTGACACCTTTTCCTGACTTGCCTGGGGAATGCTAAGTAGAGATGTCATGCTAGTGGTTGTGTAGGGACAGACTAATGCTTTATACTTACGAACCTTCAATGAAGTCTGATATTGACGTGGGAGCACTTATCGCCTGTGTCCTGATCTTGGAGTTTGTCATTCTTTTCATGAACCAGAGACTGAATATAGCACGTAGGTTTGGCTTTGTATTAGTTCCAATGTATTTCTACAACCTCATCTTGAGGTGCTTGTATGTCCAGTTATTTTTGGCTTTGTAATAAATCCACTAACCTAGAACCTGGAGTCTGTGATTCTTCGGAGTCATGAATCATTGTGGTTGTGAACCTGATGTGACAAGTTATTTCTCCCTTCTACACTTCTAAGCAGGCACCAACGGTCCATTGACCGAGGGTTCTAGAGTGGTATGCAGACATAATATCGATGTTTAAATATCGATATACCAGAATATTGATGTTTAAATATCGATGTGGCACAATATCTACCTGCAAGAATATCGTCGACCAGAATATCGACATGCAGGTAAGAAATATTGTTTTACTTAATATCGAAGTTAGTAATATCGTTAGTAAAAATATTTTTGTTAATAATATCGAAATTTATTTTAGTGTTCTGTATTTTAGTATATGTGTTAAAAGTATGTGATTTAAATATTTTGTATAAGTATAGCTTATTTTTGTAATGTAAGTTTGAAATTTTTAGAAATAATGAATTTTATGATAATAAATTTTAGCGTATTTTAGTTCCGTAGCGGGTTGTGGGTTTATAGGGAATAGGGTGGGAAGTAATTTAATTATAATATATTTGTTAATAATTTTTAGAAGTTATTAATTTTATAAAAATTTAATTTTGCGTTTTAGTTCCGTAGCGGGTTGTGGGTTTATAGGGGAATAGGGTGGGAAGTAATTTAATTATAATTAATTAATAATTGTAATTAATTCATATTTTTTTATTTAATAATTTATATTGTTAATTGTGTTAATTAATTTGTTATTAATTAGTTATTAATTGGTTATTCATTATTAATTGGTAAATATGTTAATTGTGTCATTTTTTTAGGAGCGGGTTGTGGGTTTATAGGGAGTAGGGTGGGAAGCAATTTAATTATAATTAATTAATTAATAATTGTATTAATTAATATTTATGTATTTATTAATTTATATTGTTAATTATGTTAATTAATTTGTTATTAATTAGTTATTAATTGGTTAATTATTAATTTTTAGTTGGTAAATATGTTAATTGTGTTATTTTTTAAGGAGCGGGTTGCGGGTTTATAGGGGAGTAGGGTGGGAAGTAATTTAATTATAAATAATTAATTAATAATGTTTATTAATTAATATTTGTGTTTTTAATATTTTATATTGTTAATTGTGTTAAATAATTTATTATTAATTAATTATTAATTGGTTATTATTAATAATTAATTGGTAAATATGTGAATTGTGTTATTTTTGTAGGGGCAGGTTGTGGATTTATAGGGGAGTAGTGTGGGAAGTAATTAAAATGTAATATATTTTTTATATAAGTTTAGTTATTGCTGTTTTATAGTCTTAATAGTGTAAATTAATTTATTACTGATTGCTTTTAATTTGATTGTTCATTGTTATTAATAAATTAATTAATTTTTAAGCAATTATGTTAATTGTGTCATGTTTTACAATATTGGTGGTGTCATTTATAGGGGGATTTGGTGGGACGTAAATTATTTTTATTATTTAAGTATTTGTTAATTAATGTTTATTATTTTGCTGGAGTGGAAGTAGTAAATTATTACCCTCCGCTATCCAACACTTTCACTACTGTTGCACTTGCTGGAGTGGGAATAGTAAATTATTCTCCTCCGCTATCCAACACTTTCCCCACTGTTGCACTCCCTGGAGTGTGAATAGTAATTTTATCCCCTCCGCTATCCAATACTTTCCCTACTCTTGCACTCCCTGGAGTGGGAATAGTAATTTTATCCCCTCCGCTATCCAACACTTTCCCTACTGTTGCACTCTTTGGAGTGGGAATAGTAAATATTTCCCCTCCGCTATCCAACACTTTTCCTACTGTTGCATTTGCTGGAGTGGGAATAGTAAATTATTCCCCTCCGCTATCCAACACTTTTGTATAGTTGTACTTGCTGGAGTGGGAATAGTAATTTTAACCCCTCCGCTATCCAACACTTTCTCTACTGTTGCACTTGTTGGAGTGGGAATAGTAATTTTATCCCCTCCGCTATCCAACACTTTCCCTACTGTTGCACTCTTTGGAGTGGGAATAGTAAATATTTCCCCTCCGCTATCCAACACTTTTCCTACTGTTGCACTTGCTGGAGTGGGAATAGTAAATTATTCCCCTCCGCTATCCAACACTTTCCGTACTGTTGCACTCCCTGGAAAGGGAATAGTAAATTATTCCACTCCTCTATCCAACACTTTCCCTACTGTTGCACTCGCTGGAGTGGGAATAGTCATTTTATCCCCTCCGCTATCCAACACTTTCCCTACTTTTGTATTCCCTGGAGTGGGAATAGTAATTTTATCCTCTACGCTATCCAACATTTTCCCTACTGTTTTAGTTAATGTAGTGTAAAATGTTGCTTTAAAATTAAATAATTATTTTAATATTTTAATTTATTATATATATACTTTTTTTTATATTTATGTTACAGGTGTATGTATATATATATGTATTTATAATTTTTATTATGTTTATAATATTTTATAATTTAATAAAATAATTATTTATCAATATTAAGTAAATATATATATAATAATTTTTATATATGTATGTTTAATTGTTTTTATATTACATTTATTATTCATAATTTTTAACATTTTTTAATAATTCTAACTATGTTTTTATTAATTCTATTTATTATTTAATTTATTTTATATTATTTTTAAGACATTTAAAAAAATGATATTTTGAAGAACGATATTTTAAACAATGATATTTTGGTTTCGATATTTTTGTACTTACCTTTGTAGAGATAGGATGTCGATATTCTTTTTTTTTTTTTTTTTAATTCTTTTTATTAACATTGCTCATGTTCAAGTGCAGTACACAGCGGCAGTTCATGATATAGTCACAGGGATCACAGTTCGTCACATATTTTGCATGCATGGAAATGCAGATGAGTAATTGCAACAATCTTCTATCCCAACCCATCTTGTACAGCTCGAAACCTTTGCCAGGGACCCCACACCTTCCTCCATTTGTTCACACATCCCCGGGACCTATAGACCGTTTCCTCCGCCCTCTGACACCAATCCAAGTCACAGAGCCACTGATCCCACGAGGGGGGCGCCTGTGCACCCCAGCACCTGGCAATATTGCGTTTAGCCACCCCTGCTGCCAGCCCCAACCAAATCTCGTTATGGCGTGTCCAGTCCGTGGCTCCTTTGATCATGAGCAAGAGCCACTTGGGCTCCAGTGGGACCGGGGACCTCACTACCCCCTCCATCGTTTGCGTCACCCTGGTCCAAAACGGAATTATGAGTGGGCAATCCCATAGAATGTGATAGAATGAGCCCTCCCCTTGACAGCCCCTCACACACAAGGGCGATAGAGTCCTACCCCAGGAGAACAGGTGGGTGCGGGGATAATAGACCCTGTGAAGTATTTTTAACTGCACAAGGCGGAATCGCGGCCGGATCGCGACCTCGCGAGGAGCTCTGCAGGGCGTCTTGCCAGTCGTCGTCATCTAGTGTTCCAATGTCTCCCTCCCATCTCGCCCGCAGGGGACCCAGGAGGTCCGGCATATTATTAATAAGTTTTCGGTAAATCGTTGACGTGGGTTTCGTTAGAATGGGGTCGAGAAGGAGCCTGTCCTCCATAGGGAGTACTCCGGGATGGAAGTGCCAGCACGGATGTGGGCCCGCAATGCATGTATAAGGCGCAGGTAATGGTAGTGTTGGGAATCATTAAGTTGATATTCTTTTTTCAGAGCCGCAAAGGGGACCGGGGCCCCCCCTTCCACACATCACCAAGATACTCAATGCCGATCAGTTTCCACCCCCTATAGCCTGATAGTCCCGCCACCTCCTTTAGCCGATCACCCGTCCAAAGCGGGGTCCGTCCCGTTAGGGTGTTCGTCCAGCCCAAGAATTTGTTGGCCTCCCTCCAACAGTGGAGTACCACCCCGGTGTGCGCGGGCAGATCACGACCCCGCCCGCGGGAGTAGAGATATGGCTCACAGGTTCCTCCAATCATCGCGTGCCTATCCATTCTGTAAGCCGGCTCCGAGGTCGGCGCGTAAACCCAGTCGTTGACCACCTGCAACTGAGCTGCCCAGTAGTAGAGTTGAACGTCCGGGAGGGCCAGCCCCCCGTCGTACACCCCCCTCGTAAGCTTCTGCAACGCAATCCTCGGGTTGCCGCCGTCCCAAAGTAACGTCCGCAACTCCCGGGAGATCCGCTTAAATGTCGCCGTCGGGACCAGGTACGGTGTGTTTTGGAGGATATATAGAAGTCTTGGCAGCGCCAGCATTTTAAAGAGCGCCACGCGCCCCATCAAGGACAAGGGCAGGGACCTCCAATGTCCAATGTCCACCCCAGCCTCATCAGTTGAGGCTCCAGATTTCGGGCGAAGAACTCCCCTGTGTCTCTGGTGACGTACACTCCCAAGTACCGGAATCCAGCGGTCTCCAGCGATGCTGGGCAATCCCGCGGGATGCGAGGAGGTGGACCCGACAGAGGATAGACCACCGACTTGGTCCAATTAATCGAGTAGCCAGAGTAGCTACCGAAAAGGGCGAAAAGGTGGAGAGCCCGTGCCATGGAATGGTAGGGTCTGGCCATATACAGGACAATATCGTCAGCGTATAGAGAAATACGCTCCTCCCATTCATCCGTGAGTGCCAGGCCCCAAAAGGCCCTATCTCGTCTGATCCAATGAGCGAGCGGCTCCAGGGCGAGGGCAAACAGGAGCGGTGACAGGGGGTAGCCCTGCCTAGTGCCCCTATACAGGGCGAAAGCCCGGGACGTCACCCCATTGACCCTCACCCTTGCCATCGGCTGCGTGTACAGGAGTCTCACCCAGCTACCGAACACGGGGCCCAAGCCCAGTCTATTCAGTACCATAAATAGGTATGGCCATTCGATGCTATCGAAGGCCATTGAGGCGTCCAGCGCCATCAATGCCGTCTGCGCATGTCCCACGTCCTTAGTCATGTGCAGAATACCATAGAGCCTCCGCAGGTTGTGCCGAGTGCTCCTGTGGGGCATAAAACCCGACTGGTCTACATGCACGAGGTCGGGCAGTACGGATAGCAATCTTGTCGCTAAGGCCTTGGCCAATACCTTCGCCTCCACGTTCAGGAGGGAGATAGGCCGATAGGACGAGCAGCAGTCCGCCGGTTTCCCGGCTTTATGAATAACCACAATCGTGGCCTCTCTCTGGTCGGGCGGAAGCACGCCCACCTCCCGTGCCTCAAGGAACATGCGTCGCATGGGCTCCAGTACCACACTCGCCTGTTTCTTAAAGATTTCGACCGGGAGTCCGTTGGGTCCCTGCGCCTTGCCGGCCTGGAGGGCATTGAGGGCTTCTCCCAGCTCCGCTCTTGTGAGGTCTGCATCCAGACACTCAGTTTGTTCCTGGGATAGCATAGGCAGCGCAAAGTCTCGCAGGAATTCCTCACAGTCTCTCTCGGTTCTAGTGCACACTGGGGTATATACTCCTTCATAGTAGGACGCAAAAGCCTCCGCAATGGCCGCACTCGTGGAAGCCAGGGCCCCGAACCATCCCGCACCTCCGTAACCCAGGAACGCTCCCTGTCACGACGCTCCAGCCACGCAAGAAGCTTCATACTCTTGTCCCCTGCATCATATATCCGATGCTGCGTGGCAAGGGAGTAGGCACGTGCCTCACCCTCCGCTAACGAGCGAAGTTCCCTGTGCTTCATGGCCAAAGCATGATTGCGCTCCGGCGAGGGCGACGCACTGGCCTCTCGCTCCAGAGACTCGATTTCGCGCTCCAACTGTTGAATCTGCAGCGATTCCTCTTTCTTCTGGGCACCGATCAAAGCCTGGGCCTGTCCCCTCAGGACCGCCTTGTATGCCTCCCACAACGTTAGCTGGGAGGTAACCGACCCCTGATTGTCGGAGAAATAATTCTCGGAGCCCTCCCGAAGCTTATCAGTAATCGAAGTGTCAGTTAACCGCCACGGAACTATTCGCGGGAATGCGGCCCTGTCTACCACCGTCCCCCGAAGGAGAACACCCACCGGAGAGTGGTCCGATATGCCTCGCGCCATAATACTCGGGTCTACAAAATCACCCAACTGATCCCCCGCGTGAAAATATAGTCCAACCTCGAGAAGGAGCCATGTCTGGCCGAATAAAAGGTGTAGAGTCTGCGGGCTGGGAACCGTGTTCGCCATATATCGCAGAGACCCATTGCATCCGTGAAGCCCCGCAGGCCCGTCTCCCCTCCGCTGGCCCGTCTGTCGCCTGACCGGTCTAGTTCGACGTCCATTACCGCGTTAGTGTCACCCCCCAGGACCAGAGTTCCGTTGGGGAGGTTCGCCAAATGTGTCCCCAGTTTCTTGTAGAGTGTAGCATGCAGGCCGGGCGGGATATAACATGAGCACAGGAGCACCGTACGCCCTTCCCATCTCACCGCCACCGCCGCGAAGCACCCAGCGTCCTCCGTCCAGGAATTTAATACAGTTACTGGCAGACTCCTACGGACCAATATTCCCACCCCCTCGAGCCGGACGTGAATCCGGAGTGGGCTACCATCTTGTACCCGAACCTATCTAAGGCCCTGCAATTATTACCCCGGAGGTGGGTTTCCTGCAAGAGCACCACATCTGGAGAATGGCGTTTCAGGTGCTGTAGTACTAGAGTTCTCTTGATCTTGTTGCCCATCCCATTGACATTCCATGTCCATATTTTTATCTTAGCCTGATCCCCCATCCCCACTGTGAATCCACATCCTCGACGGATTTCCACCCTGCCACTGCGTAATGCCCCCACAATACAACAGCATTGAAATAGATATATTGACATGAGCTAAACTTAAACTTCCCATCAACCCCATCCCACCCCCTCCAGTCTGCCCCCCCCTCCCTGCCTCCCTGCTAAGTGGGCCCCCAACCCCCCACCTTAAAAACTTGCAGAGTGCCTGTCGCCCAAATAATCCCATTTCAACTAACTGAGGGAACGTAAGCCCACAACTCGCAGAAACTGGCACAACTGACTGTCGGATTTCCACCCCTTAAGCAAAAAATTAGCACCCACCCTCCCCCCCCTCCCCCAAACCCCAGCGGGCCAACGCCTAGAACCCTTTGGACGAGCAGTCCACGTCAGCCAGCGCGGTCACTTACAGTCTCGGAGATGTTCAAAATGTTTGTGCAGCATGACTAGTGGCCCCCAACTCACCAGGGCACCAGAGGCGCGCGCCTTTGCCTGCCTCCCCCATGTGTAGCCCTCAATGCGGCCTGTGTCCCCATCAGTCCTCCGGTGGTGGGCGTTCATGATTTGACTCCCTCGGGCTGGTGCTATATCCTTCCCGGCCTCGCGAGAGGTGTCGTTGGAGGTCCGACGCCGTGCTACACCCTGGCGGCCCACGGTCCGCCATCCCTCTATCCAGTCGCTCGCCTCCGCCGGAGAATCGAAAAAGTACACCTTTTTCTCCATCCAGGATCTTGAGCCGTGCTGGAAAGAGCATCATGTACCGCACACCCTGGTCCCTAAGGGCTCGCTTGACGCCCTCAAAGGACCTGCGCTGGCGCTGGACCTGTAGAGTGAAGTCCGGGAAAAAACGGATCGTTGCGTTCTCCAGTCGTAGGTCCCCGGTGGTACGTGAGGCCTGCAGGATGGCATCCCGGTTCCGGTAGTTCAGGAACCGGGCAATGATGGTGCGCGGAGGGGCCCCAGGCTTGGGCCTCCCCCCCATTGCGCGATGGGCCCTTTCAACAGAGAAAAATTTTGAGAGACGCTTGGGCTTAAGGTGTTGCAGTATCAGTTCCTCAACAAAACAATCCATGGACGGCCCTTCCAATCCCTCCGGCACCCCTACGATGCGGACGTTGTTGCGTCGCGCCCGGCCTTCCTGATCCTCCAGGCGGGCTACGACTTTACCCTGGGCCTTCACCAGCGTGGCGACCTGCTCTTCAAGCTTCTTCGTTCTGGCCTGTAGATTCCCAATGCCACTCTCCGTCTCGGCCACCCTGCCCGACATGTTCCGAAAGTCAGCCCGGAGGAGGTTAACCTCCTCAGTGACCGAGTCCAGTTTGGGCTCCATTGTGCCACGCATGTCTTTGATGGCCTGCATAATGTCTCTGAGTGACGGGTCTGATCCTCTGTCCGCGTCGTCACCCTGTTGTCCCCCATCGCGGAGGCCCTCTCCCCTTCCCCATGGCCACCGTGTACTTGTCGATCTGGTTGGCTTGGTTCGGAAGGGGCAGCTTATGCCCGACCCATTGCCGTAGACGAGGCCGTGGTGGGAGGGCTCACACGTCGGTCCCCCTGCCTCTGTCGCAATCGTCCAACCGCAGGCCGGAGGAACCGTCCAGTCCACCCCGGTCCTCCGCCACCCCAGCCGTGGGGGACACCACTGCTCACCCTTGCTCGGGTCACACGCCGACCGGCTCAGCAGGCCCTACTGCCAACGGCCACGCAGCAGGCTTCCGATCCCTCACTCCGGCTGCGGCGGGGAGCCCAGGGGCAGGCAGACGAGTTCTCACCCCCAGCACCTCTCAGGCCACTCAGTACTGGTCCAGGCCTCCCACCACAATGGAGTAGCCTCAGAGTACGCGGGCCACAGACCCCGGAGTTATCCAATCGCGGCCCTCCGGTGGGAGGCAGCAACGCTCAGCAGGCCCTGCTCGCTTCCGCGGGCCCCACCAATGCGGCCAAGTCCCCAGATCCCAGGCTCTCTGCGCCGCTTCCCCGGCCTCCGGAGCTCCGCACTGTCTGTGAAGCACGCCCAACGCGGCCCTCCGCCGCAACAGCGGGTCCGCTCGTAGCTTCTATGTGCCTGCGCTGCAAGCTCACCACCGGGCCCCAGGCTGGCCAAGCGACGCTCCCAGGGCACCTCCGCACCCACCTCTGCGTCGACCGCCGGTCTCCTCAGGCCGCCTCTCAGCCGCTGTGTGCGCACCACTCCCGGGCTCCGCTACAGTCCGAGCACCTCTCGCCCTCAAGTCCGGCTCCTGCGCGCGTCTCGGGATCTTCTGCTTTAGGCCGAGCGCTCGTACGCCATCGGCGCCATTTTCTCCCGCACGGGCGCTGAGTCCCGAGTTTCGCCCCACCGGCCTGGAAGCCTCCCTCGTCCTCGCTGCCGCCGCGATTGCACCTGCGAGCGGCTCACCGCCGGTCAGCTCCGCTGTCTGCGTTACCCTATGGCCGGATTATGACGGATTTGGGGTGGTTTTACACTATCTGCTACCGCAGCTCGCTCAGTATGCGGCCATTTTCCTCGGCTGCAGGCCACGCCCCCGGATGTCGATATTCTTGACATCGATATTCTGTACATGATATTTGTGTACCTCGATATTCCTGTCATCGATATTCTGTCAGAGATCCTTCTAGAGTATATTGGAATCAGGGAACCTGGCCCCATCAGTTGGTAGCACTGTCGGATGGTTGCCTCTTGGAGTGAGGGGAGAATCTAGGGAAGTTAGGCAAAGTCTACCCTTAAGAGCCCCAAAGAGCCCAAAAGATCGAGAGCGGAGAACGACGGGACCCGACGGAGAGTGACAGTGTGGCGGGAACAGCAGTTCACGGTGGAGTGAGTATGAATAGGGATTTGTGTGTTAGATTGCGGTGATAATTTGATTATGTGAAGTCTTGCAGAGTTGGGATGAGAGTCGAGTGAATGTGGTTTCGGGCATAACGCGCGCAGTCCATGTGAAACAATTTGATTTTGATGTTAGGGTCAACGAGTAACCTAAGATCCCGGTATAGATTTGAGGTGTAGAAGACACCGAGTGATGTAATTGTCTGACCAGTGATTGTGCGGAGTGGTGAAGCACTATCAATGACCCGTTGGAGATAGGGAACGTGAGTGAGTGAGTGAGCTTGTTAGAATCATGTGGGAAGCTAGTGCACAAGGGTGGACCACAGCGATTCGAGTGGCTAGGGCAGGTCGTGGGTCATGGTGTGTGAATGGGTTGAGAGATTGGATCCTATCGATTTTATTTATATGACTGTCCGGTCGTTTCATGGACAGACAGTCGGATATGTAACTGTCCGGCCGTTTCGCGGACAGGCAGTTACTAGAGGAGAGGCAGACAATTACTCGAGACTGTCCGATCGTTTTGTTGACAGAGAGTTGGATACGTAACTGTCCGGTCGTTAGGTGGACAGACAGTTACTAGATTCTATGAGTGAAGTGCATGAATGCGTAAAGTGAGATTGTGAAGGAGGGTGAACCGTTGTGTGAGAAGTGACGTTGGAGTGTGCCTCGCTGCGATAGGTCGGTTGGTGTAAAGCCGATGGTCGAGCAGTGTTGCCAGATGACTTACTGTGCCCTATGGCGAGGCAGATTCATGGAGCATTTCACATTGGAAGGGATACCATGGTACAAGTGTTCAGACAGACGTGGTTTAATCCACGGTTTCGTGCGTTTGGGAAGCAGTATGTCACAGATGTGTTACGTGTCAACAAATGAATGCTGGAAAGAAGACTGTGGTTGCATTAAGTCACATTGGGAGATCTGAGGTCCCTTCAATAGGATCCAGCTTGATTTCATTGAGATGCCTAGGTGCGATGGATTGAGGTACATTCTGGTAGTGATAGTCTCACAGTGACAAAGCTGTTACTTAGAGAATTGATACCACGTTTTGGATTTCCAACTTCACTGGAGTCGGATAGAGGAACACACTTTCATAGTGAGATCATGAAACTGCTTTGTACTGCCTTACAAGTTGATGAGAGACTGCACTGTAGTTACAGGCCGGAGGCATCAGGCCTTGTGGAACAAATTAACGGAACTCTCAAGATGTGAATGAAAAGGTTTGTTCATCCATGCCTCTGAAATGGCCTGATGCTTTGCTTCTGGTGTTGATGTGCATGTGTAGCATCCCCGATAGGAGGACAGGGCTCCCGCCACACGAGATTCTGATGGGGAGGGCGGTGCATTTGCCAGCAGTGCCGTCTACAGCATTGATAAACATCACCGATGATTTGATCCTTGATTATTGCAAAGGACTGGCTGACGTGGTCTGTTCTGTGTCTCACCAAGTTGAAGCTGCAACTGCCCTGACCTCGAAGGACCTCTGCCACGAACTGTGTCCAGGCGATTGGATACTTATTTGGAAGCATGTGAGGAAGAACTGTCTTGATGCTCGCTGGAGAGGTCCATACCAAGTGATTCTGGTGACGAATACAGCTGTAAAGTGATGAGGCATGCCGAACTGGATCGACGACTCACACACCCGCAGAGTTTCGGAAGAAGAAACAGCTCCTCTCCCAGAAGGATGTCTAGCCATGGATGCAAGGTCACTGGAGAGCCAAGCTGTGGGGGTTACTTATGAGGCTGGTCGCCCACCAGAGCAAGCTGAGGGGGGTCACGCTACACAAGGCCCAGGTAGTGACTCTGAGGGAGACAGTAACGTTGCGAGTGGTACAGAGTAAAACTCAGCTGGAGGAACTGGTGTGGAAGGAGATCGGGTGCAGGAAAGAAGAGCAGAGTTCGCAAGAGAATCCTGGTCTGTGAGACAGAAGAGGCAAAACGTGAGACTGGCATCAGAAAGAGATCTTGCCCCTGTGTCTGAAACATCTGAATCAGAGCTAAGTGACTTAGAGCAAGCACAAGAGGGCTTGAGTAGATTAAGATGAACAAGAGTGCCCTGTCAGAGGTACGCTGCGCCAGAGTGGACTTATCTGGTCACAGATACTGGGAACAGTGGGGACAGGGAGACTGAGGTCTTTGCGAATGGTCAGCACAGTTCAGGAACTGATCACTGAAATTGAACTATTAGTTCCTGGAATAGAAGTCAATGGAGTGTTGACAGTGACTGTACCAAGGCCTCCGATATTGAGCGGTGTGAGGGCTTTGATTCTGCAAGATCTGTCTTTTCCTACTTTTGGATATCAGCCACTGGCTCAAGAGATTGCAGCAGTTCGTCTTGAGGTTCTACAGTGTGTCATTGATGAAATTGGCGCTGTGCTTATGGGAGACTGTTGAATGAACTGTGAATTGTAAATAAAACGCTTTCTTTAAAGAAGATAACCTAGGCTCGAGTGGAAGAAGAATAAAGTTAGGGACTTTCCGTAGAAGAAGAAAGAGGGCTAAGGAAGTCTTTTGAGCTGTGTAAATAATTGTGCAACAAACTATGAATTAATTTCCAGGACTCCAAGGAACTGTGCGTGAACTTTATTGAACAGCAATCAGAGGCAGAGAAAGAGACTTCGCGTTGATCCTCTTGCTGTGCTGAACTGAACTCAGTTAAAAATGGAGTCTGGAAATCCGAATTGTAGAGCAAAGTGTGTAATAGGCTCACTCATAGTAGAAGTGATAGTAGTAATAGCAGTATTTATTATAGTTTCTGTAAAAATTTCACATGATGCGGAAGTTGATGGGGTGGGACTGCAAGGGACATCCACACCTACCACTTCTAGCACAAAAGAGGGTACACTAGGAGTGAATAAGGCTATGCTAGATTAAACTAGTTGCATGCTACATGTAGATTTGTCTAAGGGTGATTATACTTTGAATGCCATTGAAAACTGTTATATGAGTATGTGAATACGATGGATGTGAGAGATTGCTATGTGTGTATGCAGTTGCCTGCGTCGCTGGTGGAGGGGATCTGTTATCACCACCTGCCCCTGACGTATGGTATTACATGTAGTCTGTTGCTTAGTATGTTTTAAGGTAAGGGTCACTATGAATATTATTTCTTGCACTACGAACTGGTTCTTTCTGAAGTTCCAGCTTATAAGCACCTGAATAAGTATGATTATTACAAGCAGGAAGAGAGAATAAGGAAGTACTTCATACCTACCGTTACATTACATACAGCTTATGCTCATCGTCATAACTTGATGCGTATGCTAACTGATGTAGAGAAGTTCATAGATCAAGTAGAAGATAGACATAGGCAATTAGCAGTAAAATTTAATAATAGAGAAGGGAATTTTGAATGGACCAAGGAGGAGTTAGCACACAAGGCAAAAGGGAGCTATGGTCCGATAGCTTTAGATTTTGAACAGCAAGTAAAGCTTTGTATTAGACAGGTACAGACTTATTATGATAAAATCTTTGTTGGACAGAATGTGCGTGATCACATTTTCACAATTGAAGCCACTGCAAAGAAGTTCTTGCAAGAAGCGGTGCAAGTGGTACCGAATGTGTATTTTGTGTGTGGGAAAAATGCGTTATGTGCGGTTACCATTGAATTGGTATTGCACATGTTATGTGGCTGTTGTGTTTCCCAAGATTTATTATGTTGAGGATTTGGGACCGTTGGAAGGTGGACAACACCATAGAGAGAAGCGAGGTGTGAGTGCAGGAGACATTGTTGAAGACGTATTTGGCGCAATGATACCAAGCTTGGGAGTGGTTCTGAATGATATAAAAATTAGGAGGTTGTCAACTATTGTGGATAAGTTGTCAGCGAATACAGCTCAGTCTTTGATGCTTGTGGATGGAGAGATGGTATCGATAAGAGCCATGGTGATGCAGAACCGCCTTGCTTTGGACGTGTTATTAGCAAAAGAGGGTGGAGTCTGTAAAATGCTGAGGGTGCAACAGTGCTGTACTTATATCCCAGATCATAGCAAGGATCTGAGGAAGTATATAAGTAACATCACTGAGATTCACCATGAGGTACATGAATTGGCAACAGAAGGAGTTTGGGACAAAGTTGGGAAGGGATTTTGAAAAATTGGGAGTTGGTTTGCCAGCCTTGGTAAGGGAATTCTTGGTTACATTCTGAAGCCCATCATCATAGTTGTGATTTGTGTAATTCTTTTAATTGGAGGGATAAGGGTCTACAAATGGCATAAGTCAGGACAGGATGAGAGATCCCTTAGAGAGCGGGAGAAAAGAATGGAGAGACTGCAGGACAGTCACTATGAGAATCTCAAAAGTCTAGAAAAGTTCAGACAGGGAAGAATGACTAAAACTTCTGTTTGGGTCGGTTCTCTCTACAGGGAGTTGTGATTGTTTGTGATGACACTTGTCATCAGAGGGGGGGACTGATAGAGTGCAATTGTGCTCTTTCATCTGTAGGGGTGCATCATAATCACGAGTAGTTTGTACCTACATTTATTCTTTTGTCGTGTTAACATTTGATCTTTAGAATGTGTACTGTAATAATATGGAAGGTGATGTGCTAGGTATATTTTTCCTATAAACGTGAAGAAATTATGTTGCAATATATATGTGTTTAGTTGAAAACATTAATGTGCAGAATTTATGTATGATGCTTGCAATTATTCACGTATTTCATGTGCTTATATAACGTGGACCTAGAAATGCTCAGCAAAAATGTTCATTATATGTAGTTTATGAGGCCTATGTGCTATTCTCTTATGTTGGCCGATTTCTGTAGGCCTGAAATGCATTCTCCCTGGAAGCTCTCATATTAGAGATTTAATAGTTGAATTTCATGTGCACGTTGGATTTGCTCTTTTCTCACGTTTCTGTTGCAGGTGGAGAAATTTGTCTTTGTTAGTTAGAATAACGCTTTTGTTGTAGGAGTTAGGCTTAGCGAGGAGAGGATACATTCATACAAGGAGCGCTGATAATGTGGGACGGTGTTCTTTCTCACTGAAGAAGGCCTTGGAATCAAGGTCATCGAACCAGCAGCTGGGAGTATAGAAACTGAGCGGAAAATCACCTATGAGGAAGTGCCCAATGGGATGAGGCGACCGGATGATGCGTAATGGTCGTGTTTTGTGATTTTGGTGTTGGAATTAGGGATAGTGCCCTGGGGGTTGAGTTGGAAGAAGAGAGGAGATTGATGGTGACGGAAGGAGCATCTTAGAATGAGCTCTGTAGCCTTTGGCTACGTGACCCATACAACGTGAGTGCACTTCTTAGGAAGTCTTAAAGCACTGACACCTTTTCCTGACTTGTCTGGGGAATGCTAAGTAGGGATGTCATGCGAGTGGTAGTGTAGGGACAGACTAATGCTTTATACTTACGAACCTTCAATGAAGTCTGATATTGACGTGGGGAAACTTATTGCCTGTGTCTTGATCTTGGAGTTCGTCATTCTTTTCATGAACCAGAGACTGAATATAGCACGTAGTTTATCTTTGCATTACTTCCAATGTATTTCTACAACCTCATCTTGAGGTGCTTGTATGTCCAGTTATTTTTGGCTTTGTAATAAATCCACTAACCTAGAAACTAGAGTCTGTGATTCATCGGAGTCATGAATCGTTGTGGTTGTGAACCTGATATGACAAGTTATTTCTCCCTTCTACACTTCTAAGCTGGCACCAACGGTCCATTGACCGAGAGTTCTAGAGTATATTGGTATCAGGAAACCCTGCCCCGTCAGTCCCTTCAAGTGCCATTCACAGTTTACTTCCTTCACCATAGTCCAAGGCATGGGGCGATGAGTTAGCCCACTTCAGCCATTGGCTTTCTTGAGTGATGGTATTTTGCCCTTGCACGTGTGCACATTTACCATGAAAGTACTCAGTTTCAGTGCAAGGTGGGTAAGCCAATCTTTGCTTTCATTTCTGCTTTCATTAAATGTACATATTTTTGTAATGTGTCAACTTTTACTTTTTTTTGCAAACATAATCAGGCCATTTTTAGATGACCGCTTTTTACCTTTGATTAATTTTACACTTTTAATGTTGCTTATTTGTAAAATAAACAAAAAGAATTGCAGGTTTCCAGAGGCCAAACCTATTGCCTCTGCAAATGCTTATTTCATAATGAGTTCTCCACTGTATGATGCCTAGCAGAATGGCGAGCTGTTAAGTCATACAGGCATGCCTTAGCACTTTAGGCAAAATCCTATTTTACCAGTGTAACTGTAAGCATACACAAAAAGCCAATTTTGAAGGATCTTTTCATCTTCTATGGCACTCTGCGACTACTGCCTTACCTTGATTTATAAAAGCACTGGCTTGGATGCCTTGTACTGAGTCCCTGCCCTACACGTCACTCTGGCTCAGAACCACCTCCTAAATAAAGACTAAACTGGAGATATCAATAGTCCTACGTCCACGTCTGTTTAGTTTTAAAGTTTTAAAATTTGTAGCCAATTGTAAGGCCAATTCTAAGCAGTGGCGGCTGCTCCCGGGCAGTAGTTGTGGGGCGGGGAGGGAGGGTTTTAAAAAAAAAAGGTCACTAACCTGCCAGCCACCGCCTCTCCTTCGTCCTCTCCGTCCTCTGTTTCTGTGTGGACCGGATGCACACAGACTCCCCATAACCAATCATGACTCTGCTGTCCCCATGACAGCAGCATTGTGATTGGTCTAAGCACCCTGGTTCGGCGCTCGGACAGGCACTGGGAGGCTGTGCATGTTCTCCACCCAGGCTGTGCATTACAGCCCGGTGGAGAACAGCTAAGTGCTCATGACTGTTTGGCCATCCCAAGACGGCCGGCCAAACCGTCATGCGCACTTAGAAAGTGCCCCAATCACTCCTCTCCCTGCTCTGTGAGCAACCGAGCCCCGCAAAACTGCCTCAGCACGGAAAAATAAAATGATAATAACAGCGTTTTATTATCATTTTATGTTTCCTTTTTTGCAGTGCTGAAAACCAGTGGAGCGACACTCCTGCACCTTAGCAGAGGAGACGCCCCTGATTCTAAGGTTGGCCAATGTGAGCCACACGGGCCAGTACTGCTCTAGCTAGACAAGGCTGGGCACACGTGGGCTGTTGTATTTGAGGATATCAGTGAATTCTGGTTTAAGCTTGAGGGGGGTACTTTACAAGCTATTTTACCTTCATGCAGACACTTCAGTAAGAGAGCGAGAGAGGGAGTGTGTGCGTGTGTGTCTGTGTGTTGTGTGCTTGTGTTACTTTGAAGAGTAGAAGAGCTTTGAAAGCTGGAGTATATTATACGATGTTCCCAGTTCCTTGGTTGTCAAAGAATGTTGTGTGTGGCTGATAACAACATAGAATGATATGTTTTGGTGTGGACTGTGGTATCAAGAGTTAGGAGGTTGATGGGTGAATTCAGGACCCTATGTTTTTTGTTACGTTGTGTTTTGGGTTGTACTTTGGATTGTGCTATGAATGGCCAATGTATGAATTGATCTGTCATATTCAACGGCTCTTGTCCGAGATGATGTGGATTAGAAGTCTCATTATTTTGGAGATGTTCATGCATCTTCTCTTTGGGCAGACCAGGTGCAGATCCCTTTCAGGGTTCCAATTAGATATTTATGCTTGAGTGCTCTTGTGGCTGGGAGCTCATGCACCAGTGTTGTCTTAGTGCTGATCCCAGCACAGAGAAAGGGGTGATTTGCAAAAAAGAAGCAGCTATCCAATGAACAATATTTTAAAGATTGGTAAAATCATTTAAGAAAATGGCGTTTGTAATGTTCAGTGCCCCCCGTAAAAAAGCTGGGTCTGGTGGCTTTATGGAGTAATGCGTCCACTGTAGGGGTCTGTGTTTGACCTCATAGTCACAGGTTCAAATCCCGGTGGGTCCACTCAGCCTTTTATCCTTCTGAGGAGTACCATTGAGTTGGGTAACAACAAACATCTGTTATTCAACGCCAAGATACCCTTCTAGGTTAACGTGAGCATTACAAATACATGTTAGGCTATCACACAGTGAAGAGCCACTAACAATAAATGTAGGCACACAACTGTAATTTACTCCAGTCCTTCTTATTTTAGTTAAGATGTGTCTGTCTGCTCAGATGTTGACTATGTTTCGACCTCTAGGATGTGTAAGGAGTTCCGCCTGCCCATGGTGATTTCTTAGGTTTGTTGCCTATTGGACCTCTGTGATTTATGACCTCACTTCATTCTGAGCCTCCTGAAAAGGCGTCAGAAACTAAACTTTCTTTAAAGTTTCCCTTCTCTTTTAGGATGGGATAGGTCTGACACTGTTTCTGGTGACCAGGCCTACACTTGGCGGTATCAAAATTTAATAATTTATCTTAAAGTTCAGTGCCACTGCTGTATAGATACATATATGTTGAGCTATGTGCCCCTGTGTGAGGCTGGTTGGGCTTCCTAAGTGCAGGGCAATGAAAACAGGAAGAGCTCTGACACTCTGGCCAATCCCTTACTTCCTAAACTCAAAGGAGTATGCTCAGGGAGATGTTTGTCAGATATAAGTCAAATTTCACAGAGCTGGTATTACATCGCACTGATGAGAACGAAGGAGTGGGATACACGGTTGGCAGCTACGGATTGATTTACCCAAGGCATGATGGGTTTTATAGTGTACAGCCCATGCTGTACCCACAAACCCCTATATCGGACCTGAAAAATGTATAGGGCCAATATACAGTATACGTACTGTAACACACCTTTGTGAATCGACCCTGGCCCATCCAACTCCCTATCAGTAAAAGGGCAAAGAGGTCACAGTTATTACTAAGTTAGTTGACTGAATATTCCTGTCATCTACCCATGTTTTTCCCAGTTTAGATGTTTTGGGGCTAATTCACAAGAGCATAAAAGAGTATGCAAAAGAGTACTACAGGAGTACCTACTTGAGGTATTTCAAAATGCCCTTGTGAATTGTCCCAGTAAATGAGTAGGACCCCTTGCTTTTGCGTGAAGATTCCTTGCTTTCGAGTTGAAGACAATACAATGTCTACTGTAATGAGCATCCATTGAACTTTTGTCTGTAAGGACTTGTGCCATGTCTGTGGAAGTAGTCTCCTGAACAAACAGGTTGAGTTCTGATGAGGACACGCACAACTTGTTGTGTAACCTGCTGTTAGAGACTGTGGTACTTGGAGTGAAAGGGCCCTATCACAGTGGAATGGAGGAATACACTGGTGGAGTACAGAGAGGACTGACGGGACTTGTTGCTGGGTGTGAGGGCTGGACCAGCCTCCATAACTGCTTCTTGATCCCAGGCATGTTGGAAGTAATTGAAGTCCCAGGGGCAGAAACGTCATGTTGGGCCCATATCTCATTACCTGGAAACATCTAGAGAATTAAGAAATGTCAGCTGCCATAAATAAACAAGGCAGGTTTGCTTAAAAATCTATAAATAGATATTACAGCAGAAGTATGGGGCCCTGAAATAGCGCAGACCTGAGAAATAATGCTCCCTGCGACCTGTTCCCCCTTCCAATCACCTTGCTTGAGCCTGAGTTGGAAGAATAGAAGGGTCTGGAACAGAGGATGCCCACTGCCTATAGGGAGGAGTCCCAGTTAACTTGCAGAGTACAGAAGGCCATCCGTTGCCAATGGGGGAGGAGATGTGGGATAACGGGCAGAGTTGCTGACCTTAGACCTGGGGAAACAGATTTGAATCACCTCGTGAGCTCAACATCCTATGATTCTGAACAAATCATTCAGGGCCTGATTTAGAGTTGGACAGACAGCTTACTCCACCACAAATGTGACGGATATCCCCTCCACCGTAGTACAACTGCATTATACCCAATGGCACTTGTAACACGGCGGATGGGATACTGTTACGATTGTGACCGAGTAACCTGTCCACCGAACTCTAAATCAGGCCCTTAGTCTCCACACGCCTAAAAAAAAAAGAAGAATAATCTGATGTGTAATGTAAACTCGTCAAAAGCTATATAAAAACTGCAACAACAAAAATTGTGGGGATCCACCTTTTCCTGTGAAGAAGTGGGCCACAACCACACTTTGTACATACTTGCAAGACAGAAACAGCATTCAAGAATCAAGATAACTGAAAATTGGTTTGAGCCCAATCCCGGTTTTATTATACACGGACAATGCTGTCCTCCTGGTCCTTACCGCAAATGGGCTGTAAGCTCTTTTAGATAGGTTTTATAGTTTTATGCAGGGGTTAAATCTTAAGGTAAACACTGATAAATCCTACATTTTAACATGTGGGCCTAAGACCACCTGCTCAAAGTTGTTTTTTAATGGCTATACACCAATAAAGAAAACAACAGATTTTAGGTATTTGGGCATTCTGTTTAGCGCCAGTTTGAAGTGGGACCGTCTGATTCTTCAAAATTCCTAGTCGATGGAGGCGGCCTGTGAATCCTTGTTTAGATTCACAAAACATTTAGGAGACAGTCCCCCAAAAGAACTGATAATGCTATACAGAAGTAAATGCTTGTCGGTTGGTACATACGGTGCAGGAGTCTGGGGATATACACCTGTAAAGACCCTCCAGGTAGCAGAAAACAAGTTTTAAGCAAGGCTTTTAGGAATTCCCAGATCCACAGCAAGTTTTATCATTCACAAAGAAATGGGCCATGATTCTATAGAAGATAAGGTAGGCTTGGCACCCATTTTGTTGTGGGTTAAAATCTGGTCCACTCCAGAGTAAGCTTTACTTGGGGAATATTAGAGGATTGTCTGAAACAAACTAACATGCTAAACATCCCTTGGATCAAGTATATAAAAAACACACTCATGATTTAGGATTAACTAGTGTTTTGAGATGACTAGCGAGATTGGCTCAGGCATGAAGGCTCTGGTAAAGGACACATACCATGCCCATAGAAACAAGATGAGACTTGAGAAAGCTCTAGACATAGTAACTATCCACGCGTATATCCCTTTGTCAACTTGTGAAGGAATGGAGCCTTATCTATTATAGATAAAGGCACCAGAACACAGATTTTATTCCCCCCCCACCGAATAAATATGATTCCCTTCCTGGTGGCTTTCCCCATTACTGGGACATGGTTTGCTTCATTACCCCGCTGCCCATGTGATTCAGTGTCCATACAGTCCACCAAGCACTTTATTTTGTTAACATCGCTTTTTAAATGTTTTAATCGCTGCCGATTTCAGTCTCCTACTGTTTGACTGCATTTTAAATATTGGAACTCTGTTGTTTTATCTCAGAGAGCGCAATACTCACTGTTTTTAAAATTGTATTTCCTACTATGCTGCATTAGCGTCATTTGCACTATTTGCATTACTTTGCACAACTCGCTTATTAGGTACTTGACTGCTCGCCCCGGTCCATCCCGGCTGAGTGCCGTTTGTGTGGAGGGCGTGACAGACTTCAGCAAGGTCACTTGAATTTCACTTCCGGGTCAGAAGGGCTCGGCGGAACTCTCCCGCTCGGTCACCTTTATTAGACCGATGTGTCTGCGTCCGCGCAGCGGGCGCACCGCTGGCACGCCGAAGGCGCACCTAAGGCAAGCCCGTCTGCGCCCGTCCGCGTCCCGGAGGCGGCCGGCGCCGGCCATTTTGCCAAATTTACCTCTGGGTCCGGTAAGCCTTTATGCTACAGCAGGCTGCAGCTCATGGCCATAGGTAGGAAAGCGAGCTACTGCTCTTTTATACTTACGCCCAATTACTCTGACACTTTGGCTGGTTCCCATTGCGGTTGGTCGTCCTCGAATATAAATATGGGGGCGACCCATGAAATGGGGCGTACGGGCGACCCGCATCCCTATGAGATTAAGCCCGTCAGGATTAAAAGTCATCTTAAGGCCTCACTCTTAAACACCCGATCTCTGAATAAACATGCCCCCCATATTTATGATTTATTAGTTGATAAGAGCCCAGATTTCCTCTTTTTAACTGAGACTTGGCTCAGAAAATCATCAAATCCCACTATTGCCACGGCCATCCCCCAGGGTTATCTGATGATCAGGAAGGATCGGCCAGGTGGCCTGGGCGGAGGCCTTGCCATAATTTTTAAACAACACTTTTCTTGTTCCACGGTCCTTACAGATGATATAGCGGGTGCCGAAAGTCTGGGGTTCCACATTAGGGTATCAGCACACCAATCCTTGGCTGGTATCCTTATCTACAGACCCCCTGGCCCTGCGGCCAGTTTTTTGGATTCCATCTGTAATGTGGTCTCCCCTTTGGCCAGCAATTATAAACAATGTATAGTTTTAGGAGATTTTAACATCCATATGGATAATCCCACAGAACAGGAACCTACCAGACTAAGAGAGTCAATGGATTTGTTTACAATGTCTCTTTATGTCCATCAAGCAACCCATGAGAAGGGCAATACCTTGGACCAGATTTTCTCAACAGATAATATAGTGACTTCCGCCCCAGTTCCCTTAGTATGGTCAGACCATTTCATCATTGATTTTACCATTGAGAATATGCAGCAGTCGCGTGAAGTACAAGAAAGGCCCCACTCCCGTAGTTTTCGATCTTATAATAAAATGACCACCGAGGCCCTTGCCACTGCCTTAATCAGCCACTCGATCCCCGTCAGCGGTACTTTGGAGGAGGATGCGGTCGGTCTAGACAATTGGCTCCAGTGCCGTTTAGACGAGCTTGCCCCCTCCTGCGCGCGACGCGCTAAGGTATCGTGTGCCTCAGCGCCATGGTTCACGGCGGACCTTAGGGAAAGCAAGAGTGCTTGCAAACGTCTAGAGAGGACATGGCGAAAAAATTACGACCCCAACGACAAATTAGCTTACAAGTTGGCGCTTAAGAGGCATTATAAAAGAATCGTGGAGGGGAAAAAACTCTTTCTCTCTGTTAAAATCTCACAGGCTGCGAACCTAAGCAAAGAACTTTTCAAAACAGTTAAAGTGTTCTCTTCTCCCAGCGCGGTTACTAGGCCAATGTCGCCGACTGAGGCCTGGACGAACCATCTAGCCTCTTCTACGAGAAAATAAAAAAAATTCAAGACACTTTTTCCCTGCTGCCTCTGGCCGATGGTGCTAACCAAGCTGTCGCCTCCCTGCCCACTTGGCTAGAAGGCCCTCAGCTTTTGCAGTTCTCCCCTATACCCCTGGAGAAATCACTGGATATCATGAAGACCCTTAAATCAGGTTCACCGTCTGACCCTTGTCCAGCCAAAGTGCTGGCATCTATAGCAGAGGTAATTAACCCTGCGTTAAACCGGATCCTAAATGCCGCCTTGGAGCTGGGAACTGTTCCTGACAGGTGGAAGAAGGCCAAAATTCTCCCCCTGTTAAAAAAACCTCGGTTAGACCCTGAATCAGCAGCCAACTATAGGCCAATATCTCTGCTTCCTGCCTTCTCTAAGGTCCTCGAAAAATATGTCAACAGCGTTATTACATCATATGCTGAAACTAATCAAATCTTCCATCAGAGCCACTCCGGTTTCAGGTCAAACTTTAGCACGGAAACCGCGCTTCTAGAAGTCTCGGAGACCATCAAGGAGACTCTAGATAAAGGTGGGAAGGCCGTATTAATATTACTGGACCTATCCGCGGCTTTCGATACCGTGCCCCATGATCAGCTCCTCCTGAGACTTCAGGAGTGTGGCTGTGGGGGCACGGTACTTCGGTGGTTCTCCTCCTTTCTGAAAGACCGTCAACAAACGGTCTGGGCTCCGCCCTTTGCAGCATCCATCCCCGTTCTAAAGGTGGGGGTCCCGCAGGGCTCGATTCTGAGCCCCACCCTCTTCAACCTTTATATGACCCCCCTGGCTTACCTAGCTGAAGCCCATGGAGCCAAGAAAGTATCGTACGCTGACGATACACAACTTCTTTTTACCTGCGACAAGGAGGCAGTCTTTAGGAGAGAAGTGATAAACACCTGCCTCACTGAGGTATTCTCTTGGCTCCAATCACATCAATTGAAATGTAACTCTGAGAAATCGGAGATTATGTTTTTTGGCTTCCCTACTGATAATATCTGGCGTAACTGGTGGCCCCAGGATATGTCTCCCCCAACCTCCTCAGTGAAAGCGGTAAAAAACTTAGGGGTCAGGCTTGAGGATAATCTATCTATGAACTCCCAAATTCAATCTGTAGTGGGCGCATGCTTTGGAATTCTTAAGATGCTCAAGCAGTTCCTTCCTCTGCTGTCAGTAGCACACAGGAAAATTGTGGTCCAGGTGCTAGTTACTTCTAGGCTGGACTACGTCAATGTTCTGTACTTGGGTATCCCAGAATACCTGTTAAATCGACTACAGGTAGTACAGAACGCAGCAGCTAGGGCGATACTCATGCTCGGCCCCAGGACTCGGATATCCTCCCACCTGAATGCTATGCACTGGTTCCAGATCCGTAAGAGGATAACCTTTAAAGCAATGGTTTTGGCCTTCAAGGCACTCCACGGCTCGGGGGCCCCATACCTCAGGAATAGAGTCCAATTTTACCGCCCACCTCGTGCTCTGAGATCTTCTGTGCTGCATCTCGCGCGTATTCCAGAATTCCATCGGGCACGTATAGGGTGTCGCTCCTTTCAGGTGCATGCAGCGCACCTCTGGAACAGTCTCCCTCTGGCACCTAGACTGATACAGAACCTTCGGTCCTTTAGGAAGTCATTGAAAACATGGTTATTTCAGCAATAGTACTCTCATCTCAGCAAGCTTAGTGCCTGTTTGTCAGTCACGACCAGGTTGTTTTAGCGCCGGGACACTCAATCGAGTAGCCGTGCGCTCTATAAATCCCGAATAACATAACATAACATGTTATTCTGCACTTTATACTCAGCTTTTAGAACCCATTTTTTTATGCCCAATTTTAGTAGGGAAATGTTTTAAAACTCATCAAGAAGGTTTACTGTTTTTACAGCGCTGTGAGTCTTCTACAATCTGTTTCGCAGTATTGAATTGTATTATCTAGGCGAGGGGTTTAAGGAAAAAGTAAGCAGTGTGACTCAGTCACGACACCACGGAAAGACAATCGATGATGTGTAACTGAGTAATTATATCTTTGTGATTTTATTGGGCGTGATCTGTTTGTAACTTGTTTTATCCTGTGCTTTTATGGTCCTTTCGACTGAATAAAGATTATTTGACTGACTGACTGACTGATAACTGACAGTCTTTCGGCACCACTGGCCTCAGTGAGGGTTAAATGTTTCTACTGAATATTCCTGGCTGTTGCTTCCCTTTCCTGGTGCTGAATTTTTTAATTCACCAATCAACTGCTAACAAGCTGGCTATTGAATTCTTTCTCCCCAAAAGACTCTTTTTATTGTTGCTTTTGAACATTGTTGTTATATATTTTATACATTCGTAATCTAAAAGTGCATGTTATATTTATCCCTCTGAATTATATTTTTCTCTTTTTTAAACTTTTCATTTTTGATACAGGTACAATGGTGGTTGCTGTCACCTGTACAATCTTTGCGGAAAAACAGTTTCATGCATGCACTATTATTTCTGTAAACTAAGCTTGTGCATTTGTTCACGCTTTTCATAATCCTAGTCACAGATCCGGATCTTTTCTTTTTGCTGTTGGAGCACACTACTCTGCATTTTGCATTTGTACTTGATGATTTCCCTCAAGCTATTACTTTTTTGTCTGTAAACCTCTCACCTCTGGGGAAAATTTGACAAAAGTATGGTGGTGACTGTCTGCCTTTTGGCTTTGTCAATGCTTGTTTTGTCTTGGTATTTGAAAGCCTTTGTTTTGAAAGCTGTAGGGTGGGGCCTCATCAATTTAAAAAAATGGCTACAATCAAAACTATTTTCTGGTCTCCAGAAGCACATTCTCCCATAGCAGTCCCTGGCTCTTAAGAGAACAACTTTGCATGTAGATGTGCTACTTGTGAAAGGGAAGAATGCCGCCACTCACAGCGCAAGTAGCCAATGGCAGAAGTAGGCTGACCCTCTGCTTAATGCTGTAGGTTGTACTGGGCTGAAGAAACATGTGAATGACACAATAACAGACCAATGGTTGAAAAAGGATGTCTGAAAGACTCTATAGGTAAATATACTATATTTATATAATTTTAGTAAAATCAAAAAGTATTGTCTATCTCTAGACCTTAAAAATCGACTTGCCTAACTCCTCGAAGTGAATTAGTTTCAGTAACACTCACACTCACATTTTCACTAGCCTTGAGCAAGCAAATGAATGACAGTTCTTTTTCACAGTTCGTCATAAACAGGTATTGAGGACTTGACTTCCCTATCTGACGGTGCTAGACCAGACAAAAATTACCGACAGACAGGAGGCATATGGCTTTTCTCACTTCCACTGCTCTCGCTCCCTTTCATATCTGAAAACTGAATTGACTTTGTGCCAGAAGTCTTGCGAAAGCAGCAGCATCCGGTGTGAAATATAAACACCGCTGCTATTGTGGCCTGCAAGTATTTGGAAGGGATCCAGCTTTTCTCTCGCTCCCTCTCCCTCTCTCTCTCTCGCTCTGCTCTCTCTCACATTTATAAGACCCTTAGCTGACAGCTGAATTAACTACTTTTATTGACTTCTTAGCTACTTCACCTTATTAAAACAGTAAGTACACATTGCAGGAAATAACACGAGCAGGCTGGGAACAGAGGAAAAGCTCTTTTGTGACCTAGAGCGGAAACGTTTGTGCTGACTTGCAATTAATTAAATATTGGGGCTTATCCGGTTCATTACTTATCTAGATAGAAACAAGGAGATTTTACTAATTCCTCTAAAGAATAACGTCTCAGCACATCTTGTCACTCGTTTATTTTGAGAAACTAAAAATGCTCTGCCGTTTATGTCGTGACACACATGGAAAAATGACTTAAGTCAAGTCAAATAAAACTTTATTTCGGCTACACAGCCATAAAAGCACAATTATACAACACATTTTACTCTTCTCCTTTTTTTAAAAAAGATTGTTACATAATAGAAAAAAAAAAAAAAAGAGAAAAAATTGGGCTTAACATCAAGTATGATTGGCAAGAAAATGCAGTAGTATTTAGCAGAAATTCATTAATAGGCTACACAGATGCAAAAAAATTAATCCTAGCACCAGGTCTGGGTCATCATTTAGTAGGCAACAGAAAAATACATTGTCTGGTATCAAGTGTCATATAATAGTTAAAAATTTTAAAAAAAACTTTAGGTGAATAATTTTGACTATTACATTCTAGCCTTCACAAGGAAAGAACATTTACGTTAAAATTAATTAAAAATTAAAAATTGATTAAAAACATTGAAGCATTAAAACCACTTGTCCAGAATGGCATTGTGAATGAATTTTTCTCATTTATAAAAAGAAACACACAAATACGGTGGCTTATCTGGGGAAAAGCAGATTAATATTATTACCTAGCTCTTTTGACTTTATAATGCCTCTACGTATATTCCACATCGCAAATAAAAATCTTGAAATAACAGTTACAAGTAATGGCTGCATCTCGTATTTAAAGAGCCTAAACACCTCAATGTAATCTCTAATCCCCAGGTTCCTACATAACTGGAATACCCACTTAGACCTTGGCCTGCTATATGCGGGACAGAAAAAATTACGTGAAGTTCTGTTTCTTCTGGGTGGGTACATCCCGGGCATTCTTGTTTTATTGCTCCCTTCCATTTGTTAGTAAAAGCCCGCAACGGGAGCGTCCCATACCTAAATTGTAAGAACAATTTCTTTGCCATAAATAATTGGATGCTATCCAAGGCAGGCTCTAGAGAGTATTGTTGCTTAACGTCCAGGAACCTGGAGGTTAGAGATGAGGATTCTAAACTCTGGATAATTTGGGCCAATTTGTGATTTTTAAAAGCAATGGTTAAAGATTTTTTGGGATAGCAGGACAAGTCACTTCTGGAGTTGACCACATATTAGCCCACCCCATTTGGTGGCACGTGTTCCTAATATAGGTGAACCATGGTAGATTGCCAGCTCCCAAAGTAGACAAGAAGTCCTTCAGTTCCTCCCTGTATGTTTCTAGCTCCGGCGTGCTCCAAAGCCGTCGCCAATGTTGAAGAGGGCGGGAGGCAATTAAATCAGCTATTGGATCTATACCCAAATCCATCCTAAGTGGAATTAGAGGTGTACTTTTGGGAAGACCCGTCAGCTGCCTAATGAAGGTGTTCTCAGTTTTTATCAAATTGCTTGGCAAACAACAACCCCAGAGTTCGGCACCATATAGCGTAGCTCCCTCGCCTGGGTTTTGTAAATTTCAACTGGGGGACCAAAAACTTTAAGGGTAGAGTTTTTGTATACTTTCAAAATTCCCCTGTTGACTGTATTAATTTAAGATCTGCTTTCTTTACTTGAGTCTCCCACTCCATTGTGTCATTTAATGTGAGTCCCAAGTAATCAAAGGTAGTCACGCGCTCTAAAGATCTACCGTCCAAATGAGGATGACGGCAATTTCTAGTTTTAGCACCAAAGACCATAAACTTAGTCTTCTGGAGATTAATCTCCAGATCTCTTCTCTTACAGAATAGACTAAATTCATCCAGTACACGCTGCATACCCATAGGGGACTTGGATAAGAGGAGTGTGTCATCTGCAAACATTAGGGCAGGCATTTTACGATTGGCTAACCTTGGAGAATCTATATCTTTAACCAAAAGTAGGGTTTCAATTAAGCCATTTAGAAAGAGGGAGAACAGGGTCGGTGCCAAGACACAACCCTGTCTCACCCCCTTCTCGACCGGAAATGGAGCTGTCAGTTCCCCGTTCCTACCATACCTTATCCTTGCATAAGTGCCTTCGTGAAGGCGCTTCAAAAGGTGGCAAAGATAAACTGGGGCACCCATATCTAGAAGAAGGGCCCATAACTGGTCGCGCCGAACCATATCAAATGCGGACTTAAGGTCCACGAAGGTTAAATAGAGGCTGCCACCCTCCAAGATAACCGTTTTCCAAAGGATCAACTGCAACCTAAATAGTTGGTCAATAGTGACTTAAGTAGTTTTATAGATGCCCAGTTTACATTTCTCACTTTCAGCGAACTCAGCCTCCATAGTGTTTCATTCCAAAAGGCTACAATGTGCAGCATGAACTTATAGGCTTTCATTTGCATACGCCTTTCAACACATGCTGAAAGTGCGGACACATTTTCAAGTTCTCTTATACCCCCAACTGCAACCCTCCTCCGCCTACCGAGTTCCAGTCTCCCTAACCCGGGGCAACTCCCCCCACCTTCCCACTTGCTGTAAACACTGACCACATCTCAATTCACCCTGCCTCGCCCCCACAGTGCGTGGTATGTACCCCCATCAAACAGCCAGCTTACATTATTGCTAGTACAATGCTCAATAAACCCCAAACATGGGGGCCAACATTTACTGGGTGCAGGTCACAAACATCTTAAGGATTGCAAAAGTGATATCGCAAAGTCCTTGTTTTCATCCTTCATATTAAAGGAAGTGAGAACACAGGAAACAGCATCCAAAAAGACGCAACATAAAAAGGTACTTGCCTTGAAGCAATAATGCCTCTAGGCCAAATCGGGGACCTAGAAAACCATCATACACACCATTGTCACAAGCAAGCTGGACCACAGGAACAGCCTCTATTACAGGATCAACAAAAAACTCGCCCAAAGGCTGCAGACCAATCAGAACTCGGAGGCCAGAATCACTGTCAACCTCACACGCCACACTCATGTCACAGCACACCTGAAAGAGCTACACTGGCTCTCAATATACAAACGAGCACAATTCAAACTCCGCACCCACGCTTTCTAGGCGCTACATAACACTGGCTCATCGTATCTCAACAATCTCTTCTGCTGGCATAGGTCTTGGCTAATCGCCTGATGCCAGTGATCCACACCATCGTGTCCCCGGACCAATCAAACTTTATGCCCTACCGGTCCACCAGGCATAACCTTAGACACCTTTTCGGATGTTTTGCCAATGCGTGCCGTCTGTGGGAACCCACGATGCTGCTGCCACTGGACGTCACCAAGGTGTTTGACTCGTTGGCATGGCCCTACCTTAGGGCTCTACAGGAGAAAAGTGGCTTTGGCCCGTCCTTCTGTGCTTGGGTTTGACTATTGTATACCTGCCCCACAGCCCATGTCAGGGTCAACAGCACACTCTCGGCGAGGTTTGCACTGGAGAGGGGTACGAGGCAGAGGTGCCGGCTGTCCCCGCTCCTCTTTGCAATAGCAATGGAACCGGTGGCAAGCTGGATTCGCAGGGATGCCCAGGTGCGCAGACTCCACTGGAAACATGAGTGGGAGGATGTTGTCTCACTGTGCGCAGATAACGTCCTTCTCTACCTAGCTGAGCCAGAAGGCTCCATTGAGAGGATACTAGAGATCTTTGACGTCTTTGGCTTCTATTACAGGTTACATATTAACTGGGATAAGGCTTGTCTTTACCTGTTCGCTGGATGGCAACCCAGGGAGAGGTGGAGCTGTCCGGTTCCCATTGAGGAACAAGGATTCAGATAGTAACAACCTGGGCAGGCTGCTGGGGGACTATGGGAGGGATGTGGGCTGTTGGTGCAAACTGCCACTGTCACTGCTAGGACATGCAGAGCTCCTAAAAGTGATATACTTGCCCACATTTTTGTACACCCTCCAGAACTCTCCCTTTGAGGTCCCGGACAGTTTCTTTAAACAAGTGGTGGCCACAGTGAGACTGCTACTGTGGGATGGCGGGACCCTCAGGATAGTGATGTTGGTACTGACTAGGAAGGTTTTTGATGTGGGTATTGCCCTCCTTATCCTCCGTCTACACTACTGGGCGACACAGTTAATTGTTGTCAACGACTGGTCGTTCATGGAGCAGAGGGAATCCTCCTTGGTCGTGGATAGGAAAGCAATGGCTCTGAGGAGCTTTATTAGGCAGCTATATGGCAAGGGCCATTTCAAATTGTTGCCCTCCCCCACAGCCATGGTAATCAGTGCCTGGAGAAGGGCCATGGAGTATACTGGATGGCAAGGCATCCTTACGCTGGAAACGCCCCTCTGGGATGTTGATGCACTAGCGCCACTGCAGGGAATTGAGGGGTGGACCAAATGGGATCTCCTGGGGATTTTGAAGCTGGGGGATGTGTAGACTATGAGGGGCCAATACCCTTTGAGACACTTCAGGTGGAATAAGAATTGGCGGGAAGTCAGTACTTGTGGTACATACACATTAGATACCTCCTTCGAGGATGTATAGGTTAGATTGAAGAGCTCCTGGAGGAGAACCCCATAGAGTTCAGCAGTGCCCTGCGCCACACTACAGAGGCATGCCATATCACCTTGCTAGCCAACAGCACCCCGCTGCTCAGAGCATTAGAGACAGGTGGGAGGGTGATCTTGGCTGACTGGAGGATGATGAGTGGCGGAGGCATGCTGCTTTCCTAGGGAGTTGGTGATCCGGGCGAACTTTAGGTTGGTCCAACACCAAATCCTACCTAGGGCATACTTCATGACTCTTTGCCATGAATAGATGCACATCTGACAGGTGCTCGAGGGGCTGCTCACACTGGGGCACATTACTTCATATGCTATGGGAGTGTCCCAGGTTGCGGCCCTTTTGGAGGGATGTAGGGAACAGGGTGTCTGGGGTCATCAACCCCACGCTGGACCTCATGCCGAAATTAATAATGTTGGGCATTTGGAGTGATCAATCATTGAACAAATACACCTATTTATTCTGTAATGTGGCCTTAATGGTGGCCAGGCGAGATGTAATCCAGGAATGGAGCAGTGCCAGGGTTCAGAGGGTTGAGAATTGGGAAGTCAACATGGACTGGTGTATGAGAGCGAAGGAACAAATCTACAAGGCACAGGTCTGTCCGAACAAATTTGAAAAGATCTGGGGAACATTGAGAGCCTGGTGCAAGGGCATGGACTGAGATTTTGAGGGGTGGTGGTGGCGGCTTGTTGCATTGGATGGTCCATGGAGGTGTTGTTCCGGGAGGACAGTGAGAATGAAGGACTGGGTAACCAGCCATGAATCAGTGGGGTGAGGCGGATGGCCACGATCCATAGAACATTGTGCAATACTGGGGAAAAAAGTTTCACTCGTTGCGTATGTGTCCTCCTAGTTGGGAGCTGGGGGTAGGAGGGAGGGTGAGCCAGAGTGGTGTTTGGCTTGAAGTCTTATTTGAAATTTAATAAAATATATCATAAAAAAACAATCCCATCTGCTTTCACAAACCTTTCAGACACCCCAGCTCACCCAGACTCCTACTTGCACAAATCCCACGCATGCGGAAAACCAGATTTGACAGTCGAGCCTTCTCCTACATTGCTCTTAAACATGACCTTCCACTATGCATAAGAGCCTCCTTCTCACTGCTTGAATTCCGTAGGAAGCTGAAGACCTGGCTTTTCAAGTAACCCCCGTAGGTCCTACTTTTGGCTAGACTCACATCTGCTCAGTGCCAGGTTACCCTCCCGGATGATAGTGCGCTCTACACATCTGCATGACATAACGTAACAAAGTAGCCTACATTTAATGGTTCAAAAATGCTGGTGCATCAAAGCAGGGATCTGGTTCCTTTCTCTTGACAGTTAATCTTAGGACCCACATGCCCCTGTTCACTCAGATATGCACCATGTTCTGGTATTGATTGGTTCAATCAAAGGAGTTGCAAGGCAGCAATATAGGGACAGGCATAGGCCACTCAAAGCGGAATGCCCAAGGTTTCATGGCAATTCCTTGATATGTGCGATAACAACGGTCTTCTACAAATATCAGGTATCAATTCAGATAATCAGTCATGTCGAATTTTTTAAATAAACTTGTATAGTTTAAAATAAACATTAACAGTGTCTGTATTGCACAAAAGTTGGAATGTGTCTAAACAATGCCACTCTAAAAATATTAGTATCAGAAATCTCCTGGTTAAAGTTAAGGCACACCTACAAATAGCACGGGAACAATGTCCTGGGGGGCGAAGGTACAGAGGTCACAAAAGCTTCCATTGTTGGGAATTGTCTTCCAAGCACCACCAACAGTCCAATGTATCCACATGTCCAGATGTTGATTGTAGTCCTTCTGCATTTCTTTCGATACATCGGCTTTTAAATACAACATGCATCATACTCAGTCCTGCACTCTTTGTTACCTGAATTAAATGGACATTTAGACATCTAAAACTTTTCTCAAATACAGTCATCTTGACCATTTTTTAAGGCCAGGATTGAGGGAAAAGATGGCCCTGCCTCCTACTTAGTTCCCAATACCTGTGACGCTTTTCTAAATCATAACCCAATCATGTTCAATGTCAAATTCTTCTGAAAAAGAGACCACAGTACACAGTGTTGGGTAGAGTGAAAAGTGTCAATAATTTAGCACAGTCTTGCCATGCCCACATCTTCAGATTGCAGAAGTAGATTTTGTCTAAAGCCAATTGTGTTTCCATAGTTTTCCCTCTCTTTCTCAATAAATTTCAAATAGTCACCGGATAATAAATACATTCCATAAAAGGAACATTGTTACGGTTTTAATTTAACAAACAATAAACTTGAACATTCCATAACGGAGAAAGGTGGAATTTCACTTCATACATTGTATAACGGCCATGATAGCTCTCTGCTCAACATATGCAAAAAAATCTGTAAAACACGTTTAACTAGACACTCCAGTTTTTAATTTTAGTATTTGAGGTTTCTACAATACATTCGAAGTTATTGTAACCTTGAGTGAGACATATTCACTTTTTACCTCTAGTGTTGTACCCTTCTAAACCCAAGTTCTGCTGCATATTTTTCTTTTCTTATTTGATATCATTATAATTTTTGGTATCATCGATTTTTAGTCCATGAGCATTATTTTTTTTCAAATTATTCTAACAACATTTGGGGTCTGATCTCTGAAGATACCATTGTTGCCATATATTAATGCAGTGGCTCTTAACCTGTGGCCCACAGTCCTCTTTTATTGTGCAATGCCTACTCGGGGGGGGGGGGTCCGAGACCGTTACAAAAATTAAATATCAGCACATGAATAAAGTATATACAAATAAAAAAAAGCAAAATGTAAAACTGAACATTTTAAAACTGGATGCTAAAAATGAAGTTGATGTTTTTAGCTTAATTAGTGGGAGAGGCACAAATACATCAAACAGTAGCACAGACAACTGGTGGCCTGAAATGAAGCACTGATAGGAGCCAACTACAAGGGAACATGAATTAGGAGCAAAAAGGACAGAGTGACATGCTAGGGTCTTGCACATCACGTTTCGTTTAGAAATGAAATCAAACTTTGAAAAGCTTCAACCTTCCCATTAAAATTAATACATCGATTTTGGTATTTTTTTTGGTTGTATTAAAGAAACTATGTCATAACTAGTGTACATCTTTTTCGTAGTGTTGGGTATTTTTATATATTTTTTTAAGTCTAAATCATAAAACGGTCCCTGGCTTCCAATAGGGATTGAGTTAAGGTCCACAGAACTCAAAAGGTTAAGAACCGCTGCAATAATGTATTTAAGGCCTTCAAGCCAAATCTTGCCGAAATGAACGTAGCCAACAGATAATCTTGGAAATCTGTCATGTGATCAAGGCCCGCAAGGGATGAAACGCGTAATGGCTGACTGAAAAATAAAAAAGATTTGCACATACTTTGTGGTCCGTGCACGTTTGTCTGTTCCCTGGTAATGGCGAACAAGTAGCGGAATATATATATATATATATATATTAACATATGTTTCACCAGATAGCGCTCACTCAGGATAAAGTTTCCCAGCTTTAGATTTTATTTCACCAGGTTACGTGTTTCGGAGAACCTCGTCCCCTTGTTCACATTGGGTGTGAACAAGGGGACGAGGTTCTCCGAAACGCGTAACCTGGTGAAATAAAATCTAAAGTTGGGGAAACTTTATCCTGAGTGAGTGCCTATCTGGTGAAACATATGTTAATTGAGAAGTCGGTGGGCTTCGCCAACATGACGCTCCAACTGCCGCGGGCGAGAGAAGGGCAGTAGAAGCAAGCCGTATTGACTATACATATATATATGGTTGCTTCCATCGACGGCACCGGTGTTGCGAGGCCAGAGGCGGCATGAAAGCAACTCTGTTTTTCATTGATATATATATATATATATATATTTATATATATATATGTATATATATATATCCGACAAAGCGTCGTCTCGAATAATCCAAAAGACAACACACCTTGGCCACAAGTTTCTATTAGCGTGATTTATTCCAGCAAAGTCACCCTACGCGTTACGGAGCGTCCGCTCCTTGCTCACGAGTAGTGTGAATGAAAAACAATAAAGTATTTAAACAAATCATGTGACATTCAACTTCATAGAAAGTGAAAACAGATTTTTGGGATTATTTCTTTTCAAACTTAATTGTGAAAATCATACAATAAATGTAGCTCTGCCTCATTATTTACAACAATATACCATCAGCATATATAAGTTCAATGTTTTAGGCTCGTTTGGATTTTAACAAATGAAATGTTGCAAGTGTGATAGCAGTTCCGGGGAACGCTCCCTTTCATTTAACTCCTCACTCCTCGTGTGGACTACAATTCCCATGTTTCTCGGGCACAGAGCATCAATATAACTTTATTCAGGGTCCCAAACACCATTGTTTGATTCATTTGGCCACGCGAAATGGTATTCATACATATTGGATATTTCATCATCACAGTGGATGTCTTAAAAATTGACTGGCAATCATCACCGCTGCCACCGGTGTGCCTTAAATTGAAAAATAATGTGTGACCACAATAAAGCCCCAGTGGGCCGATTCATATCGCAAATAAGAATGGCAGTCATAACCACCATGACAACACAAACAGATCAGAAAAATTGTATATAAAAATTGGCCTATTGTTTTAACTGATCTTACTCTATCACAGATTTTACCCCCTCAACCTTCATTGACTTTTAAACGGGCACCATCCATGAGGGATGTTTTAGTTAGGGACAGCCCAGAAGTTACTTCCACCAACACTTGGTTGTCACCGAGGTGTGTTTTTTTTAAATGTAGCTCATGTCGGGCTTGCAAATTCGGGACCAACACGACAGAGTACATGACAGTTTTTAGTAACATACCTGTAAAAATACAAGATTATTACACCTGCCGCACAGATTTTGCTGTCTATGTACTCAGTTGCACTTGCGGATTAAAGTATGTAGGGAGCACTAAGCTCCAGGTGCATGTCCGCATACTCCAGCACCTGAGAGCTGCAGTCAATTCCGACCCTAATTACCCAGTAGCCAGGCATTTGAAACTAGTTCACAATAACACCTTAAGTGACTTACAGTATTTTGTAATTGGGGCAGTTCCAAAATCCATTCGAGGGGGAGACAGAGAACGACAGTTGAGACAATTAGAATCCAAATTTATATTACAACTCGATACTAAGATGCCAAATGGTCTGAACATGGGGGAAGATCTTCACAATTTCTTGTGATGATTCAGTCAATTTGTCTCTCTTTGTCTTTTACTGTGATAAAATAAGAAGTTCTTTAGTCCACATTTTGTAGTTTTGGTATATTCCCTGTAATATCTCTAGATTTCTTTTCTCGTCGTATTTCTTATTTATTTATTGTTCATTCAATAATATTGTCACCAAGGTTTGAATTTATGATGACATTTATGACTAAGTCGGGCACTTGCCTAGAATTTATGCTGCTTTGAGGATTGTTTACACAACTAAGGGTTTCCCCGGGGCTCCGGGAAAACTTTAGTTGCATAAAAAGTTTTTTAAAAATCGTTTTGCACTAGCACGTGTTTGCACTTTCATGCCTGACAATGAAGCACTTCATGTGATTTGTGTATTTTAGATGGACAACATTGACCCTGTTTGCACATGAGTACTGGTTTACATTTGCTATTTGCACATTTTCCTTTTAACAAAAAGGCATCGGTCTAGGTTTAATATTTATTATATATTATTATGATAGTTTTTAAATTACACTATGTATTTATTTTTAGACCAATGATTTTACAACATTATGTTCTGTAGTTATATGTATATCAAATTCCATTGTATTAATGATTCGTGTTTGTAATGGTTTTTAGATATTTATTAACATCATTATTACCAGTGTGAGCTTACATTTTAGAGTCTGTTGTCCATTTCAATGTGCCACGCAACATGAGCTCAATTGTTTTCAGGTGTGACTTCTTTTTTCACTATTTAAATGCACTTTACTAAGTAGCGCGTCATGTGATCAAGACCGAGTTGTCTCGGTCGAAACTCGTCATGCTGGGCACTGGCCAGGATTGACTAGTCGCCGTGTAGATGCCATTTGAATAGAGCACTGCATTCAAAATCGTTCCAGCGAGTGGTCCGTACCTGTTTTCCTTCACCGGTGGATGGTGGGGATTAAACCAGGATTTGCTTCATATATATATATATATATATATATATATATATATATATATATATATATATATATATTCATTCATTCAAAAAAAAAAAAAGGTTGAAGGGATGTAATAGCTGAGTATGCCAGTTAAAATAAAACGTTTTAAATTAGCAAGCCCACTGAAATTCACCAGTTATAGTTATCACAAGTAACTTTACCTCACTCATGCTCTTAAGTAACTATAACTCATGCCCTCGGAATGCACTGCCCTCATAATACATCACCCATGACATGTTCAATAGCTGCATTGATAACATCCCTAATGACATCTGAAGTGACACCATTGATGACAACACTGTGCATGGAGAGTGCAAAAGTTATATTTACTTTAGGGCACGACCTCTAATCCCAAGAAGAAAAGTCATTTCCCTGTGGAGAGAAAAAGAAATGAAAAATGTTTTTATTTGCTATCAGGCACCATTTCCCCAGTGCTTAAGTTCATGCTATGTAGAATTACGCAGTGTTGAAATCGGAGTAAGAGGGCTGTGTCACATGACATTTCCAGTTGTATACCTGACAACTTGCTCCTGGCACAGCTTTACAAGCATGTCACTTTTTGAAAATTTTAAAAAGTAGTAAATCTTTACCCATTCATACTAGTATTTTTCCTGGTGCAAATTTACGCCATTGTTTGGGAATTCCACCAGCCCCATTATTCTCTACGTTACTTCATTTTTTTGTTTTTGTTTTACCTGTTTATTGATTTTGTAAGAAGAAAGATACATATGTACAGCACATACATGAGTATGGTATTAACACAGGGGTGTCAGAGTGCACCGCTACAGTAATTGACCGCATTAGAGATTTACATATAGCTTCTTCAGTTGAAGCACTGGTACTGTAACTTAATGTACAATTTGATTAACTTGAACAGCCTATGTTTGTGTTCCTGCTACGCTTCAGAAGTCCCATTCATTCCAATGAAGCTAAGGGAAATAAGTTGCATTGTGGATTGACGGACATTGTCCTGTTGATTACCAGCGTATGTGTAAATTCCACATTGCATAATAGGCCGGACAGTCATGTGAGGACAAAATATGAGTATTGCTGACATCAAACAATTTTAGGAGATTAATGAACATTTGAACAATGAAAATAACTAACCTCAGGCATATTAATACTCAAAGCGGCCTTCCCGAGACGATCAGTGAATGCATCTAATAGGCTATAAGACCGGTATTTCCCCATACACTACATTCTCATATTTATGTGATTCTACATGGATAAAAACAAACAGCATGTCCCATAAGGGTGAATACTGGGCCACCACTCCTATCTAGACGTTGGTTCCCATTCGAAGAGACATCCGTTTCTGAGACGGGGTGTACAATCATATGAAGAGCTGTAAGGATCGAATTCCAACAGTCTGATATAGGGAATTTGCGTAGTCCAAGGGTATCCTCCCTACGAAGGGACACACCCTCTGCATTAGCTCAATTGAGAATAGAGTGAGACAAGGCCAGTAAGGGCATGGATCTCTGGATTTCCAGCGTCTCGTAATGAGATGTTTGGCCACTACAATGCCAAGATCTAAGAATCGATTTGTGGCTCTGTGTTTTTTATCTCGCGTGAATATCCCCAGTATGCATGTTTCCCATGTGTTCGAGAGTTGTCTATCTGTGTAGTCGGATAAATATTGGTTTACCCCCTCCCAGTATTGTTGTAGTTTAGGACATGACCATATCATATTTATGATACCAGCGTCATAGTGGAAACAATGAGGACAACCCATGTCTTGTCTATGAAAGAAGCGATTGATTTTTTCCGGGGTCAAATATGCTCCTTGTATTATATAGTACTGTATTAATCTAAACCTAACATTGCGAGGGATATGTGTGGGGCTCGCCAGAATTGTATTCCATTCCGTTACTGTGCATGGATGGCCTAAATCAGTCTCCCATTTTGTGCGTAAAGGAGTCAGGTCCATTGCTGTGTGCAGAGGGAATGCATGCGCAAACCAGCGAATGAGATGTCGGCCTTCTCCCATGACATGTATATATTAGAGCAACAAATCTGTCTGCAATTCTTGCGTTATGTCCCCCCACCTGCGCCGTAACAAACTAACCCACAAGGCGTGCATAAGGAAGTGTCCTGGAGGCATTCCTTCCTCTTGTGTCAGATCGCTACAAGTCATAAGTGTGCCGTCTTGGTAAAGGTTGCCCAGCGTATGTATGCCCGCCACATGCCAAACAGCAAGGTCTGTCAATGAAGTTTGCCCATTACCTCTAGGCATCCCTAGTAATGGAATTGCTGATCCCTCTGCCTATACCTCATGGTCAGGTTCCTTTTAATCATACAATTGCGCCAGTGCGCACGTATGCCAAACCATACCGATGGGTGCGATACATTGACGATATTTTTTGTGTGTGGAATGGAAGTGTTGAACAAGCAAATCATTTTGTAGAGACACTCAATGACAACACCTTAAATTTAAAATTTAGTAGCCAGATAAACAAGGAGACGATTGAATTTTTAGATTTGAGACTGGTTGTTGCAGAAAAACGCCTGGAGAGTTATCTATTCAGGAAGGAAACGGCGGGCAACAGCCTGCTTCATGCAGAAAGTTGCCACCCCTCTAATTTGATACGCAGTATAATATTAGGTGAACTAACACGAGCAAAAAGAAATTGTAGCAGCGTAGAGGGTTTTGAAATAGAGAAAGAAATTATGATCACGCGTTTTCTAGAAAGAGGTTATACTCAGAGCTGCATCATGAAAGCCAGCGCAGAAGTTGAAAGAAGAGAGAGAAGTGAGCTACTTAGAATTGAAGCCATTGAGCCACCGAGAGAAGAGATGGAGAACAAGATTAGGTTCATTACTACATATTCTAATCAAGCACACGAAGTGAGAGAATGCTTAAATAAATTCTGGAGAATACTTAAAACTGATAAAGATCTTTCAGCAGTGGTAGAACACTATCCACAGGTGACATATAGAAAGGCTAAATCCCTCAAAGATATTGTATGTCGAAGCACGGTAGGTGTGACCACTATGTCAATGGGTAACCAGGTAAAAGGGTTTTATACTTGCAATAAGTGCAAAGCGTGCAAGTACAGTAAAAACTGTAAACAAGTCAGGTTATCAACTACTTGCAAACCATTCACGATCACCAAATATGTTTCCTGTAATACAGACCATGCTGTATATGCCCTGAAATGTCCTTGTGAGAAATATTACATCGGAAGTACTATTCATCCAGCTAAAAAGAGAGTTTTGGAACATTTGAGGGCAATCAATAAGGATGACAAACAGTACCCAATAGCACGACATTTCAAGTTAGTACACAAACAAAATGCTAACCTCCTTTCCTACTGTGTCTTAGACACCGTTCCAGTAAGAGAGAGGGAGGGGACAGGGTTTTGGAATTAAGACGCCTGGAATCAAGGATGATAATTGAATATCAGACAGTACAGCCATTAGGGCATAATATTGATGAGGAATTATCAGTGCATCTGGGCTAGTGATGATGATGTGAAATCCCCGTATTTTAACATGAACTCAGTATCTACAATGTATATGTGTGTGTACATATATAGATATTATGTATGGCTTTTATCCTCTTCTTTGTGGTTTTTGCGTATTGTTGTTTGTAGCACTGTTATATATTCACGATTATGACACTGTTTTGTTATATGTGTTTTTTACAGATCTCCTGCACTGAGAATGTATGGTTAACGAGTTGAGAGTCAGTATCAAGTTTGGATAGTCGTGGATGGACGAGAGTAGCTACGTGCACTGGAATATCTCCTTTTGTACCCCTGAAGTCACAAGGAAGTTTAAATTTGTATTTGTACATCGCATATAGAGTCTATTGCCCACTAGGGCTTGATCAGAAGTAATTCCTTACCCATCGGTATGGTTTGGCATACGTGCGCACTGGCGCAATTGTATGATTAAAAGGAACCTGACCATGAGGTATAGGCAGAGGGTTGGCCTCCGTTTACTTTACTTTTCTTTTGAGTATCGCGGTTAATGTGGCTCGGACAGGAGCTGTCATTAGAGTACTGACACGCGACAGAACGGCAGCATTGTAGACCACTGGCATTAAACACTGGCATTAAACAGTGTGTAGGCACTAGCCGTGATTGGTAATAATGCGGTGGAGATAAGCCATTGGCACCTTGTTGGTGTAGGAGGAACAATAAAGTTCAGGCAGCGTTTAAAAAACGTAAACAGACAGTCCCGTCCTCGCAGCGGCACTTGTTTATTTAGCTATATCCTCTGACACTCGTTTTCCTCACTATTGCACAAAAGATGAATTGCACTTTTAAAACCAGTATGATTTAATATTGTGTTTGGGTTATATGTTTCATGTTTAATGGTGCATTTCGTTGTAACTATGATGTAGTCTGTTTACACTGTTTATTCGTAGTCACAAGTCATGTGATGTTTATTTAAAGCAGTCTGTAACATCAACTCAACACTCGTGAACAAGGGACGTTGGTTCCCGAAACGCGTTGAGTGGAGCATTTGCTGAATTAAAATCTGCTTGAAGCAATTGGGTGCCGTGGATCATTGTTCGGATACAATAATGAAATATGGATGTTTGGGGTCCCGCTAACCCGCCACGGCCCACCGTCGTGTGAGGCAAGGATTGAAGCGAGACTTTGTTTGGGATATTAGTGAATCAATCGTTGCCCGCCCTGCTGAATTAGAGGCGCATTAACCGTGGATGAAAGCCGAGGGTCCTATGAGGAGCGATTACGCCGCGAAACCTTTTTGGACAAAGGCATCACAATATCGGGTAAGCGCGTTACATTGTTATTTCAGCACGGGGGCAGACGGAGCCTCAGGGTCGTTTAAAAGTAGATGATTTGCCTGAGACCGCTTCAAGCAGGTACGCTGGATTAGCGTTGATGAATTGTATAATTCAATATGGCAATGCAGAGAAACGCAAAACGCAATGAGGCAGCCACGAGACTTTTTGATGCCGAGATGGCAATTGTAGATACTGAGACAACAGAGGGGGCATCCAATAAACCTGCCACTCAGAATAAGAGACAGATTTGGGATATGTTATGGAGAGCCCTTAAGTCGGAACAAACGAAATGGTGGGAGGCGACCACCTTACAAAAGTATATAGACGTGGGCAGGGTCCCACGTGGTTTGAGAATTTTCATCACTCCGACATTCAATAACCCTGACCCAGAGTTGGTTGATGAATGGGCGGGAAACAGCCATAACTGTTCCACCATTATGTTGGGTCTACTTGTTAAATATGCCAGGAAGGACTGTGAAAGGCTTGCAATAGAAATCGATGACTTGACAGCACAGTTAAAAATCCTTTGCACACCAGATGAATTTAAGTTGGATCTGACGAAAATGGAAACCAAACTAGAAAAAATAGAAGATGAAATCAAAGCCAAAAAACAGCGTAAATTCTTACGTGATCAAATTGATTACGATAAAGGTCAAATATTGACATTTGCGAAAAGATATGATCACCTGCGGAATCAAACACAAAGTCAAGCTGCCAAACCAATGAAAAGAGTACGGATAGCCACACCGAGGTCAGAAGACCTGGATAAAACGGGCGAACAAAGTGAAACAGGTGACAGCGATAACTATGAAAGTGATGCATCGGCTATATCAGAACACCAGGGTGCAAAAAACAAAATTTTAAACGAATTTACGCTCATGGCACAGGGAAGAATGACAACCCAATACAAACAAAGTGCCGGAGGCTACAGAGGACGTGGACGAGGCGGGAAAGGAGACGGAAAAGCAAACGCAATGTCAGGAAGAGATGCGGAAAGCCCAGTGGGAAGCAGAACGAGGGGCCAACAAAAGCCAAAATGAAGGACAGAAAGACAGTCATCAATTTATCAGGTCGGGACCTTAGCTCATTGGAGATTGAGGTTCTCTCTTTAGGCCTTTCTTTCTGCCCCACAAGGGGCTTTGATTATACTCAGAGTCGCATTGACCTTTTCCAGTTCACACGCAAACTCAGACTTAAGAAATGGTTTGCAACCAGAGTCATTGATAAGAATATGAGAGTACCGAAGCTACCTAGTGTCATCAGTATTGGAGATATTGAGCTGTTACACAACATGAATGAACTTGATGGTAATGAAAAGTTTATAGATGACCCCTATCTAAATTTGATTAATGATAATATCGAACTAGATCTCTGCCATGTTAGTGGTTTTAAACCAAAATCGATTTTCCTCCCCCAAATCGCTAATGATGCTATAGATGTTTTTGAGAAGGGAGTGATACATGAGTTAGAAAAAGTACGTAGGAAGAAATATTTTGGCAGACACAATCTTAGTGAAGACCACCTGGAAGCTATTCAATCCATCAAAAATGACAGTAACATAGTAGTAAAAAAATCAGACAAAGGTGGGAATGTGGTTGTAATGTCTAAAGAGATGTACTTGAAAGAAGGCTATCGCCAATTAAATAATAGGAACAACTATGAAATTACCACTAGATCTAAATACGAACAAGCCAATAAAGTATATCAAGAGCAATTGGGAGACTGGAGGGAACGTGGATTGTTAGAATGGGAGGAATATGAATTCCTTAAATGCAAATGTCCCAAACTTCCGGCATTCTATCTACTCCCCAAAGTACACAAGAACAACATTAATCCCCCAGGTAGACCCATTGTATCTTCTAGAGGCAGCTGCCTAGAAAATACATCTCGATATGTTGATTTTTATTTGCAACCACTTGTTCAGGGGTTACCATCCTTTATTAAGGATACGAGTGATTTTTTAAGAGTGATTGACCAGATTGAGTGGGAGGATCAATTCTTACTAATGTGTCTCGATGTTACTAGCCTCTATACATGCATTCCACACGAGGCAGGGATCAAGGCATGCTGACATTTTATGAGGAATCGATCAATTTCATATCTGTTTCATACAGAGATGATTATTGATATGATGTACAAATGCCTTACACAAAACTTCTTTGTTTTTGACAAAATTATCTATCGTCAGATTCTTGGGACTGCTATGGGGACCTGCTTCGCCCCCAGCTTTGCGGGTTTATACCTGGGCTGGTGGGAGGAGCAGATCGTCAGCACACTACCTATTTTTGAAAAATGTGTCATCACATGGGTGCGATACATTGACGATATTTTTTGTGTGTGGAATGGAAGTGTTGAACAAGCAAATCATTTTGTAGAGACACTCAATGACAACACCTTAAATTTAAAATTTAGTAGCCAGATAAACAAGGAGACGATTGAATTTTTAGATTTGAGACTGGTTGTTGCAGAAAAACGCCTGGAGAGTTATCTATTCAGGAAGGAAACGGCGGGCAACAGCCTGCTTCATGCAGAAAGTTGCCACCCCTCTAATTTGATACGCAGTATACCATTAGGTGAACTAACACGAGCAAAAAGAAATTGTAGCAGCGTAGAGGGTTTTGAAATAGAGAAAGAAATTATGATCACGCATTTTCTAGAAAGAGGTTATACTCAGAGCTGCATCATGAAAGCCAGCGCAGAAGTTGAAAGAAGAGAGAGAAGTGAGCTACTTAGAATTGAAGCCATTGAGCCACCGAGAGAAGAGATGGAGAACAAGATTAGGTTCATTACTACATATTCTAATCAAGCACACGAAGTGAGAGAATGCTTAAATAAATTCTGGAGAATACTTAAAACTGATAAAGATCTTTCAGCAGTGGTAGAACACTATCCACAGGTGACATATAGAAAGGCTAAATCCCTCAAAGATATTGTATGTCGAAGCACGGTAGGTGTGACCACTATGTCAATGGGTAACCAGGTAAAAGGGTTTTATACTTGCAATAAGTGCAAAGCGTGCAAGTACAGTAAAAACTGTAAACAAGTCAGGTTATCAACTACTTGCAAACCATTCACGATCACCAAATATGTTTCCTGTAATACAGACCATGCTGTATATGCCCTGAAATGTCCTTGTGAGAAATATTACATCGGAAGTACTATTCATCCAGCTAAAAAGAGAGTTTTGGAACATTTGAGGGCAATCAATAAGGATGACAAACAGTACCCAATAGCACGACATTTCAAGTTAGTACACAAACAAAATGCTAACCTCCTTTCCTACTGTGTCTTAGACACCGTTCCAGTAAGAGAGAGGAGGGGACAGGGTTTTGGAATTAAGACGCCTGGAATCAAGGATGATAATTGAATATCAGACAGTACAGCCATTAGGGCATAATATTGATGAGGAATTATCAGTGCATCTGGGCTAGTGATGATGATGTGAAATCCCCGTATTTTAACATGAACTCAGTATCTACAATGTATATGTGTGTGTACATATATAGATATTATGTATGGCTTTTATCCTCTTCTTTGTGGTTTTTGCGTATTGTTGTTTGTAGCACTGTTATATATTCACGATTATGACACTGTTTTGTTATATGTGTTTTTACAGATCTCCTGCACTGAGAATGTATGGTTAACGAGTTGAGAGGCAGTATCAAGTTTGGATAGTCGTGGATGGACGAGAGTAGCTACGTGCACTGGAATATCTCCTTTTGTACCCCTGAAGTCACAAGGAAGTTTAAATTTGTATTTGTACATCGCATATAGAGTCTACTGCCCACTAGGGCTTGATCAGAAGTAATTCCTTACCCATCGGTATGGTTTGGCATACGTGCGCACTGGCGCAATTGTATGATTAAAAGGAACCTGACCATGAGGTATAGGCAGAGGGTTGGCCTCCGTTTACTTTACTTTTCTTTTGAGTATCGCGGTTAATGTGGCTCGGACAGGAGCTGTCATTAGAGTACTGACACGCGACAGAACGGCAGCATTGTAGACCACTGGCATTAAACACTGGCATTAAACAGTGTGTAGGCACTAGCCGTGATTGGTAATAATGCGGTGGAGATAAGCCATTGGCACCTTGTTGGTGTAGGAGGAACAATAAAGTTCAGGCAGCGTTTAAAAAAACGTAAACAGACAGTCCCGTCCTCGCAGCGGCACTTGTTTATTTAGCTATATCCTCTAACACTCGTTTTCCTCACTATTGCACAAAAGATGAATTGCACTTTTAAAACCAGTATGATTTAATATTGTGTTTGGGTTATATGTTTCATGTTTAATGGTGCATTTCGTTGTAACTATGATGTAGTCTGTTTACACTGTTTATTCGTAGTCACAAGTCATGTGATGTTTATTTAAAGCAGTCTGTAACATCAACTCAACACTCGTGAACAAGGGACGTTGGTTCCCGAAACGCGTTGAGTGGAGCATTTGCTGAATTAAAATCTGCTTGAAGCAATTGGGTGCCGTGGATCATTGTTCGGATACAATAATGAAATATGGATGTTTGGGGTCCCGCTAACCCGCCATGGCCCGCCGTCGTGTGAGGCAAGGATTGAAGCGAGACTTTGTTTGGGATATATATATATATATATATATATATATATATATATATATATATATATATATATATATAACCCAGGCACTCCACCAGCCACTGGCACTTCCGAATTTCCCGAAAAATGGAGCACGGACCACAGGTGAGCTTTCAGAAGATGTTTATTGTCCACAGATTACATGGAAGCCATTGACGCGTTTCAGCCCCGAAGGGCCTTGATCACATGACGCGCTCTTAGTTTAACACGTGATTTTTATATCGTTTTTTCACCAAAATTTTAAAGTGACCAGTGCCTAAGCATTCAAAAACCAAAATACAAACATAGACTGCTTCGTTCTCTTATGCACATTGGAACTGTTACATGCTAGTACATATATCCGCTAATATCGTATGTACATGATGGCTTGTTTTTGTATATTCACATTGTGCAAATTAGCATGCTCATAATAAATATGAATCATGATATAAATACCCATTAAAACAAGATTTTAAATAATCATCATAAAATCCGTCTGAGTAAGTTGCTAAAGCAATAGATAGATAAAATGAGAATTCCTTTAGAAGGTATCTTATGTGCAAAAAACAGTTCATAACATTACAAAAATTCTCTGTAGTTCCTTAGAGTAGACCCACTCTCAACTAATACAGTACAATGATCGGCAATGATTTCTACCAGAGCTGCTATGTCAACTTTGGTTAATAAAGTGCAATAAGAGATGTTTCTTAAAGTGCAAGTGCTAAAAGAACCTCCTTAGTGTAAAAAGTGGTATAAAAAAGTTAAAAACGATCATTATGAATATCAACATCAATTGTTTTCACTATTGTGACCATCAGGTTTTGCTGCTTATACACCACTTAGGGGTCGATTCCGATTCGGGCCGGAAAAAGCACCGACCGACTCGGAGCCGGAAATTATACCGACCGACACGTACCTGTGGCGCCCGAAACGCCAAGTACGATGCAAGGCGTGCAAAATCCGACCGACACGTACCGAACCCAAGCCGAACGACCGAGCCGCACGGAAAACAGCAATCCGGCCGGTAAAACACGCGAATCCAACCGACCGACACGCACCCGGAACAAATCCGACCGAAACGTACACGCGAACACCAAACCGCAAAGTACGATGCAAGGCGCGAAAACCACGAGCGAGTCGGACGGAGGACAAGCCGTACGACCGACACGCATACAAAACCGAGCCGAAGCAACACAAAACACCGCGACCGACGCGTACGCAGCATAGAAAACTGCACAAACACAGCGTGAACGAAACGGAGAACACCGTACGTGACAAATGCAGGGTCCGACTCGGTCACAAGAACGTTTCCAACATGCACAGACAGTACAAAGGAAAAATCACACAAAAAAGGCCAAACAATCAATTACAAAGCCAATAAATACTGGGGGGTGGGGACAGAGAACAAAGACACACCCACAACTCCACCCATATAAAGGACACAAATCACAACCATGATCCTTTGCAAATGCCATTCCACTGCCAGCACCCAAGAGACAGCAACCACACACCCACAGCTCATCCCTCACACAAGCCACACACCATCAGCACACCAACAAATACCTACCTCACATACACCCAGCAAAACACACACTCACACACCCTCACCTGCACACCAACACACACATCACTCACCATCACCACCCATCACCATGCCCCCAAGAAGAATCACAAGTTCCTAGATTGTGAATTGGAAGTCATGGTAGACGAGATCCTCAGGGTAGAGCCACAGCTGTTTGGCACACTGGTCCAACAGACCCCCATCTCCCAGAAAACCAAGATGTGGGAGAGGATCATCAACAGGGTGAACGCACAATCACCATGTCTGCGCACAAAGAGCGACATCCAGAACAGGTGGTATGACGTGCGCAGGAGGGTACGGGACCTGCTCAAGAAAGACTACATCATCAGCCAATACACTGGCAGTGGCCCTCCTGCCAAGCCAATATACCTCAGGCCCTGGGAGGAGAAGGTGCGGGCCATCCTTCCGCCAGTGAGCTTATATGGACTAGAGAACATCCCAGAGCCTGGTGAGTACACAACAAATGTACACAATATTCTGCCACAAAACACACACACATCACTGTCAAGGGGAGAGTCAAACCATGCACTCATAGCAATTACACAGCAACCAGAACAGAATCATCCCAAAATGTGTATGTCAGTCAGATAAACACAACACATGCCATCAAAAAGTTACATCCAACCGTGCCATCACATGTACAAACACAACTACAACTACAGCTAGGCAGTGGCACAAATAGAACTAACAAACACATCAAGACATGTAGCCACCACAACAACACCAACACACAGTGAAGACCACTCAAAGGAAGGAATTCTGTGTATGCTGGCCAAGTCAGTGTAGCCAATAGCATCATGGGAGTCGCAGTCACACATATTGCCCCCCACAACTGTCCCATCAACACCACCATGAACCATGCGCACATCACAGGGAGTGGAGAAGGACTCACAAGATGGCTGACACTGGCAACTGCTGTGGGGAGCACAAGGCCCTGCTGGGAACTGTGCACCAACAAACAGCAGGACACCACTGACTGACATCCTGAGAGACAACTTCCACTCCCTGCAATGCAAGCACGTTCCATGGTGGGATATCTGGCTGGCTGGGTGGGAAGGAGGACTTGCAGCACTGACCATAGTCACAAGCACCTCCCCTCACACCCCCTCAACACAAACTCCACAGAACCCACCTGGTAGAATGCAATGCCTCACATCCTAACTCAATATCCCACAAAGAACCACCACCCTGGGTTATGTTGTGTGAAGCACAGGGACACTGTTGGGACTTTTAGCCAAACAACTGCCAGGACAACACTCCCAGCCATCCTGTCAGCACAGCCAGCCCACCCCACAGGGAAGCAGAGTCAGAAGGAAGCATGGGCATGCTGGGAAGGGGGGTGGAGGCAATAGCATGATGGGAGTCGTAGTCACAGCTCTACATCCCCCACCACATGGCCCAGCAAGCTCACACTCACGCATGCACATCCCACAGAGAGTGGAAAGGCCCATCAAAGATGTCTGACACTGTTGCTGTGTCGTGGGGAGCACAAGGGCATGCTGGGAACTGCACACCAACCAACAGCAGGACACCACTGTCAGCCATCTTGCCATTGCTCACACACCCACACATACTGAACTCCCCACAAAAGCAAGTAAGTTTGGGAATGCTGGCAAGTGGGGTGGAGGCAATAGCATGAAGGGAGTGGCAGTCACTGATATTGGTCACCCTCACAACTGGCCCATCAACACCACCCTGAACCATGCTCACATCACAGGGAGTGGAGAAGGACTCACAAGATGGCTGACACTGGCTACTGCTGTGGGGAGCACAAGGCCCTGCTGGCAACTGTGCACCAACAAACAGCAGGACACCACTGACTGACATCCTGAGAGACAACTTCCACTCCCTGCAATGCAAGCACGTTCCATGGTGGGATATCTGGCTGGCTGGGTGGGAAGGAGGACTTGCAGCACTGACCATAGTCACAAGCACCTCCCCTCACACCCCCTCAACACAAACTCCACAGAACCCACCTGGTAGAATGCAATGCCTCCCATCCTAACTCAAGATCCCACAAAGAACCACCACCCTGGGTTATGTTGTGTGAAGCACAGGGACACTCTTGGGACTTTTAGCCAAACAACTGCCAGAACAACACTCCCAGCCATCCTGTCAGCACAGCCAGCCCACCCCACAGGGAAGCAGAGTCAAAAGGAAGGAAGCATGGGCATGCTGGGAAGGGGGTGGAGGCAATAGCATGATGGGAGTAGTAGGCACAGATATTGGTCACCCTCACAACTGGCCCATCAACACCACCCTGAACCATGCTCACATCACAGGGAGTGGAGAAGGACTCACAAGATGGCTGACACTGGCTACTGCTGTGGGGAGCACAAGGCCCTGCTGGCAACTGTGCACCAACAAACAGCAGGACACCACTGACTGACATCCTGAGAGACAACCTCCACTCCCTGCAATGCAAGCACGTTCCATGGTGGGATATCTGGCTGGCTGGGTGGGAAGGAGGACTTGCAGCACTGACCATAGTCACAAGCACCTCCCCTCACACACCCCTCAACACAAACTCCACAGAACCCACCTGGTAGAATGCAATGCCTCCCATCCTAACTCAAGATCCCACAAAGAACCACCACCCTGGGGTATGTTGTGTGAAGCACAGGGACACTCTTGGGACTTTTAGCCAAACAACTGCCAGGACAACACTCCCAGCCATCCTGTCAGCACAGCCAGCCCACCCCACAGGGAAGCAGAGTCAAAAGGAAGGAAGCATGGGCATGCTGGGAAGGGGGTGGAGGCAATAGCATGATGGGAGTCGTAGTCACAGCTCTACATCCCCCACCACATGGCCCAGCAAGCTCACACTCACGCATGCACATCCCACAGAGAGTGGAAAGGCCCATCAAAGATGTCTGACACTGTTGCTGTGTCGTGGGGAGCACAAGGGCATGCTGGGAACTGCACACCAACCAACAGCAGGACACCACTGTCAGCCATCTTGCCATTGCCCTCACACCCACACACACTGAACTCCCCACAAAAGCAAGTAAGTATGGGAATGCTGGCAAGTGGGGTGGAGGCAATAGCATGATGGGAGTCAGTCACAGACATAGCTCACCCCCACAACTGTCCCTCCAACACCACCCTGAACCATGCTCACATCACAGGGAGTGGAGAAGGACTCACAAGATGGCTGACACTGGCTACTGCTGTGGGGAGCACAAGGCCCTGCTGGCAACTGCACACCAACCAACAGCAGGACACCACTGTCAGCCATCTTGCCATTGCCCTCACACCCACACACACTGAACTCCCCACAAAAGCAAGTAAGTATGGGAATGCTGGCAAGTGGGGTGGAGGCAATAGCATGATGGGAGTGCAGTCACAGACATAGCTCACCCCCACAACTGTCCCATCAACACCACCCTGAACCATGCTCACATCACAGGGAGTGGAGAAGGACTCACAAGATGGCTGACACTGGCTACTGCTGTGGGGAGCACAAGGCCCTGCTGGCAACTGCACACCAACCAACAGCAGGACACCACTGTCAGCCATCTTGCCATTGCCCTCACACCCACACACACTGAACTCCCCACAAAAGCAAGTAAGTATGGGAATGCTGGCAAGTGGGGTGGAGGCAATAGCATGATGGGAGTGGCAGTCACAGACATAGCTCACCCCCACAACTGTCCCATCAACACCACCCTGAACCATGCTCACATCACAGGGAGTGGAGAAGGACTCACAAGATGGCTGACACTGGCTACTGCTGTGGGGAGCACAAGGCCCTGCTGGCAACTGTGCACCAACAAACAGCAGGACACCACTGATTGACATCCTGAGAGACAACTTCCACTCCCTGCAATGCAAGCACAGTCCATGGTGGGATAACTGACTGGCTGGGTGGGTGGGAAGGAGGGCCGGCTGTCAACCAAACACAACCAATGCAGACCATGTTCACACCCCAACAAATACATAGAAATGCCCAAATAATGCAGGACAATGTGCCACACCAATATCAACCCCTGACTGTGACGACTTAGGACAATGCAATGTACAGGCCCGCACCCAGAGGCACAGTCACAACTGTCATGTGTGTCAACCATTGATGCCTGCAGAAACATAACATACATTGTGTGTGTCTCCCAAAAACAGGTGATGATGGGGACACAGCAGCAGACGCTGAGGAGTCCCAGTCCCAGGCTCAAGAGGATGCGGAACTCACTGGTGTCGTACAGCCTCTGCCCTCCTCGGACGAAGAAGACCAACCTGGCACATCCGGTACAAGTCTACATGCAGCACCAGCAGGACCACCAGCTGCAGCACCAGCAGGACCACCAGCTGCACCCACCCCTCCAACGACTGTCAACACAAATACCATCCCTGCCGACATGGACAGAACAAGGAGCAACACCAGCACAGGGACCCTGGACCAACCTGGGGCCATGGACACCACCACCACCACCAACCTCCAAGGTGGACCAGGGTCATCTGTGCGTGCCACTGCACGCACTGCACATGTCAGCAGGGGTGGTGGGAGGGGTGGGAGACAGAGGTCGCTGCTTGCAGAGGTTGCTGGTGTGCATGATGACCCACAACTGGTACGCATAGCTGATGCATACCAGTCCAGCACCGGAGACCTCAGCCAGGTAGTGGGGCTCCTCAGAGACATGAAACAGCAGCAGGCTGCCCATCATGCCCGCTTGGACTCTCACATGTCCCACGTGGAGTCACACATGTCCCGCGTGGACTCACACATGTCCCGCGTGGAGTCCAAGTGGGATGCACTGCATGAGATGACGGCGGTGCACAGGGACATTTTACAATGCCTCCGCCAGATGAACAGCAACGAGTCCACACCTCCCTGTGTGCCAACAACATCTGGTGCTGCCCAAACTGCAACTGCCACAGGGAGGGAGGATGACTCTGGCGGAGAGTCCCCTGCACCGCAGCAGCCTGTACTTGAGGGCCCCCCCAAGAAGAGGGGTCGTCCGAAGAGGGGCAAGTGAGAGGCCGATGGCCAAGCGCAACTCCCAGGAAGCCTGAACCTGTTCTGGATGTTCACCTTTGTGCACAGACTGTTCACCCTGTTGACGGCAACACTACTCCCACACATTGCATGGGGAGTACAAGTTGGACCAATGTCTCAGACAACTGTGGCCCCGATACTGGGGATTCTGTCTACCAGGACTTTCAATTCACCTAGGAACTTCTGATTGCAATATTTATGTACAGCACTACCCATCCTATGCACTATTCACACAAATGTATCACAATAAACACACTAATACACCATACTTGCCTCTGTTGTGATTCCAACGTGGGTGCTGTTATGGGGATGATGAACTGCAAAATTACACTGTGTATGCGAACTGCAACAGCAAGTACAACACAGGCATGTGAGTAAAGGCAACGTGACACATATGAGGGAGACACACCACCAGGGCTACACAACACATACACACCTAGGCCATCTGACTCATTGCCTACACTGATGTTGCCAGGGAAGACGGTGCAATGCACAGACACCACACCCATTCCCAGTTGTAGTCAAGTAGCCCACAGGTGCAGTAAGCAAATGGCAGTCAAATGTGTGACCACAGACAACGCACATCACAAAGTGAAGCACAGGTTTATTACACAGTTGCAACATGTCGTAACCACTACAGATGCAAGGTAATCCCACCTGGCAGCGGGCACACAGTCAACAACTGTAGACGGAAGGAAGTCCATGGGTGTGGCGCACATCACCTGTAGGGACACAACAGCTACCACCCTGGAAGTGCAATCACGTCGTCGGTGGACACAGTTGACCAAACGAATCTGAAAGTACCCTGTGAAGGACAGAAATGACACACAGTCAAAAGCAATGGAGTACAGGACAGAACAGCAAAACTCATGCACAATACATGTTACAAGATACCCACCCAGAACCAAGTTAGCATGTCAACACTGTTGGGGAGTACAGACCACCTGTAAGCACACATCGCAACACACATCCAGTCAAGTAGCCCATGGACACACTCCAACAGCACCAGAGCACCACCTACACATATCATGCCAACTCACATCATTGACATGACACCTCAGGATACTCACATTCAGCTAAAGAAGTTGGTGATGAGCTGTGTGCGGACATCACCCTCATCATCATCATCATCATCGTCACTGGCATCGTGGTCCAGGCCAGGATCCTCCACAGGTGGCGGATGTTGGTCATTGTCATCCTGGATGCGAGGCAACTCCTTCCGCACTGCCAGGTTGTGGAGCATGCAGCAGACGATGATAATCTTGCACACTTTCGCAGGGGCATATGGGAGGGACCCTAGGGTCTTGTCCAGGCAGCGGAAGCGGCTCTTCAGGAGACCAAATGTCCGCTCAATCACTCTCCTGGTCCGACCATGTGCCTCATTGTAGCGCATCTGGGCTGGTGTCACAGGGTTCCTGAGGGGTGTCAGCAACCACGGCATGTTGGGGTATCCCGAGTCACCTACGGACAGACAAGTGCACATTAGCTGACTTGGAAAAGTGGGCGGAATACTACAGATCAGATCACACACAATGGCACAAAGTCAGTACACACCGACAAGCCAGGCACGCTGGTTCTGCATCTGTGCCATCATCCTGGGGATGCGACTACTCCTCATCACAAAGGCATCGTGTGCTGAACCAGGGAAACGGGCACACACGTGTGTGATGGTCATGTCTGCAAGACACACCACCAGTGCATTGACCGAGTGGTAGTGCTTGCGGTTCCTGTAGGCCTGCTCCTGGGCCTGTGGTGGTACCAAAGCCACATGTGTCCCATCAATGGAGCCAATGACATGCGGCATCCTCCCCAGGGCATAAAAGTCACTCTTCACGTCAGTGAGTCGTCGCAGTCTAGGGAAATAGATGTACCGGTTCAGGAATAGCAACATTGCCGCCAAAACATCGCGGAGCACACGGCTCAACATGGTCTGTGACATCCCACCAGCAGTCGCCACAGTATGTTGGAAGGTACCGGTGGCAAAGAAGTGTAGGGCTGCCATCACCTTCACCTTGGGGGTCAGCGCTGTAGGATACGGCCGGCCAGGCTGCAAATGTGGGGACAACTGCACTGCCAAATCCTCAATCAGCTGCCTGGTGAAGCGGTACCGTCGGATGCTGTCCCGTTCCACCATCGTTGCCAGGTCTGGGAATGGTCGATGGACAGCAGGAGCCCTGCAGTGCAGAGGAGAAGTAAGCAAGATTGTCAGTCACCCCACATATGCGGCATTGAACACACTCAATATCCCAACATACATCATTATGAGGCACAACTACATGAAGTGTGCAGTTCCGTAAGGACATGTATGGTACATACATGGCCAACATCTGTCAACACGGTCCAACAAGTGGCATCAATTAGTCCCAGGTTGGCCCATTGGATATCATGAGGCCGTGTCACAGTTCCCATCTCCTGCTGCCGTGTCACAATCACCCCCACAGTGACATGTGAGGACAGATGTGCCCCAGGCACCACAGCTCAACAACAGGTACATTCCCAGGGACCCTGTATTGCCACATGGACACTGGCATTACATGGAGTATCATGTATACACCACAGCAAAACAACCATGACCCCCACAGGTAGTGGTCCCACTTGCCACGGCAGGACAGACATGGACGTCTGTGACACACACACGCACAACATCAAAGTCCATGCACACACAACGTGGATGTGGAGACTGTCTCCCATTGTGCACATGAAATCAGAGACATTGTAAATACTACATGCACACAGACTGTGGAGGACCATCACTATTGTGCCACTGGGACACCCTGGCTCAAACATACCGTCCCACATGGGACTCACGGGGTATGTGACATGACATACACATACACCACCGTGAAATGTGACCATGGCACATGCACAGATATGAACAGTTGCACATCACAGTGGTCATGTACACGTAACACCCAGGATCCTGTCCCCATGAACACGTGCACAGCCTGGGGTGGCTGCCCACAGGTGACACCCACAGGACAACATGTACACCAACATACACACAATAGGAAATGCAGCCTTACATGCCTTATGATAAAGTTTGGACAGGCTGTCGTGATGTAGGTGTGCCCCTCACTCCCTGGGAGCTATCTGTGGCTGGCATATGTCCATCTGAGACAGGCATGGTGACATATGCCAGTCACATGTACAGTGATGCATTGAACAGCAATGGACCGATCGGTGCCCCCGGCCGGCCCATTGCATTCAATGTGTGCGGGTACGCGTTGTACCCCTGTACGCGTTGTACCGCAATGGACCGATCGGTGCCCCGGCCGGCCCATTGCATTCAATGTGTGTGGGTACGCGTTGTACCCCTGTACGCGTTGTACTGCAATGGACCGATCGGTGCCCCCGGCCGGCCCATTGCATTCAATGTGTGCGGGTACGCGTTGTACCCCTGTACGCGTTGTACCGCAATGGACCGATCGGTGCCCCGGCCGGCCCATTGCATTCAATGTGTGCGGGTACGCGTTGTACCCTGTACGCGTTGTACTGCAATGGACCGATCGGTGCGCACCCATTGACAATGGCCTTGCCTGGCAACGGACGCGTTTTCGAATTTCGAACGAGTCGGTTGCTGGAAATTCAGTTGGTCACCCACAACAATGTTGCAAAATCATGTATGTCATGAAGTTGAAGATTTGAAGGATGCTGTGGGCGTGTATTGGTGCTGCTATTCCATGGATTGGCCAGATTCAGAAGATGCAAACAACTTGGACCTATCACTTTGGACACAAGGGACAGTATCTGCCTCTCCAGCACATATATATTGCTGGCTGTTCCCCTGAGAGCTCACTTGCCTGCACTACATGCTCCAGGACGACATCTGCCACTGCACTGCTGCTGTCTCTGCCCCTCTGTACCCTGCAATGGCACGTACTGTGGAGAGAGCCCCAGCCTTCAGCCTTGAGGAGAACCAGGCCCTGCTGGACAGCCTACTTCCACAGTACAGCAAGCTGTATGGGACACCAGGGGAGCAGGTGAGTGTTCTGTGCACTGCCTTTCTGAATGTGCATATTGTCTGACTAGCAAGGCTGAAAGTCTGCACGCCACTGGCTAGCAGGCTCACTGAGTAGTTGTCACCCCCATAGTGTGTAGTGACATGCACTGGACAGGTATGGTGCAGTGACAGTGCATTTGAACAAGGTTTTACTTCCCATGCAATGATACCATGTAGTGACGTCTGGCAAACTGTCCATGGGCAGCTTTGCACTGCCTGTGTACATCATGTGCCCCTGTGATTGAGACATGTATATACAACTGTGTCATGCACGGATATGTTGCATGTGTAGTAATGGCCTTTTCACTTTGTCATCCTGACAGGTTAATGCCCATCGGAAGCAGGAGATCTGGAAGGACATCGTCCGGGCTGTCCGGTCCGTGGGGGTCTACAAGCGCCGGATCCGCAACTGCCAGAAGAGGTGGCAGGACCTTCGGGGCTGGACCCGGAGGATTGCACGGGTCCAGCTGAAGCTGTCGCCTCCTCGCAGGAGGGGCGGAACACGGACCCTGACCCCCACATGCTCCAGATCCTGGCGGTGGTGTTTTCAGACCTGGATGGGCAGCTGAAGGCCAGACAGCAGCAAGGAGGGGGTGAGTCAAAGACTGCACTGTGAACTCTCTATTACATGCTTTGTGCCCTCCTCTGGCCTGGTTCAACTGCCACAGTACAGCAGTCATGTTGTCCAGGAGCCATGTCCCTCTATTGTGCACTGCCCACGCTCATCTGATACCCAGGTGTGGCCCTTACATTCAGGGAATTGTGTCACTTGGGACTGTGTCCTTGCAGTTTGCTTCACTAAAGGTGGGGGACAGCATCTGTTTCCCTAACTCTGTTGTGGGCATCATGGGTGGGTCCATTGTTCACACAACGCCTGTGTTCGGACATGTAATCTGCGTGTTGCTTTGATATGCGGTCCACTTGATGAGCTGAGCCACCACATGTGCCTGGGGTATGTGGCACACGCACATGCAGCGGGTGGGAACAATGTTTGGGCCCCAGGAGTGTGCAGATTACGTGTGTCACACATACATAGCCAGCTATCCACTGTCCAGGGCTCATCCCTCATTCATGTGGGGCAGGACAGTCATGCCTACTCCAGGCCATGCAATGCACTCTGTACTCCCACTCCTGTGTATCAGCTGACACATTGTGCGCAGTGATTTGACCCCTCAGGTGTCTGCCTCTGTGTCAGTGTGCTGTGGATTAGTTGCCAGGACTGCTGGGGTGTTTCTTGGTAGGGGCTCAGCATGCCCCTGGAGATGTGACCATAGGAGACGATACTTGTGTGTCACATAGGTGTTTGATCAGCTGCCCGTGCAGACTGGGGTATGCGAATGTGAAGTTCAGGCAGCTGTTCCCCATTCGCAGCAGATTGTGAGGGGCTCAGGTTCAGAGGGTAGTGTCACAGGTCTCCCATATGTCCAATAGGTATGACCTGGACAGATGAGGGTTAAGATGATGTGTTGTGGGGGGATGTACATGTGCACTTGTGCAGCTCCAGGACTTGCATTCCCCATGACCTACTATTGTGACACAGTGCAGAGTGTTGTTGTCTGGCTGCCAAGTCATACATCACTGAGACAGTGATGTATGACTTAGCAGTCATGCCTCCGCCATGGCATGTGTCTACTTATTGGTGATCCTGCAGGGGAGTGACATGTGCTACATGCACACCATTGTGGCGATGGCTATCAGGACATGGGTGCATCATGGTGTCTGTCGCTGGGATGCATCACATGCATTTCCTATTTGACTCTGGGCATCCCTTTCATCCGGAAACCTGTACTGACTCAGTGGCAAGAGCTGTGATGTGTGCATGTCCACATGCCACACCGTGTCCTCTGCACTGTCCAACTACTGTGTAGTTGGTGCATGTGTCCACACTGGGGTGTTGCAATCCAACAGACACCAGACAGATGGGTGCAAGGCCATGTGGGATGTGAGTGCCATGGTTGGCATCAGACTGACAATTGGCTGCTCCTGTTCAGTTAGGGCACTTTTAGCAATGTACAACTAATGATGCCAGGGCTTGCTCTGTAATGTGCTGTGCTCACAGTGGTGTGTGCGTTTGGTGCAGGTGACTGATGTCTGTCTGTTTCCCCATTGTTTGCAGATACATCCACGGCCACGGAAGGGGACAGCTCCACGGACCAGGAGGAGCCGGAGAGCCAGACTGGGTCAGCAGCCGAGGAGTGGTCGGAGGGATCCAGTGGCACGGAGGGCGAGGGGAGCCACACCGAGGAGTCCTCAGCACCATCCACCTCAGCTGAGGACCAGAGCAACTCGGAGGATGACTCCCTTATGGAGGCGGGTGTCAGCAGCCACCACACCCCAGCTAGTGTTGCTGTCCCCGCCACCACCAGCACCACCACCGCCCTCCCATCGGCTCCCATTCCCCAGGTCCGTGGAGGCTCCCATGTTCGGGAGCGTGTCTCCTTTGGGCCAGGCACCGCACCCCCTGCCCCTGTGTCCCCTGCTACCCTGAGTGAGGAGTCTGTGTACCTCCTTCGCCAGCTCCATGTAGGGCAGACAGCCATGCTGAGTGTCCTCCATGCGCACACCGCTCTGTTGACTCAGCTGGTGTCGTTCATGGAGGGCATCTCATCGGGCATGTCTGACCTACAGAGGGGCAATAGGTCCATGGACTCCTCCCTGACGGCAGCAGTGTCCCTCCTCAGACAGTCCCTCACCCCTCCTGCCTCTGCTCCATCCACACTCCCCAGCACCTTACCCGTCCCAAGCACACACACACCGGCACAGGCACACACCAGCACACACACATCCAGCACACAGACACACACGCCACAAACAAAACGCACACGCACGCACAGTCAGGGGACTGAAACCAGACTCACAGGGGATGGGGCCCTGGTACACACACACGCATCCACGAGCACTGCGCAGTCCTCAGTTGCCTCTCCCTCCAAAACACCCTCCCTTGCCTCACCTGCAACCCCAAAGACCCAGCGCCTCTTCCTCAGTGACCTCGGCCTCTTCCCCTCCGATCCAGCTGCTCCAGCATCCAGGGGGAAGAGGAAGCCCACCCACACGGAGCAGAGTGCCCCTCACCCCAGACACCCTCCCCCAGGCGCAGACAGACTGAGGCCCCCACCCGCAAGTCCCCCCGGAGTCGTAAGAGCAAGACCCCGCCGCCGCCCTGCAGCTCAGGCACCAGGTCTCCTTCCTCCATCCCTCAGGCCCCCACTCCACAGGTGCTCCCACCACACCCTGCCCCAGGTTCCCCCACCCACAGATATACCATCCCCAAGAGGATCCGGCCTTCTCCCCTGGCACTTGCTCTCCCGGCACCACACCCCCGCTGCGCTTGTCTGTGCCACTGATGTGGTGAGGGTGTCCTCTCCCTCTGTCCAGCCCACCTTGCCTGTTCCCCATTCTCCTCCCCTGGTGGTAGGCACTGCAGTGGAGTCCACTACCACCCTGTCTGACTTGGGCACTGCAGTGGCGGACCTGTCCACTCCATCTGCAGGATCCACTGCAGTCGTGCCGGCACCCACAACATCTGAGTCATGCCCCCCAGTTGTGCCAGCACACACCATGTCAGACACCTCCACTGCAGTTGTCAGTGGCTCTCCAGCACCCACCACCCCTTCCCTGCTTCCTCCTGGTGAGCCCTGATCCTGTCCCTGCGGTGCCTGGCCTGCCCCCCCGGTTGCCCCTCCTAGTGGATTGTCCCTGGTTTTGTGCAGGCATGCGTAGGGTGACATCTGCCACTGTCACCCTGTTTGGACTTTTACAATGGACTGGCCATTGGCCTTTGTGTTTTTTCTGGACTTAGTTTTCATTCCACACATATGCTGAATAAAGCAACTTTCTGTTCTCTAGTGCTTTTGCTTCTGATGTACATGTTGTTGATGATGCTAACCATGCCCTTGCTTCCAGTGATGGTGATATTTGGTCTCATGATAATGAAGTGTTACTGTGCAGGAACCCATGTGGTCCAGGGGGAATGTGTCCTATCCTGTGGTGTATCCATGTCATCCATAGCAGCATCTGAGGGTGTCATGTGTTCAGTATTTGGCAATGGGATTTCCTACTTAGATTAGCAATTTCACATCTGTGGCTTCCACCCCTGCACATCTGTTGTGCCTGCCATTGTTCAATTCGTCTACTTCCCTGACCGTGTGGCCATCTCCACTGGACATGCAGGTTTGGGCATCAATGGGGAAGGACTCATCTGTGTTGTCAGTGCAACATTGCTATACAAGTGTGTTGGATCTGTGCTGATGATTCCGTTGGCACTTCCATGACCAGGCTGATGTGACGGGAGCCCTCATTTGGTGCTAATTGTTGATTGTGTGACCAAGTGCTCAGCTGACATGATGGGGCCCTACTGAGGCAACATATGGCACAGCTTTCCTCACACAGAAGTGGAGTCCCCTCATGGCAGTGTGTACTCCTGTGACATTGCCTGCGCCCAAGGTGTGTGTTGTATGTGCATGTCTGTGTGTTCACTTCCGTTTAGCTGTGCATGCTGTGATCCCTAGTGTTGTACCTGTTTGTGATGCTAGCTGAGTTGACCTATGTTCCCCCAAAGTCTTCTCCCTGGGTTCTCTGCGATGTGGGTGCATGGCACATTACTGGTCATCAGGGTGTTACCCATAGGTGTGTTTGCTGTCAGGGCTGAGTTTGTGTGCAGACGCAGATGGGTCACAGTCAGGTTTCCCCTTGGCACTTGTTGTTTGCCCCTGTCATGTGATTTCTAGTTTGTGTTATCTTTCAGTGATTGTGACACGTTGTGTGTGTGACTGCTGGCACTCCTCAGGGTCCGGGCTGCAATGTTGGTTGTTGTCTATGTGTGTTCTTTGTGGGTGACCTTGGCTTCTTCATTGGTGTGTGACTGTGGCTGGGATCCCATTGGTTGGTGTGGTATTGCCGTCATGTCCATGTACAGCGTAGTGTGCAGTGTGTCAGACATTCAGGAGTCTTGTTGAGTGGCCATGTGTCATGTGTTTCTGCACCTTGGTTCCCACCCACCACCCTGGAATAGTCATGGGTGCATGTGCAATGTCACCAGTGCATGTGTACTTCACTGCTGCACATTGTTGGAGGTCGAGGGGTGTGGTGTTGAGTGTGTGCAGATGAGAGTTGTTGCCCGGCTAGGCCCCTGCCTCCATGTTGGCCTTGGCTTACTGGCCATGCTGATTGATTTGTGCTTGTGTAGGTGTGATGGTAGTTTGTTGCTCAGGATACATGACTGTGGTTCACAGTGTGAACCACATTTAGCTTTGTCATCACAGTGGGATTGTAATGCAGCCCAGGGTCACCACATTGTGGGGGCCCTGGGGGTGGTGCTGTGGTGTGTCTGTGTCTTGCTGTGTCAGTTGCTGTTCCTACGTGCCTGTGTGACATGTGTGATTTGTGCTCCCTCTCATCTGACAATGCCTGCTTGCCCACATAGGGGATTTGGATCCATGAGTTACCTTTGTGTGGCACTGTATGCACATCTGTATGATTGGTATTCAGGTCTCCTCATGTGTTGTGTGGTTGCCTGGGGACACTGGCACCCCCCCACCTGTTGTGTATGATGTGCAGTGTGGGTCTGCCTGTTTGTGTTTGTGCATCTGCACCACTGCATTGGCATATCTTGGGTGTGCCATTGGCTGTATGTAGTTTGGTGGGACTCCTAGGTCATCGGTCAGCACAATGATCATGGTTTGTGTGTCCCATTGCTGCCATGGTATGGTATCTGTTCACCTCACATCTGCAGTCTCCACAGGGTATCTGCATTTGTGTGCCCATTGGTGCAAATATGTGGGTCTGCATTCTGATGGTCACTTCTGTCATTGTGTCATTGATGAATGTTGACGGTGTCAGCCCCCATGGGTGTTGTTTGTCTGCACATGGCCAAAGGTATGTCTTATTTGCACTGCAGTATTTGGCTCACCCAATTTATGTTGCAATGGGACACATACACTACTTTGCCACTGATGTGTTTTTTGTTCTGTGACCAGGAATCATCCATGCAGTTTGGCAGTTGCACCTCTTTCTTTGTCAACACTTACCTTTTGGTCACTGTGATGATGGGGGTTTAGACCCCATTGCCACAATGTTCAAAATGTGCTTCAGCTATGGACCCCACACTTACATTTTGCTCACTGTGATGATGGGGGTTTAGACCCCATTGCCACAATGTTCAAAATGTGCTTCAGCTATGAACCCCACACTTACATTTTGCTCACTGTGATGATGGGGTTTAGACCCCATTGCCACAATGTTCAAAATGTGCTTCAGCTATGGACCTCACACTTACATTTTGGTCACTGTGATGATGGGGGTTTAGACCCCATTGCCACAATGTTCAAAATGTGCTTCAGCTATGGACCCCACACTTACATTTTGGTCACTGTGATGATGGGGGTTTAGACCCCATTGCCACAATGTTCAAAATGTGCTTCAGCTATGGACCCCACACTTACATTTTGGTCACTGTGATGATGGGGGTTTGGACCCCATTGCCACAATGGTCATGGCCTGCTTGCATTGTGGGTGCCACACACATATATGTGTGGCACATGTGCTAGGGGGTCACATTGTATGTTTAAAGTCATGTTCGGTGTTGTAGGCATTTGACACAGTCTACACACGCTTGTCATGGTGTTGGGGGGATGTCTATTTCTTGCATTCCCTAGGTTGTGGTGTGCTGGTTGTGTCATGCATTGTCCATCCTATGAGTGGGGGTGGTAGTAGTGGTAGGCATCCAGCCCCCCCTGGCTAAGGGTGGTAGTAGTGGTAGGCATCCAGCCCCCCCTGGCGAAGGGTGGTGGTGGGCATCCAGCCCCCCCTGGCTAAGGGTGGTGGTGGGCATCCAGCCCCCCCTGGCTCAGGGTGGTAGTAGTAGTGGTAGGCATCCAGCCCCCCCTGGCTCAGGGTGGTAGTAGTGGTAGGCATCCAGCCCCCCCTGGCTCAGGGTGGTAGTAGTGGTAGGCATCCAGCCCCCCCCTGGCTAAGGGTGGTAGTAGTGGTAGGCATCCAGCCCCCCCTGGCTCAGGGTGGTAGTAGTGGTAGGCATCCAGCCCCCCCTGGCTCAGGGTGGTAGTAGTGGTAGGCATCCAGCCCCCCCTGGCTCAGGGTGGTAGTAGTGGTAGGCATCCAGCCCCCCCTGGCTAAGGGTGGTGGTAGGCATCCAGCCCCCCCTGGCTAAGGGTGGTAGTAGTGGTAGGCATCCAGCCCCCCCTGGCTCAGGGTGGTAGTAGTGGTAGGCATCCAGCCCCCCCTGGCTCAGGGTGGTAGTAGTGGTAGGCATCCAGCCCCCCTGGCTAAGGGTGGTGGTAGGTATCCAGCCCCCTGGCTAAGGGTGGTAGTAGTGGTATGCATCCAGCCCCCTGGCTCAGGGTGGTAGTAGTGGTAGGCATCCAGCCCCCTGGCTCAGGGTGGTAGTAGTGGTAGGCATCCAGCCCCCTGGCTAAGGGTGGTGGTGGGCATCCAGCCCCCCTGGCTGAGGTGGTGGTGGGCATCCAGCCCCCCTGGCTCAGGGTGGTAGTAGTGGTAGGCATCCAGCCCCCCCTGGCTCAGGGTGGTAGTAGTGGTAGGCATCCAGCCCCCCCTGGCTAAGGGTGGTAGTAGTGGTAGGCATCCACCCCCCCTGGCTCGGGGTGGCAGTAGTGGTAGGCATCCAGCCCCCTGGCTCAGGGTGGTAGTAGTGGTAGGCATCCAGCCCCCTGGCTCAGGGTGGTAGTAGTGATAGGCATCCAGCCCCCCTGGCTCAGGGTGGTAGTAGTGGTAGGCATCCAGCCCCCTGGCTCAGGGTGGTAGTAGTGGTAGGCATCCAGCCCCCCTGGCTAAGGGTGGTGGTAGGCATCCAGCCCCCCTGGCTAAGGGTGGTAGTAGTGGTAGGCATCCAGCCCCCCTGGCTCAGGGTGGTAGTAGTGGTAGGCATCCAGCCCCCTGGCTAAGGGTGGTGGTGGGCATCCAGCCCTCCTGGCTAAGGGTGGTGGTGGGCATCCAGCCCCCCTGGCTCAGGGTGGTAGTAGTGGTAGGCATCCAGCCCCCTGGCTCAGGGTGGTAGTAGTGGTAGGCATCCAGCCCCCTGGCTCAGGGTGGTAGTAGTGGTAGGCATCCAGCCCCCCTGGCTAAGGGTGGTGGTAGGCATCCAGCCCCCCTGGCTAAGGGTGGTAGTAGTGGTAGGCATCCAGCCCCCTGGCTCAGGGTGGTAGTAGTGGTAGGCATCCAGCCCCCCTGGCTAAGGGTGGTGGTGGGCATCCAGCCCCCTGGCTAAGGGTGGTGGTGGGCAGCCAGCCCCCTGGCTCAGGGTGGTAGTAGTGGTAGGCATCCAGCCCCCTGGCTCAGGGTGGTAGTAGTGGTAGGCATCCAGCCCCCTGGCTAAGGGTGGTAGTAGTGGTAGGCATCTAGCCCCCTGGCTCAGGGTGGTAGTAGTGGTAGGCATCCAGCCCCCTGGCTCAGGGTGGTAGTAGTGGTAGGCATCCAGCCCCCTGGCTCAGGGTGGTAGTAGTGGTAGGCATCCAGCCCCCTTGGCTCAGGGTGGTAGTAGTGGTAGGCATCCAGCCCCCCTGGCTCAGGGTGGTAGTAGTGGTAGGCATCCAGCCCCCTGGCTAAGGGTGGTGGTAGGCATCCAGCCCCCTGGCTAAGGGTGGTAGTAGTGGTAGGCATCCAGCCCCCTGGCTCAGGGTGGTAGTAGTGGTAGGCATCCAGCCCCCCTGGCTAAGGGTGGTGGTGGGCATCCAGCCCCCCCTGGCTAAGGGTGGTGGTGGGCATCCAGCCCCCCTTGGCTCAGGGTGGTAGTAGTGGTAGGCATCCATCCCCCCCTGGCTCAGGGTGGTAGTAGTGGTAGGCATCCAGCCCCCCCTGGCACAGGGTGGTAGTAGTGGTAGGCATCCAGCCCCCCGGCTCAGGGTGGTAGTAGTGGTAGGCATCCAGCCCCCTGGCTAAGGGTGGTGGTAGGCATCCAGCCCCCCTGGCTAAGGGTGGTAGTAGTGGTAGGCATCCAGCCCCCTGGCTAAGGGTGGTAGTAGTGGTAGGCATCCGGCCCCCCTGGCTAAGGGTGGTAGTAGTGGTAGGCATCCAGCCCCCCTGGCTCAGGGTGGTAGTAGTGGTAGGTATCCAGCCCCCTGGCTCAGGGTGGTAGTAGTGGTAGGCATCCAGCCCCCTGGCTAAGGGTGGTAGTAGTGGTAGGCATCCAGCCCCCTGGCTAAGGGTGGTGGTAGGCATCCAGCCCCCTGGCTAAGGGTGGTAGTAGTGGTAGGCATCCAGCCCCGCTGGCTCAGGGTGGTAGTAGTGGTAGGCATCCAGCCCCCCCTGGCTAAGGGTGGTGGTGGGCATCCAGCCCCCCCTGGCTCAGGGTGGTAGTAGTGGTAGGCATCCAGCCCCCCCTGGCTCAGGGTGGTAGTAGTGGTAGGCATCCAGCCCCCCCTGGGTCAGGGTGGTAGTAGTGGTAGGCATCATGCCCCCCCTGGGTAGGGGTGGTGGTGCGCATTCAGGCCCCTGTGTGCATATGTGGCATTGGTGATGGGCATCCCGCCCCTATGGTGCTGCTGTTGCTGGTGTAAGTATATTCTGCATCCCTCTGTGTGTGTGTGTGATGTGTCGTGTACGTGTTGTATGTGTTTTGTGGTTGGTGTCTGACTTACCTTCTGCGCCGTACGCGTCCGTGCCTGTTCCGGTAGTAAATGTAGAATATTGGTATGATCGGGACGAAGGGATTCATGGTTGGTTCGTGTCGTTCGTCCTTCTCGTTGCTTAGCGTCGTCCTCGTCGCTTCGCGTCGTCCTCGTTGCTGGCGTGTTCGTCTCGTAGCCGTGGATCGTGTTGTGGCGCGAATCGGAGCTTATGTGCGCCTCTCCCGGATGCTTTGACGTGCCGTGCGTAGCGACGGGTTCGACGCGTACGGGAAGCGCATCGTACTTGTAGACGGAGCTGCATTTTCCCTTCCGTGCGACTCGATTCAGCGTTTCCGGATTCGCCTCGGTCGGAGAGCAGGACCTGGTTTGGGTGAGTACGGCTCGGCCGGATTATGTGCTGTTGTGCGCATCGTACTTACTCGTTCGGTGTGCTGTACGGATCGGTCGGGAAACAGGCTTTCGCATGGCTTTTTTCCCGACCGAATGGTATTAGGTGCGCCTCCGACCGAGATCGGAATCGGCCCCTTAGTGTGTTTTTGAAGGTTTACAGTTATGGTGTGAATACCTGGACTGTAATATGTTGTTAAATTAATGCTATCCTTCACATTACTTATAAACATGTGTAAAGGTCCTCAGTCATATTTAGGCCCCCAGGGTGCTTCGAGTCTAGCTCTAAGATATATTTGGTTTCCAGCCTGCGTAGAGCTTTTTCCCTGTTCCCGCCCCTTTTAGTGTTGGGTACGGCATCAATCAGATAGTATTTTAGATTCTTTGAATCTGACTGATGTTTCTCCCCGAAGTGTCGAGCCACTGGGTACATTTGGTCTAAATTCTTTATGGCTCGTATGTGCTGCAGTATTCTCTTGTGCCCCTGTAGCTTGGTACTTCCCACGTATCTCAAACCACAGGGGCACTCGAGAACATACACCACATGGTCGGTCTTACAGGTTAAAGCTTTGTCAATGTTTTTTTCTTGTGTGCTGAACGGAGTTAAATACGATGTTTTTGTGATACCATGTTGACATGCCTGTTTTGCATTTCAGAAACACTTTTCTATGTGCCAGCCAGTTCCCCGGTGCTTTGTCTGTTGGATTATTTTGTACTTACTCATCTTTCATAGATGGGGCTCTGCTGTAGGTTATTGCAGGTTTACTGGGTAACAGGGGGCCTAATATAGGGTCATTTAATACAAAAGGCCAGTTTCTCCTGATAATATGGTATATCTCCTTTTCTTGTTTACTATACCCCATGATTAACCTGAAGGTCTCCCCTGAGTTGCACGGTTTGTTGTTGCTACTGGCTGGTGTTGAAGTGGGTATTTGGGGCTGCTTAGGTGTAAGTAGCTCTGCCCTGGATGACTTCATGCTTTTCAAGATTGCCGCATCAATACATTTTCTTGAATAGCCCCTCTCTAAAAACCTGGCTTTACTGGCTTGCTGTGCTTTTGTCAGGTCTTGAGGATTGCTACATATTTGGTTTAGTCTAATCATTTTCCCGTAGGGCTTACTCTGGATTAGGTGTTGCGGGTGGGCACTGGAGGCGTGTAACACTGAGTTACCAGCTGTAGGTTTTCTATGTGCCCTGGTCTCTATTTTTCCTTCTCTGATATACACCTCAACATCTAAAAATGTTACCGTTTCCGAACTGATGTGAGCTGTGAATTCCAAATTAAGATCGTTAATGTTTAGACTATTGACAACATTTTCTGCATCTTGCGCGGTCCCGTGCCAGATTAAAAACAGGTCGTCAATGTATCTTAACCATAATTTTACATTATTTTGTAGTACAATCCCAAGAGTTTTTTGTAGGACCAGCTCCTCCCACCAGCCCATGTGGAGGCAGGCATAGCTGGGGGAGAAGCTGGCCCCCATTGCTACCCCACGTAGTTGTTGGTATAAGGCACTTTGAAATATAAAAATGTTATTGTCTAAGTAGAAATCAATCATATTGATCAACATTTTGCTGTGCTGTTCTTGTGCTACAGATCTTCTGAGATAATGTTGCACAGCCCTGATCCCGTCTTTATGATTGATGCTGGTGTACAGTGCCGTAATGTCCATTGTCATTAAAAGAAAATCCTCTTTCCAGCTAAAATCATTGATTTTGAGTAAGAAATCGCCGGTATCTTTTAGATACGATGGAAGATTCTGAACGTGCTCCTGCAGAAAATGGTCAATGTACTGCGACGTGTTTTCAGTCAAGCTGTTGCGTGCAGATATTATTGGTCTTCCAGGCGGCTTGAGGGGGTTCTTGTGTAGCTTGGGGATGAAATAAATTACTGGAGTTGTCGGTGTATCATTTTTAAGAAATTTATATTCATCCGTTGTTAGTAAGCCTGCGCTCTTCCATGCCAAGAGTTTGTTATAGTATGTGTTGTATGTTGCTTTCAAGGACAGAGTATCACTTTTGCGATAGCAATTGCGGTCGGATAGTTGCCTTGTTGCTTCTTCGACATATTCTGCCTTTCCCCAGATTACTAAATTGCCACCTTTATCGGCGTTTCTTATAATTAGTTGTGGATTTTTCTTTAATTTTTCCATGAGTTGGTGGTATTGATTTTGCTGTCTGTTGTATTTGTTTCTGGCTGTATTTCTCACTTTATGGTTAAGTTGTTTTATACCAGCGGTGACCTGCTCGTGAAAGATGTCAATTGAGTCTCTTATCAATATTGGGGTGAAAGTTGATTTTGGTTTAAATCTTTTATCTCTTTAGGCTGTTTGTTTGTGTTGGTATCGGCTTCTTTGGTTGTGTTTACAGTAGCAGAGTCGGTTTCTCCTTGTAGATTTTCTTGGACTAATTCCTCTAGGTCTCTTAATATCGGTATGTCTGTAGAGATAAGGTTGAGCGGGGGTGATGTTTGTTGGATGACAATTACATCCTCCTCCCGTGATCCTTGATCTGATCTCTTATTCAGTAAGTGAAATTTTTTCAGTTTAAGTTTCCGTATTCCCTTGAAGATGTCAGTTCTGGTCGATGCATAGTTTAATGATTTTTTCGGACAGTATGATAGGCCAAGAGTGAGTATTCTTTTCTCTGCCTCGTTCAGATTGACTTTAGATAGATTGACGACTGTATTGTTGGAGACTGCTAGGTTTGTTGTTTGCGTTTCCATTTGTGTGCATTTGGTCTCCTTTGTTCGCCGCCGGTTAGCATGTCTCCACTCCCTTCTTCTGATTGTGCTGTTTTTCCCTGTTTTTGTTGCGGTCTTGGACGCAGCGTTTGTCTGCATTCTTCGCATAAAAAACCCACTTCTTGTTCAAGTTACAGCTTTGCTGGGACCTGCAAGCCACGGAAATTTCTGGTTTCAAGCTCCGTCTCGCTCTCCATCGCAGAGCTTAAATCAGAGGTAGAGGAATCTGCTTGCGCTCCCCTGTTTGTGCTAGCATGGGCTTTGGTTTTATCTGTATACATTCTGGTGTCTTTGGAAACTTTCAGGGAGTTGTATTTCCTTGCGAAGGTAAAGATGTGGCCGCATTCATAATCGGCCTTGTCCCTGTGAAATTTAAATGTTTTGCGTTCCCGTATTCCTCTTCTTTCCGCAGTCTTTTGATCATATTGTCGCGTAGTTTCGTTTCATCTTGGCTTTGATTCAACTTGGTAATTTCATCATTTAGTTGTTCAATTTGCTCTTGTAGTTTTAAACGGTCAACCTCTGCATATTTGACCAATATCATTACTAGTTTTCTGGAGGACTCCAAATTGGTCTCTGCCCACTCTTTCATCATTTTGGTGTCCGGGGTCTCGTAGCTCGACGCTATTAAAATTCTTAGACCCCGCGGAATCCTTCCGACGTCCAAGTATCTTTGGAGGGATTTGCCGTCCCACCATTTGCTCTGTTCGCTCTTCATTAGTTTCTCCAAACATCGCATTTTCTCCCTGAGGCTGGTTGCGGTATTGCCTGTTGGTGCATTCTGGGTGACCGAGTTTAAACTGGGACTGCATGTGTCATCGAACATTTCCAGAGCAGCAGCCTCTCGATCACGGAGCGCGTCGGCCGACATGTTTGTGGATTTGATTAGATAGTTCAATTAAGGACTCGTGAATGGAAAACAGACAGTTGCGTGTATATTGTTTCCCTTGATTCCAGTCCCCGCTCTACTCCTCACCCAGCTTCTCAGATTTGGTCCTACCTTCACTCCAGTGCTGGCGTGTTCCGCGTCCTCCGACCCGGGTCCGCCACACTCTGAGATCTGTGTGGACTGTCGTCGCGGCTGCTGGGGGGCAAGACTAGAGAAAGCCTCCCGGATTCAAATCGCGGCATCCATTACCAGACTCAGCCTTCCTTGTCAGTCTGCTTGCCCGTTGCGAGGAGGGGTCCGTGTGAAGCCAGGGAAGACAAAACCGGCTTGAAATATCCCAGGCACTCCACCAGCCACTGGCACTTCCGAATTTCCCGAAAAATGGAGCACGGACCACAGGTGAGCTTTCAGAAGATGTTTATTGTCCACAGATTACATGGAAGCCATACATATATATATATATATCACTGAAAAAACCATAGGTTTCAGGCACGTTATAGTTAGAAATTAGCATTTAAAAAACCTTAGAAATTCACTGAAAAAACCATAGGTTTCAGGGGCGTTATAGTTAGTTGGACATTTCACTCGTACAAAACCATAGAAATTCCCCCATTATAGTTAGATCAGCTAACTATAACTCGCGCGCCCGCAATGCACTGCTGATGACGTCACATATTACATCACTCATGACATGGTCAGTGACATCACTGATGACATCTCAAATGACATCACTGATGACATCACTGATGACATCACTGATGACATCATCCTTGTGATAGAGTGGCAGACCTCCTCTCACCCTAATATAACCTTTGATACACACACTCAAAAATACAAACTAACATTTTCAAAACAATGGACATACCAATACCAGTTACAACACACCTATTCAGTAATTCCAAGATCTACACACACATCCACTCATTCACCAACAGTCCCTATACAGTCACTCATACATGTACTCACTCATCATATGTACTCATACACCTATACATCCTGTTACACACCGCCACTCATCCATAGAGTTACTCACACACATAGTCACACATGCAAACAAAGTATCAAACATCCATTTACTTGCATATACAGTTATACACACACTACCACACTTACTTCTACAGAAACTTACACATACTTACTCTCTTAAACAATCACTTATAGAAACACCTACTTATTTGTACAGGAACTCTTCCAATCTCTCACTCTCACATATACTCACTTATATACACCAATACTCACATAAACTAGTTTAAAACATATGTAGTTACTCATAAAGACACTATTGAGACAGTCATTCACTCACTAACACACCCATACACATACTCATCCACCTATACAGTCCTGCACACATGCTGTCTTCAACACATACAAACAGTGAGTCACTCATTCATGCATCTATGCACTAAGTAATACCCCCCACCGAACCATACAGACACTCAGACACTCATACTGATACTCAAAAAACCAACTAATAACCCATATAGACACTCATGTAGCTACTCACCAACCCATGCAGCCACTTATACACAAAGTGAGAGACTGATACAGATATTTTCATATTTAAACATTACTCACTAACCCATGTATTCACTAAGATACACTTAGTCAGTTATACAATCAATTTTACAAAAAAAATCATCCATTTAGACACTTATATACCCATTTATTCTTCCATCGACCTTGAGATATACATATATAAATTTTCAGAAAAACACACATTCACTGGATGATGTCATCAGTGATGTAATCAGTGATGTCATTTGAGATGTCATCAGTGATGTCATGAGTGATGTCACTGACCATTTCATGAGTGATGTAATATGTGACCATCAGCAGTGCATTGCGGGCGTGCGAGTTATAGTTAGCTGAACTAACTATAACGGGGAATTTCTATGGTTTTGTACGAGTGAAATGTCCAACTAACTATAACGCCCCTGAAACCTATGGTTTTTTCAGTGAATTTCTAAGGTTTTTTAAATGCTAATTTCTAACTATAACGTGCCTGAAACCTATGGTTTTTTCAGTGAATTTCTAAGGTTTTTTAAATGCTAATTTCTAACTATAATGTGCCTGAAACCTATGGTTTTTTCAGTGAATATATATATATTTATTATACTATGTATACATGTTAAAATGTCTCGGTCCCCTGTTTGCCTCGGTGACACGGAAAAAATGGGTGGAACTGACGTCAGCACGCCGACGAGGTCCTCTTGTGGCTCTGATGACGTCATACGGTGTCGCGAGCGGAGCCGTGCTCGTTGACGTGGGAGTGCTAGGAAAGAATTTCCGTGGAATGCTGGTGCAGGGGATATTCACCTAAGTGTTGAGGCTAGTCCTTTGGGAGCAACTGTTTATGTTGCCACTCCAGAAACCGAAACCAGTGATCCGAGGGCAGAGGCCCTGCAGATGGCACATGAGGTGGGGTGCCCAGTCGTGTGCACCGGCGGGGCAGCGAGTGACAAGCACCACAACCCACAAAAAAGGTAACGAGGGCACTGAATAACACAGGATCTTCTCTTTGTATCTGGCAGGAACAACAAAGATAAAATGCCCTAGTACCAAAATGTAGAATTAGTGCTACAATGGTCTTCAAGAGGACCTGCGATGCCGCTTCTGCCTCCCATACCCTGGAGGCGGCACATGGGTCACGCGGTACGGTCATACTGCGGTGGGACGCACACTCGTTGACCTCTCATGGCACTGCTCCACACTTCAGGGAGGACGCTTTCCATTAGCTATGTTTTCTGATGACTTGTCGCGCTGGCCCCGTCCAACAACAGAACTCCTTTAGATCCAAACAGACTCTTCCACTCTCTCACCGGAAGTGAAACCAGGCCACGCGGACACTTTCACAATACAACAGCCGGGAATGCACTTCTCTGTAAAAAAAAAACACATTCCTTCCTTCTAATTAATCAAATAAACGTCTCACTGAAGAACAGGGGCCAGCTTCGATGGGTAAACAGCCGTTACAACGACTTTTTTACTTTGCGATACCATTACAACGCATGCATTACCACGCATGCGTTGTACATCACGAAGTCATTACTACGCATTTTTTAGAACGCATGGTCATTTACCACGCATGCCTTTACAACGAATTTTGTTGTAAAGGTATGTATGGTAAATGACCATGCGTTCTAAAAACATGTAGACGATCCATGTCGTTGTAAGGAAACAGAGGCTGTTCCGTTTCCGCACAACGACGTGCACCGCCCTCAGAGATGACGTGAAGCAGGAACCACGAGGAGAGAGGAACCATGAGGAGTGAGAGGTAAGGGGGATTGGGCATGGGGTGGGGGTTTCTTTTCTAGGGTTTAGGGTAGTGCACTGGTGTTTGGGTGGTGTAGGGGGTCGTGCTGGGGGTAGTGTTTTAGGGTTTAGGGTAGTGCAGTGGTGTTTGGGTAGTGTAGGGGGTCGTGCTGGGGGTAGTGTTTTAGGGTTTAGGGTAGTGCAGTAGTGTAGGGGGTCGTGCTGGTGGTAGTGTTTTAGGGCTTAGGGCAGTGCAGTGGTGTATGGGTAGTGTAGGGGGTCATGCTGGGGTAGTGTTTTAGGGTTTAGGGTAGTGCAGTGGTGTTTGTGTAGTGAAGGGGACATGCTGGGGGTAGTGTTTTATGGTTTAGGGTAGTGCAGTGGTGTTTGGGTAGTGTAGGGGGTAGAGCTGGGGTAGTGTTTTAGGGTTTAGGGCAGTGCAGTGGTGTTTGTGTAGTGAAGGGGGTCATGCTGTGGGTAGTGTTTTAGGGTTTAGGGTAGTGCAGTCGTGTTTGTGTAGTGTAGGGGACGTGTTTTAGGGTATAGGGTAGTGCAGTGGTGTTTGGGTAGTGTAGGGGGTCATGCTGGGGTTAGTGTTTTAGGGTTTAGGGTAGTGCAGTGGTGTTTGGGTAGTGTAGGGGGTCGTGCTGGGGGTAGTGTTTTAGGGTTTAGGGTAGTGCAGTGGTGTTTGTGTAGTGTGGGAGGTCATGCTGGGGGTATATTTAGGGTTTAGTGTAGTGCAGTGGTGTTTGGGGGGTGTAGGGAGTCATGCTGGGGGTAGTGTTTTAGGGTTTAGGGTAGTGCAGTGGTGTTTGGGTAGTGTAGGGAGTCGTGCTGGTGGTAGTGTTTTAGGGTTTAGGGTAGTGCAGTTATGTTTGGGTAGTGTAGGGTGTCGTGCTGGGGGTAGTGTTTTAGCACTAATTTTTCTTTCTACGGCACTAACCATAATTTCTATGACAAAATGAACCCCCTCATTTTGTTCCTTTTTAAATTAAATGTTTTAAGAGTTACCAGTTTATTCCAATCAAGATGGCTTCAGGTGTGCCATAATTTTGTCATAAGTAAGACTTTTAGCACTCTAGTTGTTCTTTAGAACATTGTGGGAAGCTGCAGTAGAACACAAAGGCATCAACTGACAGGCTGCTCCTGTTGAAATATAACAGGAAGATATTTGAGATCACACTTGAAACATGTCCTAATTTTTCTTTCTACAGCACTAACCATAATTTCTATGGCAAAATGAACCCCCTCATTTTGTTCCTTTTAAATTAAATGTTTTAAGTGTTACCAGTTTATTCCAATCAAGATGGCTTCAGGTGTGCCATACTTTTGTCATAATTAAGACTGTTAGCGCTCTAGTTGTTCTTTAGAACACTCTGGGAAGCTGCAGTAGAACACAAAGGCATCAACTGACAGGCTGCTCCTGTTGAAATATAACAGGAAGATATTTGAGATCTCACTTAAAACATGTCCTAATTTTTCTTTCTACAGCACTAACCATAATTTCTATGACAAAATAAACACCCTCATTTTGTTCCTTTTTAAATTAAATGTTTTAAGAGTTACCAGTTTATTCCAATCAAGATGGCTTCAGGTGTGCCATAATTTTGTCATAAGTAAGGCTGCTGTTAGCACTCTAGTTGTTCTTTAGAACACTCTGGGAAGCTGCAGTAGAACACAAAGGCATCAACTGACAGGCTGCTCCTGTTGAAATATAACAGGAAGATATTTGAGATCTCACTTAAAACATGTCCTAATTTTTCTTTCTACAGCACTAACCATAATTTCTATGGCAAAATGAACCCCTCATTTTGTTCCTTTTTAAATTAAATGTTTTAAGTGTTACCAGTTTATTCCAATCAAGATGGCTTCAGGTGTGCCATAATTTTGTCATAAGTAAGACTGTTAGCACTCTAGTTGTTCTTTAGAACACTCTGGGAAGCTGCAGTAGAACACAAAGGCATCAACTGACAGGCTGCTCCTGTTGAAATATAACAGGAAGATATTTGAGATCATACTTGAAACATGTCCTAATTTTTCTTTCTACAGCACTAACCATAATTTCTATGACAAAATGAACCCCATCATTTTGTTCCTTTTTAAATTAAATGTTTTAAGTGTTACCAGTTTATTCCAATCAAGATGGCTTCAGGTGTGCCATACTTTTGTCATAAGTAAGGCTGTTAGCACTCTAGTTGTTCTTTAGAACACTCTGGGAAGCTGCAGTAGAACACAAAGGAATCAACTGACAGTCTCTGCCCTTGTTGGATGTACATGTTTTACTGAGAATGTCAGACTTCATTATCACATGACTGAGAAAGATAATGTGAATTTACAGAAAATATGCTCTCATTTTAGCTTCTGGAGCACCTTCCAAAACTGTATGGGACAAGCATGTGAAAATAGTTTTCTCTCAAACATGATTCATGATATCCCAGCAGAAGGTTTTTCACAGGGTAAAATCACCTTAGAACACACCACAATTCCTGAAATTAGTATGGTACCATCAACAAATGAATTCTAATGTAACTAAAGTCTGTTATCACCCTTTATAGTTCTCCTTTTGGTAACCCTCAAAATCTTCGATTCACTACAATGCATTTCAATGGGGTACTATCATTTAAATTGGTCCCAAGATGGCTGCCAGCAATTCCAGGATGAAGTGCTGTCAGCCAATCAGATCTCACGATGACATGTGTGGTTAGGCTCCGCCCAGATATATATGTGTTTTTTTTTTCAAATTTCTCAGGAACTACTGAACGGATTTACACCATTTAACCAAAAGGCACGACACTGAACCAAAGGCTACCTTTTTGCCAAATTTGGTGTAATTCCGTTCAGCAGTTCGGGCTGTAGCTGCGACTAAAGGTTCCTATGGAAAATTGAATGGGGAAAACACGTTTTGGGACCCCCCTTTTTTCTCGGCCCCCGCTTTACGAATCACCTTGAGACTTTCAGGATAGGAGCGTACCGGAGCGCCCCAACAAGTTGGAAAATTTTGCGAAGATTCGTCAACCGGCGCCAACGTTATTTCAAATAGAATGTTGTGGATTTCCTATGGAAAATAGGTCCTAACTATAACTATCTACTGGCGACCGCCAGTAGATAATATATATATATATATATATATATATATATATATATATATATATATATATATATATATATATATATATATAAACTGAAAAAACCACAGGTTTAAGGGACGTTTTAGTTAGTTGGACGTTTCACTCGTACAAAACCAGAGGAATTCAGCCGTTATAGTTAGTTGAGCTAACTATAACTCGCGCCCCCGCAATGCACTGCTGATGACATCACATATTACATCACTCATGACATAGTCAGTGACATCACTGATGACATCTCAAATGACATCACTGATGACATCATCCAGTGACTGTGTGTTTCTGTAAAGTTTAAATATGTTTTATATATATATAGGCCAAGGTGTATTGAAGAATGAGTGGGTGTATGACTGTCTGAATGGATGATTTAGTAGGTGTGTGACTGACTGTATAAGTGAAATGAAATAAAATGAAAAGGCAACTTATAAAGCGCGAACATTCACCCGAAGGTGTCAAGGCGCTAGCTCATCAACTGAAATTAACTGGACGATTCATGGCCACGTCAGAGGTTAAACAGCCAGGTCTTCAAGGCCTTCCTGAAGGCCAGCAGGTATGTTTAAAGTGAGTGATTAAACATGTCTTACTGAATGCATGGGTTAGTGACTAAACTGTGTGAATGTCTGTAACAGTCTGTCTGTTGGTGTATAAGCAGCTGCATGGGTTCGTGAGTAGCTACATGAGTGTCTATATGGGTTATTGATTGGTTGTCTGAGTATCTGTATGGGTGCCTGAGTATCTGTGTGGGTGGGTGAGGTGTGTGTGACTCCCTGCATGGATGTGTGAGTGGGTGATTCACTGGGTGTATGGGTTCAAGAGTGCATCTGTGAGGGGCTGTATGGGTGGGTGAGTGTGTGTATGGCTGTGTTGGTGAGTGAATGGATGTCTCAGTGGTACATGTGTGAGTAACTACATATGTGAAAGGCAGTATATGTGAGTGTTGGAGTATATAAATGACTATATGTGAGAGCGAGTGATTGTGAGAGTGGCTGTGTGGATGAGTGTGTGCTTGTGTCAGTGATTGTATAAGAGAGTAAGTATCTGTTAGTATCTGTAAGAATAAGTGAGGTGGTGTGTGTATAACTGTATAGGTGAGTAAATGGGAGTGTGATTGATTCTTTGCATGACTGACTAGCTGTGTGAGTAATTCTATGGGTGAGTGGTGGTGTGTGAGTGTTTGTGTGGGTGTATGAGTGCATATGATAGTGGCTGTATTGATGAGTGAGTGCATGTATGAGTGACTGTATGGGTGAGTGAGTAGATGTGTGTGTAGACCTAGGAATCAGTAAACTATAACGTCCCTGAAACCTATGGTCTTTTCAGTGAATTTCAAAGGTTTTTTAAATGCTAATTTCTAACTATAATGTCCAAAAAATGCTTATTCTACATTTTTAAACTTTTATAAAAATAATGTGATGTTTTCTCCTTTCTAAAATATGCATTTACATTTTTTTTTTAAAAGTAGATTCTCGTACCGATCGTGTACCGGTCACGGTGGGTGCGCCAATTCAAGAATTTTGCCGCCATATTGGTTAAGTCGTGTACAATACGCGTACAGTATGCGAAGGGTGCGTGGCTCTTAGTCCCGCGCAACGTCACTTACGTATTTCCGGGGGTCGCGCCAGGTGCGCGAATCCACCGAAAATTATTTTGATTTAAAGGTATATGTATATAACTTTATTATATATATTATACCAAGAGATTAATATACATAATTGTAAATATCATATATTTGTAACTGGAATAAAGACATATTATTGTTAAATATATTTTTCGGGAATCGCGTCGGGTGCGAGTCGGTTGTGCATCGGGTGCGCGCCGCTTGCGCGCCCGGTGGGCGAATCCCATGTGACTTCAAAAGAGAGCATTTCATTGGTTAAGAAGCTTTTGATTCTAGAACTTGCAGGACCCCACCCAATTTTTTCATTCTTTCAACAGCATCTACAGAGACACAGCTCTTGTGTTTTCTCTCTTCTTTTCTGTATTTTTTTGGTGTTTTTTTTTACATCAAGATATAATGGCTTCTTCTAATCCTGCACAACAGCTTCCTCCAGAAGAAGAAGAGTTGGAAGAACCTGTCAAACAAAGGTATGAGAGTATTGTATGGGCCTTTTTCTCCATTCCTGCTGGGGAGAAGAAAGTGAACGCATGTAAGGTGATGTGCACAGTCTGCGAGGTGGGCCTCTCACGTGGATTGAACAAGAAATATTCGTGTGGGACCCCTTCGATGCTCAAACACCTCCAAACAATGCATCCACGGCGTCTCGCGAGAGAACAACAGCGTCGAGAACTACAAAGACAGGCAACTCAAGATGACCAAGTTGCAGGGCCAAGCACGTCATCAGGTTCTTCCACTACTGCCAGACCCCATGTTATATCTGAATTTTCTGGAGTGGAGCAGCATTGTATAAAGTGTAAAAAGGTTCTTTGCTATGGAGAGCAATCGGTGGATGCTATCGTGGTTGCTGTTAAAAACCACCATTGTTAATTTTTTTTATTTTTTTTATTTTTGCAAGTACTTCCTAATTGCATAATGTTTCCAAAGTTTTCTCCGTTCATCCTGTTAATTTTTTCATTTTTTTAAAAAACACCAAAAAATACAAAAAAGAGTTGAAAAAATACAAAAAAATGATAGAAGAAAAAAATGGTTCTTATTAGAACCGCCGATTTGGTTAAAAATAGACACATTTGTATGTGTAGTATGAATTGCAGCAAGTGTAATATATGGAGAAGTGCATGGGTAGTGCATGTGTGATTGCATGAGTGCATGTGTAGTGCCTGGGTGATTGGAGAAGTGCATGTGGACCACCTGAGTCATTGCATGAGTACATGGGTAATGCCTGGGTGATTGCAAGAGTGCACGGGTACTGGCTGCGTGATTGCATGAGTGCAGGGGTAGTGCCTGCGTGATTAGAGGACTGCATAGATAGTGCCTGAGTGATTGAAGGAGTGCATGGGCAATGCCTGGGTGATTGTTGAGTGCATGGGTAGTGCCTGAGTGATTGGAGGAGTGTATGGGGAGTGCCTGGGTTATTGCATAAGTGCATGGGTACTGGCTGGGTAATTGGAGGAGTGCAAGGGTAGTGCCTGGGTGATTGGAGGAGTGCATGGATAGTGCTTGGGTGATTAGAGGTGTGCAAGGGTAGTGCCTGGGTTACTGCATGACTGCATAGGTAGTGCCTGGGTGATTGCATGAGTACAAGGGTAGTGCCTGGGTGATTGGAAGAGTGCATGAGTAATGCCAGGGGGCATGGAGGAGTGCATGAGTAGTGCCTGGGTGATTGCATGAGTGCATAAGTAGTACCTGGGTGATTTTTAAGTGCATAGGTACTGCCTGGGTGATTGGAGGACTGCATGGATACTCCATGGGTGATTGGAGAAGTGCAATGATAGTGTCTGGGTGATTGGAGGAGTGCATAGCTAATGCTTGGGTGATTGCATGAGTGCAAGGGTAGTGCCTGGGTGATCAACTCCGCTCTGTGGAAAGTTTATCTAGTCTGATCTCATTTGCTTACACTTGCGCTACAGAGCACTCCTGTTGCTGAGCCTCGAGGGCAAGTTGGGGGATATTGGGGGCTGTTGTTTTTTAATTGAGGGTTTTAAACTCTTAATTACATTGCTGCTAATTTTTTATTATTGCCTTACCGCTCCTTTTTCTTCCGTGGGGCTTCTTTGTCTCCCGACTCCCTGGTCCACCGCCCGGTATTTCCGGTTTGTGTGGAGAGAGCCGGAAGAAAGCTGCCTCGCCCCCTTCACTCCTGACCCACTTCCGGGCAGGGAGCCATCTTGGGAGTTGGCGCACCAGTTGTTCCCTTCAACCAGCCATAAATGCTGGAGAGGGACCGTCTGCGCCCGTCCGCGCCTGGACGGCGCCAGACGCCAGGAACCCTGTTCCACTTACCATCTATACAAGGAGTGAACTCCTTGCTCTATGACACACTGTAACTAACAGGCTCTGCTCTCCTCACGAGTGGGGTGGCAGCTTTATGGAATACAGGTGCCACTTGTGTTGTTTCTCCCAGAGTGCTGGGGTTGGGTTAGGGTATGTTCCCCCCAGAGCACTTATTAAAACTTCAACGGAAAGGCAATCAGATGTAAAGACACATAACTGTTTGCTTCTTAACACTAGGTCGCTTATCAAGCATAAACTCGAATTTGCAGATCTAATGGCCCAGCACGATCCTGACATTACTTGCCTCATGGAGACCTGGGCTGACAGTATGTCTGACCCAGACATTAAGGCTGCTGTCCCGTGTGGGTTCAACATTGAAAGATTGGATAGATCAGAGAAATGAGGGGGGGGGGGCTAGCGATTATTTATCGCAATTCACTTGAGGCCAGTTGCACTCCCAATATATCACCTAGAGTGCGAGGCACTTAGGTTCAGCATCGGTCTGACCAAATCCTACACATTTCAAGGACTGCTAGTCTATCGACCCCCTGGCCCAAGGAGGGGTTTTGTTGATAAAATTCAATCCTTCATGGAATCCAGCATAACTTACACAAATTTTTCGCTGGTAGGGGACTTCAATTTTCATTTAGAGTCTCCCTCGGATGCAGATACAGGATATCTGGTGGACACTCTTAATAGTTTCAATCTACCCCAACGAATTGATGTGCCCACTCACATAGCCAACCATACACTGGATGGTATCTTTACAAATAATGCCGGTCTAGGCATAGATAAGATCCTTCCACTTCCATGGTCAGACCACGTGGCCATTTTGTTCTCTATCTCAACCCAGTGTAATAGAGCCATTGAAGGATACCAAGCTAGATGCTCTACAGGAGGCTCTCTCCAACTCTGTTCCTGTTTCTGTCAAGGGCATTGACAAGGCAGCAACAAGCTACACGCACTGGCTGGAGACAGTATGCAGCAAAGTAGTGCCTGTTAAGACACTAGGGAGCCATAGGAAAAATCCTTCTGCTCCTTGGTTTTCTCCGGCATTAAAAGCAGCACAATTGAGGCGCAGGCGGGAAGAGCATCTCTGGAGGGTAGACTACTTCACCGGGAAAAAGGCCAGGTACAAAAAAAACCTTGCGGAGTATAAAGAGCTTATTAAAGCCGAAAAGACCAAAAGACCACGGGGCCTATTAGCAATAACCGGCGATAATTATCGCTAAGCGCAGTTAGCGCTAGGATAATTATCGCCGGCTATCGCAGGTTTCTATCCCGGAGATAGCGTGCTATCAGCAACGCTTATCTCCAAAGTGATAGAAACCCTGGAGAACAGTATGAATATCGCTTGAAAACAAACGATATTCACACTGTGACCAGTGTTAGCTTGGCGATAGGGCGAGGGGATTTAGCCATGTAATCCACCTCCCATTGGATTACATGGCTAAGTCAGGGTGAGACCAGGCGTTAACAAACCAGCGCTAAACGTGTTTAGCGCTGGTTCGTTAATCACCTCCCTGCCTCGCTAATAGGCGATAGCGACCTTAGCGACTGTTTCCAGTCGCTTTTAGGTTGGGAACGCCTACTTTGCATGCCATTAGCGATAACTATCGCTGGCATGCAAAGCGGCACCCTACCCGGTCGCTATCGCCTAGAAGCTGTCGCTAACAGCAGTTAGCGACAGCTTGCTAATAGGGCGTTTGAATTATCGCCGCTTTAGCGGGAAAAAGTCCCGCTAAAGCGGCGATCGAGCCCTTGATAATATGCCCCCACATTTTTCTCAGGGAAGATCAGACTAGCAGCAAATTCCTCTAGGGAACTTTTTAAAATGGTTAAAGATTTGTCGAATTGGAGCAACAGCAACTCCTTTGTGATGGACGAATCTTTCTGCAGCAAGTTGGCTGATTTCTTCCAACTTAAGATCAATGCCATCTTTCAGGTATTTTCTCAGCAGTCTCTCAGCACTGATCTCATTTGTAATTTGGAAGAGGCCTCGGGTTCGGGTGCATTCATTGGTCGGGAGGTAGCTCCTACCTTCGAGAAGTTTTCCCTTCTCACGTGGGATAAACCGATCAGCCTCATGAGTTCCATCAAGTCTGGGGCCCCCTCCAACCCCTGCCCCCCAGGGATCATCAACAAGCTGGCCAATAAGGTGGTTGGGCCACTTAAAGATCTATTCAACCAAGTACTGCGTTCGGGGCAATACCCGGACATCTGGAAAAAGACTTCTATTCTTCCCCTGGTGAAGAAACCCTCCCTGGACCCCAAGTTGGTGGGCAGTTATAGACCAATTTCTCGTCTCCCGTTCCCAGCTAAGGTGTTGGAGAAGGCCATGAACGCGGAAATTCTAACCTTTCTGGACGCCCATCATTTGCTGGATCCTGCTCAATAAGGGTTTAGAGCGAACCACTGCACCGAGTCCGCACTGGAGGAAATTAGAGTGAGGGTGGACAAGGGCGGCAGAGCGGCACTAATCTTACTTGATCTCTCTGCCGCCTTTGATACGGTCCACCACGCGCTTCTTAAGAAACGCCTGTACCCCTTGGGCTTCAGGAGCACTGCATTATCTCTGCTGAGTTCTTTTCTTGAAAATAGGCAACAATGGGTTGAGGTGGGTGAGGTAAAATCCAGCGCCTTTTCCCTCCCATGTGGGGTGCCGCAGGGTTCGGCGCTCAGCCCTACTCTCTTCAACGTGTACGTCACCCCCCTGGTAAAGCTTATCCTGAGTTTTGGCCTGACCGTACTATCGTACGCAGACGACACACAGATAGTGGTGTCTGTGTCATCTCAGTTCGAAAAGGATGCCAACAACGTCTGCAATTGCATGACTGCAGTGGCAGGCTGGATGAAGGAGAACTGTCTTAAGTTAAATTCGGAGAAAACTGAGGTATTGCTCTTTGGGAAGGAGACCTCCTTCTGGAATCAATCCTGGTGGCCCCAGGAGCTGGGTGAACTACCTAAGCCAGTTCAGAAGGCTAAAAACTTGGGAGTTATCTTTGACACCAGATTATGCTTCGATGCTCAGATCAATGCAGTGACCTCTGGGGGCTACTTTATGTTACGGGTCCTCAAAAAAATCCTTCCTTTCATTCCAACCGATCTTCAGAAAACCGTAGCATTGGCCCTCATTGGTTCTAAGCTAGACTACTGCAATGCACTTTATCTTGGTACCTCGAAATACTTGGTAAAAATATTGCAGTCTCTACAAAATGCAGTGGCCAGAACCCTTCTGAATATCCCCAAGTTTAAACCTGTCTCTCATCTATTACACGGCCTTCACAGGCTACCAGTAGAGAAGAGAATCTCATTTAAAACTCTGTGTCTAATGCACAAGGCTCTCCACGGTACTGGCCCCCTCTATTTCCAGGAGCAATTTACCTGGTATGCGCCCAGTAGAACGCTTAGATCTAGCTCGGCGTATAAGGTCCAGATTCCCAGAATTAAACGAGTAAACTGGGGCGGCAGAACACTGACCTTCCAGGGGAGAAAGTTATGGAACTCCCTTTCTCTTGCCCTCCGATCCCAACACAGCCTGCAGCTTTTCAGAAAGCAGCTAAAGACCTGGCTTTTTCCGCCGGTAAATAACAAGGTCTCTTAGACCTAACTTTGGTGATGCGCCCTCCTTAGACCTTGATCCGCCTAGCGCTAAGACACCTTCGGGTATTGCGCGCTCTATAAAATTATTTCATTCATTCATTATATAAGTGTATGGGTAGTGGCTAGGTGATTGAAGGAGTGCTTGGGTAATGCCTGGGTGACTGCATGAGTGCAGGGATAATGTGTGGGTGATTAGACGAGTGTATGGGGCATGGCTAAGTGATTGAAGGACTGCATGGGTAATGCCTGGGTGATTGCATGAGTGCAGGGGTAGTGCCTGGGTGATTGGAGGAGTACATAGGTAGCGTCTGAGTGATTGGAGGAGTGCATGGATAGTGCCTGGGTGATTGTATGAGTGCAGGGGTAATGCCTGGGTGATTGCATGAGTGCAGGGGTAGTGCCTGAGTGATTGCATGAGTACAAGAGTAGTGCCTGGGTGAATGGAGGAGTGCATAGGTAGTGCCTGGTTGATTATATAAGTGCATGGGTAGTGCCTGTGAGATTGAAGGAATGCATGGGCAATGCCTGGGTGATTGCATGAGTGCAGGGATAATGTGTGGGTGATTGGAGGAGTTCATGGGTACTGATTGAGTGTTTGAAGGAGTGCATGAGTAATGCCTGGGTGATTGCATGTGTGTAGGGGTAATGTCTGGGTGATTGTACGATTGCAAGGGTAGTGCCTGGGTGATTGGAGGAGTGCTTAGCTAATGCATGTTTGATTGCATTAGTGCAGGGGTAATGTCTGGGTGATTGGAGGAGTGCATGGATAGTGTTTGGGTGATTGGAGGAGTGCAAGGGTAGTGCTTGGGTTATTGCATGAGTGCATAGGTAGTACCTAGGTGATTGCATGAGTGCAGGGGTACTGCCTGGGTGATAGCATGAGTGCATAGGTAGTGCCTGGGTGATTTTATAAGTGAAAGGGTACTGGCTGGGTGATTGGAGGAATGCATAGGTAACACCTGGGTGATTGCATGAGTGCAGGGGTAGTGCCTGGGTGATTAGAGGAGTGCATAGGTAGTGCCTGGGTGATTTTATTAGTGCATGGGTACTGCCTGAGTGATTGAAGGAGTGCATGGGTAATGCCTGGGTAATTGGAGGAGTGCATGAGTAATGTCTGGGTGATTGCATGAGTGCATAAGTAATGTCTGGGTGGTTGCATGAGTGTAGTGGTAGTGCCTGGGTGATTGGAGGAGTGCATAGGTAGTGCCTGGGTGATTTTATATGTGCATAGGTACTGGCTGGGTGATTGGAGGAGTGCATGGATAGTGTCTGGGTGATTGGAGCAGTGCAAGAGTAGTGCCTGGGTTATTGTATGAGTGCATAGGTAGTGCCTGGGTGATTGCATGAGTGCAAGGGTAGTGCCTGGGTTATTGCATGAGTGCATGGGTAGAGCCTGGGTGATTGCATGAGTGCAGGGGTAGTACCTGGGTGATTGCATAAGTGCATAGGTAGTGCCTGGGTGATTTTATAAGTGCATGGGTACTGGCTGAGTGATTAGAGTAGTGCATAGATACTGCCTGGGTGATTGGAGGGGTGTATGGGTAGTGACTGGGTGATTGGAGCAATGCATAGCTAATGCATTGGTGATTCAATGAGGGCAGGGGTCATTTCTGGGGGATTAGAGGAGTGCATAGGCAATACCTGGGTGATTGCACGAGTGTAGGGGTAATGTCTAGATTATTGCATGAGTGTAGGGGTAGTGCCTGGGTGATTGCAGGAATGCATAGGTAATGCCTGGGTGATTGCATGAGCGTAGGGGTAATGTATAGCTGATTGCATGAGTGTTGGGGTAGTGCCGGGGTAATTGGAGGAATGCATAGATAACGCCTGGGCGATTGCATTAGTGCAGGGTAGTGCCTGGGTGATTAGAGGAGTGCATAGGTAGTGCCTGGGTGATTTTATAAGTGCATGGGTACTGCCTGAGTGATTGAAGGAGTGCATGGGTAATGCCTAGGTGATTACATGAGTGCAGGGGTAATGTCTGGGTGATTGGAGGAGTGCATGAGTAATGTCTGAGTGATTGCATGAGTGCAGGGGTAATGTCTGGGTGGTTGCACGAGTGTAGTGGTAGTGCCTGGGTGATTGGAGGAGTGCATAAGTAGTGCCTGGGTGATATTATAAGTGCATGGGTACTGGCTGGGTGATTGGAGGAGTACAGGGGTAGTGCCTGGGTGATTGGAGGAGTGCAAGGGTAGTGCCTGGGTGATTTTATAAGTGCATGGGTACTGACTGGGTGATTGCATGAGTACAGGGGTAGTGCCTGGGTGATTAGAGGAGTGCATAGGTAGCGCCTGGGTGATTTTATAAGTGCATGGGTACTGCCTGAGTGATTGAAGCAGTGCATGGGTAATGCCTAGGTGATTACATGAGTGCAGGGGTAATGTCTGGGTGATTGGAGGAGTGCATGAGTAATGTCTGAGTGATTGCATGAGTGCAGGGGTAATGTCTGGGTGGTTGCATGAGTGTAGTGGTAGTGCCTGGGTGATTGGAGGCGTGCATAAGTAGTGCCTGTGTGATATTATAAGTTCATGGGTACTGGCTGGGTGATTGGAGGAGTACAGGGGCAGTGCCTGGGTGATTGGAGGAGTGGAAGGGTAGTGCCTGGGTGATATTATAAGTGCATGGGTACTGGCTGGGTGATTGGAGGAGTACAGGGGTAGTGCCTGGGTGATTGGAGGAGTGCAAGGGTAGTTCCTGGGTGATTTTATAAGTGCATGGGTACTGACTGGGTGATTGCATGAGTACAGGGGTAGTGCCTGGGTGATTAGAGGAGTGCATAGGTAGTGCCTGGGTGATTTTATAAGTGCATGGGTACTGCCTGAGTGATTGAAGGAGTGCATGGGTAATGCCTAGGTGATTACATGAGTGCAGGGGTAATGTCTGGGTGATTGGAGGAGTGCATGAGTAATGTCTGAGTGATTGCATGAGTGCAGGGGTAATGTCTGGGTGGTTGCATGAGTGTAGTGGTAGTGCCTGGGTGATTGGAGGCGTGCATAAGTAGTGCCTGTGTGATATTATAAGTGCATGGGTACTGGCTGGGTGATTGGAGGAGTACAGGGGTAGTGCCTGGGTGATTGGAGGAGTGGAAGGGTAGTGCCTGGGTGATATTATAAGTGCATGGGTACTGGCTGGGTGATTGGAGGAGTACAGGGGTAGTGCCTGGGTGATTGGAGGAGTGCAAGGGTAGTGCCTGGGTGATTTTATAAGTGCATGGGTACTGACTGGGTGATTGCATGAGTACAGGGGTAGTGCCTGGGTGATTAGAGGAGTGCATGGGTAATGCCTGGGTGCATGGAGGAGGGCATGAGTAGTGCCTGCTTGATTGCATGAGTGCATAGGTAGTGCCTGGGTGATTTTATAAGTGCATGGGTACTGCCTGAGTGATTGAAGGAGTGCATGGGTAATGCCTAGGTGATTACATGAGTGCAGGGGTAATGTCTGGGTGATTGGAGGAGTGCATGAGTAATGTCTGAGTGATTGCATGAGTGCAGGGGTAATGTCTGGGTGGTTGCATGAGTTTAGTGGTAGTGCCTGGGTGATTGGAGGCCTGCATAAGTAGTGCCTGTGTGATATTATAAGTGCATGGGTACTGGCTGGGTGATTGGAGGAGTACAGGGGTAGTGCCTGGGTGATTGGAGGAGTGCAAGGGTAGTGCCTGGGTGATTTTATAAGTGCATGGGTACTGACTGGGTGATTGCATGAGTACAGGGGTAGTGCCTGGGTGGTTGCATGAGTGCAGGGGTAGTACCTGTGTGATTGCATAAGTGCATAGGTAGTGCCTGGGTGATTTTATAAGTGCAAAGATACTGCCTGGGTGATTGGAGGAGTGCAAGGGTAGTGCCTGGGTGATTGAAGGAGTGCATAGCTAATGCATGGGTTATTGGATGAGTACAGGGGTAATGTCTGGGGGATTGGAGAAATGCATAGGTAATGCCTGAGTGATTGCATGAGTGTAGGGGTAATGTCTAGCTGATTGCATGAGTGTAGGGGTAGTGTCTGGGTGATTGGAGGAGTGCATAGGTAGTGTCTGGGTGATATTATAAGTGTATGGGTACTGGCTAGGTGATTGGAGAAGTGCATGGATAGTGCCTGGGTGATTAGAGGAGTGCAAGAGTAGTACCTAGGTTATTGTATGAGTGCATAGCTAGTGCCTGGGTGATTGCATGAGTGCAGGGGTAGTGTCTGGGTTATTGCATGAGTGCATAGGTAGTGTCTGCGTGATTGCATGAGTGCAGGGGTAGTGCCTGGGTGATTAGAGGAGTGAATAGGTAGTGCCTGGGTGATTTTATAAGTGCCTGGGTACTGCCTGAATATTTGAAGGAGTGCATGGGTAATGCCTGGGTGATTGCATGACTGCAGGAGTAGTGCCTGGGAGATTGGAAGAGTGCATGGGTAATGCCTGGGTGCATGGAGGAGGGCATGAGTAGTGCCTGCTTGATTGCATGAGTGCATAGGGAGTGACTGGGTGATTTTATAAGTGCATGGGTACTGCCTGGGTGATTGGAGGACTGCATGGATACTGCATGGGTGATTGGAGAAGTGCAAGGATAGTGTCTGGGTGATTGGAGGAGTGCATAGCTAATGCATGGGTGATTGCAGGGGTAATGTCTGAGTGATTAGAGGAGTGTATGGATAGTGCGTGGGTGATTAGAGGAGTGCAACGGTAGTGCTTGGGTTATTACATGAGTGCATAGGTAGTGCCTAGGTGATTGTATGAGTGCAGGGGTACTGCCTGGATGATTGCATGTTATGTTATGTTATGTTATCAAGACTTGTAAAGCGCACGAATACCCGGAGGTGTCTTGGCGCTACGGACAAAGTAAGCCACTGGTGAGTCTCTAGTTGCAGAAGAGCCAGGTTTTTAGTTCCTTTCTGAAAGAGACAAGAGATGACGCGTTTCTCAAGTCAATCGGTAGGGAATTCCAGAGTTTAGCAGCGCAGTAATGAAAGCTGCGACCACCCCAGAGTAAGGTACGAATTCTGGGCACTCTCAAGAGTTTAGCACCAGATGAACGAAGGTGTCTAGTTGGTTCATACCAAACAAGAAGATTTTGCAAAAAGGCTGGCCCTGTATGATTCAGGGCCCTGAACACCAGGCTAAGAGCCTTGAATTTTATTCGCTGCGCTACAGGGAGCCAATGCAAATTACGGATCTCACCAGATACTGATTTGAACCAAGGGGTGTTTGATAGAAGTCGAGCGGCTGAATTTTGCACGCTCTGTAGTCTTTTCAGGCAATGCTTCTGGACGTTTATAAACAGCCCATTACAATAATCCAATTTAGACTGGATTAATGAAGTGACTACAGTTCTTTTCGTGTCCTCCGGAAGATAAGGGAGAATCTTCCTGAGTTTCTTAATAAGGAAGTGGGCGGAGGAAACCACAGCATTAGTGTGTTGAACAAAGAAAGTTTACTATCCACCCATACTCCCAGGTTCTTCACTTTAGTTGCTGGTTCCGGTGGATCACCCATATCAACGGGCCACCACACACTGCCCCAACTAGGATGCAAATTCCCAAAGGTCAAAATTTCAGTTTTTCCAGAATTGAGTTTAAGGCAGTGTGTGCTCATCCAATTAGTGATGGCACCCATGCAGTTCTTAAATTGCAGAGCAGGCGAGGATTGATTTTTATATACTGCTACTACAATCTGGGAATCATCTGCATAAGAAGTGAGGCTAAAGCCAAAAATCCGGATAAGTGGGGCTAGTTCAGAGACGTATATATTGAAAAGGGTGGGGCTCAAGGAGGAGCCCTGGGGCACTCCACAAGGGAGGAGATATGGCTCAGACTGGTATCCATCGATCAACACTACCAGTCTTCTGTCCTTAAGAAAGGAGGACACCAGTGCCAGTGCTGAACCCCCAACTCCCAGAATCTTCAGCCGCTGTTGTAGGAGGAAATAATCAACCGTGTCAAATGAGTGCATAGGTAGTGCCTGGGTGATTTTATAAGTGTATAGGTACTGGTTGGGTGATTGGAGGAATGTATAAGTAACGCCTGGGTGATTGCATGAGTGCAGGGATAGTGCCTGGGTGTTTAGAGGAGTGCATAGGTAGTGCCTGGGTGATTTTATAAGTGCATGTGTACTGCCTGAGTGATTTAAGGAGTGCATGGGTAATGCCTAGGTGATTGCATGAGTGCAGGAATAATGTCTCGGTGATTGGAGGAGTGCATGAGTAATGTCTGGGTGATTGCATGAGTGCAGGGGTAATGTTTGGGTGGGTGCATGAGTGTAGGAGTAGTGCCTGGGTGATTGCATGAGTACATAGGTAGTGCTTGGATAATTTTATAAGTGCATGGGTACAGGCTGGGTGATTGGAGGAGTACATGTATAGTGCCTGGGGCATTGGAGGAGTGCAAGAGTAGTGCCTGGGTTATTGCATGAGTGCATAGCTAGTGCCTGGGTGATTGCTTGAGTGCAAGGGTAGTGCCTGGGTTATTTCATGAGTGCATTTGTAGTGCCTGGGTGATTGCATGAGTGCAGGAGTAGTGCCTGGGTGATTGCATGAGTATCTAGGTAGTGCTTTGGTGATTTTATAAGTGTAAGGGTACTGGCTGGGTGATTGGAGAAGTGCATGGGTAATGCCTGGGTGATTGCATGAGTGCAGGGGTAATGTCTGGCTGATGGGATGAGTGCATGGATAGTGCCTTAGTGCATGTATGAGTGCATGGGTAGTGCCTGAGTGATTGCATGAGTGCATGAGTAGTGCCTGGGTGATTGGAGGAGTGCATGGGTAGTGCCTAGGTTATTGCATGAATGCATAGGTACTGCTTGGGTGATTGCATGAGTACAGGGGTAGTGCTTGGGTTATTGCATGAGTGCACAGCTAGTGCCTGGGTGATTGCATGAGTGCAAGGGTAGTGCCTGGGTTATTGCATGAGTGCATAGGTAGTGCCTGGGTAATTGCATGAGTGCAGGGGGTAGTGCCTGGGTAATTGCATGAGTGCATAGGTAGTGCCTGGGTGATTGCATGAGTGCAGGGATAGTGCCTGGGTGATTGCATGAGTGCATAGGTAGTGCCTGGGTGATTTTATAAGTGTATGGGTACTGGCTGGGTGATTGGAGGAGTGCATAGGTAGTGGCTGGGTGATTGCATGAGTGCAGGGGTAGTGCGTGGGTTATTGCATGAGTGCATAGGTAGTGTCTGGGTGATTGCATGAGTGCAGGGGTAGTGCCTGGGTGATTAGGGGAGTGCATTTGTAGTGCCTTGGTGATTTTATAAGTGCATGGGTTTTGCCTGATTGATTGGAGAAGTGCATAGATACTGCCTGGGTGACTGGAGGAGTGCAAGGGTAGTGCCTGGGTGATTGGAGGAGTACATAGCTAATGCATGGGTGATTGCATGAGTGCAGGGGTAATGTCTGGAGGATTGGAGGAGTGCATATGTAATGCCTGGGTGATTGCATGAGTGTAGGGGTAATGTCTAGCTGATTGCATGAGTGTACGGGTAGTGCCTGGGTTACTGCATGAGTGCATATGTAGTGCTTGGGTGATAGCATGAGTGAAGGGGTAGTGCCTGGGTGATTGCATGAGTGCAGAGGTAGTGCATGGGTTATTGGAAGAGTGTATGGGTAGTGCCTGGATGATTGGAAGACTGCATGGGTACTGCTTGGGTGATTGCATGAGTACAGCAGAAGTGCCTGAGAGCATGTATGAGTGTATGGGCAGTGTGTGAGTGATTGCATGAGTACATCGGTAGTGCGTGGGTGATTGTACCAGTATATGGATAGTGCCTGGCTAAACTGAATGAGTGTGGGAATAGTGCCTAACTGTAGAGATCAGTGCATGGGTAGTGTTTGAAGGAATGTATGGGTGCAGTAAAAGTGGCTCTAAACATTAGTTCACATTATCATGCTTATTACATTATTTCTTCTTACCTTTTTACTACTGTAGATACAAAACTCAGTGGAACTATTTTACAGTAGTTTTGTTGTAAAGTGAATTTAAAATCATTTCAAACTTCACCTTTACCTTCTGTAAAAAAGAAGAAGAAAAACTGTTATCAAATAAAATATTATAGTTTTAAGAGCACAACATAATTTTAGAATTACATAACATTTTCAGTTTCCCTTTTTTTCTGTACTCAGATTCTAGTGAATTTAACCATACACATTGATTTCAATGTAGATCATCATACAACAGCGGGGAAAAAAACAATCAACGAGATTGTAAAAAAAAAAAAAAAATCAGCGTTGAGCATTATTTAGGACATGTGTAACTATGTCTTTACCTATCTACAGTTTCTAAATTACATTCTTCGACTACATTGTCTTTTATTTCTCTCAAGCACATTTTGTAAAATATACACTCTCATTTACATCACGTATAATATAAACATCAAATATATAAACTACTTGTTTCAAACACAATTTTACAAATGCAATATGAATTAGCACAAACAATAATCCAAACACTAATTGTTCACATCTTCCCAATAGGCCCAATAATGTTTCCAAATCTTTTGCATTGAAAATATCCAAAATAAACTCGTTAATTCGTGTTCACATCTTCCCAATAGGCCGAATGATGTTTTCAAAACTTTGGCATCAAAAATATCAGATATGAATTTGGTAATTCGTAAGGCAACCTACATTTGAATTCCAAATGGGCATCATTGCAATGTGTCCATCCTTTATTGCACTTTAAATACACAGTATAGTGTCCAGATGTTGTAGTAGGTCCATCATGGAAAATAATAGCCACTGCTTTAAACGTTGTTCCTGAAATTGATACTTGACTTGCCACAAAAATTATAATTTTGGTTTCCAATTTTGTTCCATTAGCTCTACAACGGTGTAGCATTAAAATGACATATTTTCCAAATCTTTCTATATATAATGTTGACAACATTTCTGATTTACAATGAGAACATTTCATATCTTGATGAGCTGTTTTTACTAATTTGTTAAAAGACACTGATTTGCAATCTAGTATCATCAAGTATATGAATCGTTCAACGTGTATTTCAGTGGTAGAAGAAAATGAACACTCTTCACATTTATGATCCCATCTGTAACTTAGTCCAAATAAATTTTCAATTTCTATTTCTTCATCTACCAATACTGCAAGCATAAACATAAGAAATTCTTGTGCATCTTGTTGTATATTCAATGTAAATTTCAATGAACCAGTACATATATCCAAAAGATGCCGAATGCCAGAAACAATATGGATTTTAGTTCTATCAGTTACCAACTTTTGAAAAATATAATGTAGTAAAGAACAGAATCTTTTTTCTCAATTTTCCATAATTTCATAGATAAAAGACAACATTCACAATTACATTAGCATAGCAGTTGATACCTGAACTATTTTCTAACTGGTATACTACAATATCATCAACAGTGTCCATTTTAATTTTCTTTGCAGTTTCATCATTCTCTTGAATTGTTTTCTTTTTTTGAATCTCAGTAGAAGGTTTGTCATATTTCCGTTTTGGACACACCACATGTTTCTCATATACGGGATATTCACCTAAGTTAGGAGCATAAAGTCTTCTTAACCGATTGTACTCTCTTGCACAATTTACATCAGCACTAATCTTTTTCGCATCAAAATCAATCAAATACAAACGAGATAATGTTCTTACTCGAGACAATGCAACGTATGCCATGCTCTCTTTAAACACTGTACTTCCAATATTTACCAAAGCACTGTCTACACTTAAACCTTGAGATTTATGAATGGTTACTGCATATGCTAAAGAAAGAGGAAACTATTTTCTACGAACATACAAGTCTTTTACAAGCAAAATACGAACAGTACAACGTCCAATCTGTTTTACCTCTTCAATCTGATCAAATGTAATCTTCAAAAAATTCAATTCCATCTCTGTTCTGAAAATTTACAAAATCAACAACTTTTCCCATTGCTCCATTTACTAAACCTTCTTCTACATTCAAATTACGCCATAAAATTACCCGACAGTTTACACATACATATAAAGTCTTTTCTAAACCTGCAGTCTTAGACACCGACTTTTCCAAAGAATCCAATTTTGACTGTAATTTCTCTGAGAGAAGAATAGTAACTCCTTTGTGTTCCATTTTATCAAAAGCTTCCATTTTCACTATTGTTTTTTTTTCCAATTTCAAAAGTTCTTGATTGAATGTAGAACACTCTTGAAGTGTAGGCATTAGGCAAACTATAGACTTCTTTTCTCCAATTTTTTTGTATATTATTTCAGGTGCTATGTTATCATTTGCAAACAACTTCGTTAAAATCCGACTTTGTAAAGCTTCTTTACCATGTTTTGTCAAAACAGCAATTCTTATATCTTGAAGAATGTTTCCATAATGTTCATCACTTGCTTGTCGCATATTCTTAATAAGTTCTTTATATTCAAAATGAGACCAAATGTTGACATTTCCAATACTTCCCAAAGATTTCCTAGTGTCTTCATGGAAAAGTGTTTTAAAAACAGGTTGCCCTTTTACAGTAGTAAGTTGTAGTAATACAATTACATGTTTTCCTCCAAATAGAACATCATAATCTGTTTTTAAAATCTGTTGCATTCTTAAATGTACAAACGCAAGTATTAAGTTTGAGACCATGCTCACCTCATCAATAATTAGAAGTTTCATTTTCTTCAGTACTCTTGAAACCTCATAACAAGCTTCTCCAGATAGCTTGTGATATTCCAATGTATTTTCATGTTCAACTTGTAGCATGAGTAATCAATGTAACGTAATCCTTTTAATATTGTGTGCTGCTAATCCAGTTGGAGCTGTTACAACACAAGATAAATGTGATTCAGTAGTTTTGTGTAGATAACTGGTCAAAACTTTAATTAAGAAACTTTTTCCTGTTCCAGCTTGACCACTGATGTACATTCGAATAGGTTTCAATGATGTGCATTGGCATTCTTTTTTTTCATGCAGTAAACCATGCTGTATCTGTTGTGTCACTTGCTGATATATTTCTTTTTGTTCAATATTTAGTTTTTCTTCCAAGTTTCCCAACTCAATAATATCCTGTTGTGCTTGTTGCATTGCCGTTTCTACTTCATTCATGGCTATTGTTGCTTCATTTTCAATAATTGGTTGTCCTAGTGGATCTTGACATAGTGGAGCAGAACTTTGACTATCTTGAGAACTGTCTCTAGCTATTTCAGCTGCAATAGTAGTTTCATGTTCAATCTCTTCATTTAACATTTGTAGATAAGTAGGGAAAATAGTGCATTGAATGTGATCTTTATATGCATTAAAAGAATCTTCATAGCAGTCAAAATCTCCAAGTAATTCCATTTTACTACGCCAAGGCTTGAAGAGTTGCAGAAGTGCTAAATAGAAAAATTCCCTTTTATCTGGAGTTTCGCAACTGAGTTTTCTGTGGTTAATAAGATTTCCTATGGCATGTTTTACCAAACATCCATCACATCCAATTACTGCATATTTTTCTTCATTTATATTTTCTGTAACATTTCTCTTAAAGCTGAAATGTTGCAGTACTTCATAGAGACATATGTTTTCCAGATGTGGACTCCTTTTGGGATAGTACGTATCCAACATATTAGTTTTAACAATATCTGTACTTTTTGGTTCATTCAATGCTAAGTATTCCATTTTTTGCAGAGATTTCAATACTCGGTTTTGTGTTGCAGCAAGACCTAGGCTTACCCAAATGATTCCTCTTGACTTTGAATATAAACTGGCAGAGCTTAACCGATCCGAACATTCATAGGATCCAATCTCTCGATGGGAAAGCATTTTCAAACTAAAGCTGCACAATTTGTTACTAAGAGTCTTCCCACATTTCTTTCAACTCTGTCTTTTCAGATTTGGTTATATATGACGTAACATACCAAGCAACAGCAATTGAATTATCTGCAACATACTGGATATCCATGTTTGCATTCCACATTGTCAAAATCACTGGATTGTAGTCATTAATATACTTTAAATCTTCAGTTCTTTTTATGTTGTATGTATTCTTCGGAGATTTTAGAGTTTTAGTATGCCTTACTGCTGACATGAAACTATTGACTCTTCCTTTTGAAATTATTGGACGTGGGAATCCAAAACAACATTTTGTATAAAATTTTCCCTTTGACGTGTATTTTCAGTCGACAATATTTTCCACATCGATGACTTTGAAACCGTAAAACTTGCTGTCTTAAGCTGTTTTCGCCTGCTTTTTTTGGAATGGCACAGGTAACATAGTCTTCAATGAAAGACAAAACAGTTTCATCAGAATCGGTTCCAAATTTAGGTGCATTCTTGATCCATAATAACATGTGTATATGAGGAGCACCTCTGGCTTGGTACTCCTTTCTCCAAAAGAAATCAATAACTTCTCCAAGAGGTGGATTATTTTTATTGCAGATAAAAGACATCATAGCTTGAAACCTATGATTAAAATATCTGCACACATTTACAGGATCCAAGGAACACAGTTCTCCAGCTGTCTTCAATTCAATGTCTTTTACATTTGAATTTGCTTGTCGTAGAAATTCAAGTAAATCGTCCCATGCGTATTCAGCACAGCTAAGCGTAACAAACCACATAGGGGCACCTAAGTTTCTTAACATACATTTAAGTTCTGCGTGACGACGATACCAATACTCATTAGTACCGCGTTGACACGCCATCAAATTAGTTAACTGAGATTCTAAATGATCGTCTCTTTGTTGAACTTTGTCCAAGAATTCCTTTGCAGAAACATGTGTAAAATGAACTCCTGTTTTTAATATGTGGTTCACTGCATATGAAAGTCCAGACAAATCACTTTTAAACAGAAGATGAAATATATATGGAATACACTGTCGAAATCTTGGATCTTCTGAGTACAATCTTGTTGAACGGTATTCTGAAGCTGGAATCTGTAGTGGTCGTTCATCATATCGTCCACCTTTTCCAGTGGGGAAGAGCTGTGGAAAACAACGAGCTTCTAAACTTTTTTCCCATACACTCATGGGAGTTCCCTTCGCTTTCTTCATTTGAAATAATTCAATAGTGTTTCCTGTCACTTCTTTTGAATGTAGAGGATGTATACTGTAATGTTCATAAATTTCTTCACTCCTGGAGTTGCCCACTTTTTCTATTTGGCCAGTTGAAATTTCTGTTTCATCTTCTAAACATATTTCTTGTTTTTCCACATTTACAGTTTTATAATAAATATTGTTTTGTACAAGATATATTGTAGCCTTTTGAAGTTTGGTGACATCTACTAACTCTTGCCATATTTTACGACTCTTTGTTGGTACACCATTAACTAGAATAACTACAGGTTCACTTTCCTATCTCTCTATACAAACAGTTTCAATATTTTTCTTAAAATCTAAAGGTAAATACACAACTCTTCCTTTCAGACCTCTTTGTAAATCTGTTGGAGGCAGGTTACCTGTTTTAGGCTCCATACGAACTATAGCCTGAAACGGGTGCACAGATTTAATAAGAATGGACTCATATGTATTTAAATCTACCAGTTCCGTAGGAATAGCTACCATTTCTAAGTTGTTATGTACAGCTCTAGCTGGCATTTTGTTCTCTTCTAATTTGTTGTAACAATATTTACAAATACGTTGATCAGTCCCCAACTCAAAACGACCTTCCACCAACAAATAGACACCAAATTGCTCCCACTTATCATTGTTTTCCTTTTCACTTTTTAAATATAGATCAACATTCCTAGTTTGACTTCTATAGTGAGTACGTCGACAACAAATACAAACATAGTTTGGTTTTTCACATGAAAGTACCTTAAACTTTGTAATTTCTTCCGCAAACTTCTCAGTAGTAATATCTTCGACCTGTTCTTCAACACCTACACTTATCAAACTCTCACTTTCTCTACACTCCTCTTGTGAACCAAAGAAACGAAACTGTATATCATCAGAAACTTTTTTTACATCTGATACTTAACCATGCACAAGAGCTGTGTTTATTTCACTTAAAGATAATGCAGGACTTTTACGTAGTACAATCTTCTTACTAACTTCCGCATTTCTGAATGATGTACTGTTAACATTCTTAAATGATGAAAAGTACTTTGACACACTTTTCTAGAAAGACAAGCCAGAGAATGACCCTGCAAGTTAGTATATTTTCTCACTTTACAAGGATCTAGACCTTGCAACATCTTAATCTTCTGTTTTACAATTCCTACCCCTCATCGCCTTTACCGCTACCTGCCCCACCTAAAATCAACTTGAAAATGTTGCATCTTAATGTACGTTCCTTGGTTAAACACTATATGGAGATCCATGACCTTATAGAGGATGAATCACCTGACGTGTTTTTTATAACTGAAACCTGGCTCACAGATGCCACAGTGGCGGAACCAGGCCTTGCACTTCCTCCGGGCTTCAGCATTCGGACCCTTAATAGAGAGACTAGAGGGGGGGGGATAGCTGTTATTTTTAAATCTCACCTTCACTGCACCTTTGTCAAGGAAGACGTAGCAGGGTGCGAATGCGCCCGCTTTGTCATTTCTTTTAGTGCCCACTCCTCTATTACCGGCCTTTTAGTCTACCGCCCCCCTGGACCTATCTCAGAATTTAGATCAGCCATTATTGAGGCGGTGAATTCCTTGGCACTGAGAGCCACGAACTTCACCCTCATTGGCGATCTAAATATTCATTTTGATCGTCCCTCCGATCCAGAAATTAGCAGCTTACTTGCAGACTTTTCCGCCTGTCAATTAAGACAGCTGGTGGTGGGACCTACTCACACTGCTGGGCATTTACTTGACCCTGTCTTTTCTAATATCTCTTCTTTTATGGTCAATACCCCTAGTCCAGTGTGTTGGTCTGACCACCACCTTATTTCTATTTCCCTTCCCTCGTCCGAGGGAGTGACCAGAGCTGACCTCAAAGCCACCTTAAGACGCTGCTGGCACAAACTTAAATTAGATGACCTTCTTGCCTACTTGGCGTCTTGCCCTCCTATCCCAGACACTGATCCAGAGCAATCGTATAAAGCTCTTTGTGATTGGATACTACGGGCATTAGACACCCATATTCCTGCTAAATGGTCCAAAGGGCGTTGCTCTAGCTCTAATCCCTGGTACAATGACTCTTTGGCTGCCTTGCGTACCACTCGTAAACATCTAGAACGGGCTTGGAGAAAGGATTACGACCCTGTAGATAAAAAGATGTACCAGGATGCTGTCAAACGATATCATAAGGCTATACACCTGGCACGAGCGGCCTATCTTACCAACGAGATTAAGTCCAGCAAAAACCCTGCGAAGAGCATTTTTAAAATTCTCAAAGATTTTAAGAGCAGGAAGGACCCTCCTACCCCGACAATTGTATCTGGGCAGCAATGTGAGGCTCTGGCCACCTTCTTTGTCCAGAAGGTAGAAGCTATCTATAAATCTTTCCCCACGTGCCTCCCGGACCCTGTGGCCCCATTAGCATCTTGGCCGACTGCTACCCTGGCAGCAATTCCCCCTATATCTCAGGATGAGCTTCTTACATTAAGCACTAAGGTCAAATCCGGTTCCCCTTTGGACCCTATGAGGCCTGCCCAATTTAGAGATTGTCTACCTATACTTCTCTCGCCCTTATGTCAGTCGATTAACTCTTCTTTCATCACAGCAATGGTCCCCTCGGCATGGAAGCAGGCTAGGGTGATCCCCTGCTGAAAAACCCTCATTGGATCCCACCAAGCCGGAGAATTTTCGACCCATTTCTCTCTTGCCTTGGGTTGCTAAAATCGCGGAGGCTCACACTAATAAAGTTCTTTCGGACTTCTTGAACAACAGCGGTATCTTAGACCGCTCCCAGAATGGTTTCCGCTCCGGTCATAGTACCGAGACAGCATTATTAGCAGTGAGTGAACACCTGCGGACCATTCTGGACGAGGGTCAAACGGCGGCTCAGATACTGCTTGATCTCAGTGCCGCGTTTGACACGGTCTCCCATCAGATCCTCCTGCACCGTTTAGAGGAAGCAGGGGTAGTCGGCTTGGCACTGGAATGGTTTCGGTCTTTTCTGTCCGACAGATCTTTTCAGGTCTCCGCCCCCCCCTTTCTCTCTCATGCCCACTCCATCAAACAGGGGGTTCCCCAGGGCTCGGCGTTGAGCCCCACTTTGTTTAATCTCTATGTCCAACCCTTGGCAGGAGTGGCGCGGGACCATGGCTTGACCATGGTCTCCTATGCTGATGATACTCAGCTGGTGGTAGCCCTCTCCGATGACCAGCCTCGGGACGCTACACAGTTCCGGAACGGTCTAGAGGCGGTTGCACGCTGGATGACCACAAACTGCCTTCAGCTCAACGCCAACAAATCTGAGGTGCTGTTGGTGGGGAATGATAAGGGGCTTTGGAGTACACAGTGGTGGCCGGCATCCTTGGCTATGCCCCAACACCTAAGCTGTTGGTTAAGAATCTAGGGATCTGGCTCGACTCCACTCTTGGATTCCAGGATCACACTAAGAAGATCGCCGGCACCTGCTTCGGTCTCCTACGGGGGCTGAGGCCTATTTTGGGGTTTTTCGACCCAGCTACACGTCAATTGATAGTCCAGGCGACTATTCTATCAAGACTTGATTATGCCAACGTTCTACTGTTAGGTGCCAACAAGGCCGAAGTAAACCGTCTTCAACGAGTCCAGAACGCAGCCGCTCGAGCTTTGCTCAGACTCCCTAGAAAATGTTCTATGTCAGGCGCTCTACGCCTCCTCCACTGGCTCCCCATCTCCAAGAGGATCGAATTCAAAACATTATGTCTGGCTTTTAAAATCCTCAAGTTCTCTTCCCCGGAGATTTTATCCAATTTGTTGGTCCCCTATGTCCCTGCTCGCCAGCTACGTTCCGCTGAACAATTTTTGGCCACTGTCCCACGAGTGAAACGTATCAGGGCAGGGGGCAGGTCCTTCCGTTTTCTGGCTGCTAAGTTGTGGAATTCCCTTCCTGTGCAGACTCGCCATATAGACTGCTTGCTATCTTTCCGGAAGGCCATTAAAACTTACCTGTTTCCTACAGCCTAGCTCTTGCCCTCTCAGACTCTGCATTAGCGCCGGGACGCCCCTTTGCTGGGGCAGCTGTGCGCTTTATAAGCTAACTAACATAACATAACATAACATAACATTAACACTTTTTTTCCATAATCCCGTAAGAAAATTCGTAATACATCAATAGATTCCTGTCGTATACTACAAATACTACTACAATCCCACTTATACACTGGAGCTTGTGTTCGTCTCCCTTGAACTACTTCAGCTATTACTTCTTCCACATTTCTAGGAACCATCTTTTCTTTTTCAATTTGACAACCATCTTTTACCTCATAACAACGACCACTGGTATCAACTGCATGAACTAATGTACTTTGTTGAAAATAGCTTTCTTCATTAAAAAAAGGTTCAGTACTAGAAGTGTGCTTCCATTCACCCGAAAATGTTTTGCAAAAGTTACTTCTATTAACCAGTCTTTTTCTTTTGCTTTTCTCCTTCATAAAGTGCATTGTTTTATTCAATGTTTTCATTCTCTTCAATACCAATATAAACAATTTTCTTTTCAATTCAAAAGTCTTTTCTACTACACTTTCAATCTGTTGTTTTTTCTTGTAAGATGCTGATCTTCTTTTATATTTTTTATAATCTTTCAACAAATTTTGTAGTACTCTACTTTTAAACATTCTCTTCCTAATGTCTTTATATTCTTTCATCCTTCTTTCAACATAGATTGTTTTCCCATAAACTGATTTTCCATTAATTTGTCCTTTTTTTGTTACCTTCTGATGGTTGTACAACTTTTCTTTCTTTTTTCCCCATTTTGAAAATTCATTACGTTCTTTAAAAGTCTTTTAACAAATTCTTTAGTTCTCTTACCGGAAGTCTTTTTCTTCAATGTAACATGTTGTACTTCATCTAATTTCTGCTTTCTCTCTCCTTTAAATAGTACTGTTTTTTGTTGTCTTTTCTTTTGAACTTTTCTTGTCATACTGACTCTTTCTTAATAATAATGGAGAATATCTGAAAAAAAAGAAAAGTTTAAAAACTTTCTAAAAATGATCTTATATTATTAAAATAATTATATACAAATATTCTCATCTATAAATAAAGAAATACTTTCAATTTAAAAGGTACAGACATATGCATATATGCTTTTCGGAATATGGTGAGACTTACAGCTGAGACATGTGATTGGTTTTTGCTTTATATTTGGCTAGGCCCAACACCCTGAGCATTACTAAAATGGTTAAGCAGCAGCACAAAAGTGAGGTTTAAGGCATGTTAGGAGATGGATTAGTTATTACGCTACTTTGTATGAGTCTGTGGAAAGGTACATTTCAAATATACCGCATAATTTTCATTATCTGCTTCAAATATGAAGTGCAGTCTGTGCAACTTTTAAGGTCTGCATGGTGTTGTGACTAAGGTATGTCCCTACTTCAACATGTATTCTGATACGTATTATGCATATGAAGATGCTAGACGTATAAAACACAAGTATACATCTAATTGGATGTTTCTTTTATATATGATGCTGCTAGCAAAAGGTACAGACATATGCATGCATACTTTCAGGAATAGAGTGAGACTTACAGCTGAGATATGTGATACATTCCTGCTTTATATTTGGCTAGGCCCAACACCATAACGAGTCACAGAATGGTGAAGCTCCAGCACAAAAGTGAGGTTTAACACATCTTAGGAAATGGATTAATGATTAAACTAATTTGTATGAGTGTGTGGAAAGGTACTCTTAAACTACACCGCATAAATGTAGTTGCCTGTTTAAAACATGAAGTGCAGTCTCTCAAGTTATATGGCCTCCATGGTGTTCTAACTGAAGTATATCTTGAGTCCCTCAAGGATCAACACTATCTCCATCACTATTCAACCTATATGTCAAACCCCTTACAGAAATTCTCCGAGACGCAAACATATCCTATCACATGTATGCAGATGACACTCAGATCTACATCAAGATCGCGTCACTGGAAGACATCAAGACAATGAATGAGGCCTTAAAAGTGTCATTACAATGGTTAACTAGCAATCATCTGAAATTAAATGCACAAAAAACGGAATTCCTACTAATATCACCACCAAAGAACACCACAAATGTGAAGGAATGGACCAAACTGATCACAGCGCTAAACTGCACCCCGACCCTAGTTGACTCGACTAAATCACTGGGAATCACGCTTGATAAGAACCTAGACATGAAAGCCCACATCAAATCAATGGCAAAAAGTGCCCGTTTTCACCTGAACTATATTAGAAAAGTGAAACCACTCATTACTACGATGGACCTCAAATTGGCAGTCCAATCCTTAGTTATTTCAAGGATTGAATATGGATGTACAACACTAGCAGGTCTACCAAAAATGTCCACAGCACCACTAAAAGCCTGTCTCAATGCGGCCGCAAGACTCATTACTGGGTCTAGAAAATACGACCATATCTCCCCACACCTGAAAGCATTAAACTGGCTACCATACGAAGCCTGAATCCAATTTAAGCTGGCATGTATTACCCACAAAGCGCTCCATTACAAAACACCAAGGTACTTAGCCCAGAAAATTGAGGTATCAGGGGGAAGCAGACCAGCCAGGAGTGCCAAGGAGCTGTTGCTGAAACCACCCATCTTTCGGAAGAAGAAAACATATGACAGAGCTTTCTCCGGAGCAGCCCCCAGAATCTGGAACTCACTCCCTCCAAACATTAGAAAAATTCCAAACACGGCAACATTCAAGAGGGAAGCAAAGATCTTCCTAATGAACAAGTTCCTTCCTTAGGCAAGACTTTCCATCAGTACTACTCTGGAATCTTGATGTAGAACTTACGGGAAATACACATCGGGACCATTTGGCTAGGAATATTGTTACACCATTGTACACTAAACAGATCCTAAATTGTTATTGTTGAAACTGATAAGAAAGACATGTACCGGAATCTTATATATATTAACACTGCTATTCCCGTTGTACTCTAACTGTAACTCATGTAACTATGAAGCGCTCTGATACCCTTGGGTCACGTTCGCGCTATATAAAACTCTATAAATAAAATAAATAAAAATATCTCTGTTTACACATGTATTCTGATATGTGTTATCCATCTGAAGATGCTAGATGTGTAAAACACAGTTATACATCCATTTTTATACTTCTTTTATATATGATGTCACTAAAAAAGGTACAGACACATGCATCCATGCTTTTAGAAATATGGGGAGACTTACAACAGAGACATGTGAAAGGTTGCTGCTTTGCCCTTAGCTATGCTCAATACTGATTAGTAGTAGAATAGTGAAGCAGCAGCAGTAGAAAAGTGATGTTTAAGATAAGTTGGGTGAGAAATTAGTGATTATGGTACTTTGTAAGAATCTGTGGAAAAGTTCACTTGAAGTATGCCACATAAATATAGGTGTGTGTTTGAAATGTAAAGTGCAATCTGTCAAGTTTTAAAGCCTTTATAGTCTTGTGACTGAGGTATGTCTCTACTTGCATATACATTTTGATACATATCATGCATGTGAAGTTGATAGACATATAAAACACAGGTATACATCTATTTGTATATTACTTTTATATATGAATTTGCTAGCAAAAGGTACAGACATATGTATACAGTATTTCAGGAATATGGTGAGACCTACAGCTGAGACATGTAATGGGTGTGCCTGAGTGATTGCATGACTCCATGGGTAGTGCTTGGGTGATTGTATAAGTGCAAGGGTAGTGGCTGGGTAATTGGAGGAGAGGATGGATAGTGACTGGCTAATTCCATGAGTGCAGAGATAGAGCTTGAGTGCATGGATAAGTGCATGAATAGTGCCTGAAAGCATGGATGAGTGCATGAGTAGTGGCTAGGTGAATAGGAGGAGAGGATGGATAGTGACTGGCTGATTGCATGAATGCATAGGTACTGCCTGAATGATTTTATGAGTGCATGTGTTAATGGAATGAGTGCAGGAGTAGTGCCTAGGTGAATAGATGAGGGCAACAGTAGTACCTGGGTGATTGGAGGAGAGGATGGATGGTGACTGGTTAATTGCATGAGTGCAGAGGTAGAGCTTGAGTGCATGGATAAGTGCATGAATAGTGCCTGAAGACATGGATGAGTACATGAGTAGTACCTAGGTGAATAGATGAGTGCAACAGTAGGGCCTGGGTGATTGTATGAGTGCAAGGGTAGGTCCTGGGTGATTTTATAAGTGCATGGGTACTGGCTGAGTGATTGGAGGAGTGCATAGATACTGCCTGGGTGATTGGAGGAGTGCAAGAGTAGTGCCTGGGTGATTGGAGCAGTGCATAGCTAATGCATTGGTGATTGCATGAGTGCAGGGGTAATGTCTGGGGGATTAGAGGAGTGCATAGGTAATGCCTGGGTCATTGCATGAGTGTAGGGGTAATGTCTAGCTGATTGCATGAGTGTAGCGGAAGTGCCTGGGTGATTGGAGGAATCCATAGGTAACACCTGAGTGATTGCATGAGTGCAGGGGTAGTGCCTGGGTGATTAGAGGAGTGCATAGGTAGTGCCTGGGTGATTTTATAAGTGCATGGATACTGCCTGAGTGATTGAAGGAGGAGTGCATGGGTAATGCCTAGGTGATTGCATGAGTGCAGGGGTAATGTCTGGGTGATTGTAGGAGTGCATGAGTAATGTCTGGGTGATTGCATAAGTGCAGGGGTAATGTCTGGGTGGTTGCATGAGGGTAGTGGTAGTGCCTGGGTGATTGAAGGAGTGCATAGGTAGTGCCTGGGTGATTTTATAAGTGCATGGGTACTGGCTGGGTGATTGGAGGAGTACAGGGGTAGTGCCTGGGTGATTGGTGATTGGTGAATTTATATATAATTTCTCATACATTGTAAAAAAAAAGTTCCTGAATTGCTCTTCACCATTGCTTTGCTTACCAAGTGGCAAGCACTCTAACATGGAACATGTTGCAGTGCCAAAGTCACTAAAGGTGTTGCCCAGCCTACTCTCAAGGAGATGTTTCACATCTACACCAATTATGCTGAACACTTGGCAGACAAGGGTGTTTTCAGACTCTAGTTTTTTTATTATGTCCACTACAGCAGTTATGTTTTCCTGTAAAAATCTAAGAATGCAGTAGAGTGTACTTTTTTCACATCACTATCAAAATGTGACCAAAGATCCTCACATTTCTTGCCTTTGGCATCACCACTCAGCAAAAATTCTGTAAACGGTTGCCACATGGATAATATAGCATTCATAGCCCCTTGGACTGAGAACCATCAGCTAAGGGACACAGTTGGGATGACTCTTTCTTTGATGCCACACAAAGCACGAAAGGATAAATATTTGTGTTTTAGTTCCTGGGCATAAGAAAACAGTGCACTAGAATGGACTAAAAAGTCAATAGCCTTCTTCATTAACTGAAGATTGTAAAGATGCTTTCAGCATACCATGTAACAAGTGGCAAGGATCTCTTACAGGGAAGCACTCCAGCTCAGGTATCGATTTTGACAGGTCATCACACAACTTTTTCATATACGTAGCTGAATCACTGCAAATATAAACAATATCACTCCAATCATTGTTGAACTTGGAAAGAACCTTTTTTACAGAGCATTCCAAGTGACACTGCGTTCCATGTTTTCCAAAAGTCTGGTGTCATGTTTTAACCACTATCCCAGATTCTTGGTGATAGCGCTCTTTTCACATATACTTGTCACTATACCTAAAGCCTGAGGTGTTGGCAATTCGCCTACTATCAATACTGACTCACTAGAAACTGGGGGCTGATGTATTAAGGGTTTTTACCCATTCTCTGTGGGTAAATGTGATGACACATATTAGGAAAGATTCTTATGAAACCAGCCATTTTACCTATCCGTGAAAGAATCAAACGCAGCCAAAATATCAAATATGATTTTGATATTTCCTGATTCTCTACAGTTTATAAAATAATAAAACAAGACCTAAAACATGCTTCTAAACCCTGCATCTCTAGATCGAAGACCACAAAACTGAAAAAAACTAAAAGAAGAAGAAACAATATTTTAGTGGCATCCCTAAACAACAAAACTCAAGCAGAATAATGTTAGCCCAGACTTTCTTACTGCTAGCTTGTATAACAAAGTTACATATTGGCCCCTGCAGGAAGAAAGAAAATGGCTCTTTCACTCTCTTTTTCCTTTCTTTGAATGGCATTTAGTTTGTGGTTGTTCAGGTGTTTTTTCAGTGTTTATATGTTTTCACTGGTGAGGGCTATTTCTCTTTCAGTGGGGTTTTATCAGTTATTATAGGTTTAAACCTAAAACAGGACAGCCTATATATAAATTACTATTCCTTATTTTAAAACCACAGTTAAGATTCAACCCTTTTCCCATTCTGCTTAATCCCAGTTTCCATAGTAACAGGTTTTGCAACATTCAACTGAACAGGCAGGTCACAAGTTCACCATATTTTCAAGTTCAGCACACAAGGTTACAAATGCAAACAGCAGGTGTGGTTGACTTTTCCAAAATATTACCTTATCCTGTCTACTGTACCTTTAAACATTTTTTAATAACCAATAAGAAACATGCTTTTTAAAGAAAGTAACATGCACCCTATTTTTGAGTGTACTATGTTCATAAATAGCCAATCAATTATCTACTTTTTAAAAAACAGCATCTTGTCCACCATTTTAGATTCCTCTCATTCTACCAACTGACTACCTCAGCTACAGACATCTTTTCATTAATTCCAGACATCCCTTCAAGATGCTTAAAGTATGGATTGTTGGGCACAGCTATGTTTTCTGGTGCAAAAGGTATGCTGAACGCAGAGGTATTGACAAAGACCTAGCTTTGCAAAATGTGGATATTAAATGGATTGCACATAGAGGATTAAAGTGGCACCAATTGATGCCTTTGGTTAAAACCTTTTTGCATCTCCAACCCCCTGACCTCATGATTGTGCACTGTGGTGGCAATGACCTAGGCACATTGACTGATGTTGCTTTTGCCTCAAACTGTCTTTGTATACTCTAATATATGCCAAAGACAGAAATGGAAGTGGTCAAATCAATTCTGTCCACAGATTGAGAAAGCTAGGAAGATTGTCAATAAAGCTGCTTCTGCTTACCTCAGAGACCATAGGATGGGCTCCATCTATAACAACAATCTACGTTTTAATATGGATGGCATCTACAGAAGTGATGGAGTACACTTCACACATCAAGGAAACAGAGTCTTTCTCAACAACCTAAAGCTGTGCATCGGCACATACATGTAGCTACAAAAAACTCATAATAAAAACAAGGGCTCTTTTTAGAGCCACCCTATAACACAATAGTGGCTTATTAAAACAAAGCACGGGAGACCGCGCTTCGTTTTTTAAAAATTTTCTCGGCCGGATTCGCGCACCCAGCGCGACTTCGGCCGAAATGTTTTTTTAAAAAAATGCTTTTTTTGGCCCTGGGGGTCCCTATGGGACCCCCTGACCAGGCCTAGGGGGTCAGGGTGTTTCTACCCTGCCCCCTTTCCTTCATGTATAACATTCCTTTACCTTTTTCCTTGTGACTCGGTTCAACCGAGTCACAAAATGGCTGCCAACACATTTTGGTTTGGAGTGTTGGCAGCCAATCAGAATGAAGCTCGTGCTCGGGAGGGTTCGCGAATCCTCCTCGGCCACCAGATATCGATATTATTTATTTTTGAATTTCTCAGGAACTACTGAACGGATTTACACCATTTGAAAAAAAGGTCACTTTCTGAACCAAGAGCTACCTTTTTGCCAAATTTGGTGTAATTCCATTCAGCAGTTCAGGCTGTAGCTTTGTCTAAAGTTCCAATGGAAATTAACATGGAGAAAACGCGTTTTGGGACCCGCCTTTTGTTCTCGGCCCCAGCTCAACGAATCACCCCGAAACTTTCAAGACAGGAGCTGACCTGAGTGAACCATTAGTTTTAAGAATTTTGTGAAAATTCGTCAAACAGCGCCAAAGATATTGGCAAAAGAAAAACGCTTTTTGAATAGAAACGAGGTCCTAACTATAACTAGCTACTGGCTACCGCCAGTAGATAATATATATATATATATATATATATATATATATATATATATATATATATATATATATATCTACTGGCGGTCGCCAGTAGATAGTTATAGTTACAACCTATTATCCATAGGAAATCCGCGACATTCCATTTGAAATAACTCTCTTGCCGGTTGACGTATCTTCGCGAAATTTTCAAACTTTGTGGCCCGCTCCGGTCCGCTCCTACCCTGAAAGTCTCGGGGGGATTCATCAAGCGGGGGCTGAGAAAAAAGGGGGGTCCCAAAACACGTTTTCCCCATGCACTTTTCCATAGGAAACTTTAGACACGGCTACAGCCCGAACTGCTGAACGGAATTACACCAAATTTGGCAAAGAGGTAGTTCTTGGTTCAGAAAGAACCCTTTTGTTAAATGGTGTAAATCCGTTCAGTAGTTGCTGAGAAAATGAAAAGTAAAAAGTTAGTGATATCTATGGCCGAGTAGGGTCCGCGTACCCTCAGCGCACCCTGCGCGCACCGTCCCGATCACGAGCTGCATGTTAATTGGCTGTCAGCTGGCTGTCAACATTCCGATTCAGGAAATGTTGGCAGCCATTTTGTCCCTCGGTAGAACTGAGGGACAGAAACAAGTGCGCAAAGCGCACAAAGGGGGCAGGGTAGAAACACCCTGACCCCCTAGGTTTGCTCAGGGGTCCCACAAGGACCCCTGGGCAAAAAAAAAAAAATTTTTTTAAAAATCGGCAGGATGCGCTCAGGGTGCGCGAATCCTTCCGAAAAACAAAAAAATCGAAGCGCGGTCTCCCGCGCTTCGATGTTAATTGGCCCCTGGGTGGCCCAAGTCCCGGGGGCATGGTGGGGGGGGGGATAATTTAATGTGTGGGGGCCTCAAAGGGCCTCCCAAGCCCCGGGGTCTGCCACCCCCGGGGCTTTTTTGAAAAATGGTGCGGGAGGGCTCTGAGCCCTCCCGCAGCCCCGGGGACCACCACCTCCCCGGGGCTTTTTTTAATTAAAAATAAAACCAGTGTGGGGGGCTCCAGCCCCCCACACGCCCCGGGACCGCCACCTCCCGGGGCACTAAACATTTTAATATGGGGGTCCGTTACGGACCCCAGAGCCCCGGGGACCACCACCTCCCGGGGCTGTGTACTGAATGGGAGGGGGGCCGCGCGGCCCCCCTCCTGGAGCCCTTGATGGCCCTGGGGACCACCACCCCCAGGGCCGGCTCCTGCAGTGTCCCGGGGTGCCTACCCCGGGACACTGTAGTTTGCTATGGCAGGACGGGAGCCTCGCGGCTCCCGTCCTGCCATAGCAAACTGCTTTGGATATTGGAAGAGAGAGCAGGAAACCTGCTCTCTCTTCCAATATCCAAAGCGATTGCTTTTCCACATGGGGAGCAGCATGTCAGCTGCTCCCCATGTGGAACAGCAATGCCGGCTCCCAAGGGACGTGGGGAGCCGGCGGGACTGTGGGGGGATTGGGGACCCCCCACAGTCCCCAACGGAGAGGGCCAGCCCCGGGGGATGGGGTCCCCGGGGCAAGTAGTGGCCCGGGAGGGGGCCACGCGGCCCCCTCTCCAAAAAAGAAAAAAAAAATGGAAAAAAAAATGGAAAGGCCGGCCCCGGGGGATGGGGTCCCCGGGGTCTTAAAATGGCCAGAGGAGGGGGCCACGCTGCCCCCTCAAAATAATAAATATAGAGGCCATGCCCCGGGGGATGGGGTCCCCGGGGCCAATACAGGCCCAGGTAAGGGGGGCCACGCAGCCCCCTTCCCGTTTTTTTTTTTTTTTTTTAAATTAAAAAAGGGGTAAGGCCCTGGGGAATGGGGTCCCCAGGGCCCAAAAAGAGAAAAAAGGAAGGGGGGCCACACATCCCCCCTTCAGGGGACAAAAAAAAAAAAAAAAAAACGATCGGGCCCGCAGGCCCCGCCCCCTTCCTTCACCACTCTGCAAACGCGCCCCCTGGCGCGTTTGCAGAGGAGGAACAAATTCCCCTTGAATACTGGGAGTCCCTGGGGGCCAACTAGCCCACCAGGAACCTCCAGTATGCGCCAGGGGGCTGCCTTGCAGAGACGTGTAGAGAGGCCACACCCCTTTTTACACCTCTCTGCAACGCAGCTCTGTGGCGCTTTTTGGAGGTATATGGTGGGCTAGTTGGACTCCGGGGACCCTCAGGATTCAAGGGGACTTAATCCCCCAACTTAAAACGTGCCACGGGGCGCGTTTGCACAGTGGTGAAGGGAGGGGCGGGGCTTCAGGTGACATGTGTGCAAACAGGCCCCGTGGCGCGTTTTAAGATGGGGAATTAAATCCCCTTCAATCCTGAGGGTCCCTGGGGCCAACTAGCCCAACAGGTACATCCAGAAAGCGCCACAGAGCTGCGTTGCAGAGAGGTGTAAAAGGGGTGTGGCCTCTCTACACGTCTCTGCAACGCAGCCCCTGGCGCATATTGGAGGTTCCTGGTGGGCTAGTTGGCCCCTAGGGACCCTCAGGATTCAAGGGGACTTAATCCCCCAACTTAAAACGCGCCACGGGGCGCGTTTGCACAGATGTCACCTCAGGCCCCGCCCCTCCCTTCACCATTGTGCAAATATTCCTCTAAAATCAGCCGAAATACGAATTCCGATTTACTCACCTGTTATAAGGAGAGACCTCAGTGCTGTATCTTTCAGCCCAGTACTGGTCCTGAAAAGTAATTTTAACCGTACTTACCAGTAACTTGAATTTCCTTCCATAGGCTAACATTGACTGGTTTCAATTGGAAATTCTTCTAAGTGTGGAGTTTTGGAACTTTAAAATATTCCTGTAAAATCAGCCGAAATACGAATTCCGATTTACTCACCTGTTATCAGGAGAGACCTCAGTGATGCATCTTTCAGCCCAGTACTGATCCTCAAAAGTAATTTTAACCGTACTTACCGGTAACTTGAATTTCCTTCCATAGGATATCATTGCCTGCTTTTTGCTGAAAAAGATTCTAAGTGTTGATTTTTGGAACTTTAAAATATTCCTCTAAAATCAGCCGAAATCCGAATTCTGATTTACTCACCTGTTATCAGGAGAGACCTCAGTGCTGCATCTTTCAGCCCAGTACTGATCCTCAAAATTAATTTTAACCGTACTTACCGGTAACTTGAATTTCCTTCATAGGCTAACATTGACTTAAGATTCTAAGCGTGGAGTTTTGGAACTTTATAATATTCCTCTAAAATCAACCAAAGTACGAATTCCAATTTACTCACCTGTTATCAGGAGAGAACCCAGTGCTGCATCTTTTAGCCCAGCACTGACCCTGAAAAGTAATTTTAACCGTACTTACCAGTAACTTATATTTTCTTCCATAGGAATCCTTTGTCTGGTTTTCAGCAGAAAAGTTTCAAAGTGTCGATTTTCACAAACTACAAATATTCCTTAAAAATCGCCTGTATGACTTAAACGCATTCTTTCAACTGTTTACAGGAGATGCACCAGTGCTGGATCCAGGATCCAACACTGAGTAACAAAAAGTAACGATAACAGTTTTTACCTCCTAAGTGAATTTCCTTCCATAGGATAACATTGGTCATTCTATGAGAAAAAGTTTCTAAGTGTCAACTTTTAAAGTACAATAATATTCCTTAAAAATCACGACTGTAACCAAAACGCTTTTACTCAACTGTTTACAGGAGATGTCCCAGAACTGAATCTAGGATCCAGTCCTGTGGTTAGAAAAGTAATCCATAAAGTAACTAATTGCATTTAACTAGAAATTCACATTGAGCTGAATGTTGCATTGTGTTTGAAAATGTGTTGCCCATTGCAACAACTGTAACTACTGTACTTAAAAGTTTATTGCCTATGTGCAAAGTATTTAAACTAAAGTAATTCATTCTGAGAAAGTATTTTTTGTAATGTATAATATAATTACAATGTAATTTAAAAAATAAAATATGTAAAAAAAATGTTTTCTAAAAAATTTCGAAATCAGTATGAAAAAAATTTATATAACAATTAATACATTTAAAAATTGTCATTTACAAAACCTTTGAAATTCACTGAAAAAACCGTAGGTTTCAGACATGTTATAGTTACAAATTAGCATTTAAAAAACCTTTGAAATTCACTGAAAAAACCATAGGTTTTAGGGACGTTATAGTTACAAATTAGCATTTAAAAAACCTTTGAAATTCACTGAAAAAACCATAGGTTTTAGGGACAGTTATAGTTAGTTGGACATTGCACTCATACAAAACCCGTGAAATTCTCCCGTTATAGTTAGTTCAGCTAACTATAACTCGCGCCCCGCAATGCACTGCTGATGACGTCACATATTACATCACTCATGACATGGTCAGTGACATCACTGATGACATCACTGATGACATCTCAAATGACATCACTGATGACATCATCCACGTGATAATCTGATGCAGCTCTTCACACCCTAATATAACCTTTGATACACCCAATCTAAATTACAGACTGCCATTCGCAAAACCATAGACACTCCAACACCAATAACTACATACCCACTCACTGATTCTTAGGTCTACACACACACATCCACTCACTCACCCGTACAGTCACTCATACTTATGGTCACTCAATACAGGACTATCATATGCACTCTTACTCCTATATAGACACTCAAACACCGCCACTCATCCATAGAGGTACTCACACACCTAGTCAGTCATGCAAATAATTAAACACACTGCCATTTACTCACCTATACAGTTATACACACACCAGCTCACTTAATCATACAAATACTAGCACATTGTTACGCTCTTATACAATCACTGATACAAGCACACACTCATCCATACAGCCACTATCACAATCACTCACTCTCGCTTATAGCTATTTATATACTCCAACACACATATATACTGCCTTTCACATATGTAGTTACTCACACATGTACCACTGGGACATACATTCACTCACTAACACACTCTTACACACACTTACCCACCCATACAGTCTATCACAGATGCACTCTTGAAACCATCCACCCAGTGAATCACCCACTCACACATCTATGCACAGTCGCACACACCCCATCCACACAAACACTCAGGCACCCATACAGATACTCAGACAACAAATCAATAACTCTTATAGACACTCATGTAGCTATTCACAAACCCATGCAGCCACTTACACAGCAACAGACAGATACAGACATTCACCCAGTTTAGTCACTAACCCATGCATTCAGTAAGATACGTTTAATCACTCACTTATAGAATTAGTCACGCACCTACTAAATCATCCATACAGACACTTATACACCCACTCATTCTTCAATACGCCTTTCCCTATATATATAAAAAATATTTAAACTTTACAGAAACACACAGTCACTGGATGATGTCATCAGTGATGTCATTTGAGATGTCATCAGTGATGTCATCAGTGATGTCACTGACCATGTCATGAGTGATGTAATATGTGACGTCATCAGCAGTGCATTGCGGGGCGCGAGTTATAGTTAGCTGAACTAACTATAACGGGGGAATTTCACGGGTTTTGTACGAGTGCAATGTCCAACTAACTATAACTGTCCCTAAAACCTATGGTTTTTTCAGTGAATATATATATATATATATATATATATGTATATATATATATATATATATATATGAAACACCACATCCGATTTCTCACAATTAAACCGGACACCGACACAGGGGGATTTAGGAATTTGAAAGTCTTTATTCCTCCATTACGCTGTATATATATATATATTCAAAAAACAGTGTTCGCGTGTACCTCTGCCATCAGATGGTGGTGGGCTGCCGGCGAGGTCGCGATCCTCAAAACATCAAACGCCAATCCTTCTCACATGAAATAAAAGATTGTGCCGAGCCCAAAGTCCATTTTTAACGTGGTTTATTCAATCCAATGCACGTGGCAAGCAATGCCCGATGCATTTCGGAACAGCCGTTCCTTTCTCACGGGTCAATTTGACATTTGATTTTACCCTTAACATATAGTGCAAAAAGTGTGAACATTAACAAAGGACTACTTCGTTACCTTAATTGTAAGGCAAAAACGGCATCCATTTTGGAATGGTGAATTCATACAAGTAATATAATATTCCAAGTGGAAAAATAAACATATTTTAAATCAAGTGAAACTCGTTCTTGATAAATGTCGTTATTCACATTGCTCAACATAGAGAGACCATTAATATTAGTATACCTCCAAATATCGAGTTTTTCACTTTGCATAATGCAAAATTACAATCAAATTAATATTACAATTCTGCCCCAGTGGGCCATGATAATTTCTAAAAACTCAATGTTTTTTATGTTACATCATAGTTAATCTCAAAATGTTCAATTCAGCCCTAGTGGGCGAATTCCACTTATCAAAAGCACATAGCTTCTGACACCATCCAAAGTTGCTCTTTTGCGTTTCTTCATAACAAGGTATTAACTCCGTCTCCTGAAAGAATAAATAAAACCAAGTGCACTGATCAATAACGATCTAACTCAAATTTAAAATTACAAACATCATACCTAAGAGGCAGTCCTCCGGGATTTTATAAAAAACAGCACAGTACTCATAAAGGATTTCCACCTATTAGCCTAGATGTACAGATAACTCTTCATCTTTATTGATGCCCTCAGGATACTTGGTTTCATATTTTATAATCATTCTAGAACACAGATTGCTGCAGCACAAGGAACAAAGGATAAGAATATCGGAGCCGAAAGTGAAGTAGCTACCACATCACGAATCCCGCCAGCTGAATCCACAGCTACTGAAATTCTGGGTGATAAGACCCCAGAAAGAGAGGAAACAGTGGGAGCAAAATCCAGCATTTTAAAGGAGTTCGACATACTCGCAAGGGGAAGACAAGAATCAGCGAGTCCCCAAACAACAAGAGGTCGAGGTCGAGGCGCCAGAGGCGGCAAGCAAGGCGCAAAGCAACAAAGCAATATACAAAGCTTCATGGGAATGACAACGAGGGGCAAAACCGCCATGAAATGAAGGACACACTTACGGTATTGAATTTATCTGATATTTTATTGACTGACAACCAAATTGAGGTGCTATCTTTGGGATTAACCTTTTGCCCTACCAAAAGATTTGATTATACTGAAAGTAGAATCAATTTGTTTTATTTTACTAGAAAGTTAAAACTCAAAAAATGGCATGAGATTAGACAGAAACAAACAGTGCTTACAGCTCCAGAAAGGGAATCCAATCTTGCTATTGAAGATATAGACACCCTACATGTATTAAGGGAGCTTGAAGGAGCAGACAACTGGGTAGATGATCCTTTAATAAGTTTGGCACAAGAGAACGTGCAGATTGATCAGGCCAGTATGAGTGGGTTTAAACCCAAATCAGGGTTTTTTTACCTCAAAAACATAACGATGCTATTGAGGTATTCGAGAAGGGAGTTAAAACGGAATTTTAAAAACTGGCAAAACGTAAAATACATTATCATAGTAATCTCACCCAGGCACAACAGACAGCTATCAAAGAACCTCAAGCTAACAAGAATTTTGTCATCAAAAAGTCTGATAAGGGTGGGAATGTGGTGGTCTGGCCAATAAAAATGTATCAAGATGAGGGGAAAAAACAATTAAGTGATACTAAAAGTTATGTAAAAAGTGACAGAAAAAGTTATGAGGCCAGTAATGAAAGATATAGAAGCAATGTTGTGAAATGGAAGAATGACAAGCTGTTATCTAATGATGAGTTTAAATTCTTGTACTGTGAATTTCCAATACTATCTGCAATGTATTTATTGCCTAAAGTTCACAAAGATAAAAGTAATCCTCCTGGCAGGCCTATCGTTTCCTCAATAGGAAGCATGTATGAGAATACTTCGAAGTACATTGATTATTTTTTAAGACCTTATGTACAGGCTTTGCCATCCTATGTGCAGGATACAGGAGATTTTTTGAGACGGATTGAGAATGTCAGTTGGGAGCAAGATATGTTACTGTTAACATTGGACGTGAACAGTTTAAATACTTGTATACCCCACGAATTGGGCATGGAAGCTTGCCGATACTATCTTAAGAGTCGTCCAATTTGTTATTTAATGCATACTGAGATGTTGCTAAATATGATGCATACTTGTTTGAGGAACAATTTCTTTATCTTTGATCACGTGATTTACTGTCAAGCCCAGGGGATGGCAATGGGAACCTGCTTCGCCCCCAGCTATGCGGGTTTGTACCTAGGCTGGTGGGAGGAGCAGGTGGCAAATAACATCGAAGCCTTTGATCGCCATGTCGTCCTCTGGGCAAGATACATCGATGACATATTTTGTGAGTGGAAAGGGGATGAGAGTGAAGCTAGCAACTTTGTTGAGTCCCTTAATGACAATAACTTAAATCTTAAGTTTACTTGCACTATGGACAGGAACACTATTGAGTTCCTGGATGTGGAAGTAAAAGTGAGCAGAAGCCGGTTGGAAAGTAGTCTGTTTCTAAAGAAAACAGCCGGCAACAGCTTATTACATGTGGAGAGTTGCCATTCGATTAACCTCATAAATAGTATACCACATGGGGAGTTACTAAGGGCACGTCGCAACTGTAGCTCTGACTTAGCATTCAATGAGGAAATTACTAGGATGAAGGCAAGGTTTGTGGAGAGAGGTTACTCTCAAAAAGTGATCAGGAAAGCATGTGAGAAATTGAAAGATGTCAAAAGGGAGGAATTGTTGAAAATTAAAGATGAGGTCAATGATGGAGAGGATTCAATACGATTCATCACATCATTTAGCAATCAGGTGGGGGAAGTGAGAAAATGTTTTTTTTTTTTTGTTTGTTTTTTTGTTTTTTGTTTTTGAATCCTCATCTTACCAATAGACTTCTGCAGACTAAAAAGCCGTCATATCTTCTAACTCGGGAGCCCACGGCTAACTGCACCAGTCCAGGTCAACCTGACCGGCCCCTGATTTGTAGGGGCTTGGTATAATCATAGGACCCAGTATGTGGGGGGAAAAAAAAAAAAGGAAAGAAGAGGAGGAAAACAACAATGGTATACTATCGGATGCTTTCACATAGGAGGAATTAGCCTCAGTTCTCTACCCCATTTTAATAGAGGCTGCCAGATGTTAAGTGGGATTTCCCCATTCCCTTCTTGCTCTAGTCTCGCCATAGCGAACGAGGCTTTTAGCCAGTCTTCCCTATTTGGGGGAGTGGGATCTTTCCATTTGATGCAAAGTTCTCTTCGTGCTAGGAGAATCAAATATAGCAACAGCCCCTTATCTGACTGTGATGGAAAAGAGTCAGATACATCATTACCCCAAAAAACACCAGCTGAAGGTTAGCCTCTATACTGGTCCCAAAAATAGCTGATAAGGAGTCTCCCACCTCCTTCCAGAAAGATCTTAATTCCGAACACTCAAAGAAGACATGTATATCATCCGCTAGAGGCGATCTACACCTAGGACATTTCGGGGGAGGTGACGGGGCGAACTTAGCTATTTTAGCTGGGGTGTAATACAACCTATTTGTTACAAAAAAATGATTCTTCTTTAAGCTAGCTGATTTTATGGTCTTATACATCCTTTTTAATGAGAGCTCAAGGGCAGCTTCAGCATCAGACTCAAGAGGGGTGTGTTTCCAAACTGATGATTGAGGTGGGATATCCAAGTCCTCTGCTCGGAGAAGACTCGAATACCACATAAATATTTCTTTCTTTTTTGATTGGACATTTTGTAATGCACTCTCTAATTCCCATTCCCCCCTAGATTCACTCCTCTCTGCCTCATACCATGATCTAAGTTGTATAAACTTAAATTTTGAGAAGGCAGGACCTATCTTTGCTCTTAATACTTCCCAAGGGAGAATCCCGTCTTCATCCTTTAAATCATGCCATACAACCACACCTGCATGCTTAATTGTAGTTGCTAAACTATCTTGGAGACAGGGTGGGGTACCGGGGGATTCCCAGATAGGGGCAAAATCAGAAAAATAACCCAGCCCCCATCTGCGTCTAACTTTATACCAGGTTTCCAAGGCTGATTTTAAAACCTTAAGGCGTACCCGTTTAAAGTACTTTGGAGCGCCAAACTTATATAGAAAACCACCTCCGCCACTCCCTCCTTCAACCAAAATCATCTCCCCTAAAAGTCGGCCCCAAGATTTCTCATCCGGATTCAGAAGCAGCATCCTAATACCTTTAAACTGACAAGCAATTAAATAACAGCTAATATCTGGGAGGGCCAACCCTCCTTTGTTCAGCCTCCTCCTCAACTTCTTCCATGACATTCTGGCTCCTTTATTGCCCCAGATAAAACTCCCAATTTTCCCCTGAATTTTACCAATGTTCTTATTAGGAAAAGTCAAAGGAATGGCATTAAACAGATAGGTTACTTTAGGAAGAACAATCATCTTCACCAGATTAACCCTCCCGTAGATCGTCAAAGGGAGGTTCCCCCACCTAGCGAAAAGTTGGTCAATTTCCTTTATAACTTTTTCCAGACTAAGTATCGGGATTTTAGCTATATCATTAACAATTTTAATACCCAAATATTTGAATTCCTTGCTAATAGGACCACCCAAGTAATCGATATTCCAGCACATTACTTCTGTTTTGGAAGAGTTGGCTAGATACCCAGATATTGAGCCAAATTCTACAGAGAGGGCTTCAAGCCGTGGAATAGACGCCTCAGGATCACTAGTGTAAATGATAATGTCATCTGCATATAATGCAATCTTACACTGATATGTTTGTGATCTAAATGGATGTATTAAATCATCCAATCTAATAGCTTGCGCCAAGGGCTCTATATATATGTTGAATAACAAGGGTGAAAGAGGACACCCTTGCCTGGTCCCCCTCTCGATGTTAAAACTTCTGGTCAGCATACCATTCAACAAAATCTTTGCTGACGCTCCTTGATAACATTTCTTCAATATTTGAACGAAAAGGGGCCAAAACTCATTCTCTCTAATAGCTCCCAAAGGTAATTCCAGCATACTCTATCGAAAGCCTTGGCCGCGTCCAAGGCTACTACTGCCAAAGGATCAGATCTTACAATGGCCAGGTCGATGTTCCCGATTAATAATTGAGTTTGTTCCTGAATATACCTCCCAGCTATAAAACCCTTCTGGTCAATGTTGACCAGTCTAGAAATTAACTTGGCAAGCCTCCCTGCCAAAATACCCATAAAAAACTTATAATCGGCATTCAGCAGGGAGATCGGGCGGTAAGAATCAGCTACTTGTGGGTCCTTCCCTGGCTTCAATACCAAAACAATAGTGGCTTCCTTCCAGGAACTCGGAATCTCACCCCCTAATCTGTAAACTGAGTTAAATAAAATTTCCATTGCCGGTACCACTTCATCCAACAGAAATTTAAACACTTCATTTGGGAGGGCATCTAACCCAGAGGCTTTATTTTTCTTTGATTTCTGAATTATGTCCCTAATCTCTTCTACAGAGATCGGTGCTTCTAGTAGGGTCCGGCTATCTTCATTTAACGTTGGCAAATGTTTACTCGCTAGCCAGGATTGTATTTTGTCTTTGGTGGGGACCAGACTTTCCTTATACAGATCCGAAAAAAGATTTAGAAGACAATTTTGTATTTCTTCTATATTACTAGATCTATCTCCATTATTATTAATTATTAGTTCGTTGATATTATTTCTCGATCTATCGACCCTGGCCTTCCATGCCAACAAGGCCCCGGCCTTTTCCCCATACTCAAAATTCTGCATATTTCGAGTATGCCATTGTGCCCTACACTTCTGATCTAGTAAAGTTCTAACTTCCTGTCTAACCCCATCCAAGGCCATCTGAATTTGTGCCCCTCTATCTCCGCCCATCTGACCCAAACCGTTCCTTTCTACTTCTAATTCTAAAATCTCCTTCTCTTTGACAAGCAACTCCTGTGCTCTAGCCCTATTTTTGAAGAAATCAGACCGTGTAGCCACCCTCTCAGACTTGCTTTAAACGCATCCCATACATATTCCATGGGTGCTGAGCCAATATTCAAGATAAAATATTCTTTTGACAATGTTTTAATAGATTGAGTTATTTCAGAATCTAACAACATCGCTCTGCTCAATGTCCATCTAGTTTGTAAGGTGCTCCCTATTTTAAAGTATGTAAATAATACTGGAGCATGATCTGAGAGATGACTAGGTAATACCTTTATCTCGGGCAAATTGCCAACTACATCTCTGCTAACCAGGATATAATCGATTCTGTAAGCATGGTGATATTTTTTGCTATAAAAAGTGTATCCTTGCAGATCACCTTTCTTAGCTCTCCATAAGTCAACCAGGACTAAATCATGCAGCAAATTTTTCAAAGCCTGCCGTGTTTTTGGTGCTCCAATTACCCGGCCCAGGTTAGACCTATCTTTAACAGGGTCAAGCAAAACATTAAAATCGCCCCCTATCAATAGGGGAGGGGATACTAATATCAATCTATCTTGCATTTTATAGATAAGGGAAGGGTCATCTACATTAGGACCATAATATGAGGAGCAAGTTAGCTCTAACCCCCCAAAATCCATCTGGGCCAGTATCCAGCGCCCTGTTTGGTCCGTCTGAACATTTTTGATCCTACAGGCAGTCCCTCTCTTAATTACTATTGCTACCCCTTTACTAGCAATTAATTGCTGTGAGGAACAAAAACTATCCATGATATTTTAGAAAAAATTGAATGAAATTCTATATGGGTCAAATGTGTCTCTTGTAACAAAAAGACCTGGGCTGGTGAAAGTTCTAAATATTTAAGTATCATCCTTTGTCTGCGGGGGCATCTTAAGCCATTCACATTCCATGAGATAAAGCAGAGTTTACTGTTTCTGTTAGAATTCCCTGCCATCAACTAAGGTGTCCCCACTCCCCCGCCTTACGACTTTCTCCAAACACAAAAAAGATGAGGATTACTATTTTTTTATATTTTCTCCCAACTGCTCCCCAACCTGTGACCCTCTCCTCCCACCCAACCTCCCCCCCGTGCCCCACTAGTCCCTGAGGAACCCTCCCTTCCAATAGGCAAAGCCTATTCGGTCATCTCTCCCTCGGGTAACATTTAACAGTAGCTTAATAGCAACACACTGGGAAACATATACTGAAAGCACACTTACCCTCTTGGCCATTCGGGCTCTATTTCCCTCCTAAACTCCCCTCCTGATCTTTTTTGATTTTAATTATTAGGGCATCTACTTCATCAGTTGTTCGAATCATGTGCATATGATTATTCCACATCACACATAATGTGGCTGGGAATCTCAATTGAGCAATAGCACCAAGAACATTCAGTTCGTCTAACCTCTTCCCGAGTTCCCATTGCCTCGTTGCCGTAATATGAGAAATATCAGACCTGATGGAAAAGGCAAAAGGGTTAGAGTCCGACAACGTAGAAGTAATCAAACCTTCTTTAAGAGCAGTAGTAAGAATCAGTTCTTTCACGGTATAGGACAAAAAGTTTACCAAAACTTTCCGAGGCTTTTGTCTCCCTGGTTTCCTCCTAAAGGGGTCCCGATGTACTCTTTGGATCTCATGAACTAGATCGATATCAGGAGAATTCCTTAGTATTGTCCCTTTTAGTAGGGAGACTACAAACCCCTTTATATCTGACCCCTCAAGGCCTTCCGGAATATTCAAGAGCTTCAGATTATTTTTCCTTGAATGATTTTCCAGCCTCTCTAGGTCGTCCTTTAAATCCTTATTTTGAGCCGCTAATTTCATCAAATCATCTGAATTTGTTTGAATTGCCTCTTTTATTTTAGGGATCTCGGCCTCCATTGCATCAGTCCTTATAGTGACTTCCTCCAATTTCTGTGCTAAGATCTCACACGACAATTTTATAGCAGACTGATTCGCCTCCGAAACAGCAAACCTGTTAGCTAGCTCAGCTTGATTGGTCTCAGATATTTTGAACCTATTGACCATCTCTTCTTTCATAATCGTTAATATCTCGACTAATGAATGATTTGGAGGGGGCAATGTCTCATCTTCCCCCAATATATGGGGAGAAATGTTATTACTAGCCCGAAGTTGAAAGTCCTGATCTGGCACCCGCTGTTGTTCTGCAGCCGGCTCGTTCCCCTGGTCCTGACCTTCTTGTACATCTAAGATAGAATATCTGTTAGAGATGCTCACCAATGGATGTATTTCATTCTCCACTCCAGTCGTATCTCCAGAAGATATAGGGGATCGCATAGTGTCATTATCCTTCTCCTTAGAGGCAGTTACCGAAACCGCCATCCTTTTATCTTGATGTGATGATGCAGACACTACTGCAGCCTGGGTTTTAGAGTTGTCCCGATTTTTTAGCTTAACTTTAAGCTTTGAAGGGGTCGTTTTTTGGACCCCAATATCCATATTGCTTACTCTATCCACACTGCAATCCTGGAGCTGTATTTCCTCTCTTACTGAGCTGCCCTGAGTGGAAACCACAGGACTCCCACCATTAGACATAACCACTGATTTTCTATTGTCAAGGATATTAAATGTGGAAGTAGACAAAGAAATAACCCGGTAGTAGGATTTCAAAGATGGAGTAATTTTCGGTTTTTGTGGAAGTCTCTTCCTACCTCCTCTGCCCTTGTTGACCCCTCTCCCCTTACTGGCAAGCCCACTATTCGATGTGGCCCCTATCTGTTTAGACTGTTTTTTTATTAATTTTGTTTCAGAAATTGGGGGGGAAATCTGGGAAGAAAAAATGGGCTGTGTGATGGTCGTATTTGCGGATAAATGAGCCGCTCTAGCTCGCAAGGTATATCTGGACAGCTTTGGGGGAGAGGAGCCCTTATTGAGTTCCCCTGTCTCCATACGGCAAAGAGGTGCCCCTCCTTAACTGAAGCCCAAGAGATCAAAAAAGCTCTGCCCTGACAAGTTGAGGAACTTATAGACCCAAGTTTCACAAGAGACTTTTCTGTTCTTATATTCCCAACAGAACGCTGTTTTTTCTCTTTAGTGCTATCACCATGAAAAAGTCCACAGTTTAGTCTCCAGCTCACCTTACCTTCAGGAAGGCAGCGAGGGGAAAAGCTGATACAACTAACTATAGCCGAGGATTGTTTAACAAACACTCGCCGCTCAGTCTGCCATTCCTCCTCAGCTTCTTCCGCCTCTACCACATTGAGCTTTCTTCCCGCAAAGGCCGCAGAGACCGCGTACACTCTGAAGCAGGTGCTGGCTCTGCCCCCAGTAACCCGGAACAGCAGAGAGGCTGCGTCTCCCGCCTCCTTCCACACGCCGCCTCTCTCCACTTCCAACGCTGCGTCTTCCACCCGTCACAGCAGGGGACCGCGTCCACAGACCCACGGACGCTGCTGGAACCAGGAAACAGACTCGGCCGCATAGGAGCCACACCGGAGGGTAAGTAGAGGGAAATTCTGCCTCTATCACTCGATCACATCAACATCAACATATCAGCATAGCTCAGCATAGGTCCCGACCGAAAAGAAAAAAAAACCCGAGGGAGCGTGACCGCGACCGTTAGCTTACGGCCGCCATGTTACTCCAGAAGTGAGAAAATGTCTTAAGAAATTCTGGGATGTTTTGGGCACGGATGAAACTTTAGCGAAATGTGTTGATGTTTACCCCAAGATCACATTTCGTAGATGCACAGCATTAAAAGATATGTTGTGTAAATGTACGCTATCTACAGATACAAATTCTCAATTTAAGATACAGGTTTCTATACCTGCAAAGCATGCAAGGTGTGCCGTAACAGTATTAACTGTAAGCAGATTAAGTTATCAAAAACTCAGAGACCATTTACAATTCTTAAACACTTAACTTGCAAATCAGATTTCTGTGTATATGCCCTAATTTGCCCATGCCCTTTGACATATATTGGCAGCACTATTCATCAGGTGAAAAGGCGGATTTTAGAGCACATGCGGGCAATCACCAATGATGATAGGCAATACCCCATTGCCCGACATTTTAAAGATTGTCACAATATGAATGCCAGTTTACTTAGATATTGTGCCCTAGACAGAATTCCTGTCTCTGAAAGGGGAGGAAACAGGATTCGTGAGCTACGTCGGTTAGACTCTAGAATGATTATAAAATATGAAACCAAGTATCCTGAGGGCATCAATAAAGATGAAGAGTTATCTGTACATCTAGGCTAATAGGTGGAAATCCTTTATGAGTACTGTGCTGTTTTTTTTATAAAATCCCGGAGGACTGCCTCTTAGGTATGATGTTTGTAATTTTAAATTTGAGTTAGATCGTTATTGATCAGTGCACTTGGTTTTATTTATTCTTTCAGAAGACGGAGTTAATACCTTGTTATGAAGAAACTCAAAAGAGCAACTTTGGATGGTGTCAGAAGCTATGTGCTTTTGATAAGTGGAATTCGCCCACTAGGGCTGAATTGAACATTTTGAGATTAACTATGATGTAACATAAAAAACATTGAGTTTTTAGAAATTATCATGGCCCACTGGGGCAGAATTGTAATATTAATTTGATTGTAATTTTTCATTATGCAAAGTGAAAAACTTGATATTTGGAGGTATACTAATATTAATGGTCTCTCTATGTTGAGCAATGTGAATAATGACATTTATCAAGAACGAGTTTCACTTGATTTAAAATATGTTTATTTTCCCACTTGGAATATTATATTACTTGTATGAATTCACCATTCCAAAATGGATGCCGTTTTTGCCTTACATTTAAGGTAACGAAGTAGTTCTTTGTTAATGTTCACACTTTTTGCACTATATGTTAAGGGTAAAATCAAATGTCAAATTGACCCGTGAGAAAGGAACGGCTGTTCCAAAACGCATCGGGCATTGTTTGCCACATGCATTGGATTGAATAAACCACGTTAAAAATGCACTTTGTGCTCGGCACAATCTTTTATTACATGTGAGAAGGATTGGCCAAACACAAGGATTTGTATAAACATGTTGTGCATTTTTGGCGATATATTGATGACATCTGTTTGATATGGGATGGTACAAAAGAAACTGCTTTTGAATTTGTCAACAGTATAAACTCGAATGAGTTAAATTTAAAATTTACTGCTATTATAGATGACAAAAGTGTAGAATTTCTGGACACTTTGATTTATATCAGTAATAACAAAATACATACCAAAGTACATCGTAAACAAACTGCCGGAAATTCTATTTTACATGCAGATAGTTCCCACCCTCGTCATCTGATCAAGAGCATTCCCTACGGCGAATTTCTGCGTATTCGCCGAATTTGCAGTTCTAATGCAGACACATACATATGTCAGCAGGAGTCTCTCTCTAGAATTTTGGCTAGAGGCTATAGGATGTCTGAACTAAATATAGCATTGGAAAAAGCAAATAACCACTCTAGGGAGGAGTTACTGCATTCTAAGGAAAATACTGCCTCTGCTGAGGTAGCCTCCAATTTGGTAAATGTGGATGAAAAACGGCAGGTGAGATTAATAACTACTTTTAGTGCACAGGAACAAAAGATTCGTAGAATCATTAATTCACAATGGCCAAAGGTACTCACCGATTTAACTTTGGGTCCCATTTTACCAGCAATACCAGATAATTCTTTCAGGAGGGCACCCTCAATGAGGGATGCCCTGGTAAAATCCAGTCCTGAGATTCTCTCTAAAAATACTTGGCTAGTAAGTAAAGGTTTCCATAAATGTACGTCATGTCGTGCCTGTACTTTTGCAAGTAACCTGACACACTATGTGACGGCTTTTAGCAATAGAAGAATTGAGATTATGGATTACCTTACTTGCCGCACTGAATTTGCCATTTATATTCTGAGGTGTACCTGTGGTCTTGCTTATATAGGGAGTACTAAGCTTCCTGTGCATAAGCGCATTCTTCAACATGTCAGGGCAATTGTGAATTCAGATTCCAGCTATCCAGTTGCCCGACACTTTAAGTTGGTTCATCAGAATAGGTTGAAGGATTTAACTTATTCTGTGCTAGGTGCTGTTCCAGTCCCCGGACGGGGAGGGAACCGTGAAAAAGCCTTAGGCAACTGGAATCTCACTTTATCTTAGCCCTCGACACCAGAATGCCTAACGGCATGAACACCAGTGAAGATATGCATAATTTTCTATGATCCAATATTCTCTGGTGTCAGAGATGTAAATATACTTGATCTCTTTTTCAATTTAGTGGTCTTAGTTTTCTATTTTGGTCAATTTATAGCCATGTCATTGCTCTCTGGTGTCAGAGATGCGTGTATACTTGATCTCTTTTTCAATTGAGTGGTCTTAGTTTTCTATTTTGGTCAATTTATAGCCATGCCAATTTTTACATCTGCTCTTTTTAATTTCAATTTCATTCTTAAATTTAACTTTAAGTTTGATGTTAACTTTGGCTGTAAGAGTTCTCGATCTTTAGTACTGTACTACGTTTACCATTCAGACTTGGAGGTAACAATGCTGCTATTGAAAGTTATTTTGCACAACGCTTATATTGCACAGTTTGGTGGTTCGCACAAATCTTTTTAGCATTTTTATGTATATATGACTGACTTGGCTTGTTTATAAGATTGATTTTTAAATGTATAGTTGCTGTCATCATGAACTACATTAATTAATTTTTCCTATCTTAAATTTTCAATATGTGTACAATTGTCAACTGTTTTAAAGTCCCTGGTTTTTACATCTATACACATGCTGTTTAGTTGTCAATTGACATATCCCATTTGGGATATTTTAATACTCATGCACTGGCAGTTTATTATCCAATCAGTATTGTCTATAATATATGGGGAGTTTGCATTTTATATTTATGTATTTATTTACATGTATACGATAATTACAGTTCCCTGTTTTATACTTCTATACGTATGCTTTTTGGTTGTCAATTGACATATCCTATTTTGGATATTTGAATAATTATGCACTTGCAGTTCATCATCAATCAGTACTGTGTATATTCTCAGGGAGTTTGCACTTGCACTTTATATTTGTGTACGTGTAATTGCTGCTCTTGCACTTTAAGTGTTGACATAAAGAGTGGTTGTGTCATCATATATCTGTCATAAGTTAGGAATGTGTAGAAATATATTTTGGAAATTATGTATATTATTAAGCCATGGAAAGTCTAATGTTTACAGATGAATCTGAGGATTTTTAGGGAAATTTTGTATGTGCTATAGTCTGTTTTCTATTTTTTCACTGGTTTTAGATTGTTTTGTAAGGTAATTGTGCACATTTTTGTTATTTTTGTATTTATTGGGTTCCCGGTCACGAGACGCGTCATGTGATCAAGCTAGCGTGAGGCGAGCGAAACGCGTCATGGCAGGCACTATGCCTGGTCAACTTGTGGTGTATATCTAATAAAAAATGCACTGCTTTTTCAACACACGATAACGTTGGTGTGTCAGCTTTTTGAGCGCAACGAGGTCCGCGCCTGGGCTTCCTGGCAGTGATCGTCAGGCCAGGGTTTGGAGCTTCATATATATATATATATATATATATATATATATATATATATATATATATATATATATATATTATCTACTGGCGGTCGCCAGTAGATAGTTATAGTTAGGACCTATTTTCCATAGGAAATCCGCGACATTCTATTTGAAATAACTCTTTTGCCGGTTGACGTATCTTCGCGAAATTTTCAAACTTTGTGGGGCGCTCCGGTCCGCTCCTACCCTGAAAGTCTCGGGGTGATTCGTTAAGCGGTGGCCGAGAAAAAGGGGGGTCCCAAAACGCGTTTTCCCCATTCATTTTTCCATAGGAAACTTTAGACACGGCTACAGCCCGAACTGCTGAACGGAATTACACCAAATTTGGCAAAGAGGTAGTTCTTGGTTCAGAAAGAACCCTTTTGTTAAATGGTGTAAATCCGTTCAGTAGTTGCTGAGAAAATCAAAAGTAAAAGTACATATATATCTATGGGCACGGAGGATCCGCGCACCCTCCCGATCACGAGCTGTCTGCTAATTGGCTGTCAACACTCCAAACCAGGAAGTGTTGGCAGCCATCTTGTTCCTCGGTAGAACCGAGGAACAAGAAAGCAGTAAAAAAAGTGCGCAAAACGCACAAAGGGGGCAGGGTAGAAACACCCTGACCCCCTAGGTCTGCTCAGGGGGTCCCACAAGGACCCCCTGGGCAAAAAAAAGCATTTTTTTTTTTTTTAAATCGGCAGGATGCGCTCAGGGTGCGCGGATCCTGGCGATAAAAAAAAAAAATCAAAGCGCGGTCTCCCGCGCTTCGATGTTAATTTGCCCCCGGGTGGGCCAAGTCCCGGGGGCATGCTGGAGGGGGTTTTATGTATGGGGGGCCTCTAAGGGCCCCCAAGCCCCGGGGACCACCACCCCCAGGGCTTTATCATAAATGGTGCGGGAGGGCTCTGAGCCCTCCCGCAGCCCGGGACCGCCACCTCCCCGGGGCTTTTTTTTTTTTTTTAAACCTGTGTGGGGGGCTCCAGCCCCCCACACGCCCGGGACCACCACCTCCCCGGGGCACTAAGAAAATTGAAAATGGGGGTCTGTTTTGGACCCCCAAGCCCCGAGGACCACCACCTCCCTGGGGCTTTCAAAATGTAGGGAGGGGGCCGCGCGGCCCCCTCCTGGAGCCCTTGATGGCCCTGGGGACCGCCACCCCCAGGGCCGGCTCCTGCAGTGTCCCGGGGTGCCTACCCCGGGACAAATCTGTTTGCTATGACAGGACGGGAGCCTCGCGGCTCCCGCCCTGTTATAGCAAACTTGGTTTGCATTTTGAAGAGAGAGCAGGAAACCTGCTCTCTCTTTCAAAATGCAAACCAATTGCTTTCCACATGGGGAGCAGCATCTTAGCTGCTCCCCATGTGGAAAGCAATGCCGGCTCCCATAGGACGCGGGGAGCCGGCGGGACTGTGGGGGATTGGGGACCCCCCACAGTCCCCAACCAGAGGCCAGGGCCCGGGGATGGGGTCCCCAGGGCCATAAGTGGCCCGGGAGGGGGGCCACATAGCCCCCCCCAAATAAAAAAAATAAAAAATACGGGCAAGGCCGGCCCCGGGGATGGGGTCCCCGGGGCCTTAAATGGCCTGAGGAGGGGGGCCACGCAGCCCCCTCCATATTTTTTATTTAAAAAGAGGGCATGCCCCTGGGGATGGGGTCCCCGGGGCCAATAGAGGCCCAGGGAAGGGGGGCCACGCGGCCCCCTTTTCTTTTTTTTTCTTTTTTTTTTTTTAAATAAAACAAAAAAAATGCTCAGGCCCCGGGAGATGGGGTCCCCGGGGCCAAAAGTGGCCGAGGGAAGGGGGCCACGAAGCCCCCTCCCATAAAAAAAAAAAAAAAACGGCATCGTGCCGGAGGCCCCGCCCCCTCCCTGTAGTACTCTGCAAACGCGCCCCTGGCGCGTTTTAAGAAGGGAAGTAATTCCCCTTGAATACTGGGGTCCCTGGGGCCAACTAGCCCACCAGGAACCTCCAGTATGTGCCAGGGGCTGCCTTGCAGAGAGGTGTACAGAGGCCACGCCCCTTTTACACCTCTCTGCAACGCAGCTCTGTGGCGCTTAATGGAGGTAGCTGGTGGGCTAGTTGCACCCCAGGGACCCTCAGGATTCAAGGGGAGTTAATCCCCGACTTAAAACGCGCCACGGGGCGCGTTTGCACAGTGGTGAAGGGAGGGGCGGGGCCTGAGGTGACATGTGCGCAAACAGGCCCGTGGCGCGTTTTAAGATGGGGAATTAAATCCCCTTCAATCCTGAGGGTCCCTGGGGCCAACTAGCCCAACAGGTACATCCAGAAAGCGCCACAGAGCTGCGTTGCAGAGAGGTGTAAAGGGGTGTGGCCTCTCTACACGTCTCTGCAACGCAGCCCCTGGCGCATACTGGAGGTTCCTGGTGGGCTAGTTGGCCCCTAGGGACCCTCATGATTCAAGGGGACTTAATCCCCCAACTTAAAACGCGCCACGGGGCGCGTTTGCACAGATGTCACCTCAGGCCCCGCCCCCTCCCTTCACCATTGTGCAAATATTCCTCTAAAATCTGCCGAACTACGAATTCTGATTTACTCACCTGTTATCAGGAGAGACCTCAGTGCTGCATCTTTCAGCCCAGTACTAATCCTGAAAAGTAATTTTAACCGTACTTACCAGTAACTTGAATTTCCTTCCATAGGATATCATTGCTTGCCTTTTGCTGAAAAAGTTTCTAAGTGTTGATTTTTGAAACATACAAATATTCCTCTAAAATCAGCCGAAATACGAATTCCGATTTACTCACCTGTTATCAGGAGAGACCTCAGTGCTGTATCTTTCAGCCCAGTACTGGTCCTGAAAAGTAATTTTAACCGTACTTACCAGTAACTTCAATTTCCTTCCATAGGCTAACATTGACTGGTTTCACTTGGAAATTCTTCTAAGTGTGGAGTTTTGGAACTTTAAAATACTCCTCTAAAATCAGCCGAAATACGAATTCCGATTTACTCACCTGTTATCAGGAGAGACCTCAGTGCTGCATCTTTCAGCCCAGTACTAATCCTGAAAAGTAATTTTAACCGTACTTACCAGTAACTTGAATTTCCTTCCATAGGATATCATTGCCTGCTTTTTGCTGAAAAAGTTTCTAAGTGTTGATTTTTGAAACATACAAATATTCCTCTAAAATCAGCCGAAATACGAATTCCGATTTACTCACCTGTTATCAGGAGAGACCTCAGTGCTGTATCTTTCAGCCCAGTACTGGTCCTGAAAAGTAATTTTAACCGTACTTACCAGTAACTTGAATTTCCTTCCATAGGCTAACATTAACTGGTTTCACTTGGAAATTCTTCTAAGTGTGGAGTTTTGGAACTTTAAAATATTCCTCTAAAATCAGCTGAAATACGAATTCCGATTTACTCACCTGTTATCAGGAGAGACCTCAGTGCTGCATCTTTTAGCCCAGCACTGACCCTGAAAAGTAATTTTAACCGTACTTACCAGTAACTTATATTTTCTTCCATAGGAATCCATTGTCTGGTTTTCAGCAGAAAAGTTTCCAAGTGTCGATTTTCACAAACTACAAATATTCCTTAAAAATCGCCTGTATGACTTAAACGCATTCTTTCAACTGTTTACAGGAGATGCACCAGTGCTGGATCCAGGATCCAACACTGAGTAAGAAAAAGTAACGATAATAGTTTTTACCTGCTAAGTGAATTTCCTTCCATAGGATAACATTGGTGATTCTATGAGAAAAAGTTTCAAAGTGTCAACTTTTAAAATACAATAATATTCCTTAAAAATCACTACTGTAACCAAAACGCTTTTACTCAACTGTTTACAGGAGATGTCCCAGGACTGAATCTAGGATCCAGTCCTGTGGTTAGAAAAGTAATCCATAAAGTAACTAATTGCATTTAACTAGAAATTCACATTGAGCTGAATGTTGCATTGTGTTTGAAAATGTGTTGCCCATTGCAACAACTGTAACTACTGTACTTAAAAGTCTATTGCCTATGTGCAAAGTATTTAAACTAAAGTAATTCATTCTGAGAAAGTATTTTTTGTAATGTATAATGTAATTACAATGTAATTTAAAAAATAAAATATGTAAAAAAAAATTGTTTCTAAAAATGTAGTAAATCAGTATGAAAAAAATAAATATAACAATTAATACATTTAAAAATTGTCATTTACAAAACCTTTGAAATTCACTGAAAAAACCGTAGGTTTCAGACATGTTATAGTTAGGAATTAGCATTTAAAAAACCTTTGAAATTCACTGAAAAAACCATAGGTTTCAGACACGTTATAGTTAGAAATTAGCATTTAAAAAACCTTTGAAATTCACTGAAAAAACCATAGGTTTCAGGCACGTTATAGTTAGAAATTAGCATTTAAAAAACCTTAGAAATTCACTGAAAAAACCATAAGGTTTTAGGGACAGTTATAGTTAGTTGGACATTGCACTCGTACAAAACCCATGAAATTCCCCCGTTATAGTTAGTTCAGGTAACTATAACTCACGCCCCGCAATGCACTGCTGATGACGTCACATATTACATCACTCATGACATGGTCAGTGACATCACTGATGACATCACTCATGACATCTCAAATGACATCACTGATGACATCACTGATGACATCATCCATGTGATAATTTGATGCATCTTCTCACACCCTAATATAAGTTTTGATACACCCACTCTAAATTACAGACTGCCATTCTCAAAACCATACACACTCCAATACCAATAAGTACATACCCACTCACTGATTCTTAGGTCTACACACACACATCTACTCACTCACCCGTACAGTCACTCATACTTACAGTCACTCAGTACAGGACTATCATATGCACTCATACACCTATATAAACACTCACACAACGCAACTCATCCATAGAGGTACTCACACACCTAGTCAGTCATGCAAATAATTAATCACACTCCAATTTACTCACCTATACAGTTATACACACCAGCTCACTTACTCATAAAAATACTAGCACATTCTTACGCTCCTATGCAATCACTGATGCAAGCACACACTCATCCATATAGCCACTCTCACAATCACACACTCTCACTTATAGCCATTTATATACTCCAACACACATATATACTGCCTTTCACATATGTAGTTACTCACACATGTACCACTGAGATATACATTCAATCACTAACACACCCATACACACACTCACCCACCCATACAGTCCATCACAGACGCACTCTTGAAACCATGCACCCAGTGAATCACCCACTCACACATCTATGTACAGAGTCACACACACCCCACCCACACAAACACTCAGGCACCCATACAGATACTCAGACAATCAATCAATAACCCATGTAGACACTCATGTAGCTATTCAGAAAGCCATGCAGCCGCTTACAAACCAACAGACAGACGGATACAGACATTCACACAGTTTAGTCACTAACCCATGCATTCAGTAAGATACATTTAATCACTCACTTGTAGAGTCAGTCACTCACGTACTAAATCATCCATTCAGACACTTATACACCCACTCATTCTTCAATACGCCTTTCCCTATATATATTAAACATATTTAAACTTTACAGAAACACACAGTCACTGGATGATGTCATCAGTGATGTCATCAGTGATGTCATTTGAGATGTCATCAGTGATGTCATCAGTGATGTCACTGACCATGTCATGAGTGATGTAATATGTGACATCATCAGCAGTGCATTGCGGGGCGCGAGTTATAGTTACCTGAACTAACTATAACGGGGGAATTTCACGGGTTTTATACGAGTGCAATGTCCAACTAACTATAACTGTCCCTAAAACCTTATGGTTTTTTCAGTGAATTTCTAAGGTTTTTAAATGCTAATTTCTAACTATAACGTGCCTGAAACCTATGGTTTTTTCAGTGAATATATATATATATATATATATTCACCCCAAACCTTTTCTTAATTTCAACAAAGAACCCGATGCTTACTGGAGGCTTAAAACATGCAATTTTACTTCACGTTACGTGCACTCTACCATAAACCATCTAATGCGTTTCAGCTGCTCCAGCAGCCTTACTCACAGATAGTGAGGCGCCATTTTGGACCAATATTTACAACACGTGACGTGTGACCTCATCATGGTCAGTGTAAACAGACTATATAAACTACTGATGCCACGGTCATTTCATGTCCAGTATGTGTTATACATGGAAAATCTTTCATTAAAATATATAAACAAATTAATCAATGCAGTAAAGTATAATACTGTTTCGATCTTCATCCTAGAAACAAGACTTAATATCATCATAAGCCATGATTCTGGTGTATTTGCAAAATGATAAATTGCTCATCTCCAAAGTCTGGGAAATGAACCACATTATGCTTCTCCAGCGGGCAAAGTGTTATACTACACACCAGGATTTAGGTAAAAAAGAACATTTCCAAAATCTGGGGAAGAAAAAGTAAAAAGACAAATCTAATATCAAACATGACCACAACATACAGCCCAAGTAGGCAAAATATTATTCACTGGATAACCCCAGAGAACTCTATAATCATTTGACTCTTAATAAAAGAATAGAGCCCACAGTGGCCATAGTTTACAAGGGCCCAACAACATTCTGCAAATACTTAATGAAACCTTTGTACACTAAGTAAAGATTACCAAAATCATGGTCTAAGGCAATTAATTATTGCACCCATTTGTAGGCAAGTTAACCCTCTGCCTATGATTAATTGTCCTGTGAACAAAGACCATTGCATCATGCTACATCATGTGATTAAAACCACCTGTGCATGCTAAAATTACTGATAATGCCGCTGTTTCCTGAGAGAGATTTAGCTACAAATGTGTGTACATACAACCACTCACATAGCCAGTCACACACCCATACAACCAATCACATACCCACTTAAAAACCCATACAGCGACTCACACACCCACTCACTCCCCCATAAACACTCACACATCCATACAACCACTCACATACCCACTCACACACGGACACACACAGTCACACAGCCAATCACATAATATAAGCTAGAGGTAGTATCACTCATTAGTAGCAAACCTACTATACAAATTTACGTTTTGTAGTAGCTTAGGGCCTGATTACGATCTTGGCGGATAGGATACTCCGTCACAAACGTGACGGATATCCCGTCCGCTGTATTACAAGTTCCATAGGATATAATGGAATTGTAATACGGCGAACGGGATATCTGTCATGTATGTGACGGAGTAACTCTGTCTGCCAAAATCATAATCAGTCCCTTAGTATATATGTTTAACAATCATAAATTCTTACAAAATATTCACTGGATGAATTCATCAGTGATGTCATCAGTGATGTCATTTGAGATGTCATCAGGGATGTCACTAGCCATGTCATGAGGGGTGTAATACGTGAGGTCATAAGCAGTGCATTGCGGGGGCGAAAGTTATAGTTAGCTCAGCTAACTATAACTGCTAAATTTCATTGGTTTTGTATGAGTGAAATCTGAGCCTAACTATAATGTCTTTGTAACCTTTGGTGTTTTCAGTGAATTTCTAAAGTTTTTTAAATTTTATGTCCTAACACCATTTTGTTTTAATATAAATTGTTCTGCAATTTTACACATAAGTTAAATTTACTAAAATACATTTTCACAAGTTCATGAATACATTTTATTCACACATTCATTCTTATTATATATTTTAAAACTCAAAATGAAGGTAAGGTAACTTATGTAGTCTTGCTATAAATGCAATGCACCAAGTCTTTCTTTTATTTATTCATTTTATGGATCCATAGAATCATTCTCAATCAAAAGTGCACATTCAAAACAAAACAACAACAACACATTTAATACAAACATATCCTATTACAATTTATGTAACTGTATCACTGCCTGTGTGTCAGTTTGTGAGTAGCTGTGTGGGTGTGGGAGGGGCTACATGAGTGTGTGAGTGGGTATGTTAGTGGCTGTTTAACTGGGTGTGGGAATGACTCTGTGGCTGTGTGAGTAACTGTCTAGTGTTTGTGTGAGTGGTTTTCTGGATCTGAGTATGGGTGTGTAAGTGGCTGTACAGGTTTGTGAGTGGGTGTATGAGTGGTAGTGTGGGTGTGTAAGTGGTTCTGTGAGTCTGAAAGTGGGTGTGTGACTGGCTGTATGACTGGATGTGTGGGTGTGTAAATGGCTTTATGGGTATGTGAGGGGGTGGGTGAGTGTTTGTGTAGGGGTGTGAGAGAGTGTGTGTGTGATGGGTGGGTGTATGAGTGGACGTGTAAGTGGCTGTGTGGATCTTTGAGTGGTGTGCGAGTGGCTGTATGGGTATGTGAGTTGGTGTGTCAGTGGTTTTGCTGTATAGGTGTGTGAGTGGGTGTGTAAGTGGCTGTGTGGGTCTGTGAATGGGTGTGTAAGTGGCTGTAATGGTGTGTATGTGGTTGTTTGATTGTCTTTGTAGCTCTGTGAGGGATTCTCTGGGTCTCAGAGTAGATGTATCAGTGAACGTATGGTTGTGTGAGAGGGTGTGTGAGTGACAGTATGTGTGCATGAATGGGTGTGTGAGTGGGTGTATGGGTGTGTGAGTGGATGTGTAAGTGGTTGTGTGGTTGTTCTATCCTTTTTACATTGTATTCCACCCCCTGGGAGCTGAGTCCTGTTTCACAAAAGGGCAGTCGCAACTTTCCTCTCAGGTTGGGGCCAGCCAATCACAGCATTGCTGTTTGTGTGTGAATCCGCGGATCGACCGCAGTGGATCCAGGGTGGATCTGCATCTCAAGATATACAGCTTTACACCAAATTACAAAAAGCACTCTTTCTGGACCAATATCCAGCTTTCTGCCAAACTTGGTGTAATTCCGTTCAGCGGTTCGGGCTGTAGTCATGTCTAAAATCCCTGTGGGAAATTGCGTGGGACTCCACCTTTTTCTCAGCCCCCACTTGGCGATTCACCACAAAACATTCCAGACAGCAGCTGAAGTGAGTATTTTTACCCTTGGTCCCCAAAGACTCAATAGATGTTTTTCATGAGCTAGTTATCAGTGATCTGAAACAGTTACAAATAGATCAACAGGGTAAGAGTATCACACTCGCGAGGGACATTGGCTTCAGCAAACTGGTAAAAAAATTGCAAGCCAAGCCAGATATAGTGGTCAGACAAGCGGACAAAGGAGGTAATATCGTCCTTTGGGCGCTTGCCATGTACCAAGAGGAAGCCAGGTCGCAATTAAAAGATAAACGTTGTTACCAGAGGGTTGATGAGGGCACACTATTGACTATCACAATGAAAAGATTCACCAACAACACCAGTTTTGTATCTTATACCGAAGATACACAAGAATGTGAACAAACCACCAGGACGACCTATAATCTCGACATTTGGAAGTTTACTTGAAAATATTTCCAGGTTTTTAGCCTTTTTTCTGCAGGAGTATGTGAGGAATTTGTCATCGCATATAAAGGACACGGGAGACTTTTTAAAGAAAGTCTATGACATCATTTGGGAAGAGAACTATGCAATGATAACATTAGATGTCTCCTCCTTATTTACCAGCATTGGTCATGATGACAGAGTTAGGGGGGTGCGATATTATTTGAAGGCACGCCCACTCACGTTATATAGGCACACTGAAATGCTGGTAGAGATGCTTCAATGGTGTCTGAAAAACAACGTCTTCCTATTCGGTAAAGACCTTTATCAACAGCTACAAGGGGCAGCAATGGGCACCTGCTTCGCCCCCAGCTATGCTAATTTGCATGTGGGCTGGTGGGAGGAGCAGGTGCTTGCTGTTGAATATGCTGTAGAGATGTCAGATAATGTGGTCCTATGGACCCGTTATATTGACGATTTGTTTATCATTTGGCGAGGGGACACAAGATCTGCAGAATCGTTTATTAATCTATTAATATCAATGACCTAAATTTGAAGTTCACATCTAACATCAGTAGAGAGGAGGTCGAATTTTTGGACCTGACTGTGTATATATTGGATGGTAAGATCAATACAAAAACATTCCGTAAGAGCACAGCGGGCAACACTATCCTTCACGCCCAGAGTTTCCACCCTCCCAAACTGGTGAACAGCATACCTTATGCTGAGAATCTAAGAATGAAAAGGAATTGTAGCTGCCCCAAGCAACTGCATCAATCCCAAGAAGAGCTAGACTTGAGGTTCGAACAAAGAGGATACAGTAAATCAGTCTTAAAAGCAGCCAGAGTGAAGGCCAATGCAAGGCCAAGGGATCAGTTGATCTTTGGTAAAACTGGTGAGGAGAGGAAGACTGAAATAGCCGAGCCACAACTCCGTTTTATTACGGGGTACAGTAAACAACATAAGGATATAAGATGTATTATGCAGAAGCACTGGCACATATTGCGAGGGGATGCATTCTTACAACAGAAGTTAGGAAGTGGGCCTCTTATTACGTTTCGCAAAGCAAGATCGTTGCGGCAGGCTTTGGTCACCAACAGTCCTGGCATCCCTCAACAAACAACTTGGCTCGGCGAAAGAAGGGACTTCAGGAAATGCCACAAATGTAAGGCATGTAGGTATGGGGAAAATACAACTGAGATACCCCTACCTTTTACAAATAAGAAGTGGCAAATCATGAATCCGCTGACATGTAAGAGCCAGTATGTAGTATATGTTTTAAAGTGTAGTTGCTGTAAATTGTACATACGCAGTACGATTTTACCGGTGCATCAACGTATCTTACAGCACATCAGAGCAATCAATAACAGTGATTAGACATACCCCATGGCCAGGCACTTCAACGAGTTTCATGACAACAAGTTAGAAGGTCTGAAATACTTTGTGATAGATCAAGTTCCACAAAGATTGAGAGGGGGAAGCTGAGAGAAATGTCTAAGACAGCTCGAATCAAGGTACATTCTCAGGTTCAACAGCAAGATTCCTTATGGGCACAACACTGAGGAAGATTTGCATGTACATTTGTAAATAGAAGAGCTTGTAGGGATTGTTTTGAATAACTGTTGAGGATGCATTATAGAATCAATCAAAAAACTGTCTGAAAAACTGTTGAGGATGTAAATAGAAAGAGGGACCCTTCAATAAGAGGTGTTTTAACAATAATTATTTGAGGCTCAGAGAATGTAAATTCATATATATAACGTTTCCCTTAAATAACCAATTAATTGGAGTTATAAACTGTTAATTAATTTTTGAGCTACTCCATTAGAGATTTTATTGAATTGGTCGCACAGGGTTTTTTTACACAAGCACTTTAGTTTGATTAGGATGTGAACAGCCTTGATATTTGTTGAGAGAGCGAAGGAACTGGCCTATGGAATAGAGGAAGAGTGAAGTATTGGTCATTTTTCAGATGCATTAGCAGAAATAGTCCAATGGAACAAATTGGTTTTCAAGAACCTGAATTTTAACAAATATGCGTCATTTGCACAAGGCACATTTCACTTTATTTATTGAGCGACATTGCACACTGGTTTGCTAGAAGTATCAAGCTAACCCGATAAAATGGGTTATTAGGAATGAGAGACCAATAGGGCACTCACCCATTATCCAAATGAATGAATTGCTTAAATGAGTTTCTTAAATGGTTTTACAATGGTTTTTTTTTAAATTGTATATTGCCGCTGAGTTTTGTAATTTTTACAATTCAGTGAAAAAATTGGTATGCTCATTTGCACATTGTAATGATAATTTGTTTGTAAAGATAGTATGCAAATGTCGCTTTAGTTGATATATTGTTGCACTGTCACTTTAATATTGTATTTAAAACTATATTGATAATGATGCACTGTCACTTTAAGATTTGCACTGAGATAAAAAGAGGAAAAAATGGCGGCGACCTCAGGTTTGACAAAGACGGCTGGTGCCGTCGAAACGCGTTATCTGAAAGTATGTGGCTGAAATAATAAACACTTCAAACAAGCGACCCCAAGCGTGTTGGAGTCTGCTTCAAACTGTGTGAGCAGGTGTTGGGACAAATATATATATTTACATACGCACACACACACACACAGATATATATATATATATATATATATATATATATCACCACTAGGTATTTATAGTTAGGTTAACTGTTCTAATGGGAAAACGTTTTTTGTGTTGCTAATAACGTTAGCACTGTTTGACAAATTTCCACTAATCTTTCCAAAAAGGTGCTACTTTTTGACTAGTTTGTGCATTGAAAGTTTCGAGGTGATCCGTCAAGTGGGGCCGGGAAAAAGAGGGGTCACAAAACAAAATCCCCATGCATTTTCCATAGATTTCTCTAAGAAGGTCCACAGCAAAAACTGTGGAACAAAATTACTCCAAATTTGGCAGGAAGCAAGATCTTGGTCCACAGATTGTGCTTTTTGTGGTTTGATGTAAATCCATCCAGTAGTTTTTGAGAAATTAAGGTTGAAAATAATTGCATATCTGGACGGTTGGGTCCACGAGAGTCTTGAGTGAACACAGATGTTTACTTTGTTTATGTTCATCACTCTGGAACTGTATATATGAAGCACATAATGTTTGAGATGCCAACAGTGATGTCATTAATGATGTCATAGAACATGTCATGAGTGATGTCATATGTGAGGTCATAAGCAGTGCATGGCAGGGCGTGAGTTATAGTTAGAGCTACTAAATATAACTGCTGCCTTTCTGTGTTTTGTTTAGTTTAAAACATTAACGTTGTCACTCAGAAATTCACCTAACTAGAACTTTACTTTAACCTTTGGTTTTTTTTTAGTGAATTCCTATGTTTTTTTGTAACGAAAATAGATATTTTTATTACACCTAACTATAACATCACTTTAACCTTTGTTTTTTTCAGGGAATTTCTAGGTTTTTTATTTTTTAAAGTAAATTAATTATTTTTGTGAGTGTATGTATCATAAAATGACTGTAATATTAAATGTTATGTTCAGATAGTATTTTAGCAATAGAATGTTTCTTTTTTTATTGTAACAAAACAGGATATGGTTCACAGTTTACAAAGTCTTTGTAAAATGTTTCTGAGAATTTAACAGATATATATTTCAATAGAAATTGTTTATTTGCTCAGTTATTTGAATTCTGATATCAAGACATGTTGCCAGCAATAGTTTTTTTAAGGTGTCATTACTCTTGCGAGATGCTCACGGTGACCCCATTTCTATCACGTGGGACATTCGCGAGATTGTAAAGTTCTAAATTTCATTGTCATCTATTGAATATGTTTTTTTCTCATGTATTTAGTTACTATTTAATGCTAGTCTATAATACAGTAGTGAATAAAAAAATGGTTGAATATTTACTCATTTTTTTTTAAATGTGATGGCTCTCACAAGACGCTCGCTGTAGCTGGATGCACAATCCCCTGCATGAACTCTGAGGGTGCTGTACTTTCTGTTCCACTCTCGAGAACCGGTCACGTGATCGTACATTTAGAATTCGTTAATTACATTGTTTTACTGTAATTTTGAACAACATAGAACATTAGACATATTGTTTAAGCTAGAAAATGAACTGTGTACTGTTCTGTAGAAGATATACAGGAAGTCTTTTTTTAAGGCTTCGTGAGCGCCCGCGAGACACTCATGAGAGGTCCAGATGAGGAAGCACACCCTAAGGAAGGATCCTTATTGGTTCATATGGATGTCTTTATTTAGAAGAAGAAGATTTCATCCTTTTTGCTTTTTTCCTTTATTGGGCTTTTGTGAGAGCTATTTGGCTTGTTTTCCTATCCTGTTTTCCTTTGAGCAGAAGGATGTCTTCATCTGATTCAGATGAACAGCCAAGGGCTTCTGCACCACCTCAGCCACCACAGCCACCCAAGGATTCATTGGTGTGGCAGTTCTTTGAAATGAGACCAGGTGCCAAGAAAGTATCTGCGAAGTACGTGACCTGTAAACTCTGCAGCAAAGAGTTCAGCCAGGAGAGCAGAAATAAGCAATATAGTATGAGTACCACAGGGATGTGGAAACACCTGAGGTCTTTGCATCCACAAAAACTTGCATGGGCAGAATTGGCTCATGCTGCAGAGCTAGACAACTCTACAGGGGCTACAACATAATTTGCTCCAGGAGATAATGTGTCTGAGCAGGTTCTAAGTACACAGGCAGACAATAACCCTTATTTTATTTAATGAAGCACTATGTTGCTGCTTGTGCAAGCAGATCATTTCTTCAACAGAGACAAGCAAGTCTGCCCAGGACAAGCTTGCCCAAGAGCACAAGGCCCCCCCCAGGCAGTAGATTTTTTTTTTATCATTTTTTGTAAGTTTTCCTCATTTTTGCTTTTAATGAGATTCTGTTGGTGTTTGTTTAGGACCTCAAGTTGTATGTTTTTGTCCTACCCTATTAAATATTTTTTTAAATGCTAAAAGTTTTTAAAATGTTTAAAAACACAAAACAGTTTTCTTAGTTGTTCAAAACTGTTAACAAAATGACTCTGTTTAGAGCTACACTCTACTTTCATGATCTATGTTGTTTGTACTGTTTCCCTTTTTTCTCTTTTCTAAAAACTCTTGCGAGAGTATCGTGAGAAGCAGAGAAGTACACCATAACTGGCTGCTCTCGTGAGTCTCTGGCGAGAGTTTGCGAGAGCCAGGCAGGCAATACCTCACGTGCATAGCAGGGTATGGGGAGGCACTGGCCTTTCTGCTAAGATCTCTCTCTCAGATGGCAGGTGTGTGTAGTAGGGTGTGGAGAGAAACTAGCCTCTCAACTGATACCTCCCTCTGGGCTAAGGGTTGTGCATAGTAGGGTGTGAGGAGGGACTGGTCTTTCCACTGCCACCTCTCACTCAGATGATAGGTGTGCATAGTAGGGTGTGTGGAAGGACTAGCTTCTCTGCTGAGACCCCTCTCTTTTGGGTGTGCGTAGTAGGCTGTGGAGAGGGACTGGCCTCTCCTTTTAGACCTCTCTCTCAGTTAACGGGTGTGCATAGTAGTCAGTGGGTAGGGACTGGTCTCTCCTTCAAGACTTCTCTCTCAGATGACAGGTGTGCATAGTTGGGTGTGTGGATGGAGTAAGCTTTCCTTTGAGACCTCTGTCTCAGATAATGGGTGTGTGTAGGAGTGAGTGGGGAGGGACTGCCCTTTCCTCTCAGACCTCTCTATGAGATGATGGGTGTGCATAGCAGTGAGGAGAGAGGGACTGCCCTTTCCTCTCAGACTTCTCTTTGAGATGACAGGTGTGCATATTAGAGTGTGTACGTGGACTGACCTCTTCAGTCAGACCTGTCTCTCAGATGTTGGGTGTGCTTAGTAGGGTGTGTAGAGGGACTGGTCTCTCCTTTCACACTACTCCTCTCAGATGACAGGCATGCATAGTAGTGCATGGGGAGGGGCTGCCCACTCCTGTCAGACCTCTCTTTCAGATGACGAATGTGTGTAGTAGGGTGTGGAGAGGAACTGGCCTCTCCTTTCAGACTACTTTCTCAGATGACAGGTGCGCTTGGTAGGGTGAATGAAGAGAGACTGGCCTCTGTGCTGAGACGTCACTCTCTGATGATGGGTCTACATAGTAGTGTGCAGGGAGGGACTATCCTCTCCTTTTAGACTTCTCTCTTAGATGACGGGTGTACGTAGCAGTGTGTGGGGAGGGACTGGCCTCTTCTTTAACACTTGTCTTACAAATGACTTTTGTGCATCGTAGGGTGTGTGGACAGGCTGGCCTTTCCTTTCAGACCTTAGTCTCAGATGACGGGTGTGTGTAGTAGTGAGTGGAGTGTGACAGGCGTGTACTTTCAGACCTCTCTCTCAGACAACAGGTGTGCATAGTAGGGTGTGTCGAGAGACCCTGGCCTCTCCACTGACACCTCTCTCAGGTGACGGGTGGATGTAGGAGTGAGTGGAGAGGGGCTGTCCTCCTTGCTAACACCCCGCTCTCTGAGAATCGGTGTGAATAGTAGGGTGTGTGAAGAGACTGTTCTCTACAAAACTCTTACCAAGCCAATAGGCGTAAATAGTAGACTCTGATAAACACCATATCCAGTAATACTCCTTCCTACAGTAGCAAGTGTGTATACTACAGTGTATTCAACAATCACCTACTCCTTTCTACTTTTCATGATATTGTGAGAGACTAGCGAGATTGTAATATTAAAAAAAAAAAGAATTAACATTTTAATCATCACAGTACTTATCTCTTCCTCTCAAAAATAAGGACCACAATATGCATTCCTGCAAATAGAGTGTATTGAGAACTCATCTACGACTTTTTACTATTCATGATCCCGCGAGAGTCCCGCAAGATCGTAAAAATTGGTTAGAAACCACGGGCATATTTACGTTCCCTGGCGCATCCCTGCATATCAGCAGGGATGCGCCAGGGTAAATGCGTAACGCAAGTTTACCCTTGCGCCACGTCCGATGCGCCGCATTTACAATGCGGTGCATCGTGGCGCAAGGATAAGCAGATGCGTGACGCATCTGCCGGCGGAAGGTTGGCGCAGTGCTGAAGTTGTGTCGCAAGCGCGACGCAACTCCAGCACTGTTCCAACTTTCCCTATCCCTAACATGGTGCGTCAATCCTTCCGCCTGCTTGAAGCAGGCGTAAGGATTTCACGCACCAGCGTCAGAAAAGTGACTGCGTGAAATCTTGTAGATTTCACTGCGTCACTTTTCCGAGGCGTTCCTGCGCCAGAACGCCCCCCCCTGCGCCGGTACGCCCACATGAAACCTGACGCAGGTTTCATGTGGCGCAGGGGTTTACTATGTGGCGCATCTCCCTAGATGCGTCACGTTGTAAATATAGCGCAACGCGGCGCATGGTTTGCGTCGCCGCTGCGTCACATGCGTGACGCAATGGCGGCGCAAAAGTGGCGCAAGGGGCTTGTAAATATGCCCCTACATACATGTATCATCTTCACAGTAGCTATCCCTTAGACCCCTCTTCTCTAAATCTAAGGGGACAGCATGCCTTTCTGCTGCCCCCTTATATGCCCTTTTACTTCATTTCCACACCACCTCCAATTTTTCATAGTAAACATTAATAGTGGCATTTCATTTATAACATTCCAACAAACAGTCATTTAGAGCACTCGCTCTCCTCCCGCGAAAAACAGGCCTCTCAACCAATCACAGAGCTCCATATTTGATTTCGCGCTCTTGCGGGACACCTGCAGGACTCTCGCGAGCCCAACTGCCAAAATACTTAATATCTCAAAAACTACTAAACGGATTTACACCAAGATCTAGCTTCCTGCCGAATTTGGTGCAATTCCGTTCAGCATTTTTTCCTGTAGCCTTGTCTAAAGAAGTCTATGGAAAATGCATGGAGATTTTGCGTTATGGGGCCAGTGTTTTTTCTCGCCCCCCACTTGACAGATCACACTGAAACTTTCCAAGAAGGAGCTAGGGTGGATGAACTTTTGTTATGGAAAGTTTAGTAAAGATTTATCAAATGGGGGTCAAAGTTATTAGCAAATCAAAAAACGCTCTGTCTATGGACAAGCAGACCTTGTACCTTTCTATCTCACGCTCCGTCTCTCTCTCTCTCTCTCTCTATATATATATATATATATATATATATATATATATATATATATATATATATATACAAACCAGAAGAAGTGCCAAGGTCCAGTTCGTAAAAAACAATGCGTTTATTTTCCGAAGGCAACCTGCTCCCATTTCCCTAACGTTTCGGCTCCAATGAGCCTTGCTCACAGGTGAGGCAGTTTGTCGTCAAACGGCTACGTGCTTCCTTTTAACAGCTTGCCATCACATGACCCCTCCTGATATTACAGCATACATACCCCACAGTGCACCACTGATGTTAAAATCTTTGTATCCCAACTGCAACATGAATTCAGGTAAGTCATGATTGTATCTTAGATTACGCAGTTGTATGATGTAACATTCCATAACGTACTGCACTGGTGCAATGAAAATATGTCACAAGGAACAAAGTCACGTATATTTGTACCACAGTCTGGCAAGTTTAATCATAATTCTTAGAGCACAGCCATGAACACAGTTATAAATTTAAGTACAGGCTACTCTGTGCCTGTCAACGCCGGGCCGCCCTGCAGGGTTGGAGGCTCTCTATCTCCGAGAAACTTTGATGGATATATATATATATATATATATATATATATATATATATATATATATATATATATATATATCACCACAATCCTGTAACACCAAATCCTCGGTGAAAGAACAGGTACGGACCTCAAATGTGCAGTTGAAAAAGTGATATGTGCTTTATTCCATCTTCAAATGGCAAAAAGTCAAATCAAATCAAATCAAAATCTTATGGCAAGTGCCCAGCATTACGCGTTTCAACCGCGTTGCCGCAGTCTTGATCACATATATATATATTTCGGAGGATCAAAATATCTATCTATCTATCTATCTATCTATCTATCAATCTATCTCTCTCTCTCTTTCTCTCTCTCTCTCTCTATATATATATATATATATATATATATATATATACGTTATGTTATGTTATAAGTTTTATAGAGCGCATAGCTGCCCCAGGAAAGGGGCGTCCCATCGCTAATCGCAAGCTGACGTAAGGCAGACAGAGAGACTCACAGAAGAACAGATTATGTAGGAAAAAGATGGGCTTTTATGGCTTTACGGAAAAGCGTGTGATTTTGGATGCTTCTGATACCCACAGGGAGGGAATTCCAAAGTTTAGGAGCGAGAGCACGAAAGGAGCGCCCTCCTGCCCGCGCTCTCTTAACTCGAGGAACAACCGCCTGGTGCTGGCTAATAGAACGCAGCTGGCGGTTGGGTATATAGGGCGTAAGAAGATTATCTAAAATATCGGGCGATTGGAGATTCATATTCTTTGAGAAATACAGAGGACTTTGAAATGGATACGTTTCTCCACTGGAAGCCAATGTAGTCTGCAGATGGAGTCAGAGGTAGAGCAGGTTCTCGGCAGACCGAGGATCGTCCGAACTGCAGCATTTTGCGCCCTTTGTAGGCGATGTATCTCTGCTCTGTTTGCCCCTAGGTACAGGGAACTCGCATAATCCAGCCTAGATAGTACAGTGGCCTGAATAATCACCTGACGGATGGTAGGATAAAAAAAAAACAGCAGGGTTTTGAGACCAAGTAGAAGCCCAAAACAGACACCGGCTACCGTCTTTGTTTGAGCATGAAAGGTCAAAGCAGAGTTGACCCATACTCCAAGATTTTTGACTGTCTGCTTCGGGGCAGGTGGGAGGCCCAGAGTGGATGGCCACGAATGCTCGCTCCACAGATGCTTATCTTTACCCACCAACAAGATCTCGGATTTACTGGCATTCAGTTGAAGACAGTTAGAGGTCATCCAATCTGCGATAGCTGTTAAATCGTCTTTGAATTTAAGCACATCCTGTGCAGAGTTGTCAGATAATGCAACCACCAACTGTGTGTCATCTGCATAAGATACCACAGTTAATCCTCTGTTTCTAGCTACTGCTGCCAGGGGTTGAATGTAGATGTTAAATAGAGTAGAACTCAGGGCAGAGCCCTGAGGTACCCCTTGATACACAGTATGCATCTGAGAGCAGAAGGGGGGAACAGACACTTGGAAGGATCTCTCAGATAAAAAGGAAGTGAACCAACCCAAGGCCAGGCCACTGATATCGATATCCTCCAGGCGCTGCAGAAGAATCTGATGGGACACTGTATTGAATGCAGCACTAAGGTCCAAAAGGATCAGTGCTGAAGTACGTCCTGCATCTAGTGAGCTCCGCAGATGTTCTGTTACGGCCAGAAGGGCAGTTTCAGTGCTGTGACGTGGGCGAAAGCCATTTTGAGAGGGGTCCAACAGGTTGTTAACTTCGATGAAAGTGGTAAGAACGGAGTTAATGTAGGCTTCAGTAATCTTAGACACCAGAGGGAGAAGAGAGATAGGACGAAAACTCTCCGGCTTTGAGTCATCCAGCGTAGGTTTTTTGAGTAAAGGAACCACCTTGGCATGTTTCCGGGACATGGGGACTATAGTAGAGGACATAGACCGAATAATGAGATCACAGAAAGGAGAGAGAAGCTGGGGTAGAAATGTCTGAAATTGCTCCAGTTTAAGGGGGTCTGCTGGGGATCCTGATTTAAGTTTATTGCAGATGGTGCGCATCACTTCATGGGAGAGCGCCGGAAAAGCAGAAAGTTAGGGGGGTGCCACTAGGCAGAAGAGAGGGGCCTGTTTTGCCCGCAGTGTGGGTGAAGGTTCTGTAAATGTCCTCGACCTTCTTAATGAAAAAAACGGTGAGTACCTCGCATTGCTGATTAGAGGAAAGAGGGGATGTTTTAGGATGCCCTGGGGATTTTAGATCGTTAAGCAAGGCAAAAATACATTTTGCAGGGTTACTGCTGTTTCTAATTTTTTTCTGCAAAATAGGCAGCTCTTTCCTTCTGGATGGACTTATGAAAGTTCTTAATGGCTGCTCCATATTGTACTTTCAGAGCTGGATCATAGTGTTCTCTCCATGCCCGTTCTAGGGCTTTACAGGCTTTCCAGGCCAGGGCCAGATTGTCATTGTACCACGGACTCGACTGGGTTCTACGACTCTGGGACCACCTGGCGGGGATGAGAGTATCAAGGGAATGCGTAAGCCAATCAGACAGGATGGTGTCCGCCCTGTCAGGATTATCTGGAAGGTTGGGTGTTTGTCAGCGGAGGGGGGCACGGAAGTGGTCGGCATCTAGTTTATGCCAGGGGCACTTTAGGACAGATTTCCGAGGAGCCTCCTGGAGGGGCCCTACTCCCTGTAGTGCCATGGATACCAGATAGTGGTTGGACCAGCTCATAGGAAGGGGTGGATTGACTGTAAGAGCAGGTAGATTGGAGAAAGCAGGGTCCAGCAGATGCCCAGCTGAGTGTGTACAGCTTGGGACACGCAGCGTGAGTTGGAAGACAGTGAGATCTGCTAAGAAATTGCCAATCTTACTGTCTTGGCTCGCTTCTAAATGCAGGTTGAGATCGCCAATGATGTTGAAATTAGCCGATCTAGTGGCTAATATGCCAGACACAGCAATAAGGGCATCCCTGAAATCTTTGGAGGGCCCTCGGGGGCAGTAGATCAGGAGCCCAGACAGTGTGAATATATATATATATATATATAATATATATATATATATAGAGAGAGAGAGAGAGGGAGAGATGGATGGATGGATGGATAGATGGATGGATGGATGGATGGATAGATAGATAGATAGATAGATAGATAGATAGATAGATAGATAGATAGAGAGATAATCTCTCACTCTCTATATATATATACATATATAAAAGTATATATAGATAGATAGATAGATAGATAGATAGATAGATAGATAGATAGATAGATAGATAGATAGATAGATATTTTGATACTCTGCATATATAACCACTATGTGCGACTGCATATACTTGTTAGAGACTATTCTGTTATAGCACATACTGAGAGAGTACCTGGCACCACCCAAGGACTCTTCTGAATTGTTGGAAAGTAGGATCTGCTTTCATGATTACCCCCACTTAATGCTTGATACAATGCTGTTTCTGACTAGTCTGACTGGGATTCTGCTTATCAGGACCCCAGTCTCTGTGCTTTCTCCCCTAAATCGGTATGGTAAGTACATAGGTACATCTCAGATTGGACACTGGTGTAAACTTATCAGTCCCTAGTATATGGTACTAAAGTACCCAGGGCATAGGTACACCAGGGGTTATTATGCCACCCATGAGAGACCACTCAATTTGCAACTACAGGCCTGCCATTGCAACCTGTGTAAGTTGGTGCTAGCACCACTTACGAAAGATATAGGTTTTCCTATATCTAGGGTCACTACGCTTAAAACCTAAAAGTCACCCCTAAGGCAGGCCTTACAATCCTGAAGGCAGGGTGCTTGGTTCTAAGTGGGAGGGTGCCCCTGCATGAGTAGGACACCCCTACAGCCCATAGAGTCCATTCTCCCGGGTTGTAAGTGAGACAGCCAAATGACATATAGAGGGGCACCGCGTCATTACGCGATGACGATCTCAAAACTGGCTGTAACGAACCCTATCATGTTTGGTGTAAAACATGTTGGAATCATACCCCCACGCCGTTACAGTGACGGGGTATGGTTCCATGAACCGCAAAGCTCCTTTGGGAGGCCCTCGGTGCTCCCGGTACCAGTCTTCCAGACCAAGACAGCCAGCCAGGGCTGCTGCCAGCCAGAGACACGTTTCTGCCCTCCTGCTGTTGAGCCAAGCTCGGGCAGGGAAAGGCAGAACAATTGGTATCCTGTCACAGGGAGGTGTGACCACCTTCCAGACAGGATTTAGTGGATTGGAGCAGGGTGGGAGCGCTTTTCAGCGCCACATAGTCTGCATGCAGGACACACGTGGTGCCCTCCATGCATAGTCCAGTTCCAACTGGTTCAGGGAGCCATTGACTCCCACTCTGGTGCGAACCTGGACAAAGGACAGGGGAGTATCCTCCCCTTTGTCCAGCCCCTCCTTAGGGATGGACCCCTGTATCGTCCAACTCTTTCCCTAGGGTACTTAAGGGCTTACCTGAGGGTGGGTCCCTAGATTCATCATGGGACAAGATACAATTCAGACACCACTTCAACTTCAACCGTCTGGGCACTCTGGACTTTGCTGGACTTCGCTCTGGGCATCAAGGCTGCAACCGGAAAGACTCCTGCTGCTCCTGATCTCTTCGCCCTGCTCGTCTGCTGCAATGTCCATGCCTGTGCTCCATACAGGAAACCTTCCAAGGCCTGTGGGCATCCAAGACACCTGAAGGAATTCCCCTTGAAGTGAAGGAGTCACTTCCCTGCATCTGCAGGCACCGCAACTAAGCTGACCGGTCTGCTGATCCTGGGCTCCCACGGACTCTGAAAGGCTCAGCAACACAGGTTGTAGTTCTTCTCATCTCTCGAGGCCTGCCCTGTCCTCTCACCAAGTTTGAGGCCAGTATGCCTTGTCAAAGCCACATGAACCGAACCCCTGGGCACACCGTCGACTTGCAGTTGCAAAGGCTTGTTGGCTTTCTTCCACCAAGATCTTCGGGCTCAAAGTAGCCCCAACCTCAAGCATCTCCAGTGACCAGAATCTTTGACCACACCGCATTGCTTGCGCCATGGGCCTGCTTCTTTGGTAGCTGCTCGAGGTCGTCTTGTGACTTCAGTGCCTCCGGCCTGTGGGTCCTGTCGAAGGTCACCTTTTGAATTCTTTGGGATTCCCTTATTGCTCGGGGTTTGCCCTGACTCCCCTACTTGTGATGAATCTCTGGACCTTGCTGGTCCCAACACTGCACCTTTTTCTACTCCTTCGTTGGTTGAAGTTGCCAATGTTTGTTGGTGCTCCCGCCGGACACCGACCCCTCAATTCTCGACATCCGACGTGGGACAGCTCGTGTACAGCTCCTGGTATTCCACAGCATTGCCTGGTGCACACAGCTGCAGTTTCAAGGTCACTGTCAGCTCTCCTGCAACACCTGACATCGGTGGGCATTCATCTTACGTGCCTCCTGGTCACTCCTGAGTGGCATAGACTCTGTACCCTCTGCTTGCAGGTTCTTCACATTCTGAATCCACCTTTGGGTTCCATCGGACACTTTCGCCTTCTCCAGCAGCGGCATCTTCCTGAAGTCCTCCATTGGGTTCGACGGCGGTTTTCGACGCCACTTCACACCTATGCACCCGGCTCCCCCTGTGTAGGTATCCTGGTTCCTAGGGTATCCACGGGTGAGGTGGTTCTCCAACCTTCTGTCTTCCACAGGGTTTCTTCAGGGTCCACTGGGAAGGGTCCTTCTTCTTTAAAAATGCAACAGCGACTTATCCATTGACTTGCATTGATCTCGCGGTTGTGTTCCCACTCTGCACATGGCCTCCGTGGGGCACCTGGTTACTTACCTTGGGTGGTTCCTTGGGTCCCCGACACTTCTACATCTGCTGGGTATAGTCTTGACTCGAGTCATGGCTCGCATACCACTATTTTAGTATATGGTTTGTTCTCCCCCTGGTGACCACTGTGTACTCTGTGCTACTTACCTGTTTCTATTGTAAAGTATTGTGTGCATTGTGTATATCTCCAGCTAGGAGATATTGGTACGTGTTAGTGAGAGTCTTATAATAAATACCTATTTTTATAAATACATTGTGTGGTTCTTTTTCACTTAATCCACACCTATAAGATTGTGTTCTGGTAGAACAAACTGCTTTACACTCCTTCTGGATTAAGCCTGAAGGCTGCTCTCCACAGCTACCACTTAGAGAGCTTTCTAATGTTGTCTTAGACCACTAAAAGCACCATAAGGGTTGTCTGGATCAGTGCAAGGTGTCCACTTACATAAGTGTACATCATATACTGAGCCAGCCTCTCACATTGGTGTGCAGCGTTTGGGATTCAAGCTTGCATTGTTTTACCAGATAATCTTGGTGTGGATTAATTGAAAAACCATCACTAATATTAGGCACATATAAATACAAGATTAGAATAAGTAAGTTCTACTGGACTTAGGGTGGGGTAGTTAAGGGTCTAGCACAACCCTTTATCCAACCTCAGAGAGTTTAGTTCCCACTAGGTTAGGTAGGTGCAACACCTCACTACACCTAGTATGTCTTCTAAAGGAGATGCCAGTGGCTCTCTGCCTTCTAGATACAGTGACCTAACGTTCCAGGAACTGAGGGCCCTGTGCTCCTCTAGGAAGCTTAAGATAGGGAAAGGCCCTAATACTCAACGCCTACTAGAGGTGTTACTGTTGGATAACCTAGAGAAAATAGTGGGTAAGATGAACAGGACAGAGTGGGTGGGCAGGGGGCAGATGATGGGTCAGGAGGGGGACCCCTTGTTGACCTTAATTCTGACTCCCACCTGGAGAACTCAGATCCCCCAGAGGATAGTGCCGATGGCACAGAGGGTGCCCCCAGAAGTGGGTCCCCCTTTGTTCCTCCTGGAAGGGTTCATAGTAGACCAAGGAGTTCTAGCTCCTCCTTTTGAGAATCCAATGCTTCAGGACTCCATATCTAGTAGGAGGGACAACTCTTTTGGCAGGGAGTACCAACTGCTTGAACTTGAGAAAGCTAGGCTCAGGCAAGACCAGTTGGCCCTTGATAAAGAGTCCCTAGAGATCCAGAAAGCTAGGAAGAAATTGGGACTAGAATCCCATAGGAACCTGAACAAGATAGTCCCTCCTTACCAGGAGGGGGATGATATCCATAAATGGATCACTGCTTTGGAAAGGACCTGTAAAGTTCAGAGGGTCCCTCAAGAGCAGTGGGCAGCTATCTTGTGGCTCTCCTTTGCTAACAAAGGTAGAGATAAGCTCCTTACTGTTAGAGAAGAGGATGCTGACAATTACTCAGTACTGAAGAGTGCTCTCATAGATGGGTTTGGCTTAACTACTGAACAGTATAGGATTAAGTTCAGAGACACCCAGAAGGCACACACCCAGGACTGGGTAGACTTTGTAGACAGTGCTATTAAGGCTCTGGAAGGATGGCTTCATGGAAGCAAGGTGCGGGACTACCAAGGATTGTACAATTTGATTATGAGATCCTTAATAATTGTCAGAACCAGCTTTTACATCAGTACCTGGTGGACTCTGATCTGACCTCTCCCCAAGAATTGGGAAAGAAGGCAGGCAAATGGGTTCGCACCAGGGTCAAGCAGAAAAACACGGGTAATGGAGGTGACCAGAAAAGGCAAGATTCTTCTAAATCTCAGGATAAGGATGGGGATAAAGCCAAAGATAAGAAAGAGTCTTCCCAAGGGCCCCAAAAACCTGCATCTGGGGGTGAGTCCCAAAATTCCAAGAAAGGCTAAAAGAAACCTTGGTGTTACTTCTGTAAGGTGAAGACCCATTGGACAAAAGATGCTGATTGTCCAAAGGCCAAGGAAACTACTCCTACTACCACTGCCCCTAAGGCACCTGCTCCCCCTAGCACAGGTACAGGTGGTAGTACAGAAAACAAGGGATTAGTGGGGTTAACCTTGGGTACTGAGGTGGGTTCTGACTTAGTCAGAACACCAGCTCAGGCTGTGTTGGTCTGTGATGGTGGCATGGATCTTGCCACCCTACTAGTCAGTCCCACTAACTTGGGCAAGTACCTACAACAGCCTTTAATAAATGGAAAAGAAGCAATGGCTTATATGGATAAAGCGGCCAGTGCCACCATGGTGACAGAGAAACTTGTATCCCCTGAACAGGTCATACTTGGACAAGTGTACCAAGTCACCAGCGCTAGCAATGTTAGGACTGACCATTCCTTGGCAATTGTGAATCTCAGCTGGGGAGGGTTAACTGGACCTAAGAGGGTTGTGGTATCTCCAGACCTACCTGTGGATTGTTTGTTGGGCAATGATCTAGAAACTTCAGCCTGGTCTGAAGTGGAGTTCAAGACTTATACAGAGATGATGGGCATCTCTGCCAGTGTGTTTGCTGTCACCAGGGCTCAGGCCAAACAGCTCACCACTGACAAAGCACTGGATCCTGGAAAAATGGACAAGGTGCTTCCCAAGAGAAAGAGCAGGAAGGGTAAGGTATTGCCCTCCTCACAAACTCTCAGTGAAGGTCAGTCTCTTGAGGGAGATGATCTTAGTCCCTGTGAAGGAACTGTTCCAGAGGAACTTGGGCCTGACCAGGCAGAGTTCTTCTGGGCAGGGGGCCCTTCCAGGGCAGATTTGAGTTTGGAGCATCAGTCCTGCCCCTCTCTTGAAGCCCTCAGACAACAAGCTGTTGCTGAGGGAGCAGGGAATATCAGTGGGTCCCATAGGATCTACTGGGAGGATGGACTTCTCTACTCTGCGGGTAGAGACCCCAAGCATGGTGCCACCAGGAGGTTGGTAATACCCCAGAAGTTCAGAGATTTCCTACTCTCCCTAGCACATGATATTCCTCTTGCAGGACACTTAGGGCAAAGCAAGACTTGGGACAGGCTTGTCCCTCACTTTCACTGGCCCCATATGTCTGAGGACACAAAGGAGTTCTGTCACTCCTGTGCCACTTGCCAAGCCAGTGGTAAGTCAGGTGGCACCACAAAGGCCCCATTAATTCCACTTCCAGTGGTTGTGGTTCCCTTTGAAAATGTAGGGGTTGAAATTGTTGGTCCCTTGAACTCTCTAACTGCATCTGGGCACAGTTATATCCTAGTGGTGGTGGACCATGCCACTAGGTACCCAGAGGCCATTCCCCTTAGAACCACTACAGCTCCTGTAGTGGCCATGGCCCTCCTGGGCATCTTTTCCAGAATGGGCTTCTCTAAGGAGGTCTTAACAGACAGAGGTACCAACTTCATGTCTAGTTACATTACTGCCATGTGGAAAGAGTGTGGCGTGAACTACAAGTTCACCACACCCTATCATCCACAGTGCAATGGGCTTGTTGAAAGATTCAACAAGACCCTCAAGGGTATGATCATGGGTCTCCCATAAAAGCTTAGGCAAAAATGGGATGTCCTACTACCCTGCCTTCTCTTTGCCTACAGAGAGGTTCCTCAGAAGGGGGTTGGCTACAGCCCATTTGAACTTCTGTTTGGACATCCATTTAGGGATCCATTGTGTCTAGTGAAGGAAGGTTGGGAGCAACCTCTCAAACCTCCTAAACAGGACATAGTGGACTAAGTACTTGGCCTGCGTTCACGCATGGCTGAGTACATGAAGAAGGAAAGCAAAAACCTGGAGGCCAGCTAAGAACTCCAAAAAGCAAGGCATAACCAAAAGGCTGTCTTGACTGTTTACCAGCCAGGCCAGAAAGTGTGGGTGCTGGAGCCTGTGGCCCCAGCAGCTCTCCAAGACAAATGGAGTGGACCCCACACTATACTTGAGCAAAAGGGTGAGGTCACCTACTTGGTGGACCTAGTTACTCCAAGAAGTCCCCATAGGGTACTTCATGTGAACAGCCTGAAACCTTTTGTTGACAGGGCTGATATGGGCTTGCTCATGGCAACTGATGAGGGACAGAAGGAAGAGAGTGACCCACACCCTGATCTCCTCTCTCAGAACCCTGATGATGGATCAGTAGATGGAAAAGCCTTGGCAGGCAGTCTCAATGATCAACAGCAGACTGATTTCAGGAAATTCCTCAACCAGTACAGGCATATGTTTTCCCTGACACCCAGTCATACCACCTGGTGTACCCTGGAAGTGGACACAGGTGATAGTCTGCCTGTTAAGAATAACATCTACAGGCAGCATGACCATGTCAGAGATTGCATCAGGACAGAGGTCCAAAAGATGCTGGAGTTGGGAGTAATTGAACCCTGTTAGAACTGGGGGTTTCTAGTTGGCTGACGTAGGTACCTTAGGCCAAATAGGGACCCTTGCTTCTAAGTCAGGGAAAGGAAGGACACCTTCTCAGATAGCCCCTGCTCACCCCCTCGGTAGCTTAGCACGAGCAGCCAGGCTTATCTCCAAGGCAAATGTGTAAAGTATTTGCAACCACGCTCTCAGTGACACAGGGATAACACCACAAATGGACTCCACACGAGTTTCATAAAAAACAATTATATGTTTATAAAAAAGATATACGATGAGACCACACGATAAAAATCCAACATATGCGTATTTGTAATATTTCACCTTGCCGGTTATTAGGCCAGCAAGCACTGGTAGGTTCTTGCAGTGTTAATGAGCAATTCTCAATGATCTAATATAGTCCTAATGCAATGCTATGCAGTTGGTAATGCAAGAATCAGGCAATTCGTAATGCACCAATCAGGCAGTTCGTAATGCGAAAATAATGCAATTCGTAATGCAACAATCAGGCAGTTCGTAATGCAAAAAATAAGGCACTTCGTAATGCAACAATCAGGCAGTTCGTCTTGGAAAAATAGGTCACTTCGTAATGCAACAATCAGGCAGTTCGTAATGCAAAAAATAAGATACTTCAGCATTGATCGCGGTGCTCTGGACGGTCTCTATGCCAATCTTACTGATTCGCGGTCAGCTACTGCCAAAACATGCCCCCAACACTGTTATGATGGAAAACAAAGTGCATCTCCACACTCCGGCCCCGGTACTGCCACTCCTTGGCAAGTATGGGCCGCGATACGGACTTCAGCGGAGGCTCGCGCTGCAAAGATGGGAAAGGCCGAGAGCGTTTCTCTCGGAGCCCGCACCCCGCCCCAGGCGGCGACACATGCGCGCTCGCTGAGTGTTACCTGGGGGGTGCGATCTCACTCTCCTCTCCTCGCGACTTGGGCCTCCGGTGCGACTTCGTTGATCTTTGGGCAGTGGAACTCGGGGCCCCCCCCCCCGACGGGGAGGGTTCGGGGTCACTCCTTGGCAAAGGCAGGCTCGGGCCGTCAGCACAGCTCCTCTGGGGATGCCGATCCGGGCCGATGGAAATGACGATCGCAGCAGCTCTGATCACGCTGCTCGATCGACGCAGAGAACAAGACTGCTCCAGGACACACAGTCACGGGCAATTCTCACGAAGGTCTCAGGCTGCAACAGGGCACACGCACACAGCGTCGCTGAGACTCACTTGAGCTCTGGGTGTACACGATCACAGGGCAATCCTCACGAAGGTCTCAGGCTGCACGAATCACACGCACACAGCGTCGCTGAGACTCACTTGGACTCTGGGTGCACACGATCACAGGGCAATTCTCATGAAGGTCTCAGGCTGCACGAAGCACACGCACACAGCGTCGCTGAGACTCACTTGGACTCCGGGTGCACACAATCACAGGGCAATCCTCACGAAGGTCTCAGGCTGCACGAAGCACACGCACACAGTGTCGCTGAGACTCCCTTGGACTCCAGGTGCACACGATCACAGGGCAATCCTCAAGAAGGTCTCAGGCTGCACGAAGCACACGCACACAGCGTCACTGAGACCCACCTGGAAACTTTTATGTTCCTGAGTTTCCACAACAGGGAGCCAGCTCTCCTCGGGCCCTTGGGGACAAGTTACTTCAGGACACAGCACACAGCAAAGTCCTCTCAAGCAGGGGGACATAGCACACAGCAAAGTCCCTTAGCCTCTCCTTGGTTAAATCAGCAAACTGCAGGCCACCCCCAGAACACACAGCAAGGGTCAGTCCTTTCCTTCAGTCTCTTCAGCTGTTTCTTCCTTGGCAGAGGTTCCTCTTGACAACAAAGTAGTTTCAATCCTTTTCAGTCTTGATCAGTCCTTTTCAGTCTTGGACAGTCCAACGTTCAGGGGTTTCAGCTCTCATAGTTATACCCCTAAATGTCTTTGAAGTCTTTGTGTTCAGGGGGGCACTGACCCCTGTCTAAACCAGTTCTGGGTGTCTCCCTGCCAGTGACACATTTTCCCTTTGATAGTGGGGGTCTGGGTCTTCAATCACTCAGCAGGAGATGGAGCCATTGTTTTATGGCGGCAGCCCAGGCCTCTTCACCTCCAGGGGCTACTCCTCCCCACTACACTCCAGATGCAGGTCAGCCTGTTGCTGTCTCACCTCCTTCCCTGGGTCAGGACATTTCCCAGATCCTATCACATTCAAATCCAGACAGTCAATCCACAACCAGGCAGAGACACACAGAATTGTTAGAACAAAAAAAACAGCCACTTCTAAAAGTGTGGTTTCTAAACACACAATGCAAAAACCACCTTCAGAAAAAGATGTGTTATTAAATTGTGAATTCAGGCACACTAAACTTCACCTCTCCATCTTAAGCCTATGGGAAGATAGGCTGGAAACATATTACACAGCCTCCCCCATTCTGTCCTATGGGCAAGATGGCCTTGCAACAGTGAAAAACGAAATGGAGAGTATTTCACTGTCAGGACATGGTACACACCTTAGTACATGTCCTACCTTTCACATACACTGCACCCTGCCCAGGGGGGTACCTTGGACCTACCATAGGGGTGTCTGATGGGCATAAAAAGGGAATGGTAAGGCCTGGAAAGTGGGTGCACTTGTCAGGACAACAAGGCAGTTTAACAAACTGCGCGCAGGCACTGCAGTGGCAGGCCTGAGATCTCTCTTTAAGGCTACTGGTGTGGGTGGCACAATTAGTGCTGCAGGCCCACTAGTAGCATTTGTATTACCAGCCCTGGCACACATAGTGCACTTTACTAGGGACTTTACTAGTAAGACAAATATACCAATTATGGACAACCAATTACCATAACACTTTATACAGGGAGCGCTTGCACTTTGACACTGATCAGCAGTGGCAAAGTGCCCAAAGCATCTAAGTTGGCAACACCATGTCAGAAAAAAGGTCTAGGGGGAAGGCAAAAAGTTTAGGGAACTTTAGCCAAAAAGGGCCAAGTCCAACACAACCCCCTCCCAGCCTAAAGCCAGGGTAGACCAATCAACTACCTTGATGGACTTCCCTGCTTGGGGCGATAGAACACGGACGCAGGCCCGTTACCGCAGGGACACCCTCCTGTTCTATGCCTTCCTGACCCCAGGGGGTTCTCTTGGTCACTACTCCCTGGGCCAACTATGCTGCTCCACAGGTACTTCCTGGCAGTCGGGGACCCTCTAGGGGTGCTGGTCCCTTGCCAACTCCCACCTAGAACGGTACCCCTGGAAGACCCATCGGCCAGGATACTGTCTCCAATTATCCTGCCCTCCAGGTTAGAGGAGGGGTTACCCCGGTCACTTCTAGGGGACCTAGCCCTCCTGCCTGGGCCCTGACCCACGGGTTCTCCCACAGGAGAACACCTTCCCCCCTTAACCTTCCATTTAGATTTTTGTGCCTGCCATTTAGGAATGGCACCCACAAACTTCAGGAGCGCGGGAGCTCTGGTTACAGACACCCCACGTTCTTCTGATGCTAGGTGTTGTTCCTCACACAGCTGGCAAGTAGGCGCTAGACCTCCACCCTGGCGCTCCTCTAAGGATCCCTCCAGTCTCTGGGGTGGGGTTGTGGACCCCCGGGGACGCTGCTTACACTCTCTCCCTCTCCTTTGAGACAGGGTGCTAGCCCGCATGCCCCCCCCACTACTCTGGGACCTAACTGTTCTACTTCGCTTCTCTTCCCTCCCTAAGGCCTCCTCAGACCCTTGGACCCATGACCAGGGGTCGGGCTCTTGTGCCAGCTCCCGGGAATGAAAGAGCTTGCACCCTAACAAGTGTTGGCGCAACCCTGGAAAATAATTACTGAGCCTAGGCTCCCTGGAGCCCAAATTGAGCAATCCTTTGTAATCATTCGCCATGCTAACCATCACCCAATCATCCAGCGCACGCGTGTACTCATCCACACTCGGCACTGGCTGTGCGCTGCCACCATTCAAACTGGACTCCGCCTGTTTAGTCTTAGGGGCCGATTCCGATCTCGGTCGGAGGCGCACCCAATACCATTCGGTCGGGAAAAAAGCCATGCGAAAGCCTGTTTCCCGACCGAACCGTGCGCGGAGTCCGGCCGAGCGAGTACGATGCGGAGTCGCCGACCGACTCGTCCGGGCGACCCGACCGCTCCGACCGACTCGTACCCGGATCGTACCGCTCCGACCGACTCGCTCGGACCCGGTTCGCACCGCGCAATGGAGACGTTTTCCGGCCGGGTAAGTACGATGCGCACCTCGACCGCTCCGACCGACTCGCGCCGTCCGACTCGAACTCGCTGTCGGAGCCGTACTCTGGGGGTCCGTGTCGGACGACCCCTGTACGCGTACCCGTGCGAGCGCACACAGGGGGGACCCATGGGTCCCCCCTACCTGTGCGTGTACGCCGCTGGCGCTTCGCGGCGTACTCGCTGTAGGAGCGCCCTTGTCCGCCTCGCACCCATTGAGGCAATGGGAGCCCGCGTACGCGTTGTACGACCGGCTCCCATTGAGTTCAATGGGAGTCCGACCGACTCGTGTCCGATAACATACGGACGCATCGTACTCGTTCGGTCGGACTGCACGGGTCCGGTCGGTCGGAAATCCTCCGGGTCCGGCTCGGTCGGAGAGATTTCCGGCCCGAATCGGAATCGACCCCTAAATGTCCAGTTCCCTCATGCTTAACTCATGAGCTAAGAGAATCTTCTTCTCTTCCAAGGCGAGAGCGTTCCTGCTCTCCTCTGCTTGCTTTTCACTTTCAATGAGCAGCTTTTTCTCTTCGGCTTGAGCCTTAAGTTTTAAAACCTCCAACTCATGCTCTCTGACCCTTTGGTTTTCCTCTAGCTCCTCTGGGGAAAAACTCCTCCCTGAATGGTTACTACCAGCCTCTGAGGCTGGTCCTTCCGTTGGCAAATCCTGTGGACCAAATCCATTCCCTTGGTCATCCTCATCCACCTCAACATCACCTGTCTCCTGAGCCTCTTTGGCTTCCCATTAGGCCCTCAAGGCCTTTTGCAGCTCCTCCTTCTTGGCGCTACTTTTCATTGAACATCCCAAAGCTCTGCAGAATTGCCTCAATTGATCAACTTTGTAGGTAAGCAATGCCTCAATGTTGAACTCCAATTCTGCAACCTCACTGGCTACTTGACTCCTCTGAGACATGATGTGTGGCTTAAAGGTCGCTCAAAATAGAACCAAAAATCAAAACACAATATGTGGTTGCGTCGTGGTCTGCGCTAAACTAGTGATGTACACCAATCACTGTGAGTGAATTTGCAAATACACGTTCCAATCCCACACCGCTGACCACCAATGTTAGAACTGGGGGTCTCTAGTTGGCTGAGGTAGGTACCTTAGGCCAAATAGGGACCCTTGCTTCTAAGTCAGGGAAAGGAAGGACACCTTCTCAGATAACCCCTGCTCACCCCCTCGGTAGCTTGGCACGAGCAGCCAGGCTTATCTACAAGGCAAATGTGTAAAGTATTTGCAACCACGCTCTCAGTGACACAGGGATAACACCACAAATGGACTCCACACGAGTTTCATAAAAAACAATTATATGTTTATAAAAAAGATATACGATGAGACCACACTATAAAAATCCAACATATGCGTATTTGTAATATTTCACCTTGCCGGTTATTAGGCCAGCAAGCACTGGTAGGTTCTTGCAGTATTAATGAGCAATTCTCAATGATCTAATGCAGTCCTAATGCAGTTCGCAATGCAAGAATCAGGCAATTCGTAATGCACCAATCAGGCAGTTCGTAATGCGAAAATAATGCAATTCGTAATGCAACAATCAGGCAGTTCGTAATGCAAAAAATAAGGCACTTCGTAATGCAACAATCAGGCAGTTCGTAATGCAAAAATAGGGCACTTCGTAATGCAACAATCAGGCAGTTCGTAATGCAAAAAATAAGATACTTCAGCACCGATCGCGGTGCTCTGGACGGTCTCTATGCCACTCTTACTGACTCGCGGTCAGCTACTGCCAAAACATGCCCCCAACACTGTTATGATGGAAAACAAAGTGCATCTCCACACTCCGGCCCCGGCACTGCCACTCCTCGGCAAGTACAGGCCGCGATACGGCTTGAGCGGAGGCTCGCGCTGCAAAGATGGGAAAGGCCGAGAGCGTTTCTCTCGGAGCCCGCACACCGCCCCAGGCGGCGACACATGCACACTCGCTGAGCGTTACCTGGGGGGTGCGATCTCACTCTCCTCTCCTCGCGACTTGGGCGTCCGGTGCGACTTCGTTGATCTTTGGGCAGTGGAACTCGGGCCCCCCATGACGGGGATGGTTTGAGGTCCCTCCTTGGCAAAGGCAGGCTCGGGCCGGCGGCACAGCTCCTCTGGGGATGCCAGTCGGGGCCGATGGCAATGACGATCGCAGCAGCTCTGGTCACACTGCTCGATTGACGCAGAGAACAAGACTGCTCCGGGACACACAGTCACGGGGCAATTCTCACGAAGGTCTCAGGCTGCAACAGGGCACACGCACACAGCGTCGCTGAGACTCACTTGAGCTCCGGCTGTACACGATCACAGGGCAATCCTCACGAAGGTCTCAGGCTGCACGAAGCACACGCACACAACGTCGCTGAGACTCGCTTGGACTTCGGGTGCACACAATCACAGGGCGATCCTCACGAAGGTCTCAGGCTACACGAAGCACACGCACACAGCGTCGCTGAGACTCACTTGGACTCTGGGTGCACACGATCACAGGGCAATCCTCACGAAGGTCTCAGGCTGCACGAAGCACACGCACACAGCGTCGCTGAGACTCCCTTGGGCTCCGGGTGCACAGGATCACAGGGCAATCCTCACGAAGGTCTCAGGCTGCACGAAGCACACGCACACAGCGTCGCTGAGACTCACTTGGACTCTGGGTGCACACGATCACGGGGCAGTTCTTACGCAGGTCTCAGGCTGCAAAAAGCACACGCACAGAGCGTCACTGAGACCCACCTGGAAACTTTTATGTTCCTGAGTTTCCACAACAGGGAGCCAGCTCTCCTCGGGCCCTTGGGGACAAGTTACTTCAGGACACAGCACACAGCAAAGTCCTCTCAAGCAGGGGGACACGGCACACAGCAAAGTCCCTTAGCCTCTCCTTGGTTAAATCAGCAAACTGCAGGCCAGCCCCAGAACACACAGCAAGGGTCAGTCCTTTCCTTCAGTCTCTTCAGCTGTTTCTTCCTTGGCAGAGGTTCCTCTTGACCACGAAGTAGTTTCAATCCTTTTCAGTCTTGATCAGTCCTTTTCATTCTTGGACAGTCCAACGTTCAGGGGTTTCAGCTCTCATAGTTATACCCCTAAATGTCTTTGAAGCCTTTGTGTTCAGGGGGGCACTGACCCGTGTCTAAACCAGTTCTGGGTGTCTCCCTGCCAGTGACACCTTTTCCCTTTGATAGTGGGGGTCTGGGGGTCTGGGTCTTCAATCACTCAGCAGGAGATGGAGCCATTGTTTTATGGCGGCAGCCCAGGCCTCTTCACCTCCAGGGGCTACTCCTCCCCCCTACACTCCAGATGCAGGTCAGCCTGTTGCTGTCTCACCTCCTCCCCTGGGTCAGGACATTTCGCAGATCCTATCACATTCAAATCCAGACAGTCAATCCACAACCAGGCTGAGAAACACAGAATTGTTAGAACAAAAAAACCAGCCACTTCTAAAAGTGTGGTTTCTAAAATACACAATGCAAAAACCACCTTCAGAAAAAGATGTGTTATTAAATTGTGAATTCAGGCACACTAAACTTCACCTCTCCATCTTAAGCATATGGGAAGATAGGCTGGAAACATATTACACAGCCTCCCCATTCTGTCCTATGGGCAAGATGGCCTTGCAACAGTGAAAAACGAAATGGAGAGTATTTCACTGTCAGGACATGGTACACACCTTAGTACATGTCCTACCTTTCACATACACTGCACCCTGCCCAGGGGGTACCTTGGGCCTACCATAGGGGTGTCTGATGTGCATAAAAAGGGAATGGTAAGGCCTGGCAAGTGGGTGCACTTGTCAGGACAACAAGGCAGTTTAACAAACTGCGCGCAGCCACTGAAGTGGCAGGCCTGAGATCTCTCTTTAATGCTACTGGTGTGGGTGGCACAATTAGTGCTGCAGGCCCACTAGCAGCATTTGTATTACCAGCCCTGGCACACATAGTGCACTTTACTAGGGACTTTACTAGTAAGACAAATATACCAATTATGGACAACCAATTACCATAACACTTTATACAGGGAGCACTTGCACTTTGACACTGATCAGCAGTGGCAAAGTGCCCAAAGCATCTAAGTTGGCAACACCATGTCAGAAAAAAGGTCTAGGGGGAAGGCAAAAAGTTTAGGGAACTTTAGCCAAAAAGGGCCAAGTCCAACAAACTCTCAGATAGCCCTTCGGCTAGCCCAGTAATCCTAGTACACAAACCTCACACCAAGGGTGGAAAAATAGAAATGAGGTTTTGTGTAGACTACAAAGGTCTCAATGCAGCACTAAGACTGATGGTCACCCAATTCCCAGGGCAGATGAACTTATAGAAACCTTGGCCTCAGCCAAAGAGTACATTTGACCTGACTGCAGGCTACTGGCAGATCAGACTAGCTGAAGATGACAAGCCATAGACAGAATTCTCAACCTCCAGTGGGCATTATCAATTTATTGTGTTGCCCTTTGGTTTGAAGAATGCACCTGCCACTTTCCAGAGGTTGGTGAATAAAGTCCTAACAGGTCTGGAAGCCTATAGTGCAGCATATCTAGATGATATAGCTGTCTTTAGCTCCACCTGGAAGGATCACCTGGTCCACTTCAAGAATGTTCTGGAGGCACTGCAGAAAGCAGGCCTCACTATCAAGGCCACTAAGTGCCAGATAGGGCAGAGGAGGAATGTGTACTTGGGCCACCAGGTAGGTGGAGGCCAGGTTCAACCACTTCAGAGCAAAATCCAGAACATAATGGAATGGATTGCTCCTACTACCCAGACTCAGGTCAGAGCTTTCTTGGGCCTGACTGGGTATTACAGAAGATTTTTGAAGGGATATTGGTCCATTGTGACCCCCCTGAGTGATCTGACATCTATGAAAATACCCAAGAAAGTTCAGTGGACAGTAAGCTGTCAAAAGGCATTTGATGACCTCAAGCAGGCCATGTGCACTGCTTCCATTGTGCAAAGTCCTGGCTACTCTAAAACTTTCATTGTCCAGGCAGATGCATCTGAGTTAGGGCTATGGGCTGTGTTATCACAACTTAATGCAGAGGGCCAGGATCAACCAATAGCTGTTATCAGCATAAGGTTGACCCCCAGGGAGAAACGTTGGTCAGCCATTGAGAGGGAGGCCTTTGCTGTGGTCTGGGCCCTGAAGAAGTTGAGGCCATACTTGTTTGTCACTCACTTCATTGTTTAGACAGACCACAAGCCCCTCTTATGGCTTAAACAGATGAAGGGTCTAAAACAGAAGTGCCCGTTCTGGGTAATAACCCTGTACTTTGGGGAATTAAACATTGGCCTGACACTCTGGGCCCTTTGCCTGCCTCGGTCCCTAAAATTAAAAACCTGGGTTTTATTATTGATAAAAATCTTTCCTTCAAATCTCAGGTGTCAAGGGTCACGGCGACCTGCTTTTCTGTTCTCAAATGGCTTAAAAATATTCTCTGGCTAATTCCACCGCCAGCCCAGAGAACGGTCATGCAGGCTCTGGTAATATCCAGGCTGGACTACAGCAATGTGTTATACCTGGGCGCAGATAAAGCCTCAGTCCATCGGCTGCAGATTATTCAGAATGTGGCTGCTCGTCTTCTTTTTCATCTGCCTAGATGCGCTTCTTCTTCACCTCTGCTTCATCAATTACATTGGCTCAAGGTGAACAAGCGCATCGAGTTTTAGGCTCTATGTTACATTTATCGGGCCAAATTTGGCTTGGCTCCCTCTTACATCCAAAGATTGGTAAAACCTTACGTGCATGCTCGACAGTTGAGATCTTCCAGCCTCTCACTGTTCTTAGTTCCCAGGTTCCATCTTGCCTGCATGAGCAGCCGCTCTTTTTCTTACCTAGGCCCCAAACTCAGGAATGCTCTCCGAATCGAACTGAGGAACTGTCACTCTCTGCTAGCATTCCGTAAGAACTTAAAGACTTTTCTCTTTAGCCACCAAGCTTGATTCTCTATTTCGGCTTTGTTTGCCTAGCATTCATGTGGCTCTGCCTCCACCTTGTCCAGCACCGGGAGACCCTGTTTGGTAGCTGCGCACTCTATAAATCAACCAAATAAATAAATCCGGGTGAAAACCCCAAACTTTTGAGGTGGTCCATTTCCCTACAGGGGATGGACTATTCAGTGGAACATAAACCTGGGAGTAACCATGTCAATGCAGATGAACTCTCCAGATATTTCCACTTAGAAAATGAAGACTCAACTGGGCAAGGTTAGTGTCATCTCCTTATGTTTGGGGAGGGGGTTGTGTAGGAAAGTAGGATCTGCTTTCATGGATCCCCCCACTTTTTGCTTGATACAATGCTGTTTCTGACTAGTCTGACTGAGATCCTGCTAATCAGGACCCCAGTCTCTGTGCTTTCTCCCCTAAATTGGTTTGGTAAGGTACATCCCAGATTGGACACTGGTGTACACTTATCAGCCCCTAGTATATGGTACTAAGGTACCCAGGGGATAGGTACAGCAGGGGTCCCCCATGGGCTGAAGCAAGCATTATGCCACCCATGAGAGACCACTCAATTTGCAACTACAGGCCTGCCATTGCAGCCTGTGTAAGCTGGTGCTAGCACCACTTACGAAGGATATAGGTTTTCCTATATCTAGGGTCACTACACTTAAAACCTATAAGTCACCCCTAAGGCAGGCCTTATAATCCTGAAGGCAGGGTGCTTGGTTCTAAGTGGGAGGGTGCCCCTGCATGAGCAGGACACCCCTACAGCCCATGGAGTCCATTCTCCCGGGTTGTAAGTGAGACAGCCATATGACATATAGAGGGGCACCGTGTCATTACGCGATGACCATCTCGAAACTGGCTGTAACGAACCCTATCATGTTTGTCCTCTCACCAAGTTTGAGGCCAGTATCCCTCGACGGAGCTGCAGGAACTGAACCCCTGTGCACACCGTCGACTTGCAGTTGCTAAGGCTTGTTGGCTTCCTTCCACGAAGACCTTCGGGCTCCAAGTAGCCTCAACCTTAAGCATCTCCAGTGACCAGAATCTTTGACCACAACGCATTGCTTGCACCGTGGGCCTGCTTTATTGGTAGGTGCTCGAGGCCCTCTTGTGACCCCAGTGCCTCCGGCCTGTGGGTCCTGTTGAGGGTCACCTTTTGAATTCTTTAGGCTTCCCTGAATTCTCGGGGTCTGCCCTGACTCCCCTGCTTGTGGTGAGTCACCTGGACCTTGCTGGTCCCGACATTACACCTTCTTCTACTCCTTCATTGGTTGCAGTTGCCAAGGTTTGTTGGTGCTCCTGCCGGACACCGACCCCTCAACTCTCAACATCCAACGTGGGACAGCTCGTGTATGGCTCCTGGTCTTCCACAGCATTGCCTGGTCCACACAGCTGCAGTTTCAAGGTCACCGTCGGCTCTACTGCAACACCTGACATCGGTGGGCATTCGTCTTCCGTGCCTTCTGGTCACTCCAGAGTGGCATAGACTCTGTCCCCTCTGCTTGCAGGTTCTTCACATCCTGAATTCACCTTTGGGTTCCATCGGACACTTCCGCCTTCTCCAGCAGCGGCATCTTCCTGAAGTCCTCCGTTGGATTTGACGGTGGTTTCCGACGCCACTTCACACCAATGCACCCGGCTCCCCTGGTGTAGGTATCCTGGTTACTAGGGTATCCACAGGCGGGGTGGTTCTCCAACCTTCTGTCTTCCACAGGGTTTCTTCAGGGTCCACTGGGAAGGGTCCTTCTTCTTTAAAATTGCAACTGCGACTTACCGATTGACTTGCATTGATCCCGCGATCGAGCTCCCACTCTGCACACGGCCTCCGTGGGGCTCCTGGTTACTTACCTTGGGTCGTTCCTTGGGTCCCCGACACTTCTACGTCTTCTGGGTATAGTTTTGACTCGAGTCGTGGTTTGCATACCACTATTTTAGTATATGGTTTGGTCTCCCCCTGGTGACCACAGTGTAGTCTGTGCTACTTACCTGTTTCTATTGTAAAGTATTGTGCATTGTATACATCTCCAGCTAGGAGATACTGGTACGTGTTAGTGAGTGTCTTATAATAAATACCTATTTTTATAAATACACTGTGTGGTTCTTTTTCACTTAATCTACACCTATAAGATTGTGTTCTGGTAGAACAAGCTGATTTACCCTCCTTCTGGACTAAGCCTGAAGGCTGCTCTCCACAGCTACCACTTAGAGAGCATTCTAAGGTTGTCTAAGACCACTAAAATCACCTTAAGGGTTGTCTGGATCAGTGCAAGGTGTCCACTTACATAAGTGTTCAACATATACTGAGCCAGCCTCTCACATGAATGAATACTGTGAAATTGTCTGACTTAGTATTTGACAGTGACAGAATTTACATTGATTTGTGGAAGACCAGACAAATTCAAAGGAATTCTTCTTGAAAAAGCAACTGAAATGGTATATACCAACTAGAAATCTGAGGTCGGCTCACTGCAAACTCCTACAAACTCCCAGAGTCAAGAGAGCTTGCTGGGGCGGAAGAAGCTTCGTGTTAGGGACTGTTAAAACCTGGAACTTGCTTCCCGGTGAGATAAAGAATTGCCCAACAATCTTGGCCTTTAGAAAAGCTCTAAAAACTTGGCTTTTTGTAAATTAACCTTTCAGTCCCTAGTTTGCGTGGTAACCTTTTACTTTCCATCAGGTATGAGCGCCTAGACACCTTCGGGTAGTTGTGCGCTATATAAATGTTTAAATAAAATCAAATCATGATATTCTATGATATGGATAATTACGGTGGCATTCACCACCATAGCAGGATCCTCCAACAGACCCTTTTGCCACTTCCAACACGATTTAAAGGGTTTTACATCTAGACCAAAATCTAAATTAGGCCCAGAGTAGGTTGTTGTTTATCGCATTGGCGTGTTCGGTTGTTTGACACACACAGAACTGCTGACTCAAAACCACCAAACCGCAGCTGGTGGGATGAAGGAAGAGCGCTTCCTGCGATCAGAGGTCATGATGTGATCACACCTACCTTGACAGCGATTTCACTTCCTGTACCACGAACTCTGATGGGTTCCTGAGACTGTGTTTTCTGCGTCATCGCCCACTTCTTCCTGGAGGCTTGTTCTTAGTAACATCAGCATTTTCCCCTTTTTTGGAGCACAAGAGACACAGAGTAAAAAACTGTGATATAAAGGCCTCTGCTGATCTGGTTCTAATTCAAACAGCTATCCAATGTTTTCTCATTGAAGAAATCTGAGAGGACATTCTGGCAGATACCCGGGGTGCACACGTCACGACCTGGGACATGTACGTATCGGGCAATAGTGGATTTTGCTCTCTGCCACAGCACCTTGCATTGATACCTTCTATGGAGGCTTTAGTTTCTTTGTACTTTTTGTATACGGCTCTTTCAAGATGGCTCCAAGTGGCTCTTCCTCCCAGTCAGTCCTTTTACTATGTTCTGTACATGGCTGGTGTAGTCTGCTGGCTAATGCTGCTCCCTGTGCCACAGGCATCCTTCTGTTCTGATGCCAGCTGCTCCACGTGACCCAATGTTTCTGGAAGAAACAATTCACTTCAGCTCTTGCGACTCAGTTCATTTACTACTAAAATTAGAAACCATCTCAAATCCAGTATTAAGTGCTGTATAAATAAACATTTGGCAAAGCCAGTAAGTTTGGTCTTTTATAAAGTAAACCTGTATAAAGTCTGGCGTTTACTTATCAAACGATGTGTGTGTCCTGTTTAATGCCTTTTCTGGTATCTCATCAACACACTTTCATTGACACTTTTATAAGGTCGGGTTTGGTGTTTATTTGTTGGGTAAATTGTGTGGTCACTTGGGCTGGCTGTATATTCTCTTTCGTGCTATATCATCACATACTTTACTTTCCGCTACAATCATATTGTAGGTTTAAATACAGAGACACTTAAAATTGTGATTAAAGGTAAAAAAGACCATGTGTCCTAATTGGCCGAGCTGCTCCCATTAAATCTGTAACACTATAGACCATACTTAGGGACTCATTAAAAAGAAGGGAGTAAATGGAGATATGCCAAATAAGGTACTTCTCATTTAGGGTGGAGGAATGAGCTCTCAGTCCAGGAACCCCTACTGACTCCAGTATCGGCCACCTCCTTTCTGCAGACCCGATAAAAGTGGCTTTGGACAGCATTTCCACCATCATCCTTTCCGTCTGGGGCCTGAGCCTCCATACAAAGTGAATTATTAATTGGGGTGGATGGGAGTCCACCACAAGAAATAATGCTCCAGACCTGTTAGGGTAAACCTGGGCTCAACGCCGTGGTAGTTATGGCACAAAGCAGACAAGCGTAGCTTATGAAAATGTGCAAAGTATTTGGCTGTAACAAAACAGGTAAAAACACAACACAATGAAAATACCGCAACAAATGTCTAAAAGTAGAGAAAACTTTAATCGGTAAAATGACACCAACAAGACAAAAGTTCAAAGAGGGAAACCATAGATATTAATTTTTAAAGATTTAAGGCAAAAAGTACAAAAAAAAAGTAAAACACCCATCAGTAGTCAGTGTTCGCAGTTGACTGGGACCTAGACATGATTTAAGGCCAACCGCAAGAGTCAGATGCACCAAGCTGGTTCGTCCCAGTCAAAGATGTTACCTTTCGACCTAGGTCCTCATTAATAAATTGGCGGGCAGGCTGTCGTTCCTCCAGGGTACGGAGTAAGTTACTCTGTCCCAGTGGTGGAGGGACCGCCATCCAAATTTATAAATTACCGCCAAGCAGGTAGTCATTTATAAAGCATTGGCAGGTACCGCTGTCACAACGGTTCCTGCCAATGCATTTCACTGCTTGGTGCAGGGCAGTGTCAGCATGAAGCAGCCCTGCATCAAACAGTTTTCTTTTTTTATTTCCAAAAAGCAAAGCCCGAAATGGGATTTTCTTTTTGAAAATAAAAAAGCAATGCTCCCTTTACATTGGGAGTAATCTCCCATGGTGAGGGGGGCATTCTTTGCATTTTACTGCCCCTCACAGCCAGGGTTTGTCTGGTGGTTATGGACAGTAAAGCAATGGCTCTATGTCCGCCCATTCTGAGTTGGTAGGTGAAATATAGCCAGTTCTTCAACGGCCCTAACTCTGTTGGGGCGTCCGAGAGGTTTACCTACGGCGGTGACGGAGTAGTGACCGCTGTTACCAGACCTATGGTCTGACAATTATGTTGTGGAAGGCTACTCCGTCACTGTGCGACAGAGTATCCTTACCGCCAACATATAAATCAGCCCCATAATCTCTGAAATAGAAGTCAAAATCTTCCAGCAGGGTAAGGTTGCAGGATGTATCCACCAAAGTTCTCTCAAAACCGGATAGCCAATGGACACAGTCCTGCTGAAGCCGATGGTTTTGGCAGGAAAAGCTCAGAGCAGGAAAAATTCGAATTTTGCAGCCACAGAAATCCTTGCATTGGACAGATATTTTTCGTGCCTGCACCCTTTCAAGATTTCACTCTTCAGGCTTAGTCTTTTTTATGAAGCTCAACATCCTTGAATGGGGCAAGTCTGGAGCTATATCTGCCTAAGCTCACTTGAAATTGGTCACGGTTGCTGTGAAGTCCTGTTAATGCTCCAGAGGTCTTGGATGTCCAAAACTTTCCTAAGGCCCAACTGTTCACAGTTTCTGGAGTAGCTTTTCTTGGTCATAGGGATAGCACTTAGGGGCCAGTACTCACTCCAACAGAAGCCACGAGCACGGTCCAGTTCAGGTTCAGTTGCTACTAATCAGTTTGGCACTTCAGGAAAAGACCTCTTTCAGCTTGGTGTGCCCCTGTAGAAACATTGGAGATCAGCCAACTGACCCTTGGAGTCCATGTCTTAGACCTATGTACCACCTGGAGCAGGTCTGCCCTTTGGGTCTCCACAAAGGCCTCAAACCTCAGGTTCCATCCTCTTCTGTGTTTCCGAATGTCCAGAAAGTGTTCTTATGAGCTGTGGGTGAGGTGCCACTTTTGTAGGTATTAGTCGCCAGTGGGCGTGGGTGACTCCTGGCCACTCCCTACCCAATGAGGAAAACGTTCCCAGGGACAAAACCTCCCACTTTTGCAACACATCTTGTTTGTCTTACTGCAAACCATCCCACAGTGTACTATTGTGAGGAAAATCCAATATGGTAGAATCTTTCTGACCCTGGAGGGAGCTTGTGCACCAGCCATTGGTGTTGTTAGGGAAATGAGCTGCCCCCTCCTACTCAGCTACACCAAACTGGTGTTGAAACCTGTTACCCCTTCCACTTGGCTGGTACCAAACTGGCTACAGAGAACCCATGGGACAAAAGGCTTCTCTCCCCCCAGGTATCTCTTTCCACTTAGCTATGAATTGGCGGGCCTCACCCATATCCCTTTCTCGATCATGAAGTTCCTGAACCCTTCCCAGCTGCCCTTCCTGAGCTGATGTGTCACATGCCTCACACCCAGGTCTTCCCTGCCAAAAGGCCTAAACCATTGTTTCAGCTTTTGGAGCAGCGTCCACACCTCATTAAGAGAAGCACTGACAGAGTTATTTGCCAGCAGGTTGATGGTAATTAGCCTATTGGATATTCAGCCAGACAATGTCTAACTTTTTTAAAGTAACTTTTCCTCGATATTTATCAAAAATCTAACTTCACCACTGAATTGGATTTTTAAAAAACACTAAAAATAGTGTTTGACTTTTTCTAGTAGCTTATCCCAAACTGAGTTAGCAGAGTTAATGCTTTTATTCTCAACTTTAGTTTTTCTCAGGGGACAGCTACAGCCCTTTCCAGTGACAACTAGCATTTTAGGGGCTAGTCACTATAGGTACATGCCAACATTGAATTCTTTCATATACCACTTCTAAATATTAGGCACGCTATGTGGTGGACTACAAGGCCTCCTTAGGGGTGATGCATTTAATATTTTAAAGTATTTTTCCTGTAAGTAGTACATTTCCTGTCAAAAAGGGTTATAACGTATTTTGACAGGTTTGTCTGCAGGTTTAAAAGCTGCAGGAGTCCGGCTACACAGATAGGCCTCAAGCCTGTTTTCTCGGTTAGCCTAGTGGATGGTACAAAATGCGTTGCAGTCCGCAGGTGACATTTAACTTTTCCATGCCATTGGTGTTTCCTGCACCATATGCTATGGTCCTACTGGGAAGTTAATTATGCCAATTACGAGTTAGTCAGTTTTATTATCGTTTAGGGGTCAGAGCACACACAAAGGGGACTGGATAGCAGTGACCAGTGTGCAGAGTTAAAAAACAGCAGCATTAGTCCTCCAAAAATGGGGGTGACCACTCAAAAATAGGCACTTTCTCACACATAAAAATCCAGAATTTGTTTTGCCAGGTCTAGTGCAGCTTTATTGGAAATCAAAAGTTATATTGGGTTCCTAAAAGTGTGTGCTTTCCATTCAAAATCCTTAGGAACTTTTGCTTGTATGCACAGCAAAAAATACTACAAAACAAAAATAAATATCTTATGGCAGGACGCAGAATGTGCTCTAATTTAGCTCCCAAACCTGACGTGGTGTAAATATGTATGGTAATTGTTACATTATTAGCTGGAAATAAAATAGTGCTTGATGACAGTTTGGTTGCAAACCAGAATGAGAACCAAAATGTGCATGAAAAATCTAATCTGGTTAGCCAAGACACAAAAAACCCTGTTGGCCATTGCTAGGCTGAAGAAGCCCGAAAGCAAATCTTCCCACATCTGCAGAACATTTTTGCTTCTTAGACGAGGTAAGATAATCACATTGTGCTGGTTCTAAAACCTTTTCTTGTAAAATAAATCTAGAGGAAGAAGGTCTTGACCATTGTACTCTGGGGACCAGGGTGCAAGGGTAAGCAGCGGCTGAAGGACAGTCCCTGCAACCTGACCTCAGGCTGCATCCAGTGGATATTAAGCTCAGTTAGTTCTAAGAAATACACTGAAAAAACTTTGTTAAAGAGAAGTTTTTGCGTGTCACAAAATAACAGAAATATGCCAGTTATGTTGAGCCAAATAATCATTATTATTCCTCCAATGCACTACGCACGGCTACACACCAGATGACATTACATTGACTATGTCACATCTAGTTTAATGGGCCCATGGGACAAGCATGGCCTACTGGTTCTTAGGCAAGGGGGCTGAGATCCTTTGATTCTGATGTCCCAGGGTCCATACTACCACTGCTTTACAAATTGGGCTGAGTGCAACCCCTTCAGCACTGACTCTCAGAGGTAGTGATGCTGAGCAATCACAGGATTCTTAAGGGAGTTGAGCGGGGTGAGCAAACTCTGAGTAGGTCTTCTTGTCCTTTCGGCAGCAAGTGGGAAACCGACAATACGCGGCCCCAATCACTCCTGTTTCTGGGAGGAGACACACCAGCTGCAGATGTGGCCCTCGACCCTGGCAGTGCACAGCAGAATGGACAGTGGGGGCTTCGGCGAATTCCAGTACAGGGTGTCAGTGGGCCCCTCGTCAGACATTGATCCCCCTTCTGGGTCACTTTGCGATAAACAGAAGATGGGCCACCACATTAATGGAAAAGTCACAGCAGCATGATGGCAGCTGCGAGGTAATGTGGATCTGGTGACCGCTACCGGCACACACTTGGTATCGCTGGTGACAACCACAATGGGAAAAGCTCTTGCTTCTAGTGCCGATGTTTACGATGGGCACAGTTCTTGGTTTTCGGCATGGGTAAATTGTGATTTACATAATGTGATCAGTCGTGATCATTCTTCTTGCACGGCGGCAAGATCCACCGTTGAGCCACGATTCCTGCTCAGAATCTCACTGCTGGAGAGACTGCAAAAATATTACTAGGGTCTATAATAACTCTCCTCAGACTTCCTTAGCCTGCTAGACCCACAGCACCATGATCTGGCTGCCCTTGGCACTCCATAGACAGACACACCTCCTGCAGGGTTGGCATACTCTTTCCCTCTCTCAGCAAGCAGATTGATTTCCAGGTGTTTAAGACCAGGGGTACAGATCTTCAGCAAGGCATATACTCCAGGTGATGTTCCATGTGATGTTCCATTTCCTCAGGGAAGTTAGCTACTAGTTAGACACTAGCTCTAATTGCACAGCAGTCAGCAGGGTAATCTGTGGAGCATCACTTCCTTGGTCAAAGAGTTTGGAAATGGAACAAAATGTAGGTCAGTGGCTCCTACTTTTATATAGTTAAAGCAGACAGGGGATATAGATTCTCTGTCTGTACTTTCAGAACCGGTTTCTGGTGGTTCTTGTTTCAAATGTTCTCTTCAGGGTGTTATCCTGACTTAGCCTTTGTGTAGAGTGATGCTTCTCACAGCAGGGTAGTCTCCAGCCTCAAGTACCCACAACAGAGGCACAAATAGGTCTAAGCATTCTATAGCTGGCTTAACAACAGCCACCCTGAGCAGTGATCAGAGAAGTGACAAAGGCAGACCTCACTTAAGCATTTGCAATGGAGACACAACACAACACTAGAAACTTAGAAGGTAAAAAGATGTTAGTTTATCTTACACTAAGAATCAGTGGAGGTGCAATAATATCACCAGTAGAAGTTGCAGATATAAATAAATCATGTACCAAATACACAAAACAAGTAGTAAATCTGTATCCCTAAAAGCATTCCTAATGACATGTGCTTATTTTATACTTTTTGAAATTCACAACCACCGGCAGTAGTACAGTCAGCAGGAATTCAAACATTCAAAGGGAAATGGCATATAGGCCTTCAGGCTTGTCTGATAATATTGTGGTAATTCCTGCATCCCACTAAGCCCAGTTATATAGGGTTTCAATCAATGAGTACCAACAGCAACTGCAAGTATTCCCATGACATTTATTTGCCTTCAGCACAACTTCCTACATCTTCATACACACATGAATAGGACAGAGAGAGCATGAGTGATCCTTCGTCCTGAGGAAGGCCACTGACCCGTGTTTGGCTTTATATTTGGCTGAAACAAGACACCTAATATAAGTAGGAATAGTAGGAATTCCTAACATCTTCTTTTGCTTGTTAGTCTCATCAGTGGCAACCTTATTAAAATGTGCGTGTTTTACCACTAGACAATCTTAAGCAACTTATGTTTGGATCCCATTACTCATTTTGAAATGTACAACATATAATTCCATTTATTCTGAGTCCATCCAGGTACACCACCTGTCCTGAATGAGGACAGACACTATGATGAAGAATGCCACCTTTGGTGGGTGAGGGTCTTACTTCTAAAAGAGGAATACTTCAGGAATACGTTACCATCTTGTTATCCACTTGCAATTTTGGTTTGTAATATCGTTTGTTTGTGTATGGTAGTACATCCAGAATTCTGTATCAGTTTCAGGCTTCCAACAGAGACACTTGTGGCCTACTGGTTAACGTCTCAGACTCTCACTAGTTTGAGGCTTCCAGGCACACTGCTGTGAATGTCATATTACATTTTATAAGTTGCTATTACTGCAGTAGCAAGATTTGTACAGAGGGTATAATAAGGCATTTGGATAAAGTAGCCTCACTTTGCAATAGCTCAATTTTTTATTTTTGTTTTTTTGTCTCCACAGGAAAAACATTTTTTCCTGTAAAGAACCCCCTTCCCTTTTACACCCAGGAAGTTTAGAGATTCTCCAATGCTAGAAGGGGATTCATCTTAGCAAATCTCCAACCATTGCTAGGTTGAGACATAGTCAGAGAGGAATTTGTAAAGCCCACAAGCTCACAATTTTGTGAACGGTGACAAACTCTGCAGACAAATTATTCTTTAATCTACCCACTCCCCATCCTTGCATTTAGTCCTTACAACAATGCACTAACTCTTCTGCTGGCATCAATGCAAACAATGTTCTCTAAGTTAGTAAGAGACTCCGGATCATGGCCAATACATCACTTGTGCTTGTCTCACTGCTTACACCAGGCTCATGTCCCTTGCAGGTCCTGTGACATTCACTTTAGCATATACGTAGGGGCCTATTTATGAGATGGTTTGCATCACATTTTCACCATGCAATGTGGTAAATGCGCGACACAAACCTTAAGTAAGATTTATGAAGCCACACAAGGCCACTTTGCGTGGCCCTGAGTGGCTCCATAAATCTGGAGTAAGGCAATGCAGCGCAGATCACTGCATTGTCTTACTCTGCCCTGGGAACGCATTCCATGGGCGTTGCATGGGTGTGCCAACCCAACTCCCATGGATTTTGACGCATTCCCAGGTTTACCAGTACTGGTAGACATGGGAATGTTCCAAAAAGAAACCTTTTTCCAGGAGAGGCGTGATATGGAGAAATATCTTTATTTCTCCTCATTACTTCCTTTATGTGTGCTTGTTAGACCTGGCATCCTTGGTGTGGTTTCCCCTGTCTTTTTGCCTCTACCTCATGTATTTTTGACTATATGCTGGACTTCTTTTTTGCTGGTTTTTGTACTCTGGGCACTTTTCCACTGCTGATCAGTGCTAAAGTGCAAGTGCCCCCTGTGTAAATTGTGATTATGATTGGTTATCCATGATTGGCATATTTGATTTTTTAGTAAGTCCCTAGTAAAGTGCACTGTGTGTGCCCAGGGCCTGCAAATCAAATAGTATTACTATTAGTGGAACTGCAGCACTGATTGTGCCACCCACATGAGTAGCCTTGCAACCATGTCTCAGGCCTGCCACTACAGTGTCTGCCAGTGCAGTTTTAACCTGCCATGTCGACCTGGCAAGTACACCCACCTGCCAGGCCCTAACCATCCCTTTTACTGCATGTAAGGCACCATTTAGGTAGTGCATGTGAAAGGGATGTGTGTTTTACTGAAATACTGCCAATTTTGTTTTTCACCATTGAAAGGGCTATCTCTCCCTTTGATTATCATTGGAGCTACCTTGTTACATCTCACAAGTGTACCTTTCAATTGGGAAGAGATAGAGATTTGGGCTCCCTGAACATTTAGAAGGTGAGCATTTTCTTGCTTTACGATTCTGTGTCTCTGCCTGCCTGTGGAATCAACATCTGGTTTAGACGTACAGTGACTGTTTGTGCATTCACTCCAGACAGTCACACAAAGGGAGCTGAGGTGTGCCATGCATTCCATGATGGCCCATCCCCAGGCTGATGGGTTTTCCTGAGCTAGAGTGGTGGGAGGTGTTTTCGCTGACACCTGAATAAGGCTGTGCCTGTCCTCTCACAATCCTGTCTCTTCCCACCCCCCCCCCCACCGTAGTGTGTCTGGAACCAAGGCAGGATCTTCTGAGCTACAAAGACTTTCCTTTGAAGTATGCCTACTTCAAAGGCCAAAAGGGGTATAAGTACTGGACCTGTAACCCCACATTTTTAGAACACTTCTGGACTGAGGACTCTGCCAAGAAGAAGAGCTGGAGAAGCTGCCAGGAGGAGTACTGCCCCTTTGCTGTGTTGCTTTGCTGGGTTGGCGTGCAGTTGCTGCTTCTGTCTGTGGGCAGTGAAAGAACTGGACTTTGCTTTCTGGAATCCTGCTTTCCAAAGTTCTCCTAGGGCTTGTGTGTGCTTGCCTCCTATTGGAAGTATCAGGGCCATCAAAGACTTCATCTGCAGCCTCCTGAACTACTCTGCTGGGAGTTCTGACCTGCCAAGTGGTGCCAATTCCAGTTCTGGGCCCTTGGAGGTGGTTTTGCTACTTCAAGAACTGAAAAACAAATGCATTGCCGCACTGCAGCCGAAAAACGGACGCAGTCCATGTTCACGGCTGGAAGAACCGCCGCAGCTCGAGTCCAGAGCACTGTGTCTCTGATGTCTGAGACTCCCCCTCTGACTTTGAAGCAGGACCTGATGTGCAGCTGAAGGAATCAACGCATCACCTGCCGTGCGGCCCGCAAATCGACACAGCGCCTGTTCGTGCCGCTGCATTGACCCAGCGCACCTGGATTTTCCAGTTCATCGCCCCGCAGTAATGAACCATGTTTGGAATTCGATGCATCTCTTCTCCACACAGTAAGGAATCGGCGCAACATTTCTCCTGCGTGCAGCAGAACTGATGCCTCCATTCCCCTGGGACGCAAGAACCGACGCATCGTGTGTGCTTTCAACGCTTCCTTCCTCTGCGGCTGTTTTTCGTCTTGGATTTTGACGTATCAAAGATACTTTGTGCTTAAATCAATGCATCCATAGAGGTCTATGGACTAATTTTCTTAAACCTTTAAACAGTAATATCTCTACTTTTGTATGTTGGATTTTTGTCATTTTGGTCTTGTTTGGTTTAGGTAAAGAATATTTATTTTTCTAAACTGGTGTGGTGTTCATTTGTGGAGTTATCACTGTGTTACTGTGTGTTTTATGTACAAATGCTTTCCACATTGCCTCTGAGAGAGTCCTGACTACTCATGCCAAGCTACCAAAGGGGTGAGCAGGGGTTATCTTGGGTGTGCAACTCTCTTACCCTGACTAGAAGGAAGGGTCCCTACTTTGACAGGGTGCAAGCTACTGCCAACTAGAGACCCCCAATTCTAACAGTACTGCATTCTGCAGCACACATAGAAAGAGGAATATGTCTCCCAGGATTGTTTTTGTGCAGGTAGGTGCCCCTTCCTCCACAAAAACAGGGTGCCTGCGTTGGCTGTAGGCTGCCAAAAAGGAGCCGGCACAGGGGATTTGCCTTAAATATGGTGCGTTGCTGCCCCTTCCCTATCATGCAGTGGAGGGCAGCAAGGTGACTGGTTGCGCTGCACTGCGTGACTTTTTCATAAATAGGCCGGTTAGTCTGGGAGGTACCATTCCTGCTATCCTGCTATCTCCTTCTGAGTCACCTGTCCCCACCTTGGCTACCTGATATTTAATTAAAGGTAATCTTGAGATACATAACGTTTTTTTAATCAACTTTGTTTATGGTTCTTATTCTGTGCATGGCAATGAGAACAATTGGCCAAGAAAAGAGACAGGTTGAATATATGTTTATGTCCGTCTGTTCCACTCCCACGGTACTGCTCCCTTACTATTCATAAGTATGTCTTCACTATATCTGGAGCACTGGTTCTGACTGACCCTGCTCTGAAAAAGTCATACTTCAAGATTTCCAAAGGAGGTGTCCACATGGCCATTGGTGTCTGCTCCCAGCCACACGTGCACCACTCCTGGTGTCTTGGTGTTCTGCGTCTGCATTTTCACTCGCAACCAAACCCTGGTACTCTTCCTGGCTGCCCAATCAGTGCTGATACATATTGCAACTTTGGGGCAGATTTACAAGCCCTGTGCGCTGCCAGTACGTCACTTTTTGTGACGCACTGGCAGCGCATTTCCCTGCCCCATATTTACAAAGACAGGAAAAGTCACCCTGCGTGGCTTTTCCTGTCCTTGTAAATATGGCCCCTTTACACGCAGCATTTTGCGTGAAAGGGGCGTTCCATGGGTGTTGCTGTGGGTGTTCCCATGCAACACCCATGGAACGAGACACATTTCCAGATTTACGAGGAGTCGTAAACCTGGAAATGCGTCAGTATGCTACGCCAGGGTGGCGTAGCGAGGCGCAACGAGGAGAAATGTTTTCATTTCTCCTCGTTTTTTTCCTCTTTCAATACGTGCTGCATTTTACAGCACGCATTGAAAGAGGAAAATGCCTGTAGTGATTGTTTTTGTGCAGGAAGGTGCCCCTTCCTGCACAAAAACAATCTCCCCATGGCGCAGGCATCCTTGCACCATGGTCCAAGGGTGCCTGCGCCGGCGCATGGCAGCTGTTTGTGCGCCAGCGCAGGGGAGAGCACAGGAATGCGACATATTATTGTAAATATGTCTCATTCCTGTGCTTTGAAAGTGCCTCAGCATGGCGCAGCCAAAGGGCTTGCGGTGCCGTGCTGCGGCACTTTCTTGTAGATCTGCCCCCTTGTCTCTAAATTCGTGACAGCATTGCTGCATTTTACCAAAGTGTGGTCTGGACCCCATCCTGACATAAATTGCGTTACTGGGCCCTCAAAACGTGGCTCCATAAATAAATATTACCAAGTGATAGCTTTCCTTCTCATTCATGAGCACAACACATGAATGTAACAAGATGATGTAATTCAGGCTGAGTACGTCAATCCATCCAATAGTAAACTCCACTTTACTATGTTTTTAAGATATTAAAAAAATCTCAGATAAATTTACAGTGCTGGTAGTTTGCATATTTTGAGGTGAGAATGGATATCTGTTTGTAGTAACACATGTGACATTGTTTTAATATCTGCTTAAAGTACTGCTAAAGCATTAGATTTATTGCACATTAACAGGCATTTTGTATTTTAATGTTGCACATTTCACATTTAGCCTTACTGGCCACGTTTCACAGTCGGGATCGCCAAGCGAGTACTGCAGATTTAGTGAAGTGGGTTTACACCAGACCCCACTGTATCTCCTTCCGAGGGCCTTTTTGTATTCATCCTAAGAGAAGAGCTGGGCAACTGCTCATTAGTGTCTATCTTGAGTTTCGCGATGATCAGGTGCTCTTCCCTTCACTTGCTGCATTATAGGAAATGCCTAAAAGTGGAGCGAAAATGTACTGAATTTAGCATAATGTGTCCCAATGATTCAAACGGCGAAGCACTGCCCTGTTGACATTGCAAATCACAGTTAGAACATTTTTGCTGCTAGTTATATTTTTACATGAAACGTGTCAGACTTTTTTTTTTTTTAAATCTCTTTTTTTAAAGTTTTATAGTTCAGAACAGAGAAAAAATAAAAGTTAACATCACATTACCATTTTGATGCATAGTACAGTCATGTGCAGCATTAATGTCTCACTCAGCAGGCATTAGTTTCAGTCTGGTTATCATTATGCCTCGTTACATCAATTTGGGTCCACATTATTACCATGGGCAATTTCAGCTCTACAGCTGCTCTCCCCTTCATCGTTCCGTTATCTTCAGATTTTAAGGCCTATGCAGTTCTTGGATCTAGGTACTCCCTCCCTAGTGGCTTGCGTCTCCTCATCCCTTCCCCATTCTCTATCCCGCATTTATGGACTCCCCCCATGTATCCTACGAAGTGGTGCCCGATGCAATTGGGTGCTCGATCAAGTATGTCCGCAAGGGGTCCCATATATCGCGTGGTCGGGAGGTAGGTGGCATTAACTCAGCGTATGTAATTAATTGTTCTTGGCAGAATATGAGATCATGTATTCACTACTTAAACTTGGGGGCTCGCCCTCTCCCCCATCTGCAGGCTACTCTGCAGCTAACAACAGGCCCAACGAAACATACTTTCTGACTGATAGGTCCACCCCTTCTGTGTATCCTAGCAATGCCGTGAGTGGGGTGTCTGGAATCAGAGACCCGACCATCTGTCCTAAGGCCTCCAGGACCTTTTGCCAGTATCCCCTAATGGAGTCACAGCCCCATGCCAAATGTAGAAAGTCAGCTCCTGCTCTGCAGCACCTGCCACAGCAATCATCCTCCCGCAATTGGAACCGCTGAAGCCGGGCAGGAGTATAGTATAAGCGATGTAGGTATTTAAAATGTATGATGCACAGTCTGCTACTTGCCGATATGTTCTTAGTTTGTTGGCAGCAATACTTTCACTGCTCATCGCTAAGGGGGGTCCCCAAGTCCTCATCCCATTGAGCGCGTGAGTTCTGTCTCGCCTCAGGGTTTGCTGCCTGGGTAGTGCGATAAAGCATGGAGACCACGTGTGTGGGTGCAGTGCTTTGGAACAGGGCATGCAGTGGGGCCAGGGTCATAGGTTCAGAAGGGAAGTCAGGAGGGGCAGTTTTGACGTCTTGTTGCAGTCTAACATATAGGAACAGCTCCATAGGGGTTGGTTGTCGATCTCGGAAGAACGCTTCGTGATTACGGAAAGTTCTGTGCTCATATAAATCCCCCCAGGGCACCGCCTCGATTTTCCGGAGCATTTGTCGACAGCTCGCCTCGTGTGTAACCGGGAGGTCTGGATGATTCTGCGTTCCCAGCATTGGGGAGTACAACATGGGCGCTTGTAAGTGCTTAGCAATATCGCGCCAGGCCATGTTTGTGCAGTCGACCGTCGTAGGGTCCTTATTTCTGGGACTCTATGGAGTGCCTAGCAATGCTGTAATCAGAATGGGAGACATGTATCCCTGCTCCACAGCCAAGTGTGGCATATACGGAGGTGGCTGTAACCAATATGCAGCGAAATGTGCTTGGGCGCACAGAAGTAGAGTTCCATATCGGGAGCTTCGAACCCCCTTCATAAAAGGTTGAGTCAGGACCTCCCACTTCAGTCTGGGTTGTTCCCCCCCCACGTTAGTCGAATCAACTGGGTTTTGAGAGCTTTAAAAAAGTGCTTACTTGGGGCGTAGGGAATGTTGATGAAGAGGTAGAGCAGTTTCGGCAGTACTATCATCTTAATCAAGGAGATGCGACCCGCCAGCGAGAGGGGCATAGAGATCCACCTCGTAATGGAATCCGTCAAGGCCTCTAGCGCTCGTCCGTAATTGTTTCGCATCAGCTCTGTTCTGTCTCTAGTGACCGTGATCCCCATGTGTCAGACTTCTATGAGCTTTTCCGAGAGTCTGTTTTCTTTTGCATTGTTGGTCTTACCAGAAAGACATCTGGATTTTACTACTCACTGGATCAACAGCACTAGCCTTACCGGTTATGCATGAAGGTGTATGCTGAGCACGTCTGATTGATCAGTGCTGCCTTACTGTGCTGGATGGAAGCCAGTGACTAATCTACGCCTTCTTCCTCTTGTATTCTACTGCTCAGACTAATTTATGATTTGTGGCTTCTTGATGACATTTCCGTAACTGCCGCTCAATGCTCCTTGGCTTTCGTCCATATCTCTTGTGGTAATTCGTTAATCATGCAGTGTTGTCTATCAGCAGCAAAATGTTCTCCTTGGTATATAACTGATTTGGTTTTGTGGAGACTGAATACTGTGGCAGAACATGAGATATTGGTATATTTGTGAAAGAGTTCTAGCTGTAAAACTGTAGCGGGTTAGGGGAATGAAGGACTGGACCAGGTCTAGATAGTGAAGGCTTTATTTTACAACTGAAAGTCCTTCTTCGCGAAGCCAGAGTTACGGTCCAGGGTGTCGGTATGGTTTCCGGGTTTGGCTGGACGTCTCGCTCTTTTTCCGGTCCTCTGGGACGGCCTCTCCCTCGTCTGCTCACAGTCGGCTGATTTAGCCACGCTCCTCCGGGGGCGTGGCTGGGCGCAGCGTGTTGTCGTTGGCCTCCGGGCTTGTCCAGCAATCGGCTTGGCTCCACGGCAGGCTCCTTCTCCTCTTCTTCGCACAGTGGGGAATTCGCTTCTCTGCTCTTCTTCGTCTCCGACACTCCAGTCTCTCTCTCTCCGGTGAATACACACACACCAGTTCCGGGTCCCTCGTCTCTTATTGGCCAGCAGGAACTGACGTGGTCGATATGGGCGGAGTTCTCCGATGTGGCAGGTTCTTTAAAGGACCCGCGTTGATTGTCCGTGTAGTTTTCATACGGGGTACTCGGAGGGCAAAACCAGTCATCCTGCTGTGGGGACACAAAAGGGCTATTGACAGGGGTTACGGACCACCAGTCTTCCTCCCATGTCCGAGTGGCCCCGTGACAAAATCCTATAGCTTCGAGGCCACTATTTGTTGTTTATTGTTCTATTGATGACAGTACTGCCCACCAGGGGTGCAATTTAGAAGAACTTTTACTGATAGAAGTGAGGGTGGTTTACGCGTAACTATAGCAAGTACCACCTCATAATTTATGCTGAGGAATCGTGCAACAATATCTCAACGGGAATCAATAAAGGCATATCATTTGAGAAATAACTTAATTACAGTGTATACATTAAATGATAGCAAAAAAGTCCCAGGAACAAGAATAATGCAGTTGTATTGTCAGGAATAGACAAACAGATTAGATTTCTATAAATCAAAATGCAGCATCAATGGTGCTTTTGAGGTTGTGTACTAAGTGAACAGGTGAACGCTATGTGCCCGTGAAAAATATTAAACGGCACAAGTGAAAAACTAATAAAGAAAGCTACAGTGTATTGGACCAGAGTTCAATTTGGAATTATGCATGGATTAATACAGTTATGAAGAAGTTTACAAAATCATGTCATAATTCAGAGTCCAAATTTGGCTTGTGCAAGTCGACAGCGTTTCAACCTTCGTGACTGGAGGTCATCATCAGGACATAGATAACACAACATTGGCTGGTAGCTGCCTAATGGATGAAAATGAAAGAAGAATATATAAAAATAGAATATAAAAGATGTAGTACCGAATAAAGCAGGTCCATACATTTTAATAGGGACTATTGAAAAAGTACCTGGAAGGTTTCATAGGTACCAAAGGAAGAAGAGAAGACAAAAAGACAAAAAGAGGGGTACTTGACACGATTATCACTTACAGGGCCCTCAAAAAGAGGGGGGGGTGGGCGGCACTTACGTGGAAGGATTCTGGCATGGCTCAAAAATCTCAAAGCCTGGGCAACAGTCACCGGCTCACATCCTAAGTATGGATGTCCGTGATAGGATGGATGCCAACCCACAAAGTGGGCTGAGGAGGAAGAAAAAAAGTACCCTTATTACTATATGAAGGCCCGGACTGGCCGTAGCAGGGGCACTGGGCATTTCCCCAGTGGGCCGCCAGGGTGGGGGCCGTTTTTGGGCCCCTGGGGGGCCGTCTTTGTTACAGGGCCGCTTTTGAAGCATAGCTGCAATATGAGCCTCTGTAACAAAATCGGCCGAAAACGGCCCTGGCAAACAGCTCGGCCGCTCCCCCAACCCCCGGGGGGGCCAGCCGAGCACTTTGCCAGGGCCGGTTTTGGTTCCCAGTCCGGCCCTGGAAGGCAGGTAAGGTGGATTGAACTATAATAAAATGGGGAGGTAGCTCGCCTGCGATAGGGGCTCCCCTTGAGTGGAAGGGAGTGAGGATGTCACAATAAAGGGTCCTAAAGAGGTACCCCAGGAACAGGAAATGAATCTACAATAATAAATTGAAAGCCATTATTGCGTCAGCGCTATTCCTGGCTCGCTGTAGTGAGGGATGTAGTTTAGGAACCCTACTGACCCAGATGTGTGTCACAGGTCTCCCACTTTGCTTGGTTCCCGAGCGCCTCGGTATGGAGAGGGAGGAACCCTTCTTATACTAGCCGTAGTGCAGAAATCAATCTACTCCAAAGCACCCAGCTACGAGAAAAGAAATTTCAATTAAAGAACAATCAACACCAAACCAAGAAAAGCTTTGTGTTACTAAAATCAGGCGGGGCGGCATGACGTGCTAATCAATACACACCGTATGATGTCAGTGCATGTATGAAGTGCGGCATCCTGACAGGAAGATGACAGTCCCAAGGCAAGAGGGACAGCGGTGAATGAGAGCAGGACATCGCGGGGACGCTTATCCAAAGGCCAGCTATCGGTCACCCGCTGCTGTCAGGCTGTTGCGTCAGCCAAGAAGCACTGGCATGGCTAAGGGAGAAGGGAATCTCCCTTCAAGAGCCATCTTACCTGCACAGTCAGTCGGCGAGTCCTGACTGAATCAGGAACAGAAGTCACTTATCATGTCTGAGAACCAGGACAATGCCTTAATATGGCATAAATAGGTGGCTGAGAAGGTGGTAAATTGTTTGAGGGTAAAACTCAAAGTAGGGCCTGTGACTAAGGAATGTGAAAAATATAAGGGGGTATGAGAAATGGGTGGTTTAATGAAGAGTGCAGGAGCCTAAAATTCAGGCTACGAAAATGGGAAAGACTAGTTCAGAAAAGGCACGAAAGGGCAACAATGGAGAGCCTCCGTCTGGCAAAACCTGAGTATAAAAATAAGCTGAGCGATAGGAAACTGGGATATTCCAGCAAAAATTGTCAACCATGTTTGAAGTGATAGGTACAAACGATATTAAGAAGTTTTGCAACTGGTGCGTGAAGGGAATGTGCAAGGGGAAATGAGGTGCTTAGTAGGTGAAGATGATTGGATTGGCCACCTGAGCAATCTATAGGTTAGAAATAATGTATATGAGAACCCAAAGAGCACCGTTAAGGTTGATGTAGATTATTTATAAGGCACACTTTTCCTTTCAGAAGATAAAAGAAAACATCCAATCCCTCAAGTTAACCAAAGCAGCGGCCCAGACAACCCACTGGCAGCTGTAATAAAAACAAATGTAGATTGGTGGGCGAGCCTCTTTTATGTCACCTTCCAAAGGCTCTGACCTCTGGGTCTTACCCCGAGAGTTTGAAAGGAGCAATAATTTGACCAATATATAAGAAAGACAATGCCACACAGCCGAAGAAGTATTGCCTAATTAGTTTGTTCGATGTGGGGGAGAATGTATTCTACAAAGTATTGTTAGGCTTAGTGAAGTCCTGGGTATAGCATAATAATGTAATCCTGATAGAGCAAGGTGACTTTATGGAAGGCCATTCAACAATAGATTAATGCCCTAGTTTATGGGCAATGGCAAAGAAGGCAATTGAGCTGCGAGGCAGATTATTTTGTTGCTTTGTTGATTTCCTGGCCGCCTTTGACTTGGTGGATCGTACATTACTATGGGATATACTCGGGCAGCTCGTTATCAACAAAGCGTTGCTTTCACTTGTTCAGGAATTGCATAGCCAGAACTGGGCGTGAGTGATCTTAGATACCCATGGGATTTTATCAAAGGGAACACAGATAAAGAATGGCATGCGGCAGGGCTACGTTCTGGCTCCCCTATTGTTCTCTCTACTTTTGTCCAATTTACCAAACCTATTACATGAAGCTGGCAGCCTATGCCCCAAAATGGGGGGGGGTTGGGAGGGAGATTTCATGCCTACTATATGCCGATGAGTTTGTGATAGTGGATATGATGGAATTTGGTCTCCAAAGGAAACTGGAAGTTTTCCATAACTATTGTCTAAGGAAAAAACGTACTGTAAACTTGGAGAAAACCAAAATATTGTTGTGAGGTAAGGGAAGGGGGATTTTAACGGGTGCTTGGGAGGGGACAAAGTGGATGTGGTGAGCCAAATATAAATACCTGGGTATGTGGTTTAATACCAGGTTAAATTGGAAAAGCCACATAGAAGCGTTAAAATCAACTGCACTATCCTCGGCATGGGGCATAAGACAGGTCAGTCGGAAATATGGAGGACCGTACCTACACCCCATACTGTCGGCTTTTAATGCAAGGTTTGGTCCACAATTCCAGTACGGGGTTGAAGTGGTAACTTTAGGTTGCAACATGGATTGGAACCTTGAGAAGGGTAAATGTGTAAATGTGTGAAAAGGCTCCTTACACTCCCACCATCAACCATGATCCAGACCATAAAGGCATTATGCCATCTTACAGCCTGGATTTTTGGCTGAATGAAGAGAGTAACCCCAAAATAGCACACCTCTGTAAAAAGAAGGTAGAAAAAAGCAAACTGAAGTGGGTCCTTCAAGTTAAATGAATGTTAGGGAAGCTTTGTGGCAAATTGTCATTATCCCCAGACCAGTGGAAGCTAGGGCAATCTGTCCCCAAGATGGAGTTACGTGCTATTGTAAGCAAAAGTGCGAGAGAGGAGGCTATACTTGGGGAGCATACAGTCTACCCAGTTTTTGGTTAAAAGCTGGAACAATGACGAAAGGTTTCCTTATATTTGGGCCCTGCCAAACACTAAGATTAGGAATGCTGTGCTTAAATTTAGGATTGGGTTGAATCCATGTTATGTGGATATGAAGATAAAAAACAGCAATGAGAGACATGGAGGGCTTGTGTACTTGTGGACTGAAAGTAAAGTGTAATGGGCTACACATTTTATTGGATTGCCTGTGGTTTTTAGAGGTGCGGAAAATATTTTTGAAGCCTGTTTTTATTACCTATAAGATTAGTAACCGAGATCAAGCACTAAGCCTGCTGATACATGTGAGATTTCCTAACGTTGTATGTGCAATAGGGCCATTTTTAAACGCAATATTGGAGTCCTTGAAAGGGCTGCCGGATAAGCTGCAGGAGGCTAGGGGAGTGGTATGAGCTTCACTATTAACTGGACACTTCTCAAATGCCGTATGTACATTGAGATGCGATTTTTTTTAAGTACCTTGTATTGATATTGATTTTAGGATGTATTTATGGTTAGGACTAAATAAACAACTGTGTTTAATCTGTGAGCGAAAATGCACTGTATTTAGCATAAGATGCTCCAATGATTATGACAGCGAAGCACTGCTCTGTTGACATTGCAAATCACACTGAGAACATTTTTGCTGCTAGTTATATTTTTACAGACTTCTATGTCAGACTTCTATGAGCTTTTCCGAGTGTCTGTTTTCTTTTGCATTGTTGGTCTTACCAGAAAGACATCTGGATTTTACTGCTCACAGCACTAATCCTACCGGTTATGCATGAAGGTGTATCCCGAGCACGTCTGACTGATCAGTGCTGCCTCCCTGTGCTGGATGGAAGCCAGTGACTTATTCGTCTTGTATTCTACTGCTCAGACTACCATATGATTTGTGGCTTGTCGATGACATTTCTGTCACTGCCGCTCAATGCTCCCTGGCTTTGGTCCATACCTCTTGTGGTAATTCGTTAATCATGCAGTGTTATCGATCAGCAGCAAAATGTTCTCCTTGGCATATAAATGATTTGGTTTTGTGGAGACTGCATACTGTGGCAGAACGTGACATATTGGTATATTTGTGAAAGAGTTCTATCTGTAAAACCTATAGCTGAGAGGCCACTATTTGTTGTTTATTGTTCTGTCGATGATGGGTTGGTATTATCAATGCCATAAATGGCCACCTGCCACAGAGCACACCAAATACACCAAATACAACTTGAATCTGAAGTGTGGCAAAGGTAGAAAATACCCATGTAAATGTTATTAACTGCAGAAAGTGGGATAGTACAGTCTGTGTCAGAGACCAGTCGGTGAAGTGTTTCTGAAGTATAAGGGCCTTATTGTGAAGCCCTTGGATTTTTGACCGTTGACTCTGCCCCTCAAGTTACCGATACTGAGGGTACTAGTAACACTGTGCAGGCAAATTTACCACGCGTTGCAAGTGAAGCCCTAAGGGTCGCCTTAGAAATGAAGAGCCACTGGGGGAATCAGTAATTCTATGTCCTGTCCCCCCAGTAATGTTACCCTGGAACTTCACCTGGGTGAAGCAAAACAGATGCTGACCCCATCAGAAATTTATGGTGCCTTTTCATGAAGTGTCAATTGGTCTAACGTTAATGATACTGCTATGAACTGTATTTTACTGTCTAAAAGCAAAAATAAATTAGCCAAAGTGTTTCATTGCAAAAGCAGAAGGCCTGGCCGTATTCTTCATAAGCCATGGGACTCAATTATGCTCAAAGTCTGATCTGATTTTGTGAATAGCTAAAAAGTAGTAAACTTACTCAAAGTGTAAATTACTCAAAAGTGTTTAGTCCCCCAGGTGCTTCAGTTTGGTGGAGGCATTTACTTTTGGAGTAAATGTGCACTTGCATTTTGTAAATAGCTAAAAAGTGTAAATTACTCAAAAGTGTCAGTTACCTTTGTGAATCAGGCCCTGCGTTTTTAGGTGGTTCACATCCCTAGCGTTTAGACGTCCATGCCTGTAAAAGAATATAGAACAATTACAACAATGTGTCGCACTGTTTGTATTCTTGATGGTCTTTGTATGCCTCGCTTGGGGCCAGATGTAAGAAACCATTTTGCGGTCGCAGCATTAGGCCATTTGAAACCACCAAACTCGAATTGCGATTCAGTAACACTTTACCAAATCACAATTTAAGTTTGCCTCCAAATACTGATTTGGTATTTGGAAGGGGCATGTTTAGGGCATCCATTCTGAATACTGATTAAGATTAGTATGTATTGATGTGTCTGGGTGAACAAATTCCAGTCGCAAAACATTAATCTTTTACCACCGACTAAAAGGAGGTTGTAATGCCATTTGCAAACAGGAAGGGAACTAAGGCACCCCTTTCCCTTTCTGAATCTTGAAAAAAATATTTTTAAGAGTAGGAAATGGTCCAATGAACAATTGCCTATCCTCAAAAAATAAAAATTACACTTTTCATTTTTTTGTTTAAACGCATCCCATTTTCCTTTGAGAGAAAAGGGTTGCATTTAAAGAAAAAAATATTTATTTAAAAGCGCTCACAGACATGGCGGTCTGCTGACCTCAGCAGGTCACCATTACTGTGATGGCTGCAATTCCTAGCAGGTCGCAATTTGCAACCAACCTCATTAATATTCATCAGGTAGGTCGAAATGCGACCCTCTAGGAATTTGTAATTTTAGAACCAACCTATTAGTAAAAAAGCTGGTTCACAAATTAACAGTCAGGTTGAAAAAATACTGGTTGCAAATTGTGATATTTTGGGACCAGAGTTTAATACATTTGGCCCCAAATTCCTGGAAGAAGCAGAGAAGTTCAAAGAGGACATCTGTATTGTCACACAAAAAGATCAAATAAACCAAAAAGTCCTAATAAGCATTGCACATATCTTGAAAGAAAGAAAATGTACCCAATAATTTTAAATAGTAAGGTAAAAAAACAAGAATTACTGTCTTTTTGAGTAGAGGTCTACATTGCAACATAAGTCATCTTAGTATCACCATCTAATTCAAGAAAGAGGGGGAATATTCCTCTTGAAGAGAAAAACACCTCCAATTGGAGGATTGTATGGAGCATACAGCCTGAATATGATATTTTCCCTGTGGGAAAGTTGGCAAAAATGAACAAATCTATTAGTGTATCCTATTCTACCATAAAGCTGGCTCCTAGCTCTGTCAGTGCCTCAACAGTAAACAGTAATGTGCCACCTTATACTGTTACCCTCACAGTGTCTGGCAATCACACACATAACTTTATAGGAAATGTGCATACACAAAAACTAAAACCACTTAACATGTTAGTGTCAATAGTAGATTCAGTCAAGATGTTTCCTTGCAAAAAGGTACTTCCAATACATTCATCAGGACAATAGTTAAGGGCTCTATATACTCATAGCAGATGTTAGAGTGACAGAGATGACCGCAAAACAGCAAAGAACAATTAAAGGTGTACCTAAAATACTTGTGAGAAAAATAAAAATGAACTGAAATAAATAATAATTATAGCACCCCAAAGTAGGGCTTTACTTCTTGAAGTCCCAACACTGATTTCAAATGTCTAATACCGGGAAATATAATCTTCCCATTACGCTGTGGATGAATTAGCAAAACAATCAACCCATGTAAACACATTTCTGGAAGATAAAAGTGAAATGTGTGGCGAAAAGAGAGTGAAACTCACCCAAGTCTTTCCAGGAGCCATCCACACACTGATGATAGAAAATAAAAGAAAAACAAAATAAATTGGCTAACGATGAAATCAAACAGAAAATCAAATTAAAATATATTTAATTTCCCTTGTCAAAATTGTTTCTGTCCATTCAAATGTTCATCTCACTGGTCACATGAAGAAGTGAGTAAATATCTTGCACCTCATCAAGATTCTGCAGGCGCCCATTCCGTAATCCACCATAAATATGTGATTGGAATAACAGCAAACTGCACAATAAATACCAAACAGCTCCATTATCAACAGAAAGTGGTGCATAGTGGATCCTGTGTAACCACTGCTCCGTGGACGCCATCTTGGAAGTAAAAATGTCAGATCCCTGTATGGTAGAATTGTGTAAAAAGTACAGCTATTAATTTGAGTGGCTTCCTGGGGTGAACAAATTGTCTTTCATCAGCAGAAATTAACATGTAGGTTTGGGGGTACTCAGAAATGCTGCTCAAAGTCTTCTGATGTTAAGTACCAATGCCAGAGTGCAGATGCACCCACATGGATCGTCATGGTTCATTAACTCCAAGGAACAGCCAATCAAACCAAACGGGTCCAGGGGAGCACACTACTTGGCATACCGGGAAACATTTCTCCCAGCTGCATTATGGTAAATGTAGTACATGACAACAATCTCTTTAGCAGAGGCCAGCGACTTTTCTGATCTTGTGGGCCTAAATGGCTTACAAAGTTTGTTGTTTACGTTCAGTTGCCTCTCATATAACCTAAATGACTAAGTTCAAGAAAGTTTATGGGGCAAAATTATAACACTACTTGGAGACCCTAGAGAAGTACTGAATCTGTGCCATTTTTAAAAAGGTTAGAAACTCATCCATTTAGTGAGCACTCCCATCAATCATTTTCCAGGTCGACCACAGGGGTTGGTAAAATCACATTATGTGTGGGATTTAGGGATATTATCGAAAGGTGTCTGAATCACTTTCAAAATGTTTTTTATTACAAAATCCCCATTTTCATCTTCTGCTCACTAGTTAAAATTTCCTCAGGAAGCTTTTCCTCACTTCTGTCCACTGCCCAGTCAGTTGTGTGACAAACATATACCAGGTATGCGCTCACATGCATGAGGCTTGTGAGGTGCTGGTATGTCCATCCACCTTCTGTAAGTCACACGGTTGCTAGTGCAGTGCAGAGGGCCGCAGCACACATCAGGTTTCACACTTTCCACAAGACGTTTTCTGTTTGAACCAAGTCTTGCACAAGAGAAAGTTACACAAGAGAACGTTACCCAAGAGAAAGTTATAGCATAAGGAAAACATGAAATTAAGCATACTGTGGATAGCCAAATAGTCAGTTTCTACATGAGATTACACTAGCATTTACAAAAAATTACACCCAGGCCTACTCAACACTGAACTCTCGTTGTGCTAGTCTGGTCTTGTCTTGACCCTTTGGGTCCAATTGTCTATGGACTTCTTCTTTTTTGGGGAGGAGATTTATATAGCGCGAACTCAGCCCGAAGGCATCAGAGTGCTTTACATGAGCACCAGTTGCGTTACAGACGGACGCATTCATTTGTTAGGCGCGGGGAGATTGTGATTTGCCCAGAATCACAGGATGTTGAACCTCTGCCGAGACTCAAACCCGGTTCCCCAGCCTGGAGCAGTATTTTGCCACATAACACATATATATTATTTGAAGCACAGGGAGATGACGTGATTCCCTCAGAATATCATGATATGTGGTCAAGTACGAAAACCAAGATAAGGAAGAAGGTAAATCAGAGGGTTTGCAAATGCTAAAATCCTTTATAAAATGTACAACGCCCATTTAAGAATTTGGAAATGGCTTGCGGAATCGTTAAATGGGTTTAGGAAAACACTAAAAAGTGATATTTGCAAGGGGTGTGTTAAGGGCGTACCTTCCAAAACGAATTCCTTAAGATATGTATTAGCAACTGAAATCCGGTTGCAATACATTAATGTTTTATCACCACTTCATAGACGGTGGTAAGCCATTTGCAAATGGGAAGGGGTCCTCAAGGGAACTCTTCGCGAATGTTTAAAAACTTTTTTAGCAGTGGTCCACAGGACCACTGGTTACTAGTTTTACATGTTTGTAAAACATTACATTTATTGTTTTAAATGCATCCCGTTTGGGAAAACTGGCTGCATTTAAACAAAAAATGTTTTATTGGAAAGTAAACACAGGCATGGTGAGCTGGTGACCCCCCCCCATCAGCCCGCCATGCCCGTGACTGTAGCCAATCGTAGTGTATTTGCACCATGTCTGACATTGTAGCCAATCGTACTGGGTTTTCAAAAATGGCTGTTATTGTAACCAATCGTAGTGGGTCGCACTTTATGACCTACCTCATTAATATTTATGAGGTGGGCCGAATTGCGACCCACTACAATTCTGCATCTGGTGAACCAACCTATTAATAAATAGGTTGGTTTGTAAAATACAAATGCATTCGGTAAATGGTAAAACTTTTACCGAATGCATTTTAAGTACATGAGGCCCTTAGCGTGTAGACCAGATCCCCCTTCACACACTAGGTGCATTTACCTCATGAGCTATCCGACCAACATACACAAAGGCATCTAAAAACCATCAGCATCTTAAACCAAATAAAAAACGGTGCCAAACATACTGTACTTCACCAGTGAACCTAACAAGCTTAATCAGCAATGACAAAGGGGAACTGAGGAATGATGCAGCACACAGGAAACTGACTGCAGCACAAAAGAAGGAATGAGTTGGCGGCCTCACCCCTGTTTGCGTAATCTGATAGGGCCTGGTTTCACACTTTCTCTTTATGAAGCGGTCAGGCGTGTGGGAAGGGATTGAAACCAAGGTATTGTGGACATGTTTCTGAAAACGTGTTTACCAACATCTCTCTTTGCTTTAAGGATGATTTTTCTCATCTGTTAAACTTTGCCTGTAATATAAACACCACTAGAGACCTTGGTGGGCAGTGGAGCCGTGTGAGCAGGATAAAAGAGTGTCTTCCTGAGTAATTATAGCATTTAATTGTAGAAATACTAAAAATGAGTAACAAAGCAAAGTGGGCCCTACACAAAAAAATGTCCATACTATGCACAACAAAATGAAGTTTATCTGGGCCACCTGAATGCAGATCTTGTCACAAGGGGCAGTCAACACGTCAAAGTGTAATTGTGACAGATGAGTCTGTCGTAATAACCTGCAATTAATAGTGTCCCTTCCCTTTCTTTCATGGTTTAGTTCTCTTAGTGCTATATGCATAACGACCATGAAGATCGTTATGCTCTATACCTATTTTAAATTGTTCTGTATGCTAAACGAGGCGGAGAGGGTCTTAAACTCACTCAATGAATTGAAGACAAGCAAACTGAGTTCTTGTGTAAATCACCCAAGGATGAAAACCTTCTATACCAGTGATTGCCTGTGTGTGCCTCAAATTGAACCTCATTTCACCTTCTTTAATGCTTCTACCAGGCCCTGCATCTTCTCCGTGGCTTTTACACTGAGTACGATAAGGATAACGTATACGAACTTTAAAACTGTAAAACCAATAACTCGTCTCATTTTAGCTGCCCATATTCTATTGTTTAGAAAAACTCTCAAAGCAGTTAGAACCGTAGAATTCATCTTTAAAGACTGATTAATCATTTCACCATTTGCGTTTTCGTAAGGGATGTTGTGGGTGAACAGTCCTTAAGACACATTTGACTTTTAGCTGTAAAATGAGACATTCACAGAATAGTACGTTGTTAATTTTAATTGATTAATTTTAATATTATTTAATTTTGTAAAGCATTTGCGGACATCTTGAGTAGGCCTCACTGACACCTAGGTGTGGTCCGACCACAGGTTAAGAATCACTCCATTAGTAAATTAAAGCCAAACTTGTTAGCTTTGCCAATGCCTGCCATCCAATGCAATCCATTACTAACGGCCCCTCTTGAGTAAGGCCCAGGGCCTTGCAGATTCTTTCAAAAAGATACAGTATTGTATTGCAAGCCGTTAACAGAAGTTACCAAAAAAAAGTAATGTAATGGGGAGCTGAGGCCACCGGCCAATTGGTCAAGGGAGCCACTGGTCGAAAAAGTTTGGGAACCACTGGAATAGTGTCTCAGAGCTTCCAAGGAGCGTGAAGTCTAGTGTCTTCTATGACGTCAGACACAGAACAAATCTTACACGTCGTTCATTACACACCCTTCCGAGTTAAAAAAATATGTATATGTGCCTAAAAATGTAATGAAGAAATTCATTGGTCTCCTCAGCAGAAAGATCGAATTAACACACATAAGTGGAAAATCCCGTTTTCCAGAGGAGACCTTGGTTTCTCTCAACCGAAGTGATGCCACCACGCACGCGCATTCAAACCTCAAACCGTGATTAGTAAATCATTTTCCAGACTTTCTCAGAGGGGGCTTATCGAAACAAGGAAGTCAGGGACACATTTCTTGAATTGTTTCTAAGTTAAAAAATATTGATATCAACGCACGAAAAAACGGACGCTCTGCTCTTTACGTGATATCTACTGAATCGCCTGATTGGCCGGAACAAGCACATCCCATAGTTATCCTCCGAGCCATCAATATTCAGATCTGGGGGCGGGAAGGGCCATTATTTGTCTAAATGGATTTAACTAATGTAACTCTCAGTGAGCCAAGGATGGGTAATATTCAAATTTCAGCCCCTTTTAAGATTTTGCATAATTAGAACCTTGTGCCACTGGATGACAGGACAAACGACCAGTACCTCCTTTAGAAATAAGTGCCAGGACCCTTGTCAGGAGACCACTACAGCTTGCACCACCCATTGCAATACTAATGACTATAAAGACTCTTTGTACACTAAAAACGGTTAATACCTGCCACCCAACCTATTTCGATAGGTTTGTGTGGCAGGTATTAGTCATTTTTAATGTATATAAAATTATTAACTGTTGTGTTCATCACAAAATGAGACAAACAGTGTCACGGTGTGGTTGGCTATCATATGTCCTGGTGTTGACAATTAATTGCAGGTGCTGTGCACCGGAAGCCACTGGCTCAAATTAAGCACTACAAAGGACAGTATCCTCACCAAGGGACTCGTGAATTTCTACCGAACATGATGAGACCCCGAAATTAATCATCACAAAATGAGTTGCTGTTATGTTATACAGTTTTCTTGGGGCAGCATGCCTCCGGCTGCCGGGCTCGTGGCATGTGACATCGTTTGTGTTCCATGCCCCGTGCTTGAGGTTCTGTTTAGTGACTGTTGGGGGTTGTCGGTGTGCCTGGCCGTGCTGGTCGGGTGTCTGCGCTGCCTCCAAAGAATAAACTACATTACCACTACACAAGAACTGCCTCCATTTTATTTACTACATTTTAGCGACGTTTTGGGAGAAGGAACGGTGGCAGGCAGTGACAGGAGGCAGCAAAGTGGACTACCCCGACGAACAACGAACCTACGCAGTGCTGCGACACTCCGCGTCGTCCATTGTGAACACTTGAGAAGTGTTCGACTTTCAGTACTACCTTCGGTAACTTTCCAAATCTTTCTGGGCCGAGGTATGTTAACTTTCTACTTTTGACGCTTACATCGCACTGCTGTGTGGATATTGTAAAATTGATCCACTCACCTGCGACAACAATCGTTTGGCTCTCGCTGCGCGTCAGTTTCCAGTGCGATTGCTGCCCGGAGAGGAGTGGGCGGGCTAATGGTGCCTCAGTAGCGCATCAGTGGAGAAAGACTGAGCTGCGCGTTAATTGGAGGCTGTACAAAAGGGGGGTACAACTTGACATCAACGGTGACACCCACCCCGGTTCCTGTTTAATTTAAAGGGGTAATGGCGGTTTACGTGTTTGCATACAACTGAATGTGAAGTGCTCAATTAACGTTATCTGCAGCGGTGACACGCACACCGTAATCCTCAATTGCTAACGGCGTGTTACGAGTTTGCATACAATTGAATGTGGAGTGCTTATTTTACGTTATCTGCAGCAGTGACACGCACACCGTAATCCTAAATTGTTAACGGCAACAGCGTGTCACTAAAGTTTACGGCTGGCTCTTCATGCCGTGTTATGAATTGAGATGTATCTGAAAGTGAAGGGCTCAGTTGAAGTTAATCGCAGCGGTGACACGCACACCGTTTTCTCTATTTAATAAAGGGCTACGTGACATGCACATCCTCTTGCGTGTGTCAACGTTAAACGCACGGTGACACGCACACCTCTTGGCTATGTTCATTAAACACATTCAGTTATGAAAATCACGGTGACACGCACACCTTGCTGTATTGCGTCCTGTGACATCAATCTTGCATTTGGGGAGAATATGTACATTTATGTATCTGCGTGCTTTAGCGGTGACACGCACACCTTGGGGCATTAGTGTTTTACCTAAATCTAACCATATGTCATTTGTAACAACAATTCTGTAGGCTAATTATATTTTTCTGCTGTAGATCAGTAATTAGTCTGATAATTAACATTTCCTGTACTGTCAAAAGTGTTTTAGTGGCCACTGGTCATTCTGCTTTCACCATGAATATTGCAAATACTATCACTGCACCACCACCTTTTCTCATGTCAGCTGGGGAACCATCCATGGAATGGGAAGATTGGTGTGATTGTTTTGAAAACTACTTGGTGGCGTTAGATGGTATGACATTTTCAGCTGTACGGAAAAAAGCCCTATTGCTAGGTGCGTTAGGGAAAGAGGGTCAACATATCTTTAAATATCTCCCAGCTTCAGGAGAGGAGGTAGATGATGTTTACAAAGATGCTATTATTAGGTTACGCACTAGATTTGCAAAGTAAGAGTATATTGTTATGCACAGACACAGATTCTATACACAACCACAAAAGGTTAATGAAACTATTGATGAATTTGTATCAAGATTGAGGGAGTTATCCACCAAGTGTCAATTTGGTCCTATGCAGGATGACAGAATTAGAGATCAATTAATTGTACAATGCCACAGCAAGAAAGCTCAAGAGAGGCTGTGGGCGGCTAGTAATGCCACTCTAAAAGAAGCCATTACGATTGTAAAAGTTGTAGAAGAGTCAGAAAAATGTATGAGGGAGATGAAAACCTTTCAACAGGATAAACGGTTGGAGGTAGCCACTCTACAAAGTAGTTTTGAGGATGTGAATGTGGTGCGTAGCAAGTCCAATAGGGTGAGTGTTACCAGTGGTAAACCAAACACCGGTAAGAGTACCATGTCTCCGTGGCAAAAGGGTCTAATCATACATGTCATAGGTGTGGTAGTACTTTCCACTTGGCTGACTCAAATGTTTTTTTGCTATAGGCAAGGAGTGCTTTAAGTGTGGGAACAAGGGTCACTATGCCCGCATGTGCAAAGCTACAGGGAAAAAAGTAGCGGTGGTGGAGGAGGAGGAGGACAGTGAGGTCAGAGTGATGGTAGTCAAGGTAGAAGAGAACTCTTTGTTTGATTTTAGTAGGAACAGGGTTCGTCCCAAAGCCAATTTCAGGATCAATGGGGAGACAGTGTCCTTAATGGTGGATAGTGGATCACTGTATACCATTGTTCCTAAATCCTGGTGTAATTCGGTGTGGAAAGGTGTTAAATTGATACCATCTGATGTGATCTTGAAGGGATATCAAGGAGCTAACATTGGTGTTCTGGGTTATATGGAAGCAGAAATCGGATTTGCTGAAAGGTCGACTGAAGGAAAGGTTTACGTTGCCCCGGAAGGTCCGGCCATTTTAGGGTGGCTTCACCAGTACGATCTTAACATCAGAGTGGACCCAAGGGCAGACCAACAGGATATGTGTATAAATGATACTGATGTGCAAAGTATTTTACAGCTACATGCGAAAGTTTACGATACTGTATTGGGGGAAGCTGTTGGGTTCCGACACAAAATAAGGTTGAAAAAAGATTTTGTACCCATTAAACATGTTGCCAGGAGAGTTCCAATGGCTGCAAGAACCCAAGTTAAAGATATAATCAAGCAGATGCTGGATGAGAAGATTATTGAAACTGTGGAGGCTGCTGAGTGTCTCCAGTGGTGATCACTCAGAAACATGATGGCTCGCTCTGTTTTTGTGTGGACTTGAGGAGCCTAAACAAGAGTGTCATCATGGATACTTTTCCTCTTCCAAACATTAATGAGATAATTTTGATGTTGGCTGGTGGTAGAGTGTTTTCTAAGCTGGATTTATGCAGTGCGTATCACCAAATCAAACGTCATCCGGATTCGAGAAAGTATACATTGTTCATTACAACAGAAGGCACCTACCAATTTAACAGACTTTCGTTTGGCCTATGCTCAGCAGCAAGTGCATTTCAATGTATTATAACGGAAATCTTGAAGGGTATTGATTGGGTGGTATTTCAAGATGACATCTTGATATATGGCAGAATGTCAAAGATCATAACACCATCTTGGATCAAGTACTATCTAGTTTGAGCGGTGCTGGTTTGACATTGCGAAAAGATAAATGTGTTTTTGCTGTTGACGAAGTTGATTATTTGGGGTATCACATCACAAAAGAAGGCATCCAACCTAAGCTTGATTTGGTTAGTGCCATAGTCAACATAAAAGTACCTGATGACAGGGACAAATTGAGGTCATTCTTGGGTATGGTGGAATACTATGCCAAATTTGTTCAAGATTTTGCGCACAAGGTGAAACCTTTAAGAGAGTTTCTGAGGAAAGGCAAGAAATTTACATGGGGTGGTGAGCAACATAAGGCTTTTAATTTGGTCAAAGAGAACATTGCTAACGCTAATATCTTAGCACCTTTTACCCCGGGGTTACCCACTATTTTGACGGTGGATGCCAGCTCCGTGGGCATTGGTGCAGTTTTAGCACAGAAACATGCGGGACAAGAAAGAACTGTGGCTTTTGCTTCACGTTCTTTGACTGAGACTGAGAGAAATTACTCGGTTATTGAACGTGAGGCATTAGCGTCTGCGTGGACCACCAGACATTTTAGGGTGTTTTTGTGGGGTATTGTCGTTATGCTACGAACAGATCATAAACCACTCTTGAAAGTTTTGGGTCCTGGTTGCACAAAAAACTGTTCTGGGAGACTTGCACATTTGGCTGTTAGGATACAAGATTTCATGTGTAAGGTGGAACATGCACCTGGATGGCGTAACAGTGTGGCAGATTGCCTGTCTAGGCTACCTGATACCAAAGCCCCATCATCTAATTTAATTACAGAAGAGGTTGTGGCTAGTCTTGACGATCTCTCTGAGGATTTGGGCAAGGCCATTACCAGAGAGGATTGGGTGGAAGGGATGCGCAAAGACAATATCCTTGCTGGCGTCATGAAAATGGTCAGGGAAGGAGTGTCAAGGGAAAGTACTGTGTCACCAGGCCTCAGACCTTTTGTTCAGTTGCATGATGTGATTTCCGCGCAGGGCGATTTTGTTGTGTTGAGGGGTGAGACGTTTATACCACCCGAATCTTTGAGAAATAGAGTGATTGGTTTAGCCCATGAAATACATCTAGGTCAAACCTTAACAGGAAGACGGTTAAAAGGAAGATTTTGGTGGCCTGGTATGGACGGTCAGGTGAAGGAGTAGGTGGAGAACTGCAGCAGTTGTAAGGAGTCTGAAAAGAGGTTGCGAGTTGGTTTGGATAGACCGGTTCCATCTCAACATGTCATTGGTGCAGAAGGGGTTTGGCAGAAAGTGTGTATGGATTTTATTGGTCCATTCAATGACTTGCATGACAGTGAAAAGTTTGCAGCGGTGTTGGTGGACGCGGCATCAAGGTGGGTGGAGGTGGTATTTATGAGAAATATCACTACAGAATCCACCATCAGTGTACTAAGTGATGTGTTCAGGAGGGAAGGTATCCCAGCCATGCTTCTTACAGATAATGGTACACAATTTACGTCAAAAAATATGGTGGAATATTTTGACAGGATTGGTTTGAAGCACATGTGTACATCATTGTACAATCCACAAGGCAATGGTCTTTGTGAGAGGGTGAATAGGCTGGTGAAAGGCACTATGCAGTTGGCGTTAACTTCTAACTTTATTTTTTATTTTATTTTATTTTATTTTTTTATTAGGACATCAGCATGAAATACAATGTGACATAAATTCACAGAAAAAGAGAGACAAAAAAGAAAAAAAGACCATACACGATGCCCAAATTTTGAATTTATACCCCCCCACGCCCCTGCTCGGTGGATCCCAGAAAGATACGTCAATATATCAAATATAACAAAATTAACAAATATAACAAGGGGATACTTCAATCATAGTAACAATTCATCCTTATGTAACCATTTAGTTAAAGGTTCCCAAATCTTTTCCCCTTTGGTCCTTGCCCTACTTCCCCTTCTCCTAAACACAGAGATCTCCCAATTGTAAATAAATAATAATTTACTAAACCAAACATGTATCGAGGGAGGGTTCGGATCAAGCCAGACCGTGGCCAAACACAACCGCAATACCGCCATTGCTATATATAACATTTTCCTATCAGCTTCCTCCATTTCTTGATTAGAAATCCCTAATATGATAACCTGGGAAGTCAGTGGGACTGGATATCCCAATATACATTCTAAGCGCAGTTCAATTTTAGCCAACAATTGAGACAGGCCAGAGCAAGTGGCGAACATATGTATACTATCTGCAGCCAGCAACCCACACCGAGGACAATGTATCCCCGAAGTGCCACCCCATCGGTGAATATGCCCCAGAGTCATATATAAGTTGCACCATGTTTTATAGCATTGTACCTGCAGATTTGCTGAAATACATGCCGTTTGGCTAAACAAAAGGGAATCTTCACATTCACCCTGCCCGGCTTGTAAAGTCGTTTGCCATCGATCATAATGTTTGGCTAAATCATCGCCCATCTTCTCATTAACCAGTTTATATAAAGAAGATGTTGTAGATTGACCCTGAATAATCAAGTCTAATAAAGGGATTCGATCCCGCTGACAAAGTCTTTTAGTGAGGAAATCCCTTATCTGTAGATATTTAAAAAAATATTTGTTCTCAATCCCGAATCGTTCTTTGATAGCCTCAAAAGTAAGCATTTCAGCATTGGATATAAGATCCCCTATACACCAAATGCCTTTCTCAGTCCAATTTTTAAAATATACATCTTGGAATATTTCCGGAAATAGAGCATTATTTGCTAAAGGTGAATATAAATGTATCCGCCCGATCCCAAACTTTTTCCTAACAGCTGTCCAAACCCTATAGGCACCAAGCAAAACCTTGAATTTGACCCTCTAAAAATAGGCAAAATCTATATGGCGCATGAGAAGTCCCCTGGCTGCAGTCCCATATATTAAATGATAAATCGAAATTTCCACACATCCCGAACTTCCCCCATTTAACAGTTTCCCCATCTGTTTCAGTGCAGTAGCCCAATAATAAATGTGGAAATTAGGGACAGCCCACCCTCCCCTATCTCTAGGTAGAGTCATATATCTAAAAGCCCTCCTGGGGCGCTGTCCAGCCCATAAAAACCATGAGACTACCTGATCTAGCGTCTGAAACCAAATTTTATTTATATCTAAAGGAATTGCTCTAAAGCAATATAATATTTTGGGCAGAAATATCATTTTGATGACATTGCTTCTACCAATTAATGTCAGATGTAAGTTGTTCATTCTACGAGAATCCAATTTAATTTTTTGCACTAATGGTTTCAGATTAATATCAACAATATCTTCAGATTTGGAGCTTATTTCTATACCTAAATATCTGGCACTTGCAACTATCCGTGAATCCACTAATGTAGCTTTATCATTTATAACAATTTGGGTTTTACAATCATTTAAATGATAACCGGAGATCTTGCCAAATTGCGATGTTAGAATATTTATTTCATCTAAAGCCCGGCGGGGAGCGGCTGTTATAATAGCTAAATCATCCGCGTAACCCAAAATTTTAACGTCACCCCCTCTAGCATGAACAGGTTGGATTATTTGGTCTTCTTGAATCTTCCTAATTAAAGGGTCAATGTAGATAGCAAATAACAGGGGGAACACGGACAGCCCTGTCTCGTTCCACGCTAATATTGATTACCCCGACTGTGCTCCCATCAGGGCAATTGTCGCAATTGGATCTTTGTACATACTTTGAATTGCTCTTATAAATCCATCCCCTATACCATAATACTTCATAACAGCCCCTAAAAAGACCAGGAGACCCTATCGAATGCCTTTTCTGCGTCAAGCAGAATTAAGGCCATAGGGTCTCCTGTAACCTTGGTATAATCAAACAATGTTATTGTCCGACGAATATGATCGATAGTTTCCCGACCAGGCACAAAGCAGTGTTGCTGGGGAGATACCATTTTTTTAATGACTCTCGCCAATCTATTTGCTAAGATCTTGGAATAAATTTTTATATCACTATTTATCAAGGTTATGGGCCGATATGCCCCTAGGTCGGTCGCCACTTTCCCTTTCTTTAAAAATATAACAATTTTTGCAGACCTCCAAGACTCTGGAGGTGTGTCCCCGCTCTGAACCAAACAAAATATCTCAAGCAGTATTGCAGCCACCTGTATTAGAAAAATCTTATAGAATTCGCCAGGTAAAAGATCAGGCCCAACAGCTTTACCGGATGGAAGTGAGTCTATAGCATTAAGTATTTCTTCCTGGCTACTCGGAGCATCCAAATTATCCCGATCTGCAGAAGTCAATTGAATCAATTTAACCGCCTTAAGATATCTATTCATTTCATCCTGAATCCCACAATTATCACTTATATCCTCCAAATATAACATCTGATAACATTTCTGGAAAGCCAAGAGAATAGCTCCTGCATCAGTTACTAAACCAATATCTGGATCGAGAATACCCGTAATCTGAGTTTGTGCCGCTTTTTCTCGGATCCGGACCGCTAACATGTGGCCTACCCTTTCATTGCTCTCGTAGAGTTTAGACCGCCAGGCTAAGTATCTACCCGCCGATTTAGCAGATGAGATTTCAGTTGTGGCAGATCTCGCAATTATAATCTTGGTTTGAGCTGTTTCGGCATCCCCACCCTCCGATAATACCTTAACAAGATTAGTCTCGGCTTTCCCCAATGCTTCATACAGCTCCTTGATCTTATTCCTCTCATTCTTCTGAGTCTCCCACCCAAACTGCGAAGTCTTCCCCCTGATCCCTGCTTTACAAGTGTCCCAGACATTCTAAATACACGTACTACCCATATTTTCCTTTAAAAATCTAGTGATCCACATTGCCATATGCTCCTTATAGAAGTTATCAGTCAACAAAGCCCTATTAAAAGTCCAACTGGTTATTTGTTTCTTACATTTAATATTCACTTCAAGTACCAGAGGGTTGTGGTCAGACATTACCCTGGGAAACTTAGTAATTTTACTGCCCTGCACCAGACATTGAGAAATAAAAAAATAATCCAATCTTGCGTGAGTTCTGTGCGGAGCAGAAAAATAAGTAAACCCTGGGTCGTTACCCTCTAACTGTGCCCAGATATCAACTAGCCCGTGCAGCGCTTTTAATTGGGAAAGAGACTTAAAAACCTTCGGTTTCCGCCCTTGATATATTGTACCGGGGTGATTAAATACTGCACAGCCCAAATTTATATTAAAATCACCACATAATATAATCGGGGATGGCCAACCCACCAGTTCTAAACTCAACCAATTGTATAATTCAGGATCATCCAATACTGGTCCATAAACGGAACATAATGTAAACAAACTATTATCAATTGAACATTGTATAATAGCCCATCTACCATATTTATCAGAAAGAGAACAAGTAAAATTTGCCATACCCCGGCGCGCGAATATTGCTACACCTTTAGTCTTGACCTCCTGCTTGGTCCATGAGACTAATTGAAACCCCTGAAACTCCATAATTTTATTTCTGCTAGCTTCTATGTGTGTTTCTTGGAGGCAAAGGATATCTGCCTTCAAGAAGCGAATGTCTTCCTTTATTCTACGCCTTTTTACAGCGTCATTTAAGCCACAAATATTCATAGAAGCAATCCTAATACACCCCATTATAAATGGCTAACAAATCTAGATACCTGATATCCCTAATCATTACAAAATACATCTCAAAGCAATCCAAACCTACACCACATAAAATCCCCTTTCTCCCAAATACGATCCACCGCTCTCGCCCCCACCCATCCCCCCCACATCCCTCAATAAGGCAAAAAAGGTCCTCAGACCCTTGTGATGCCTCCCGCGTTCCAGTGTGAGACCCCTGTCACTCCCCAACCTATCTTAAAACCCGAAAAAGATAGAGCCAGCTCAATTTAAGAATTAGAACAGCCCAAAAAAAAAAAAAAAATACCGTAATAACACATGTACATACAATATACCACATCATTTACTTCCGCTCTACTCACTCTTAGGAAGACAGTAGGAAAAAAAATCTAAGAATCCCAGACTCATTCAGCCACCAGTAACCTCCTTTAAGTAATATTCCGCCTGTATCTCAGAAGTGAACACCCTAACCCTCCCCTGATAAATAACTTTCAGCCGAGCAGGGTTCATCAAATACACTTCACATCCAAGTTTTTGGAAGGGGCTTATCAGCTGCCGTAACCGCCATCTTCTCTCCACAGTTGTGTGACAAAAATCTGGCCGTACAAAAAATGTCTGGCCCTCAGCTGATTTTTTTGCATCCGGTCTTGCCTTTTCGAATATCGCCTGCCGCAAAAGAAAATTCCCCCAAAAAATTAAAATTGCTCAAGGCTTTGGGTTGGGATTAGGGCCAGGGTTGCTTTTTGCCATATGGGGAAATCTATGTACCCGCTGAATCTCAGCTTCCCAGTTCCAATATGATAGTTCTGGGAAAGCGGATTTAAAAGCTTAAGTACAAAACCTCGTACATCACTCCCTCGACTTTCTCTTCAATACCCAGCAGACGTAAGTTGTTTCTCCGCTGCCTATTTTCAGATTCCTCTAGTTTCCACAAAATATCCATCATTCTAGCGTCGTTGGCGTTGGTTTTTGATCAGTACTCTCCAATCCGGCCTCTAATCCTACTACGCGTTCCTCCAGGGCAGTAGTTCTTACAACAATCTCTGAACAGGCTTTTGTAGTTTTACGAATAGTGCCCTGGATTTTTTTAGTAGCGAGTTGAGCTCTTTTATGCTCCTGGCGAGCCTCTACTTGCATGGCCTTTAGCGTTGCGTAGATTAAACCAATTGAGGGAACCGGTTCCGATTTACTCTCCGAAACAATGGTAGCTTCCTCCTGGAAACCTGGCCCTAACTCCCCCTCAGCAGCCAAATTAGTGGTAGAGTAGTCCCATTGAAGGTGCTCATTAGTGTCAGAGTGAGAGCTGCCATGTCGTAAGCCCGCGGGGCTTTTCTTCCTAGCACGATTCGATCGGTTAGTAGCCCTCCTTAAAGTATCTGCAGTCGTAGGGGGGCTGTCACTGTCATCCCCCGAGGCATCAATATCCGTATTGTCAGGATCGCTAACATTATTGAGGTCAGATTCTTCTGCCAGTGAAAAAAAGTTTTCCCCGTCTGGAGTACCAGGCACTATGTCCCCCAGTTCCTGCTGCTCGCCACCACACTCAGTAGGGGCTAAAATCGTGATTACATCTGTTCCCCCCTCATGTTCCCTCCAATTAGAAACTTCTTCTCCTGCCACCCATGTTAGGGTGTTTAAAACCTCAGGGACATTAGGCAAAATGCAAGTTTCTACAGAACTGAGAGGATCCAATGTAGCGATCTCAGTCACATCAGATACACTGTTACAAGCTGTATTAGTAACAGTGTCAGAACCAGTGCCTGCGTTTTTCAGTTTGTTTGACATTTTCTCCAACAGCGGCTTAATCTGTTTTCCGCTTACCGGCTTGCCGGAGAACATCGCTGGAACCGTCGGAGTCTTCCCTCTCACACCCCCGTCTGAAGGTTGTATTCCGCTCCCGGGAGACCCTTTGTTGCTCCCCGCCCTCTCCACTCTTCCCTGAATGGGAGTGTGAGCCACTTCAGACTCCTTTGAAACAGGCAGCTTTCTGGGCGCTGGAACAGCTTTGGAGCCAGTCGCTCCCTCCCTTGGAGCCGCTCTCCGTGGACCCATCCTGTTCTGGCTAGCGCTCACGTTCGCGCTCTCACACAGCTGCTTGCTCCCGGCGAACCACGCCCGCCAAGCCCTCAGGTACGTCCGACTTAGCAGGACGCTGAAACCAAGCCTCGCCGCACGTTTCCACGAGGTGTAAATCTCCTGAAAAATAGTCATCCAGAATGAGGGAGGTTGCGATTCCGTTTCTTCTGTATTCCTCTACAACCATGAAGCTCAGTTGGGCATTAACCCCACAAAATACGGATCAAAAGACCACAGCGGTCGAGGAGTGACACTCACACAGGTCACGCAGCCGCCATCTTGCAACTTCTAACTTTAAAGGTACAACGTGAAATCAAAGAAATGTTATGGGCATACCTCACTACTGTACATCAAGGTATGGATAAATCTCCTTTTGAATTGATGAGGGGGAGGCAAGCTGGCACCAAAATGGTTCCCACCTGGTTGCTCAAAAATGATGCAAATCTTTCGTCTTGTGTATCCAACAACAACAATATGTTTGGCAGTAGGAGTATTCAACCTGGTGATTTGGTGAAAGATAAACCTGGTGGTGTTAATAAAGGCTTCAACAAATTCAGGGGTCCTTTTCAGGTGAGGTCGGTAGGAGGAAGTTGGGTTAAGTTACAGAATGGACAGACCTGGAATCTTAGGAGGGTGGCTTTGTACCAAAAACAAGCAAAGTTGTTGCAGAATCCCACGCTCACTGGTGTGGGGCGAGGGATTTATGACAAAAATAGGGATGTCAAGTTCTCTTCAAGTGATGGCACTGGTAAGGGAAGATTGGTTCGGGAACGCAGGTTGCCAGAATATTTGAAGCAATATATATGTGATTAGGTCTTCAAGGAAAGGAATGGGGTAGGGTATTGGATCGTGCACCACATCTATTTTGTTGAACCTCATCGTGGCCTGTATGTGGGGTTTCACATTTTCTATGTTTTTATTTATAGTTTTATTGTTTTTATTATCCAAACTTATTGTTTTTACTCCATGTCATTTTGACATGGGGTGTATTTATTCATTTCATTGTATTATGTTGCATGTTAAGTTTTTTTTCTGATATTTAATCTTGATGTTAACCATTTCTCTGGAAAGAAAGGAGGTGTGTTATGTTATACTGTATTCTTGGGGCAGCATGCCTGCGGCTGCCGGGCTCGTGGCATGTGACATTGTTTGTGTTCCATGCCCCATACTCGAGGTTCTGTTTAGTGACTGTTGGGGGTTGTCGGTTTGCCTGGCCGTGCTGGTCGGGTGTCTGCGCTGCCTCCGAAGAATAAACTACATTACCACTACACAAGAACTGCCTCCATTTTATTTCCTACAGTTGCCTCAACGTGGGCCACTGTCTAACTTTTCGCAAACCCTCTGCTCAGCCTGTATGAAATTATAAGAAATTTAGGCCTTCAAGTATTTAAAGATCCACAGAAATGTTTGGGCAGAAAGAGGCACATTTTATTATCCTCTAAACATTTAGCAAAATGCTTGTCAGTCCAATAAAAGGACATGAAGGTGCAGAAAACACATATACAATGACCGAGGTTTTGTTAGTCACAGAGGAAATAGTCTATGGTCTTGTAAAAAAAAGGCATCTGCCGATGCAACCGGAAATACAACCGATGATGCAACTGCCCACGTATTTATCCTATTCATGCTCATATTCGTGGATTGTGAGGAAAAAATAACCTACTGCTGGGCTGAAATGTTTCAAATAATTATTTTAACAACTTCTCTCTCTAGGTAAGTTGTTCTCTTTAACAATGACTCAGCAAGGCTTGCCTGTGACGCGGCTCAAAAGGATGGAATATTAGAATCCTAAATATTTAAAAATGAGGCTCAAGGAATGGAAATCTTCCTCCACTTCCTAAATAGCACCCCGGATTACAGAAATATTGCAATTAACCCCTGACACAAAATGTGTGATGATACCGAAATATATCAAAGTATCTGCTGTGGTTTCGTGCTTAATGGTTTTATCAAGTCGTTCTGTGGCAAAAAATGAAATGTATGTCAAATACATCAATCAATCAATCAGGGATTCTTTAAGCGCTCTACTCACCCGTGAGGGTCTCAAGGTGCTTCTTTGAGAGGGTGATATAAGCTTATTTATGTCTTAATTTAACTACTAATAGCTTTATATTTTAGGCGTTTATTGTAGCTAGTGCTGAATTAACTAACTGTAAGATATGTAGACCTTTCACATTGTTTTTTAAGCAATGCAATTTTGGCCCATCAATCTGCTTGTAGATGTATTGTACACATATAACGTGTACTAACCAATTTCCAACAGACTAAAACATCTCAGGAATAACATTTCCCATGTGCATAAATACGTTAAGTCATGCTCTTTAAGCAGTGCTACCTCGGTGTCCACCTGGCACCTTGATGCGGACTAACTACCCCCTTCATAGCAATGCAGTCAGACTCTGACTAGTCTTACCTCGGGAACCTGAACAAGGTCTTAAAACACCTTAATAAATTCACTCTTAATACCTATTGTCTTTGTTCATTCTCATCTCCTGGCTGTCGGCTGTTCTATCAAACAAATTACATCCGCCTCACATCAGTACCATTAGGATTCCTGATGTTTCACCAGTGGTTTGTAATATTAGGAGCAATCTTTTGTCTGGAACTTCTGACGTTGGAGATGAAGGCTCTACTAATTCAGGTCATGACTGTGGGAGCCTGGGCCCCTCCTCAGGAGAGCATGAGTTTGTCCCTGGTTAGGGTACCAAATTAGCGCTATCCTGGGATCTTCTTCCTCTGTTTGACCGTGGAATCTGTGGACCGTGGACCTAGGGATTGACCATGGCTGACAAAACACGTTTTTACTTCATTAGTAACAATAGGGTTATCTGGGTATGGAGTCCAGATTACTACATTTGTGTTGCCAGAGACTGCTATAACTAGCTTTGGAGACATTTTTTCCTGAGTTTTTTCTTCCTCAAATGTTTGCCATTCTGGAGGCTTATCATTGCTTAATGGTGTAATATTGGGCGACACTGTGGTGGTGGGTAATTGGAGGTCCAGTGTACAGAAGAGTGGTTAGGGGTGAGTTGTGGGAAAGTGTTATAATGTCAATGCTCATTTCTTGGGTGGTGTGCTATTGTGTTGGGTAGATATGTGGTGAGGTGGGCCTAGAAGATATTTAATGGGATGACAGGGTAGACGGATTGGATAATGTCCAGCTACCAGCGAGTACCTAGTCTTGAAATATTAAAGAACAGAGAGATCATTGCCTCCTAAATCTTCCATATGGACAAACTGACCTGGTACCGTTCCAAGAGATTCACCTTTTTGGTAATGAGGGTCAATTTGTGGGTAGAGGGAAATACTCACTTATGCACATGCTGATTTTAGTAGAGGTTTTTGGGGTCGAGTGGTGGAAATGTATGTTTATAGTGTCAGCAAAGTGGCCAAACCAAAGCGCTGCTATACTTCTACTACAGAAAGGCGCTGTTACATGGATATAACAGTGATGTGTGTTTATGCTCTACCTAAACTCAATAATGATATGTGCTAGCAAAAAGAGGTACACTGTTAGCAGATACTCCAGGTGCGGAGAAGTGATAGAGGCAAAACCTCAATAGGCTTGAAGGATGTCAGGCACTTAGCTCTTTGAAGAGGGAGGGTGAGATGGATCGAGGAATGGGTGGATGAATGAATGGATGGATGGATGTACACCAAGTAACAGCTCTACAAATTATGCATGAAATAGCACCCTCATACAGCAGTCTTCGAAATGTGGGCTGTGAGATCCAAGCAGCAGCACCACCCCAGAGCAGGATTCCAGGCACAGTCTCAGCATTCCTGAAGATTCACAGTGACCAAGTTTTGAGTATTTTGGAGTTCTTACAGCAACCTTGACAGAGACACCAACTTAAATTAAGCAGCTGTGTCCAAGAGCAGAAACATTTATCCTATTTCAGTGTTAGACATCATATTTTAATTTACCCAGGAGTACTAATATGTAATTGGCTCTCAATTGCCTATTCCTTGATATCTTGATGCACAGGTTACGGAAGCATTCCTCTTTCACGTGAAGGTGGTATCTTGCAAGGAGTTCCAAAACCCTACTCTGAACAAGGAATAAGGAGGATTTGGTCAAATTTTGCAGAATTCAGAATCCAAACTGACTTCTCAGATTATACACAGCTATCTTGCAATACTGTACAACAGTTCCCAATAAACAGCAGGATGTTGTCTGCGTATAATGATATCACATCCTTGCTATCTTTTTACCCATAGCAAACAGTTAACTAAAGGGTCCATCCCCTACAACATTTCAATGGTTCCATCACCAAACCTCTTTCCATTACCAAGTTCAAACCAGAGGAGAAAACCAATTCCACTTAACCATAAGCTTGGGCTTTGTGTACCACAGGGCAACTAAGGATACTAATTCTGGACCAAAATCCATTCTTGGCTCGATTATCAATAAAAAAAATCCACTCAAAGGACTAAAATGCCCTTTTAGTGTTCATTGGCAGACATCTATAGTACAGCCGTGGTCTTTGTAGGTAAGAGCGGTAGAGCGCTGGGGCTGGGTTGGGGGGGGGTGGAAGGGGAATTTCAAAAGACGACGACCAGAGAAAATTAATTATTTAATTTTCCCTCGTGGTTATCTGTCAAATCCCCCCCCCCCAACCCGGCCCCACCGCTCTTAACTGCACGGGCCGCGGCTGCTAGTGTATCTTTTATAGCACCCGCCCTGCCTCAACAATTGAAGAGCTGATTCAGGTTCAACTATGCAGACCTGTGTGGCATCCAACCTGACTGATGAGGGTGTATCAAGGGTGTGAGAATAGTCAGCAGTTAGTAGGGATTTAGGACAGTATTTTGGTGTCCACATTCAATGGTGAAATGTAGCACTTTAATGAGCATTTTCCTTATGGTTTCTTTGATTTATGAATTCATTTAAATGTAACTTGTGACACAGCTGCTGGTAACTATCCAGGGCCCTATTACCCAGAAACACGTTTAGGAGATGAATGACCTCATAAAGGATCAGTCATTCATCATCTTGGTGCAGAGTAATGCCCTGTAATATGCAGCAAATGCATTTGCTATTTCTTCATCACCACTCACCATCTTGCCCACCGTCACCATTTGCTTCCTGCACTCTTGGGGCCACCACTGGGGGGTTGCCGGATGTACTTCCCAGTGTTTGACAAAGCCCTCTGCTTTATGCTATTTCAGTAAACTGACTTCCAGCCTTTTGGACAATATTCTAAACTTTTCTTTCACTGTGGATCCGTCTTGGGCTTTGTAACAGACAGAATACTAATCCTTGCAAACACTACATTTTCCGGAAGCTTTGGGCCTGTGTTATCTCCAAGGACTGATTTATAGCTTAGGACATGACTTCCGTTACAGATCCATGCTGGTTTTTTGTGGCAGCCTGTTTGCTTATCCTGCCAAAACATATCTTTTTATCACACCTGCTTCCAGGACCATTGACCTGGAGGTAGCACCATTTCTTACTACTAACGTGGAAGCGGTGGGGCCAAACTGGCGGAGCTTGTAGGTGATTTGGTGCCTTTGCGTACTCAGCAGCAATTAAAAGGGGAAGCCGTAGACTCTGCTCTCAGACCAGTAGATGGCAAGAAAGAATCCACTTGTCTTGGACAGTTACTATAGTAGAGATTGTGCTCCAATAAATCAACAATGCATTCACCTCCATCCAGGATGTCAGATCATTTTTCAACATTCAATTGTAGCGAAAACACAATGTCCATCAGCCTGGAAAATGGCAGGAGCATAGTTGCTCACTACTAACATCTAACATGGAAGGGGTGGGGCAAACCGAGCGGAGATTGTAGGTGATTTGGTGCCTTTTCATACCCTCTCCCAGAGCCTCAAAAAGTCCTGGGATACCCCATCCTGGAGGGCCGTGTTTAAAGTTCAGGACAGGTGACTTAGTCCCCAACTTCTGTAACGGCTGGCAGCAAAATTTTTCTCATGTTGCTAGCAGCCAATCAGAGCCCTCGCTCCCATGGGAGTCTGACTCCTGCAGGAGTCTGACTCCCGAGGGAGTGAGATGGCCCAAAGGAAAGAAAGCTACCTGGATCAATTAGAATGTTCTATTTTTAAATTGATGCTCCTGCAAGACTCTTGCAGACCCAACCACCCAGATGTAAAACATTTTGTACCGTGATTTCTCAAAAACTACTGAACAGATTTACACCAAATCACAAAAATCACAATCTGCGTACCAAGATCTAGCTCCTGCCAAATTTGGTTTAATTCCATCCAGCGGTTTTTGCTGAATGCCTGCCTAGAGAAGTCTATGGAAAATGCATGGGGATTTTGCATGAGACCCCCCCCCTTTTCCCACATTCTCGCTTGACGGTTCGCCTTGAAACTTTCCATGCATAAATTAGGCAGAAAAGATGCACTTTTTTGGAAAGTTTTGCGGATATTTGTCAATGCATCACAAAATACGCATTTCCTTTTGAAACGCTGAACTAACTATAACTACCCACTGGGTAATATATATATATATATATTACCTACTGGCGATCACCAGTAGGTAGTTATAGTTAGGACCTAGTTTCCATAGGAAAAGCGTTTTTGTTTTCCCAATAACTTTGGCGCCGTTTGACGAATCTTCGCGAAATTTTCAAAACTAGTGATCAGCTCCGGTCAGCTCCTGTCTTGAAAGTTTCGGGGTGATTCGCCAAGCGGGGGCCGAGAAAAAAGGGGATCCCAAAACGCGTTTTCCCCATGTTATTTTCCGTAGGAAACTTTAGACACGGCTACAGCCCGAACTGCCGAACGGAATTACACCAAATTTGGCAAAAAGGTAGCCCTTGGTTCAGAAAGAGTCCTTTTTGTTAAATGGTGTAAATCTGTTCAGTAGTTCCTGAGAAATTCAAAAAATAAAAGGTGGATAATCAATTTTCCATAGGAAACTTTAGCCAAGGCTACAGCCCGAACTGCTGAACAGAATTACACCAAAATTTGCAAAAAGGTAGTGCTTGGTTCAGAAAGCGACCTTTTTTTTAAATGGTTTAAATCCGTTCAGTAGTTGCTGAGAAATTCAAAAAATAAAAGTTTCGATATCTAGGGAAGCAGTGGATTCGCGAACCCTCCCGACCACGAGCTTCACTGTGATTGGCTGCCAACACTCCAAACCAGGAATTGTTGGCAGCCATCTTGTTGACTCGGTAGAACCGAGTCACAAGAAAACAGTGAAACAAAGGTGAAAAACAAGAAAAGGGGGCAGGGTAGAAACACCCTGACCCCCTAGGCCTGCTCAGGGGGTCCCACAAGGACCCCCAGGGCCAAAAAAAGCATTTATTTTTTTTAAATGGCAAAATTCGCGTTGGGGTCGCGAATCCTGCCGTGAAAATTTTTAAAAAACGAAGCACGGTCTCCCGCACTTCGTTTTCAAAAAGCCCCCGGGTGCGCCAGGTCCCGGGGGCAAACACTTATTTATTTGCGGGGGACCGTGGGGGCCCCCGCAGCCCCGGGGACCGCCACCTCCCTGTGGCTATGTAAATTAGGTGCGGGAGGGCACGCGGCCCTCCCGCAGCCCCGGGGACTGCCACCCCCGGGGCTTGTTTTAAAATCTGTGGGGGCCTCCCAGTTCCCCCAACCCCCGGGGACCGCCACCCCACGGGGCTTTATGTAAACATGCGCGGGGGCACACAGCCCCCCCGCTGCCCCGGGGACCATCACCTCCCCGGGGCTCCAATTATTCAAAATTGGGGGTCCGTTATGGACCCCCGTGCCCCGGGGACCACCACCTCCCCGGGGCTTTTAAATGGAGGGAGGGGGGCCGTGCGGCCCCCCGCCTGGAGCCCGTGATGGCCCTGGGGACTGCCACCCCCCAGGGCCGGCTGCTGCAGTGTCCCGGGGTGCCCACCCCGGGACACTGCTGTTTGCTATGGCAGGGCGGGAGCTCTCGCTCTCGCTTCCAAAATCCAAAGCAGATTGCTTTTCCACAAGGGGAGCTGCATGTCAGCAGCTCCCCATGTGGAAAAGCAATGCCGGCTCCCGCAGGAGGCGGGGAGCTGGCGGGACCGTGGGGGCATTGGGGCACCCCCCACGGTCCCATTCACAGAGGTCAGGCTCCGGGGCATGGGGTCTCCGGGGCCAGAAGTGGCCCGGGATGGGAGCCACGCGGCCCCCCTCCACGTTAATTAAAAAAAAAAAAATTGTGGCCATGCCCCGGGGGATGGGGTCCCCGGGGCCGAAATTGGCCTCGGGCGGGGGGCTGCACAGCCCCCTTCCCGTTTTTTTAAAAAACGGTTCAGGCCCTGGGGGATGGGGTCCCCAGGGCCCCAAAAATTGTAAAAGAAGGGGGGCCACACAGCCCCACTTCTACAAAAAAAAAAAAAATTTAAAAGCCGGCATCGCGCCAGAGGCCCCGCCCCCTCCCTGCAGCACTCAGCAAACGCGCCCCCTGGCGCGTTGTAAGTTGGGGAATTTATTCCCCTTGAATACTGGGGGTCCCTGGGGGCCAACTAGCCCACCAGGTACCTCCAGTAGGCGCCACACGGCTGCGTTGCAGAGAGGTGGCCTGAGGCCACGCCCCTTTACACCTCTCTGCAACGCAGCTCTGTGGCGCTTACTGGAGGTACCTGGTGGGCTAGTTGGCCCCCAGGGACCCTCAGGATTCAAGGGGACTTAATCTTCCAAGTTACAACGCGCCAGGGCGCGTTTGCACAGTGGTGCAGGGAGGAGGCGGGGCCTGATATGGCAAGTGTGCAAACACGCCCCTGGCGCGTTGTAACTTGGGGATTAAGTCCCCTTCAATCCTGAGGGTCTCTGGGGCCAACTAGCCCACCAGGTACCTCCAGTAAGCGCCACAGAGCTGCGTTGCAGAGAGGTGTAAAAAGGGGCGTGGCCTCAGACCACCTCTCTGTAATGCAGCCCTGTGGCGCTTACTTAAGGTACCTGGTGGGCTAGTTGGGCCCCAGGGACCCTCAGGACTCAAGGGGAATTAATCCCCCAATTTACAACGTGCCAGGGGGCGCGTTTGCACAGTGGTGCAGGGAGGGGGCGGGGCCTAACAAAACAAGTGTGCAAATGTGCCCCCTGGCGCATTGTAAATTGGGGGATTAAGTCGCCTTCAATCCTGAGGGTCTCTGAGGGCCAACTAGCCCACCAGGTACCTCCAGTAAGTGCCACAGAGCTGCGTTGCAGAGAGGTGGTCTGAGGCCATGCCCCTTTTTACACCACTCTGCAACGCAGCTCTGTGGCGCTTACTGGAGGTACCTGGTGGGCTAGTTGGCCCCAGGGACCCTCAAGATTCAAGGGGACTTAATAGGTACGTTATAGTTAGAAATTAGCATTTAAAAAACCTTTGAAATTCACTGAAAAAACCATAGGTTTTAGGGACGTTATAGTTAGTTGGACATTTCTCTCGTACAAAACCATAGAAATTCCCCCGTTATAGTTAGTTCAGCTAACTATAACTCACGCCCCGCAATGCACTGCTGATGACGTCACATATTACATCATTCATGACATGGTCAGTGACATCACTGATGACATCACTGATGACATCTCAAATGACATCACTATGACATCAATGATGACATCATCCAGTGACTGTGTGTTTGTTTAAAGTTTAAATATGTTTTATATATATGCCAAGGTGTTTTGAAGAATGAGTGGGTGTATAAGTGTCTGGATGGAGGATTTATTAGGTGCGTGACTGTTTAAGTGAGTGATTAAATGTGTCTTACTGAATGCATGGGTTAGTGACTAAACTGTGTGAATGTCTGTATCAGTCTGTCTGTTGTTGTATAAGCTGCTGCATGGGTTGGTCAGTAGCTACATGAGTGTCTATATGGGTTATCTATTGGTTGCCTGAGTATTTGTATGGGTGCCTTAGAGTGTGTGTGGGTGGGTGGGAGGTGTGTGACTCTGTGCATAGATGTTTGAGTGGTTGATTCACTGGGTATGAATATATATGTATATATATATATTCACTGAAAAAAACCATAGGTTTCAGGGACGTTATAGGTAGTTGGACATTTCACTCGTACAAAACCAGAGAAATTCTGCTGTTATAGTTAGTTTAGCTAACTATAACTCGCGCCCCCGCAATGCACTGCTGATGACGTCACATATTACATCATTCATGACATGGTCAGTGACATCACTGATGACATCACTGATGACATCTCAAATGACATCACTGATGACATCATCCAGTGACTGTGTGTTTCTGTAAAGTTTAAATATGTTTTATATATATGTATATAGGCCAAGGTGTATTGAAGAATGAGTGGGTGTATAAGTGTCTGAATGGATGATTTAGTAGGTGCATGACTGACTGTATAAGCGAGTGATTAAATGTGTCTTACTGAATGCATGGGTTAGTGACTGATACAGACATTCACACAGCATAGTTTGTCAGTTGGTGTGTAAGCGGTTGCATGGGTTGGTGAGTAGCTAAATGAGGGTCTATATGGGTTATTGATTGTTTGTCTGAGTATCTGTATGGGTGCCTGAGTGTCTATATGGGTGGGTGGGGGGTGTGACTCTGTGCATAGATGTGTGAGTGGGTGATTCACTGGGTGTATGGGTTCAAGAGTACATCTATGAAGGGCTGTATGGGTGGGTGAGTGTGTGTATGGGTGTCTTGGTGAATGAATGGATGCCTCAGTGGTACATGTGTGAGTAACTGCATTTGTGAAAGGCAGTATATGTGAGTGTTGGAGTATATAAATGACTATATGTGAGAGTGAGTGATTGTGAGAGTGGCTGTATGGATGAGTGTGTGCTTGTATTAGTTATTGTATAAGAGTGTAACTATGTGTTAGTATATGTTTGAATAAGTGAGGTGGTGTGTGTATAACTGTATAGGGGAGTAAATGGGAGTGGGATTGATTCTTTGCATGACTGACTAGGTGTGTGAGTAACTCTATGGATGAGTGGCGGTGTGTGTGTCTGTATAGATATGTGAGTGCATATGATAGTGCCATATTACTGGTTGACTGCATGTATGAGTGACTGTATGGGTGAATGAGTGGATGTGTGTGTAGACCTAGGAATTAGTGAGTGGGTTTGTACTAACTGGTATTGGTGTGTCAATGGTTTTGAAAATGGTAGTCTGTATTTTAGAGTGGGTGTATCAAAGGTTATATTGGGTGTGAGGAGGTGCATCAGATTATCATGTGGATGATGTCATCAGTGATGTCATCAGTGATGTCATTTGAGATGTCATCAGTGATGTCACCAGTGATATCACTGACCATGTCATGAATGATGTAATATGTGACGTCATCGCAGTGCATTGCGGGGGCGCGAGTTATAGTTAGCTGAACTAACTATAACGGCGGAATTTCTCTGGTTTTGTACGAGTGAAATGTCCAACTAACTATAACGTCCCTGAAACCTATGGTTTTTTCATTGAATATATATATAGATATATATATATTACCTACTGGCGATCGCCAGTAGGTAGTTATAGTTACAACCTAGTTTCCATAGGAAAAGCATTTTTTGATTTGCTAATAACTTTGGCGTCGTTTGACGAATCTTTATGAAATTTTGCAAAAAGTTTCACTCTTTAGGTTAGCTCCTATCCTGAAAGTTTGGGGGTGATTTGTCAAGTGGGGGCTGAGAAAAAAGGGGGGTCCCAAAACGCGTTTTCTCTATGTTAATTTCCATAGGAAATTTTGCGACGAGCTACAGCCCGAACTGCTGAACGGAATTACCTCAAATTTGGCAGAAAGGTAGAGCTTGGTTCAGAAAGCGACCTTTTTTTTTAAATGGGGTAAATCCGTTCAGTATTTTTGAGAAATACAAAAAATAAGAGTCAAAAAATCAATTTCCCATAGGAAACTTTGTGCAAGGCTACAGCCGAAACTACTGAACGGAATTACCCCAAATTTGGCAAAAAGGTAGTGCTTGGCTCAGAAAGCGACCTTTTGTAAAATGGTGTAAATCCGTTCAGTGGTTGCTGAGAAATAAGAAAAATAAAAGTTTCGATATCTGGGCGGAGCCTAAGTCCCGTGCACGAGCTTCACTGTGATTGGCTGCGAACACTCCAAACCAGGAAGTGTTGGCAGCCATCTTGTGGCTCGGTAGAAGCGAGTCACTAGAAAACAGAGAAACAAAGGTATAAAACAAGAGAAGGGGGCAGGGTAGAAACACCGTGACCCCCTAGGCCTGCTCAGGGGGTCCCAGAAGGACCCCAGGGCCAAAAAAAGCATTTTTTATTTAAAAAAAAAAAAATCGCCGCAATTCGCGCTGGGGTCGCGGGTTCCCGCGTTTTGTTTTAATGAGGTCCCCAGGTGGGCTAGGTCCCGCGGGCATTTCTTAAAAAATAATAGCTGGGGGTCGCTGGGGCTGCGGGGGCACGCTGGGGTCCCCGCAGCCCCGGGGCTTCACTCATGTTGGGAGGGGGGTTGCGCGGCCCCTCTCCTGGAGCCCTCCATGTGCTTATAACTTTGGCGTCGTTTGACGAATCTTTATGAAATTTTCAAAAAAGTTTCTCTTTTTTGATCAGCTCCTATCTTGAAAGTTTGGAGGTGATTGGTCAAGGGGGGGCTGAGAAAAAAGGGGAGTCCCAAAATGTGTTTTCTCAATGCATTTTCCATAGGAAACTTTAGACAAGGCTACAGGTCAAACTGCTGAACGGAATTATGCCAAATTTGTGAGGGAGAAAGGTTGTGGTCAAGAAAGCGCGCTTTTGTTGAAATGGTGTAAATCCGTTCAGTAGTTTTTGAGAAATATCAAATTTGACAGATATCGATATTTGAGAATTCTGACATCTGATTGGCTGAGGGTTACGAGCACGAGCTCGCGGCTCATTGGCTGTGAACGGTTGAAACTAGGAAGTGTTGGCAGCCATTTTGTGACTTAGTCCGTCAGCTCGCATCTCTCCGTGTAGAAGCCATTGGGTGTGTAGTTTTACCTCTGCGAGGCAACACTGGCATCTGTGTCTGTGTAAGATACTCCTTTCATGCTGCCTCTCCCCACATCAAGAGGTCGCGGCTATGCCTTTAGAAGCCAGTACTTTGGCTCGGAGCTCTGTGAGTCAATCTGTCGGCACGACCCTCTACACAACCCAAACACCACTGCACTACCTAACTAAACACTAAACCACTACTGCCAGCACGACCCCCTACACTACAGAAACACCACTGCACTACCTTAAACCCTAAAACACTACCCCCAGCATGACCCCCTACACTACAGAAACACCACTGCACTACCCTAAACCCTAAAACATTATCCCAGCATGACCCCCTATACAACCCAAACACCACTGCACTACGTAACTAAACACTAAACCACTACTGCCAGCACGACCCCCTACACTACAGAAACGCCACTGCACTACCTTAAACCCTAAAACACTACCCCCAGCATGACCCCCTAAACTACAGAAACACCACTGCACTACCCTAAACCGTAAAATGCTACCCCCAGCACGACCCTCTACACTACCCAAACACCACTGCACTACCCTAAACCCTAAAACACTACTCACAGCAGGACCCCCTACACTACGTAAAGATCACTGCCCTACCCTAAACTCTAAATGTACCCCCAGCACCACCCTCTACACTACACAAACACCACTGCACTACCGTAAACCCTAAAACACTACCCACAGCAGGACCCCCTACATTACACAAACACCACTGCACTACCCTAAACCATAAAACACTACCAGTCCATTGGCTCACAGCTCTGCGTTTGCGAGCCGACGGCCCGTAGCTGTCTCTGTGCGAGCGGTGCCCACAGGCTGTAGCTCTCCCATTGCGAGGCTGTCCGACGGCCCGCAGGTCTCCCTGTGCTAGCCGGATCGCAGTTGTCAGTCTGTGAACCGATATTGGGAATATAAGGCGGCTCTAAAAAGAGCCTTTGTGTTTATTAGTTGGAGCTACATATAAGTGCGGATGCACAGCTTCAGGTTATTCAGAAAAACTCGATTTCCCTGATCTATGAAGTGTACTCCATCACTTCTGTAGATATCAGCCATATCATAATGTATGTTGTTGTTGTAGATCGACCCCATTCTATGGTCTCTGAGGTATGCAGACACAGCTTTGTTGACATTCTTCCTAGATTTTTCAATCTGAGGACAAAATTTGTTTGACCATTTCCACTTCTGTCTTTGGCATATATTGGAATATACAAAGACAGTTTGAGGCAAAAGCAACATCAATTGTCTAAAGGTGTCCTTCATTAGCATTTCCAAACCTACCCCAGTCAATGTTCCTAGGTCATTTCCACCACAGTGCACAATCATGAGGTCAGGGAGTTGGAGATGCAAACATGTTTTAACCAAAGGGAGTAATTGGTGCCACTTCAATCCTCTCTGTCCAAACCTTTTAATGTCCACATTTTGTAAACCTAGGTCTAAGTCAATACGTCTCTGTTCTGCATACCTCTTGCACCAGAAAACATAGCTATGTCCTACGATCCACACTAGCATTTTGAAGGTGTAGCTGGAAGATATGGATAGATGTCTGTAGCTCATGCAGTCCGTTCGTAGAATAAGAGATATGTTTAAACATGGGGAACTACTTTTTTTTCTCATACAAAACGATAACTGATTGGGAGATGAAAAACATTGTTTACTAAAAAGTAGGGTGCATATTAGTTTGTCGAAAAGCATCTTTGTGATTGGTTAATAAAAAGCAGTTTCAACGTAGAGTTCATATGATAGGATAAAATTTGCTCAGTTCAACCACACCTGCTACTTGCATTTGGAAGGCACTGTTCAAACTTAAAACAATGGTGAACTTTTAACCTGCACATGCCCTTAAATGTTCGAGAAAATGTTGCAAAAAAATATCATTAGGTTTGAAAAAATGATGAACTTTTAACCTGCACGTGTCGTAGAATGTTCTAGAAAGTTTGTTGATAGAATACGTTGAACCTCTCACCTGTATGTGTTCTTAAATTTTTTTAAAACTGTTTATATGGAAAGTTAAAAAATAACCAATAGAGAGAAGTTTTGCAATTTGAAAAAATAAAGGAACTATTCTGATTTGTTCTTTACATGTATTTATGTGTGGAGCAACAGGGAAATTGTGCCATTACTGATTCCATTCTTGATGAGAGCGGTGCATTACATGTACTGTGTGACAAAGAAAGAAATGCAAATTTGGCAGGGAGAAAGGTCTTGGTGCAGAAAGCGCTGTTTTGTGGAAATGGTGTAAATCCGTTCAGTAGTTTTTGAGATATTAAAGGAAAAAAAGATATATATATCTGGACTGTGCCTAACTCCCGAGCACGAGATTGCCTCTGATTGGCTGCTAACAATTCAAACCAGGAAGTGTTAGCAGCCATCTTGTGCCTCGCATCGAGTGAAAATATAAAAGAAAGGTCCCGGGGGCAATTTAATATACCGGAGCTCTGTCTGTGCGAGATACCGCTTTCACGCTGCGTCTCCCTACATCAGCAGGTAACGCACCCTTTTCCACCATCAACAGCATACCTCCAACAATATACTTGGGCCCGCAAGTCTGCCTCTGCGAACCACTTGTCGGCTCACAGCTCTTCGGGTGCGAGTTCTCGGGCCCGCAGTTGTATCTGTGAAGCCAATACTGGAAATATACCGGAGGTGTCTCTCTGCGAGATACGCTTTTCACACTCCCTCTCCCCACATCAGTGTTCCGCAGCTATCCCTTTGGAAGCCGATGGCCCGCACCTTTCCCTATACTAGTCGGCCCGCAGGTGTTCCTCTGCGAGCTGGCCCGCAGCTCTTCCTCTGCAAACTGACGGGCCGTGGTTCTCCCTCTATAAGCCTGCTAGTCGGCTCGCAGATCTTCATCTACGAGCCAGACCGCCGGCTCTTAAGTCTCTGAGAACAGATGTAATGGAGGCAACGATCATGCAGGTCGGACACCCAACACTGCTCCGACATCCCCCAGTAGGAGCTCCTTGTCCGCCATCTCCCCTCACCCCCACCCCACAAAAACAAATGTGACAGTCACGTTAGGTTGGAGAAATAAGAATCTTAGGGGCAGATGTATCAAGGATTGCATTTGCGATTCCTTAATAGCGAATTTTAGCGAATTGCTATTAAGGAATCGGAAAATGCTATGTATGTAGGAATCGCAATAATAATTGCGATTCCTTAATATTCCTTAATTGCGAATTGCAAATTGTGATTCGCAATTAAGGAATACCTTCCCATTCATTCCTATGGGCGTAGAGGCCCATAGGAATGAACGGGAAGACATTCTCAATTTGCGAATCGCAATTAGAGAATCGCAAATTGAGAATTCAATTTCAAGGGTGCCAGGGTGTCCTTTTGACACCCTGTTGCACCCCTGAAATATGTATGTGTGCACATTTGGCGCACATACATGCCCTAAGGGCATGTATGTGCGCCACATGGCACTTTGAAAAATGCTAAAAAGTGAATTTTTCAAAGAAATCGCATATTACCACCAACTTGAAGTTGGTGGTAATTTGCGATTCCTTAAAGCCAAATTGCACTTTTTGGTGCTTCTTACATTGGATTTAAGGAATCGCAATTTGCGATTCCTTAAATGCAATCGCAAAATAGGGAATCGCAAATTTTGCGATTCCTTATTTTGCGAGGCAGTTTTGCCTTAATACATACCACTAAGCAAAATTGCGTTCGCAAACGCCAAAATTCTGCGAATTTCGGCGTTTGCCAACGCAATTTTGCTTGGTAGATCTGGCCCCTAGTCATGTATGGATTTACATATAAAACATTTTATTAAAACAAAACAACAACAAATAAAACTATGTACAGCCATGTCGGGTCATCGCTGGACCATTTGTGAATCACAGCCTGTAAGACAAAAAGAAAGATAAGATGGTGCGTCATGCGTCCAGCAAAGGAGAAAGAGAAAGAGAGAAAGAGTGAGGGAGAAAGAGAGAAACAAAGAAAGAGTGAGAGAGAGGGGAAGACAAAGAAATAGAGAAAGAGTGAGAGAGAGAAAGAGAGAAATAGTGTGAGAGAGGAAGAGAGAGAGAGAAAGAGTGAGAGAGAGGAAGAGAGAGAGAAAGAGAGAGGAAGAGAGAGAGGAAGAGTGAGAGAGAGGAGAGAAAGAGTGAGAGAGAGGAAGACAGACAAAGACAGAGAAAGAGAAAGAGTGAGAGAGAAAGAGTAAGATACAAGGAAAAGAGAGAGCGAGAAACAGTGTGAGAGAGAGGTAGAGAGAAAGAGAGAAAGAGAGAGAGAAAGAGTGAGAGAGAGGAAGAGAGAGAAAGAAAGAATGAGAGAGAGGAACAGACAGAGAAACAGAGAAAGTGTGAGAGAGAGAAAGGAAGAGATGGAGAGGGAGTGTTGACACTGGAGAAAATCTTCGCAGCTTACCTTTGTGCCTCCGGTGTGTCTCCAACCACGTGCCGGGACATAGTTCACCCTTAAGTTTAGTGATCTGAAAGATAGTATAGAATTAGTAATTGCAGAGTACATACAACTGCACACGCCTAATTATCTGTTTCGGCAATGCGCAATCAGGCTGCTGCAGCCCATCCACTCCCACTGCTCGGAGGTGTCTGTGCGCTCTTGTGCGCCCAGGCTGCTGCACACTATCCATTCCCACCGCCCAGAGGTTACTGCCCGCTGCTGCGGAAAGAAGTATCTCTGCTCACCTTCCGCCACTGGCGTGTGTGTAAGAGGGTGCACCACGTGCTGAAGCAACTTTGTCAGGCGTTGTCAGGATGGCCACGCATCATCGCAGTTTGTACACGCGTTCAGCTGTGGTGGTGTGGGGGGGGACGTTGATTCGTGAATCACAGCCTGTTAGATAAAAAGCAAGATAGGATTGTGCGTCATTCGTCCATCAAAGGAGAGAGAAAGAGAGAGAGAGAGAGAAAGAAAGAGCGAGAGGAAGACAGAGAGAAAAAGAAAGAAGGAGTGAGAGGAAGACAGAGAGAAACAGTGGGAGTGACAGGAAGAGAGAGAGAAAAAGAAAGAAAGAGTGAGAGGAAGACAGAGAGAAAGAGTGAGAGAGACGAAGCGAGAGAGAAACAGTGAGAGACAGAAAGAGAGAGAAAGAGTGAGAGAGAGGAAGAGAGAGAGAAAGAGTGAGAGAGAGGAAGAGAGAGAGAGAAAGAGTGAGAGAAAGGAAGAGAGAGAGAGAAAGAGTGAGAGTGAGGAAGAGAGAAAGTGTGAGAGAGAGGAAGACAAAGAAAGAGAGAAAGAGTGAGATACAAGGAAGAGAGAAAGAGAGAAACAGTGTGAGAGAGAGGAAGAGAGAGAGAAACAGTGTGAGAGAGAGGAAGAGAGAGAGAAAGAGTGAGAGAGAAAGAAAGAAAGAATGAGAGAGAGAGGAAGAGACAGAGAAAGAGAGAAAGAGTGTGAGAGAGAGAAAGGAAGAGATAGAGAGTGCGAGAGAGAGAAAGAGTGTGAGTGACAGAAAAGTAGAGCTGGAGAGGGAGAGTGAGTGTTGACACTGTGGAGAAAATCCTCACAGCTCACCTTTCTGTCACCGGTGTGTCTCCAACCACGTGCCGAGATATAGGGCAGCCCTCAAGCTTAGTCATCTGAAACATAAAAATGGAATCAGTAATGGATGAGTACATACAACTGCGTATGCCTAAATCGCTGTCCCGCCTTTGTGTATCCAGGCTAGTGTACCCCATCCACTTCCACTGCCCAGAGGTGTCTACCCGCTGCTGTACACCCAGGCTGCTGCACTCCATCCACTCCCACTGCCCAGAGGTGTATGACAGCCGCTGCGCACCCAGGCTGCTGCACCCCATGCACTCCCACTGCCCGGAGGTGACTGCGTGCCGCTGCGCACCCAGGCTGCTGCACCCCATCCACTCCCACTGCCCGGAGGTAACTGCCCGCCGTTGCGCAAACAAGCCTCTCTGCTCACCTTACACCACCGGCGTGTGTCGAAGAGGGTCCACCACGTGCCGAAGAAACCTCCTCACCCATTGTGTACATGCGGAGAGTGGAGCTCACAATTCAGGTTGACTGTTGATTGCAGGATGGCCACGCTTCATTGCAGGCCTGCAAGACAAAAAGCAAGATAAGATTGTGCGTCATGCGTCCATCAAAGGAGAGAGAAAGAGAGATAGAGAGAGAAAGAAAGAAAGAGTGAGAGGAAGACAGAGAGAAAAAGAAAGAAGGAGTGAGAGGAAGACAGAGAGAAAGAGAGAAACAGTGGGAGTGACAGGAAGAGAGAGAGAAAAAGAAAGAAAGAGTGAGAGGAACACAAAGAGAAAGAGAGAAAGAGTGAGAGAAGAAGAGAGAGAGAGAGAAAGAGTGTGAAGGAGAGAAAGGAAGATATGAAGAGGGACAGTGAGTGCTGTGTCCCCAACCACGTGCCGGGATCTAGTGGAGCCCTCAAGCTCCCACATCTAAACATAGTACAGAATTAGTAATGGGAGAGTATATACGATTGCGTACGCCTAAATCGCTGTGCCGCCTTTGTGTATCCACTCCCGCCGCCCAAACGTATTTGCCCACCGCTGCGCACCCAGGCCTCACTGCTCACCTTTTCGCGGACAGGGCACCCTCCGCATCATGCAGTCCCGCTCCGCAGGCCAACAGGTCTCACATTTGGTGCTGCGTCTTGATTTTGCCATGCCAGAGGACATACTAGTGCACCTATCATCATCGCAGGTTGCACACCCGCTCAGTCCTTGCGGTGCCACTAACTCAGTGAACAGTGAGGCCACGCACGTGGTGGTAGGCCTCCCTGTTCGGTGGCTCAGGCCTACACTGCGGTCCAGCAGGGCACACAAAACCTGAGCTGTCCAGACCGCCGGGACGGGCCATCACCGCAGGCTGTACACCCGCTCAGCAGTTACGGTACCCGTACCTCAGTGGACCGAAAGTCACCGTCCCATGCCGGTGTGCCTGTGCCGGCCGCAGTGCATCCGGTGCGAGCAACTCTGAAATGGCGTCGAGCACGTGCGCCCGGTCTTTTTAATTGGCAGAGTCACATGTCCTGTGATGCCTGTGCTGGATGGGTGTGGTGTGGGTGTATACTAGCCGTGACGGAGTGGCTGTGGCATACTGACAACTAGGGTGTGACCAGCAGATCACTGCAATGAAAATCTGGGCCATGTAGCGTGGTTGTCCTTCCCTGTAAGCGTAAGCGGAGTGGGCTGGCCTGGCGTATGCCAGTTCTGCGTGAGGCTGTGAAGAATGACTCCGGAGCTATGGGTGTGGCTCCATCGTGAGCTGTAAGAGGAATCAACTGATGCGGCACTGTTGCCAGATTGGGCTAGATCACGCACAATTGGGCTATATGTTTCCCGGTTGTGCGGTAAAATTTAGGTTTGTGCTAGTTGCCAGATTATAAATATATATACAGCGCTCCAGCAAACTAGTATGTTAAAGCGCTTTATTAGACAAATATTTACTTGGCAGCCTGCTGCAACATCAATTCCAATCCATTCACCGCCTGCTTGATGATGTCCCTGCCCCTCCTTCCTTAAAGTAGCAATATTGGGCTAGTTTGGGCTACTTTTTGGTTGTCTTTGGGCTAGAGAATGCTTAAAAAATCTTGCAACACTGACATGCCGGTGTTTTTGTTGTAGTGCTGCCGTCACCCGGGTCGCAAGCGTCAATGTGTCACTATGTGAGCCAAGTCCCTGAACATGGCCAACATGGAAGGTACGGGGAATCACTGACCCTACATTCATCCATAGTTCCACACAAGAAAGATGGTGGACATGACACATCTGTGTGGGTGTGAATGTTTATTGCACATTCAGTGGAGTATTGCAGCTGTAGCAATACTGGGCCATGCAAAATCCAAATTTCAGTTTTTGGGACTTGGAGGGCAGCCAATTAGAGACAAGCTCGTTGTCGGAGTTAGGGTACGCCAACATATGTACTTATACAATCACTCCGCCAATCCCCACGCACATATAAATTCACTATACACTCTCCTTGCAGTACTCTAATCATCCAGTCTCTACGTACGTACTTGTACAATGACCGAGACAAAGTTACATAACCAAAGTTTTCTCCCACTGTCAAAGGTAAGTTGGTTGCATACGCTGTCCAGAGCACAATGTAATGTGGTAGGGCCCAGGGGCAGCATGTTGCATACATAATGAACACACGACACACATAGATAGTGGAACTCGATACGAGCACGTGCACTCGACTCCTTTTTATTACCAGGGTCACATGTCCAGTGACGTCTGTGCTGGATGCGTGTGGGGTGAGTGTAAGCCAGCCCTCCGGGAATGGTTGGTGCTGGTAACAAGTACAACAGTAATCATCAGATCACACACAGAGATTCAATCATAAAGGGTCCATGACTTGTGCTACACTAAGTTAGGGGCACCAGATCTGAAATCATACACAAAATATTCTGTCATAAAGGGTCCATCAGTTGTGGTGGACTGAAGTAGGAGCATCAGAAGCATTCCGCGTGTGCACAGCTAGCGATGATGCGTGGTCCGGGAGGGCCGCACTGGTAGCAATGTCTGTTGCCTACTGGACTGCGTCATCTGCAATCGCAACTCCATCTGAATTGTGAGCCCTGCTGTCCGCAGTGTAGATCGAAGGCAGTAGTCAGCACAGACATCGAGGAAAGCTTTTTGTCACTTCCTCTTGAGAAAATTCAACGACATAGAGTACAATTCTGTCTGCAATTAATAAATCAAGACTGAATTCAAATTGTGAGCTCTGCTGTCCGCAGTGTAGACTGCCATTCAGTGTTCCTTTGGACTTGCAAGATGAATTTGGTCATTGTACTAAAGCTCTAATTGATATCAAAAAAGTTCTTGAAGCAAGGATACTAAAAGGATATTATGTAGGTTTAAGGGTACGTGGCGATGACTTATGGTGCAGTGAGCTAGTGGCACCTGAAGCACTCAGCGTGTGCGCATCCTGCGATGATGCGTGGTCCGTGTGGGCCGCACTGGTAGCAATGTCTTTTGTTTAATGAATTCTGCCTTAATAAGGCCACGTGGCATTTACTTGTGGTGCACTGAGTTAGTGGTACCTCTGGCGCTCAGCGTGTACGCAGCCTGCGATGCTGCGTGGTCCGGGCGGGCCACACTGGGAGCAATGTGTCATGCCTACTGGACTCCATCATCTGGAATCGCGACTCAATCTGAATTGTGAGCCCTGCTGTCCGCAGTGTAGATTGAAGGCAGTAGTCTGTACAGACATAACTGTGCAGTGCTGTGCCGCTGTGTTCGCAGGGGGCTTGTGTCGAGGAGGCCCGCGGTCATGGCGGCAGCCACGTGGCAGGGTGAGGGTCGCCGCTCTGGCAGACGCGTTGGCTTTCACATAAGTGAACCGCGCCCAGAACCCCGGCCTATTTATTCACACTTCTACGCTGGAGTGGCGTACGTTGGACCAGCCCACTGCGCTTCCGCTTACAGGGGGCGACGACACAGGTTCATGACCGAGATCTTCCCCACTGCCTGAGGTAACATGGTTGCGTCCACTGTCCATAACACTACAAGCACCAGCTTGTTTTTGGATTGCACAGCAGATAGGTTTAATGAACATTATAATTAGAAATTAGCATTTAAAAAACCTTAGAAATTCACTGAAAAAACCATAGGTTTCAGGGACGTTATAGTTACTTGCACATTTCACTCGTACAAAACCATAGAAATTCGGCCGTTGTAGTTAGTTGAGCTAACTATAACTCACGCCCCCACAATGCACTGCTGATGACGTCACATATTACATCATTCATGACATGGTCAGTGACATCACTGATGACATCACTGATGACATCACTGATGACATCTCAAATGACATCACTGATGACATCACTGATGACATCATCCACGTGAAAATCTGATGCACCTCCTCATACCTTAATAAAACATTTGATACACCCATTCTAAAATACAGACTACCATTTTCGAAACAATACAGACACCAATACCAGTTACTACATACGCACGCACTGATTCCTAGGTCTACACACACATCCACTCATTCACCCATAAAGTCACTAATACATGCAGTCACTCATCAATACAACACTATCATATGCACTCATACACCTATACAGACACTCACACACTGCCACATATCCAGAGTTACTCACACACCTAGTCAGTCATGCAAATAATCAATCATACTTCCATTTACTCACCTATACAGTTATACAGACACCACCTCACTTATTCATACAGATACTAACACATAATTACTCTCTTATAGAATCACTGATACAAATACACACTCATCCATGCAGCCACTCTCACAATTACTGACTCTCACATATAGTTATTTATATACACCATCACTCACATATACTGCCTTTTACATATGTACTTACTTGCACATGTACCACTGAGACATCCATTCACTCACCAACACACCCATACACACACTCACCCACCCATACAGCTGTTTCCACATGCACTCTTGAACCCATACACCCAGTGAATCAACCACTCACACATCTATGCACAGAGTCACATACCTCCCACCCACCCACAAACACACTCAGGCAGCCATACAAATACTCAGGCAAGCAATCAATAACCCATATAGACACTCATGCAGCTACTCACCAACCCATGCAGCAGCTTACACAACAACAGACAGACTGATACAGACTTCCACACAGTTTAGTCACTAACCCATGCATTCAGAAAGACACATTTAATCACTCACTTATACAGTCAGTCACGTACCTACTAAATCCTCCATACAGACACTTATACACCCACTCATTCTTCAATACAGCTTGGCATATATATAAAACAAATTTAAACTTTACAGAAACACACAGTCACTGGATGATGTCATCAGTGATGTCATTTGAGATGTCATCAGTGATGTCATCAGTGATGTCACTGACCATGTCATGAATGATGTAATATGTGACGTCATCAGCAGTGCATTGTGGGGGCGTGAGTTATAGTTAGCTCAACTAATTATAACGGCCGAATTTCTATGGTTTTGTACGAGTGAAATGTGCAAGTAACTATAACGTCCCTGAAACCTATGGTTTTTTCAGTGAATTTCAAAGGTTTTTAACATGATAATTTGTAACTATAACGTCCCTGAAACCTATGGTTTTTTCAGTGAATATATATATATATATATATATATATATTCACTGAAAAAACCATAGGTTTTAGGGACAGTTATAGTTAGTTGGACATTGCACTCGTACAAAACCCGTGAAATTCCCCCGTTATAGTTAGTCCAGCTAACAATAACTCGCGCCCCGCAATGCACTGCTGATGACGTCACATATTACATCACTCATGACATGGTCAGTGACATCACTGATGACATCACTGATGACATCTCAAATGACATCATCCAGTGACTGTGTGTTTCTGTAAAGTTTATATATTTTTAATATATATAGGAAAAGACGTATTGAAGAATGAGTGGGTGTGTAAGTGTCTGTATGGATGATTTAGTAGGTGCGTGACTGACTCTATAAGTGAGTGATTTAACGTATCTTACTGAATGCATGGGTTAGTGACTAAACTGGGTGAATGTCTGTATCCGTCTGTCTGTTGCTGTGTAAGTGGCTGCATGTGTTTGTGAATAGCTACATGAGTGTCTATATGAGTTATTGAATGCTTGTCTGAGTATCTGTATGGGTGCCTGAGTGTTTGTGTGGGAGGGGTGTGTGCAACTCTGTGCATAGATGTGTGAGTGGGTGATTCACTGGGTGGATGGTTTCAAGAGTGCAACTGTGATAGACTGTATGGGTGGGTAAGTGTGTGTAAGAGTGTGTTAGTGAGTGAATGTATGTCCCAGTGGTACATGTGTGAGTAACTACATATGTGAAAGGCAGTATATATGTGTGTTGGAGTATATAAATAGCTATAAGCGAGAGTGAGTGATTGTGATAGTGGCTGTATGGATGAGTGTGTGCTTGTATCAGTGATTGTATAAGAGCGTAAGAATGTGCTACTATTTGTATGAGTAAGTGAGCTGGTGTGTGTATAACTGTATAGGTGAGTAAATGGTAGTGTGTTTAATTATTTGCATGACTGACTAGGTGTGTGAGTACCTCTATGGATGAGTGGCGGTGTTTGAGTGTCTATATAGGAGTATGAGTGCATATGATAGTCCTGTACTGAGTGACCGTAAGTATGAGTGACTGTACGGGTGAGTGAGTGGATGTGTGCGTAGACCTAAGAATCAGTGAGTGGGTGTGTAGTTATTGGTGTTGGAGTGTCTATGGTTTTGCGAATGGCAGTCTGTAATTTAGAGTGGGTGTATCAAAGGTTATATTAGGGTGTGAGGAGGTGCATCAGATTATCACGTGGATGATGTCATCAGTGATGTCATTTGAGATGTCATCAGTGATGTCATCAGTGATGTCACTGACCATGTCATGAGTGATGTAATATGTGACGTCATCAGCAGTGCATTGCGAGGCGCGAGTTATAGTTAGCTGGACTAACTATAACGGGGAATTTCACGGGTTTTGTACGAGTGCAATGTCCAACTAACTATAACTGTCCCTAAAACCTATGGTTTTTTCAGTGAATTTCAAAGGTTTTTTAAATGCTAATTTGTAACTATAACGTCCCTGAAACCTATGGTTTTTTCAGTGAATTTCAAAGGTTTTTTAAATGCTAATTTGTAACTATAACATGTCTGAAACCTACAGTTTTTTCAGTGAATTTCAAAGGTTTTGTAAATGACAATTTTTAAATGTATTAATTGTTATATAAATTTTTTTCATACTGATTTCCAAATTTTTTAGAAACAATTTTTTTTTACATATTTTATTTTTTAAATTACATTGTAATTACATTATACATTACATTACAAAAAATACTTTCTCAGAATGAATTACTTTAGTTTAATTACTTTGCACATAGGCAATAGACTTTTAAGTACAGTAGTTACAGTTGTTGCAATGGGCAACACATTTTCAAACACAATGCAACATTCAGCTCAATGTGAATTTCTAGTTAAATGCAATTAGTTACTTTATGGATTACTTTTCTAACCACATTACTGGATCCTAGATTCAGTCCTGGGACATCTCCTGTAAACAGTTGAGTAAAAGCGTTTTGGTTACAGTCGTGATTTTTAAGGAATATTATTGTACTTTAAAAGTTCACACTTAGAAACTTTTTCTCATAGAATCACCAATGTTATCCTATGGAAGGAAATTCACTTAGAAGTTAAAAACTGTTATCGTTACTTTTTCTTACTCAGTGTTGGATCCTGGATCCAGCACTGGTGCATCTCCTGTAAACAGTTGAAAGAATGCGTTTAAGTCATACAGGCGATTTTTAGGAATATTTGTAGTTTGTGAAAATCGACACTTTGAAACTTTTCTGCTGAAAACCAGACAATGGATTCCTATGGAAGGAAATTCAAGTTACTGGTAAGTACGGTTAAAATTACTTTTGAGGATCAGTACTGGGCTGAAAGATGCAGCACTGAGGTCTCTCCTGATAACAGGTGAGTAAATCGGAATTCGTATTTCGGCTGATTTTAGAGGAATATTTTAAAGTTCCAAAACTCCACACTTAGAAGAATTTGCAAGTGAAACCAGTCAATGTTAGCCTATGGAAGGAAATTCAAGTTACTGGTAAGTACGGTTAAAATTACTTTTCAGGACCAGTACTGGGCTGAAAGATGCAGCACTGAGGTCTCTCCTGATAACAGGTGAGTAAATCAGAATTCGGATTTCGGCTGATTTTAGAGGAATATTTGTATGTTTCAAAAATCAACACTTCGAAACTTTTTCAGCAAAAAGCAGGCAATGATATCCTACGGAAGGAAATTCAAGTTACTGGTAAGCACGGTTAAAATTACTTTTGAGGATCAGTACTGGGCTAAAAGATGCAGCACTGGGTTCTCTCCTGATAACAGGTGAGTAAATCGGAATTCGTATTTCGGCTGATTTTAGAGGAATATTTTAAAGTTCCAAAACTCCACACTTAGAAGAATTTCCAAGTGAAACCAGTCAATGTTAGCCTATGGAGGAAATTCAAGTTACCGGTAAGTACGGTTAAAATTACTTTTCAGGATCAGTACTGGGCTGAAAGATGCAGCACTGAGGTCTCTCCTGATAACAGGTGAGTAAATTGGAATTCGTATTTCGGCTGATTTTAGAGGAATATTTTAAAGTTCCAAAACTCCACACTTAGAAGAATTTCCAAGTGAAACCAGTCAATGTTAGCCTATGGAAGGAAATTCAAGTTACTGGTAAGTACGGTTAAAATTACTTTTCAGGACCAGTACTGGGATGAAAGATGCAGCACTGAGGTCTCTCCTGATAACAGGTGAGTAAATCAGAATTCGGATTTCGGCTGATTTTAGAGGAATATTTTAAAGTTCCAAAACTCCACACTTAGAAGAATTTCCAAGTGAAACCAGTCAATGTTAGCCTATGAAGGAAATTCAAGTTACCGGTAAGTACGGTTAAAATTACTTTTGAGGATCAGTACTGGGCTGAAAGATGCAGCACTGAGGTCTCTCCTGATAACAGGTGAGTAAATCAGAATTTGGATTTCGGCTGATTTTAGAGGAATATTTGTATGTTTCAAAAATCAACACTTAGAAACTTTTTCAGCAAAAAGCAGGCAATGATATCCTATGGAAGGAAATTCAAGTTACTGGTAAGTACGGTTAAAATTACTTTTGAGGATCAGTACTGGGCTGAAAGATGCAGCACTGAGGTCTCTCCTGATAACAGGTGAGTAAATCGGAATTCGTATTTCGGCTGATTTTAGAGGAATATTTTAAAGTTCCAAAACTCCACACTTAGAAGAATTTCCAAGTGAAACCAGTCAATGTTAGCCTATGAAGGAAATTCAAGTTACCGGTAAGTACGGTTAAAATTACTTTTCAGGACCAGTACTGGGCTGAAAGATGCAGCACTGAGGTAACTCCTGATAACAGGTGAGTAAATCAGAATTCGGATTTCGGCTGATTTTAGAGGAATATTTGTATGTTTAAAAAATCAACACTTAGAAACTTTTTCAGCAAAAAGCAGGCAATGATATCCTATGGAAGGAAATTCAAGTTACTGGTAAGTACGGTTAAAATTACTTTTGAGGATCAGTACTGGGGTGAAAGATGCAGCACTGAGGTCTCTCCTGATAACAGGTGAGTAAATCGGAATTCGTATTTCGGCTGATTTTAGAGGAATATTTTAAAGTTCCAAAACTCCACACTTAGAAGAATTTCCAAGTGAAACCAGTCAATGTTAGCCTATGGAAGGAAATTCAAGTTACTGGTAAGTACGGTTAAAATTACTTTTCAGGATTAGTACTGGGCTGAAAGATGCAGCACTGAGGTCTCTCCTGATAACAGGTGAGTAAATCAGAATTCGTATTTCGGCTGATTTTAGAGGAATATTTGCACAATGGTGAAGGGAGGGGGCGGGGCCTGAGGTGACATCTGTGCAAACGCGCCCCGTGGCGTGTTTTAAGTTGGGGGATTAAGTCCCCTTGAATCATGAGGGTCCCTACGGGCCAACTAGCCCACCAGGAACCTCCAGTATGCGCCAGGGGCTGCGTTGCAGAGACATTTACAGAGGCCACACCCCTTTTACACCTCTCTGCAACGCAGCTCTGTGGCGCTTTCTGGACGTACCTGTTGGGCTAGTTGGCCCCAGGGACCCTCAGGATTGAAGAGGATTTAATTCCCCATCTTAAAACGCGCCACGGGGCCTGTTTGCACACATGTCACCTGAAGCCCCGCCCCTCCCTTCACCACTGTGCAAACACGCCCGTGGCGCGTTTTAAGTCGGGGGATTAACTCCCTTGAATCCTGAGGGTCCCTGGGGTGCAACTAGCCCACCATATACCTCCAAAAGCGCCATAGAGCTGCGTTGCAGAGAGGTGTAAAAGGGGCGTGGCCTCTGTACACCTCTCTGCAAGGCAGCCCCTGGCGCATACTGGAGGTTCCTGGTGGGCTAGTTGGCCCTCAGGGACCCCCAGTATTCAAGGGGAATTCATTCCCCTCTGCAAACGCGCCAGGGGCGCGTTTGCAGAGTGGTGAAGGAAGGGGCGGGGCCTAGGGCCCGATCGTTTTTTTTTTGTTTTTCCTCTCTGAAGGGGGGCTGTGTGGCCCCCTTCCTTTTTCCTATTTTTAGGCCCTGGGGACCCCATCCCCCAGGGCCTTTCCCCTCTTTTTAAATTAAAATAAATGTAAAAAACGGGAAGGGGGCCGTGTGGCCCCCTTCCCTGGGCCTGTATTGGCCCCGGGGACCCCATCCCCCGGGGCATGGCCTCTTTTTTTTTATTTGGAGGGGGCTGCGTGGCCCCCTCCTCAGGCCATTTAAGGCCCCGGGGACCCCATCTCCCGGGGCCGGCCTTGCACTTTTTTTTTTTTTAATTTTTTTCCTTTGGGGAGGGGGCTGCGTGGCCCCCTCCGTGGCCACTTATGGCCCAGGGGACCCCATCCCCCGGGGCCTGGCCTCTCGTTGGGGACTGTGGGGGTCCCCAATCCCCCACAGTCCCGCCGGCTCCCCACGTCCCTTGGGAGCCGGCATTGCTAGTTCCACATGGGGAGCAGCTGACATGCTGCTCCCCATGTGGAAAAGCAATCGGCTTTGGATATTGGAAGAGAGAGCAGGTTTCCTGCTCTCTCTTCCAATATCCAAAGCAAGTTTGCAATGACAGGACAGGAGCCGCGAGGCTCCCGTCCTGTCATTGCAAACAGCAGTGTCCCGGGGTAGGCACCCCGGGACACTGCAGGAGCCGGCCCTGGGGGTGGCGGTCCCCAGGGCCATCAAGGGCTCCAGGAGGGGGCCGCACGGCCCCCTCCCTACATCAGCACAGCCCCGGGGAGGTGGTGGTCCACGGGGCTTGGGGTCCAAAACGGACCCCCATTTTAATTTTTCTTAGTGCCCCGGGAGGTGGTGGTCCCCGGGCGTGTGGGGAGCTGGAGCCCCCCACAAAGGTTTTTTTAAATAAAAAAGAAGCCCCGGGGAGGTGGCGGTCCCCAGGGCTGCGGGAGGGCTCAGAGCCCTCCCGCACCATTATACAAAAAGCCCTGGGGGGTGGTGGTCCCCGGGGCTTGGGGGCCCTTAGAGGCCCCCACACATAAAATTAACCCCCCAGCATGCCCCCGGGACTTGGCCCACCCGGGGCCAATTAACATCGAAGCGCGGGAGACCGCGCTTCGATTTTTTTTTTCGGCAGGGTTCGCGCTCCCTGAGCGCATCCTGCCGATTTAAAAAAAAAAAAAATTTTTTGCCCAGGGGGTCCTTGTGGGACCCCTGAGCAGACCTAGGGGTCAGGGTGTTTCTACCCTGCCCCCTTTGTGCGCTTTGCGCACTTGTTTCTGTCCCTCGGTTCTACCAAGGGATAAAATGGCTGCCAACACTTCCTGGTTTGGAGTGTTGACAGCCAATTAACATAAAGCTCGTGTTCGGGAGGATCCGCGGCCCTAGATATCACTATCTTTTTTACTTTTCATTTTCTCAGCAACTACTGAACGGATTTACACCATTTAACAAAAGGGTTCTTTCTGAACCAAGAACTACCTCTTTGCCAAATTTGGTGTAATTCCGTTCAGCAGTTCGGGCTGTAGCCGTGTCTAAAGTTTCCTATGGAAAATTGCATGGGGAAAACGCGTTTTGGGACCCCCTTTTTCTCGGCCCCCGCTTGACGAATCCCCCGAGACTTTCAGGGTAGGAGCGGACCGGAGCGGGCCATAAAGTTTGAAAATTTTGCGAAGATACGTCAACCGGCAAGAGAGTTATTTCAAATAGAATGTCGCGGATTTCCTATGGATAATAGGTTGTAACTATAACTATCTACTGGCGACCGCCAGTAGATAATATTTCCCAAACCTTGCCCTGCAAGCAAGTCCGCACTCCAACACAGGTAGGTTGCACTACAACAATTATTCCGGATCGACGATGGCAATGCGGGTATTTAAACATGATGAAAGCGGGACTTTCAGTCCTAAAGTCCACTGGAGGGCTGCTCCCTTTCTTAAAATATTGAAGTCTGCACATAAACCCACTGGAGGGGAAATATTTTTAAAGACTACAAATACCGCAATGCCTTGCACGAACACACCAGGGCTTAATTAACTAAGGAAGAAAGCCGTGCATGAGCGCACAGGAGGCCTGAAAGTTAATTAGAGTGAAGACGGATTTGTCGAAGAAGCAGTGTTTGACTTCACATCGCCTTTGAGAAAGGAGATTGTATCTCTGAAACGCGTCAGGCAGATTAAAAGGGAGAATTCTGGACATAAATGCTCGCTTTATCAAAATAAAAGTTGTAGTGCAACCTACCTGTGTTGGAGTGCGGACTTGCTTGCAGGGCAAGGTTTGGGAAATATATATATATATATATCCTTCGCACTATCCCTCGCGCATTTGTCGCCACCACCAAACCGAAAGTCGCATCGCCTTGAAGGACCCCACAAGAGCGGGCCCGTACAAATCCACACACTCCTTCCAAAAGGATGACGACGCCTTGTGCAGTTTTTAGATTTTTATTCGGCCACCATCGAACGCGTTTCGACTGCACAGCAGTCTTGCTCACCGATGACGAGACTTGAACGCGGCCATTTTTTAAACTTTGAATTACGTGAAAACCGTGTCACATGCAGAACTACAATTAAAGTGCTAGTGAAGACAGACTAGTAGTTTTTAGTTTTTCAATGCCAACTCACTACGTGGTATATACACCATCACGTTTGCAATTAATGTTTACAAATTGTGTCTTCCTTGTGGCCTTTTTGTCACAATTCATTACAATTCATCAAATTTACACATTAAAACACCCTCAGTGATGTACAATATTCCGTTATTTGTATCAGTTAAAAATCAATATTCAATTCTGTTTTTTTAATCTGGTTTTCGCACTATTTTCTGCATATTAGCATAATCTAGCCTTAGTGGGCATGCAAATTTATATAACCAATCATTAATTCTAACATGCTGTTCAAATATTTTTCAACTGTTTTGTGTTAAAATATTTTCAAACATTTTCCAAACGAATTGCTAGTGAATTAAGCCCCAGTGGGCACATTTCATTACCACGTAAAAGAGAATACATATATATGTATAACTTTTCATATTCTTTATTCCATATCTTGTCTGTCTAATATCCAATCAATTAAAATCTACTTATTTTACAGTTAAAACCATCTCCTTTTGATTGTCTATACCGATCTTCAAGGCAAGATTTTTCTCTTTGTTTACTCTTTATCTACAAATGCGTGTACAAATCTTCTTCTACATTCAGACCTGCTGGCTGCTTTGAATCCAGCTCAATAATATACCGGGACTCAAGTTTTCTTAACTTTCTTTCTCTATTCCCGCCTCTAATATCTGCTGCCACTGCATCTACCACAAAATATGTTAATCCTTTACTATCTTTGTTATGAAACTTTTCAAAATGGCGAGCGACCGGATATATTCGATCGCCATTTTGTATAGCCCTCAGATGTTGTAAAACCCTTTTATGGACCTCCAAGATTGTGCTGCCCACGTACCGCAGGCCACATGGGCACTGCAGCACATAGACAGCAAAATCTGTCTTACAGGTATACTTTCCTTTGATCTTTCTCATTACCTTCGACAAACCTGGTTTATATTGCTCTGTATTTATTCCATGCTAGCAGGCTTTACATTTCGAGCATTTTAGGAATCCTTTTTTTGAGAAATTAAGCTTAAAACATAGAGATATCTTGATGGCTGGTCCTGCGGGACTCCTGCAGGAGTCTGCGGTACCGCGAGTTGAAAAAGTGGAGCATTCCCATTGGTTGTAAGAGGTTTTTCTCATCGGCCTATTCAGTACCACGGGCCTCAGCAGCCCTCTGCGGCATCAAATGGGAGCCAAACCCCTGTAGCAAACAAATCCCTGCAGCAGCCACAGGGGGCTGGCTGTCATTGAGTTTGGGCGCAGGCTGTGCGCAGCTCAGTGTTGGCCACGGACATATGGTTATAAGATTTTATTTTACGCTAAAAAACACAGAAATTCAAAAAAGGTTAAAGTGAAGTTATACATAGGTAAGGTAGTATGATTCTAACATAGACTAAAATGCCTTTCAAATTCACTGAAAAAAACAAAGGTTAAGTTGAAGTTATATGTAGGTTATCTAATAATAAAAAAAAATTAAAAAACAAAAAACACTGAAATTCATCAGTTATACATAACTAACCTAAGTATAACGTACACCTCTATGATACACTGGTTATGACCTCACATATTACATCACTAAACTAAGGGTGGCGTGGTGAGCAAACGAACGATGGATTAAACCCAGATCTTTGTGACTGGGGGTGAGTGTTTGCATTGTTCGGCATTCAGTCCATCAATTGTTCCTTTTGCTTTTGTCACTGTAAGTGGGAAGAGTGTGCCCAGACGTGGGTCCCGTGCTAACTGCCCTACTGGATTCAAGCTAGCCTGGCTGATGAGGGGTCATGCCCCGAAACCAGTCCCAGGATGCTTGTTTCCGGATAAGGGAGGACCTGGCTTGGCAGTTTGGGCTGAACTGTTCCAATGAGGAACAGGGTCAAGACTGATTTGCATATGGCTGGGTCCATACTGGGGTGGCGTGGTGAGCAAAAGAACGATGGACTAAACCCACATCTTTGTGACTGGGGGTGAATGTTTGCATTCTTCGGCATTCCGTCCATCAATTGTTCCTTTTGCTTTTGTCACCCTAAGTGGGAAGGGTGTGCCCAGATGTGGGTCCCGTGCTAACTGCGCTACTGGATTCAAGCTAGCCTGGCTGCTGAGGAGTCATGCCCCGAAACCAGTCCCAAGTTGCTTGTTTCCAGTCAAGGGAGGACCTGGCTTGGCAGTTTGGGCTGAACTGTACCAATGAGGAACAGGGTCAAGACTGATTTGCATATGGGTGGGTCCAAACTGGGGTGGCATGGTGAGCAAAAGAACGATGGATTTAACCCATATCTTTGTGACTGGGGGTGAATGTTTGCATTGTTCAGCATTCCGTCCATCAATTGTTCCTTTTGCTTTTGCTGTACATTAACGTCAAAGATTAGCAATTGGTTCAGGAGTCTTTTTCTCTTTTGACATTTACACATTGACTCTGAATGTTAAAAAGCTGTTTCTCAAATAGAAGGAACATATGGCGCCACTAATGGATAAACCACATATTTGTTTTGTATTTATTTGCCTCTGAGTGCATTATGTGCTTTAGTCAGGCCTTGGAGATCTGGCACCAGAAGTCGGAATTTAAAGCCATAACCAACAAACAACAGTGAAGGAGGAAGCCGAGGAGGAATGTATTGAGAAGTGCATGCACTGGAAGGGTGCCTAGAACAATGAGGTTTCTCCACACTGCTTCTGGGTTAAGGAGGTTTGCATTACTGGTGCACAAACATTCAAACTTCAACCACAAAGTTGGCAAACCTCATACAGTTTGCAAAGTTTGTCAAGTTTTCCAATTTTTCCCAATTTCTCGTATAGAAGTAGTTTCTGCAAAATTAGATATTTTTCTAACCGAATTCTCTGGATGCAAGAGCATTTCCTGTAGCTTATATCCCACAAATCTGTATTTAGGAGACCATTTCTCAGGCTGCTTCTTGACGTTCATGATGACTGAGAAGTTAATAAAAAACCTTACCAACTTGGCACTCCCCTACTGAACACATGCCACAAACTCAGCTGGGCATCAGTGTCAGTCTTTTGGGCAAGACTGTCTAACACTGGCTTATAGAAGGTTGAACCCATTTATTCTTTGCCCAGATTTTGTAAGGCTTTGTGCCAACGCAGAGCGACGTAAATTGGCACAAAGCGGAGAATGCTATTTACTATTGAGCACAAAAGGTGTTTTGCACTGGAAAAGTATTTTTTCTCAGTGTAAATACAGATTTGCATTGCTTTGCATTCCTTTGTGCCAAGAAGGCATTACTGGGGTGAATTAGTGCAGAAACCTATCGGTTTTGATGCAAAACCTAATGTACTAAGATAGGCAGACCGGGTTCTCTGTAAACAAGCATTGGCATAGCCAATAGGTCTCGCCTTTGGGACCTTATAAGTGTTTAGCCAGAGCTATTGGCTTTGCCAATGTCTTAAAGCAATGTTGTAGAGCAGTGTGGCTGCTGTGCAGCATGTTAAAAAGTTACAGTAAAAAAGTGTTAAGCATTTTTGTCACCTTGTATATAACCAAGAAGACATCATATACAACTGAATGACCCTATTAAAAAAGAATTAACACAAAAAATGTTTTCTAGTTTTTTTGTCCTGCCTGTTCTAATGGTTGTTTGTTATAGCTTTATTTTAGTTATGGGGGGGGGGATATAAACAACACGAGCAGCAGACAGACACTACAGGAGAATCAACAGATGCTAGATTACGAGGGCAGACTGAGATGGTGGTGTGCTGGTGCATAGATGATGTTGAATGATACTCAGGTGGTTCTGAGTGATGCTGAGGAAAAAGTGGCAAAGAACTCGGGGAGGAAAGTGAGCCTGAAAGTGAAAATGCTTAGAGGGAAAAATGAATCTGAGGAGCAAAATAGAGTTAAAAGGGAGGGAAAAGTGAGCATGAAAGCAAACAAAGTTAGAGGGAAAGCCCAGCCTGAAAAGTAAAAAAAAAAAAAAAAAAGGTAAAAGGGATGGAAAAGTCAGCCTGAAAGCAAACAAATTTAGAGGGAAAAAGAGCCTGAAAAGTAAAACGGAGCTAAGGGAGGAAGAAAATAGGGGAGAGCTGGCCCGGGACCTTTCCCTCCTTGGAATGATCTCTTGTAGGAAACAATACAATGCATATTGCATGCCCATTCCTTCCTTGGCCACTTTGCTGTAACCATGTATATGCCAAACTGCAATTAAGTACCTGCATCTCTTTAAGACTAACACATCAAATTGATAGTTGTCAGACACTCTTTGCACACTGGAAAACCTGTATCCATTCCCATAACCTTCGTTTTAAACCACTGCTAAAAGCGTATCAGTCAGACTGGATCAAATGAAGCAAAGTGCACAACTCCTAACCCAATGGTAGAACACTGGACTAAGCGTATATGATTAGACCTTGCAACCTCATCAGCACACTGAAGTTTGCAGGCATCATCTCACTCGCTTTTTAATGCCTTCCCCAAATGTACAATTGGCATTTACTGCTTTTTACGGAGGGGGGGCTTATTTAGTAGCTGCGCCTCACACTGAGCAGGTCTGACCACGAAGCTCTTCCATGTACGTAGTAGCAGAGTCAACAAAGACACACACACAATAGGCTGCAGTACAGCCCAGTGTAACTACCAGCGGGTGAGATTAATTCAAGGACTTCTAACGTCACGTTTTGTTTGTTTTATCCTTGAAAAGGAGCCTTGAATAGAAAAGGATGCAGGATTATCTTGGACAAAAATAAAATGGTTGGGAGTCAGGGCTTTAAGAGGGATTTAAAAAAGTGTGTGTGGGGCTCTAAAAGAGGCGCGGCCTATGTAATTATGGGCGTCGCTTAAACACACTATTTTTTCTGATCCCTATAATGTGCCACCCTACCGGTAATTTTGTGCACGATTAAGTAAAACACGAAATATGAACAAGAACTAAATCTCTACCTTAATGGTTTTTAGATTATTTGTTCAAAAAATTATCAGTGTTATTTCCCAGTACAGTTAAGGACATGAGCATAGGGCCCGATAGGTACCGTTGTGAAACTGCGTTTTTTTTTTATTACTAACGGGTCCGAGACCCGGGTGGACCAGGCCCACTAAAAGCCCTGCTGGGAATAGAATTATCATAGGCAACTCCTGCTTTAGTGTACGGACATTCAAGACCCCATAACTCTTTCGTTTCTCCCCAATAGATGCACCACCAAAAGTCAGCAACCAAAAATGAGCTAGCATCTTTGCAAAAATCACAATGTATGCTTTTTAAAAAGAAGGGGAAAACACAACTAGCTTGGGGGCACGGGTGAGTAACAAAACAACAAGCTATCTCGTTCTGCAAATCATCTTTCAGTCCAACACCCAATGCAGAGCCAGTGAAATACACGAACGAAAGCACTGAGAAAAACATGCTAATTCTGCAGTGACGTCACTTAGTGTGAGCACGCTTAATCAGAACAGAGCAGCCTGTACAAAGCTCGCGCTTATAGCACCTAGAGGCTGCCAATTAAAGGGACGCTGGACCCAGAATACTAAAGGGCTCGATTCTAAAAATAAACGAGCGGGGAGGAGGTGGGGGCGACGCGAGTGGTGCGCGCGCCACAGCGAGCGATCTGCGCGCGCCACAGCAAGACATCTGTTTTGCATTATCGGGCACGATAATGCAAAACAGATGTCGGCCCTGCGCGCGTAACCGCAGGAAAAAGGCCATGACGCACGAGCGTCTGGTCAGCTTTCCAAACCCCCTTACTAAAAGTCTCACAAGCAGCGCATGCGCTGCTCTAGGCTCGACCTAAAAACTAGCTACCCCCTACTTGAAGCAGGCACAAACAAGAGGAAATGTGTTTATTTGTCCAAAACTTTGACACATTCCATGTGTGTTGCAGTTCACAGCACACATTCAATGTATTAGAAATGTAAGAGGTTCTCTAGGTATAGGAATGTGTACTGAAAGGGTATGCTTCCAGTAGGTTTGGGCTCCACAACTGATACACATACCTAATGTTTACCATAAGCCTTGGCCCTGCAAATGATCTTACGCATTAAAATATTAGTACTCGACTCACTTCTCATCGCAAAATCATTCTAAATCAATACACTAGATTTTAATCTTCCATATTGATGACAACCAGATTCAACATACTTTTTACGGGGGCACAGGGGATGATCAGGAAGCTGTTGCTTGTCCGACCAACATTCAGATCTGGGTGCAGAACAACTGGTCATGCCAACTGCTGCTAGCTTCTGATCCTGCTGGTGGACATTGTAGAACTTTAGATACGCCCACTTTCTCAACAAACAGTTTTGTACCTTTCAGTTGACTTTAACAAGGCTGTTACATGTGAGTTGAAAATTAATGTCAGCAAACAGCTCTTTCTTTCGCCTCATTTGCTCATAGCTCTTCCTGCCTTGCTCACCATTGCTAGTATTCAGGGGAAACAAAGGCAGCCTAGAGTACATGGGGCTGGAAACAATGGAGGAGAGTTTAAGGGAAACCCATGAGAACAGGAACACTAGACCTCTAACTATATGATCACTCACTCACATCCTGGGGTTGAGGTCATGTCAGGGTTAGTAATGGCAGAGCTCCATTTAAGCCTAATTACGGTTAATGGCTTTGCCTGACAGCCTGTCATTAGTTGCATTGGCTCTCTGTATACATACCTGTTTGCACTCACATCCATCCTTCAGGTTTGTTGTGTTTTTTCCCTTTCGGTTCCCTTAGTTTCCCCTTTGGTCCCTGCCAGTCCCCTTTTACCTTGCCTCCTTTTGTTGGTGCACCTTGTCTCCTTGTTTGTGCTATTGTTCTGTCTGGTATGTTTGCAACAGCGTCCCTAGGGCTGGAGTCCAGGTTGGCCCTTGGTTCATCACCACAACGCCTGCTGCCAAAGCCCACAAGCTTTGTAAAGTTATTCTTATGTTACACTTCCATCTTGGTTGGTTAAATATGCTTATCGATCACCCTGTTTTCCAGCCAGTATAGCTTAGACCTATCTCCACAACATCAGGTAGTGTGTGTTGTCCTTCTACTGAGACCATTTTTCAACATGAAGTGAACTCTGGTCTGGTGTTTCTGACTCACTTCCTTGCCAAGATTTGCCCCAAATTCCTGTCACTGACAACAAGTCAACCTTTGCTTGTCGGTGTAGGTATTCATGAATCGCAGGTCTTCACCTTCAGAACCTGAGAGACACTCAGTTTGCTCCTGCAGTAATCATGTTCTTCAGAAATATTGCAACTACATATTAAGTTTAATGATTTAATTTTAGGTTTTAAACAATTATATAAAACAAGGTAAAATCCCTAAATATATGAAATACATTCAATAAAACAACACCATCAATATTGAGTAAACTAGTCAGATATAGTTTGAGGATAAATATAATTTTACTAATATATGGAATAATACATATCCTCAGAACAATATATATACATTAAAGTAATACATATGGTATAATACAATTTTGTTTCAGATATTTTATGTAACAAACCTTAATATATTAGGATAAGAACATCCACAAACCAGTTTCCTATCCTCTTACGTGTTGACTTCATGCTTATCTTTGACCATGTACTGCGCTCAGCTAGCTTTTGGCTAGGTTTCCTCTGTAGAAATACCATGAACATACATACAGGAAATGTTAATATACAAATCAAAGTAAGAAAACAAAAAAAAAGAAAAATTGAGAAAGAAGAAAAAGATATGCCTTTTGGGGAGAATAAATATATCAATGTAAGACAGAGCTTAAATATTTACCAAATATCGGATAATGTGAATTGAAAATATCATTTTCAATCAATCAATCAGGGAGATTAAAAGCGCACTACTCACCCGTGAGGGTCTCAAGGCACTGGGCGGTGGGGTGCAGCTCCGAGTCAGCCGAAAAGCCAGGTCTTGAGGCTCTTCCTGAAGGTGTGCAGAGTAGGGAGCGTCTGATGTTGACTGGGACCTCGTTCCAGGCCTTGGACGCGATGTAGGTGAAGGCTCTTCCACCCGCTCTGGTTCTGCGGATGCGTGGGGTTTCTGCTAGGGCGAGGTCGGCGGAGCGGATGTTTCTTTTGGGTACGTGGAAGGAGACTCTTTCGTTGAGGTATTTGGGTCCTGTGTTGTGGAGGGATTTGTAGGCGTGGGTGAGTAGCTTGTAGGTTACTCTCTTCTCGACGGGGAGCCAGTGGAGGTCTCGCAGGTGTTGGGTGATGTGCTCATGTCGTGGCATGCCGAGGACAAGTCTGGACACGGTGTTCTGGATGGTCTGGAGTTTACGTAGCAGGGATTTGTTGATTCCAACGTAGAGGGCGTTTCGTTAGTCCAGTTTGCTTGTTATGAGTGCGTGTGTGACGGTCTTTCTGGCTTCGGGGGGGGATCCACTGAAGGTCTTGCGGAGGATGCGGAGGGTGTTGAAGCAGGTGGAGGCGACGGCGTTGACCTGGCGAGTCATGATGAGTACTTGCTGTATGCTGTTGCTATAAATATTTACTTAAGGATAACTACAAAAAGTTTCCTTTAATTTACATTTTTAGTAAGAGCAGAACAATTATCAATCTTGTGATTAGCACACACTCCTGTTCCACCAAGAGCTAAACGAAATATGGAATAAAGTTCCCCTTATAAGGATATTGCCAGTCACTTAAGCATTCCATTACCATATAGAGTAAGGAGACTCAAAGTTGCAATATCCTTTTAAGGTACGCGGGTTGGATTTTATTCTTTGTCATGCCATAACCCTTCCAAAAACTCCTTAAATCATTTGTGTGTTGCGCTTTCATATTAAAGGGATAGTATGGTTGCAGACATGTAGAATAAAGGCAAAGTTTGTAGTGCGAAACTGAACACAGCAAGAAGTAGTTATTAATTTGTTGCAAAAAGTATTAATATCCAGTGCTGTAGCTGATGAGAGATTCTATCTTTACTATAGACCTATTGTGCAAAAACATGTTGCCAGAAAAACAGATCAGAAGAATAAAAAGCCCATTCTCATGTTCATTGTTTAAACTGCAGTTGTAATTGCACTCTGTGGCCTGCCTTTCACCTTGGCTGCTGGCTTTGGCAGCATTCGTAATGACATCAATACTCAACAATAGTAACTTACTACAGCATAGCAGCTATCTCATTTCATTACTAAAGGTGACTAGAGACGTCACATCTCAACTGTAACAAGGAAATTAGAGACAGGCTTTTATACAGTGATCATAATTCAGTAAAGTCCTTCAAAAAAAATATGGGGCTCATTACGATGGCGGGCTGAAAAGCATCCGGAGCGCCATGGTTGCGGGAATCAACCGTCCGCATGTACTGCAGAAAAACCGGCGGTACGATTAGGATCAACCACCAGAAAAATCCGACCGCGGCGGAACGATGCCAAGAAAGACCGCCGTTAGCGTGCAGAGCAGGTGAAAATCCGTCCGCGTCGGTCGGATTAGCGGCGGAAAAAGCCCAAACCGCCGCACGGCCAGCGGATTGACCGCACGTGGAATTAGGATACCATTGAGGTGACAGCGGAACGATCCGCTGTTTCCGACCGCCGCGATCGCAACTAGTGATGAATGGGAGAGCCGGTTGAAGGGTGGTCGTATACCCACCGCCGCGGCCGCTCCAGAAAAATCATGGCGGTCGACCAAAAAAACCACACAATATGCCCACCAAGTGTACCCAGCAACCTGGCTCAGCCTCAAAAAACACCTAATACACCACAATGACACATCCCCATGGCAAGTAAAAAAACTACAAATCCCAGGTCAACCCACACAACACACCTGACATCAATACTCCATTGTGACACACCAACATAGCTGAGTATAAAACCAGCCCCTTCCCTGACCATAATCCTTTGCAATACTCCACCACTGAAGGAACCAAGCCTACAGCACAAAGGAGAGGCAAACCACCACACAACTCACCAGCACAACAACATACACACACACCACTTACATCACCACCACCACTCTCACACCTGCACTTCCAACCCCTTTGCACATCACACACCATGGCACAGAAGAAAATGCCCAAATTCACTGACAATGAGTTGTCAGTCATGGTAGATGAGGTAATCGGAGTAGAACCACAATTGTTTGGAAGCATGGTCCAACAGACACCATTAGCCACCAAAACACTAATGTGGGAAAGAATAGTCCGCAAGGTCAATGCAGTAGGGACTGTCCCACGCACCAAGAGGGAGATCGTGAAGCGGTGGCATGACCTCAAGAAAAAGGTGAAAGAGAGGAACAACAAGAACCGTGAGCTGGCTCAGAGGACTGGCGGTGGCCCTCCCATTACACCAAGAACATTCACTGCATGGGAGGAGAAGGTGCTTGCCATACTGCATCCAGAGAGTCTCACAGGAATACCCGGGGGAGTGGAGGCTGGTAAGTAACCACAAATGTCTACCATCATACTGCTATCTACTGTTTTGGACAACTACAAAGCTACACCTCCTAGGTCAAAATGCATGTATGTGCCCAACACTCTCTCCAACACATGTCTCACAGTTCCAACATCCACTCCCTCTGATTCACCCCAAAGGTCGCTAGCAATATTACCATGGGGGCAGGTGTACAGGCAGCCAGCACTACAACTCCCACCAGGCCCCCTTGTCCCAAAGCTCACCAGGATGGAGCACTCCCTCACCCCCCCCCCCCCGGAGCAAGTGGCAGCCATTACATTCCCCTCATCAAACTAACAGGTAGGTAGCCATCTTAACAGGGAGGGGGTGGTTGTGTTTGTGAAGCCTGCACTACAACTCCCACCAGGCCCCCTTGTCCCAAAGATCACCAGGATGGAGCACTCCCCCCACCCCACCCAGAAGCATGTGGCAGACATTGCATTGCTCCCTTCAAACTTACAGGTAGGTAGCCATCTTATGCTCTCTTGTCCCACCCCTGAGCAGGATGGAACACTCCCCACACCCACAACCATGTGGCAGCCATTGCATTGCCCACCTTCACCTAACAGGTAGGTAGCCATCTTCACAGGGAGGGGGTGGTTGTGTTTTGGAAGCCTGCACTACAACTCCCACCAGGCCCACTTGTCCCACAGCTGAGCAAGATGGAGCACTCCCCCACACCCAGAAGCATGTGGCAGCCATTGCATTGATCACCTCCACCTAACAGGTAGGTAGCCATCTTCACAGGTAGGGGGTGGTTGTGTTTTGGAAGCCTGCACTACAACTCCCACCAGGCACCCTTGTCCCACAGCTGAGCAAGATGGAGCACTCTCCCACACCCAGAAGCATGTGGCAGCCATTGCATTATTCACCTCCACCTAACAGGTAGGTAGCCATCTTCACAGGGAGGGGGTGGTTATGTTTTGGAAGCCTGCACTACAACTCCCACCAGGCACCCTTGTCCCACAGCTGAGCAAGATGGCGCACTCCCCCACACCCAGAAGCATGTGGCAGACATTGCATTGTTCACCTCCACCTAACAGGTAGTTAGCCATCTTAACAGGGAGGGGTGTTTGTGTGTGGAAAGCCAGCACTACAACTCCCACCAGGCACCCTTGTTCCACAGCTCAGCAGGATGGAGCACTCCACCCACACCCAGAAACATGTGTCAGCAATTCCCCTCAACTGTGTCACAGAACAGGTAGGTAGACAGTGCATGCACCCTGCCATTCCTCTCAAAAAGCACGGAGCCATATGACCACACAAGCCCTCACATCCCACCCAACTTGGCATAGATCCAATAGCCACTTCCAGTGTGCAGACAGCTTAGCGTATGTAACTGTCACAGAAGTTAAAGTTTGACTCACCAAATCACATGTTGAAGAAATTCAGGGCACAATCATGCACAGCACTGAATGCTATCTGTAAGTGCCATGGTGGCAGAGCATCAAGGCCCATATGAAAACAAATCAAGCATGGTCATTTTTAAAAATAAAGCAAAGAACATGATATGACAGAGGGATGCATGAGATAACAATGGCTAGTACATGCTCAGAATGAAGGTCTTCCATGCAGAGTAAACAACAAAGATGCTTCACATAAAGTTGTTGTGCTGCTAGTCGTTAGATGACGACATGTCCTTGTACTCACACAATCTGTACGTGGAGCATGGTATCTATTGACATGTCACACCATGGACAAGTAATGTAGGTACCCTTACATCATGTCATGATGCCCAGTACCGTGCAGCCATACAAAGTGATCTCAATGTAAACTGTGTGGTGTATAACATGTAACATCCAAACATCTAACACCAAGCTTGTGGGGTGCACTTCAATGACCATTTCTTCTCTGTTCTACAGGTGACCAAGAATTGACTGCTGCAGATGACAACACCAACCTACAGAGCCAGTCTCCCCCCCCCCCCCGGAACATGGACTCTCGGATGCAGACTCTCTAAATTCCTCGGATGCGGACACAGAACCTGGCCCATCAGGCCTGCCAGGGCGCAGCAGGTCCCAGGCCCCCACTGTCCTCACCACCACCACCTCAGCAACAACAACTGCGCTGACCCCTGCTGTAACGACCTGTGCGGCCTCCACCACCACCACCAGTGCTGCCTGCAACACTGTCCCTGCCTCAGAGGATACCCACACCACCCCACAATCTGAGGAGGGCAGGGAGAGTCAGCGGGTGCGTCAAGTGGTGACGCCACAGTCCGGGACAGCAGGGCAGGTGGGAGAGCAACTGTGCGACAAAATCAACAGGACACTGGGACCGAAGCCCTGGCCAACATCGCCAGAGTCTTTGGGGCATACGAACAAGCCATGGGACACACGGGCCAGGCTCTGGAAGAATCGCGTGAGCTCCGCTTGCTGCTGAGGTCCATAGACACGCGTATGGGCCAAATCGTGGAGGTCTTGGGCCAGCATGTGGGTGTCCTGAGGGACAGGCCTGCGGCCCAAAGGACAGCTCAACCTCCCTCCAGTGGCCCGCAGGATGACAGTCAAACCACCTCACCTGCGGCCACAGAGACGTGTGAGCTGGAGCAGGATGAGTCCTCAGACACCTCTGAGCACGCAGCAGAGGCCCCCCCTGCCAAACGCTCAAGGGGCCTTCCGAGGAAAAACAAGGGAGGATCACGTGGCAAAGCACCAGCCAATCGCCAGTCAAAGAGCCAGCCATGATGGCACCTCTCTTCACCTTGCCATTGACTTTGTTGACTATCCTTACCCACACTGCCATGTTGATGGCAGGCGTCTGTTGGACTGTGTCACCACATCAATGTGGTGACTACTCTATTGTCTCGTCTACCATCACTGACAACTCATTGATTCACTTCCCACCTATTTGTAAATAATCACTTCCCTGTCACATATACTTATTGTAAATAAATACTCTTAACACACCTATGTTTTCGTGTCAGCTCCATGTTTATCACAGGATGTACAATCTTGACTCAGATTTCAATGTACCAGGTGCACTGATTGTTGTGAGGCATTGAGAGGCTGAAGGGACCTAGGAAAACACAAGAGAACAACATCCACTTGTCAGGCGATGGCATCACACCCATTACACAACACTTGTCATCAAGGTACTCAAACCTGCACACATTACAATGAGCAACGATATCGACATAGACATCATGTAGCTGTGCATAACTTCCCTGTCCCAGAAACATCAGCCCTCAGCACAGAGCCAACAACAGGCAGCTGTCACAAAGCTCCCCTTGGCATTTCCTACAACAACAAAAACAGCATACAATGGCACCGTTGTACAATGTCACTCACCTTCAAGGGAAGTAGCGGTTGATGAGCTGTTGACGCAGGTCGACGCCTTCCTCCTCTCCACTATCCTCGTCACTGGACATGTGTGGGTTTGCAGGCGGGGGCATCTGCTGCTCATCATCGTCCAGGATCAAGGGGATCTCTTTGCACAGGGCAAGGTTGTGGAGCATGCAGCATGCAACTACGATCTGACACACCTTTTGGGGAGAGTACATCAGTGCACCTCCGGTCCTGTCCAGGCACCGAAATCGAGACTTAAGAAGACCAAAAGTACGCTCCACCACACGACGTGTCCTCCCATGGGCCTCATTGTAGCGGAATTCAACCGGGGTCCTGGGATTCCGCAGTGGGCTCAGCAACCAAGACCGGTTGGGATATGCAGAGTCACCTAGGTGTGAGATACACAGACCAACTTTGTAATAAAACTGTGGCAGAGGACAGCATGTCACACATGCAGCACACTACTTGACTCTGCGTACTCACCCACAATCCACGCACGCTCTGGATGCAGATTTGCCATCAGCTGTGGTATGATGCTGTTACGCAGGATGTAGGAGTCATGGGCTGATCCGGGAAATTTGGCACAGACATGGGAGATTATCATATCCGCCTGGCATACCACTTGCACATTGATGGAATGTGTATGCTTTGTGTTCCTGTAGATGTGCTCACGTGCCTGTGGTGGAACCAGGCCAACATGTGTGCAGTCAATGGCACCAACAACATTAGGGATATGGGCAAGGTCATAAAAATCTCCCTTCACAGCTGCCAACTCATGTCTCCTGGGGAAATGGATGTAGCTGTCCTTGTAGTTCATCATAGCGGACAGGACATCACGTAGCACCATGCTGAACATTGGTTGAGACATCCCACCTGCGCTGGCCACCGTGTACTGGAATGAACCAGTTGCAAAAAAATGCAGGGCCGCCATCACCTTACATGTTGGTGTCAGAGCAGTTGGATAGGTTCGGCGAGGCCTCAGATGGGGCTCCAACTGAGCACATAGGTCTAGAAGGGTAGGTCGATCCAAACGGAATTTACGTATGACGTCCTCATCCTCCATGTCCGCAAGCACCGTGAATGGACGAAAAAGATTTGGTCGCCTCCTAGGTGAGAGGAAAGGGGACACATGTCAATTCAATTCCCCTCTGAGATGGGCACAACATCTTAGGTTTTGACTGACACAGCGCCAACAATGACTGGCATGAAACTACAGCTTACACCACAAGTTACATGTAGGGACACCTTGATCTAAACTAGTCGTACACTTGTCCAGTATTCACACAGTGAGTACCCCCCAAACAGATTCAGACTATGTGAATGCCAAAAGGTACATTTCAACATCTTGTGTCACCAGCCCTGAGAATAGTTGACACAGCACATGTGTGAAACAGCAACACTACTGGCTTCGACGTAGCTGCTGTACCTGCCACACCCTCTTGCGTAAGTCCGACAGGGCACATATTAACAACACAATGAGCACAGTGTGCTCACAAAGATCAAGTATGTACAGGAGCTCAGCAATGTACACAGTGAAATAGGCACATCATGTAGACAGACCTTCATTACTGTGTGTTGCTTTGCCATCTCACACATTGACATGTGTACATCTTTGAGAGTCCATCACACCACAGATCTGTGTACATGCACAACAATATCATAAGTGACATGTGAGGGAGTACATGCCAATGCATGTAATCCTGTGCACTGACATGGCATGTGTAGTCATCAGTGAGTCAAATGTAACACTAGCATTGGTTTGCACTAACTGGTGGCATGACTCATAGTAAGTGTCTACTGTTCAATGTTGAGAACTGGCCATTGCCATTGCTACAGCATGATGTGTCCATAGGTGCCATAAGCGTGCACCGCCATCACAATCACGGCCATAGGCACCAATGCCAAGCGGCCAAATCGCGGTAGCAACCGCCTGGGCACCGCGGTGTGTCACCGCCAATGCCCATGCCCTTACAGCCAATGGGAACCGCAATCACGGTAGTGATATACACATTTGAAAATAGCGGTTGGCGTGCACCGCCACCACAATCACAGCCATAGGCACCAATGCCAAGCGGCAAAATCGTGGTAGAGACCGCCTGGGCCCCGTGGTGTGTCACCGGCAATGCCCATGCCCTTACAGCCAATGGGAACCGCAATCGCGGTAGTGATATACACATTTGAAAATGGCAGTTGGCGTGCACCGCCACCACAATCACGGCCATAGGCACCAATGCCAAGCGGCCAAATCGCGGTAGCCACCGCCTGGGCCCCGCGGTGTGTCACCGCCAATGCCCATGCCCTTACAGCCAATGGGAACCACAATCGCGGTAGTAATATACACATTTGAAAATGGCGGTTGGCGTGCACCGCCACCACAATCATGGCCTTAGGCACCAATACCAAGCGGCCAAATCGCTGTAGCGACCGCCTGGGCCCCGCGGTGTGTCACCGCCAATGCCCATGCCCTTACAGCCAATGGGAGCCGCAATCGCGGTAGACAAATGCACTTTTGAAAATCGCGGTAGGTGTGCTCCGCCACCGCGGGGCCGGTCATTGGATGCATTTGAAAAAAGATGACCTGGAACACCAATTGCAGCATCTGAGTACCACTGAAACAACCACAGGGGGCTATATATGTGTGGGAGAGAGCCACACATTTCCACTGCTTCCAGACACTGCTGCCTAACACTCTTCACCACCAATTGCTGCTGTTCCTGTCTCCTGGACCCAGTGATGGCGAGAACTGAGAACATCAGGGCCCGTCCCTTCACCACAGAGGAGCTGGAGGTCCTTGTGGACGAGGTGCTCTCACAGTATGGGAGGCTCTATGGTGCTCCAGATGTCATGGTGAGTGTCTCAGAGTGGAAGTGAGAGTGCAGGGAGTGCACACATGAAGTTGATCTGCTGCAGTATGTGCCTGAGAGTGTGGGTTTGTGTGATACACTGCCTAGCATGCTGACTTCAGGAAAATGGGGTTTGTCGCCTATGTTACACATTTCCAGGGCTGCATTTCAGGATGGGAGGGACATGCAGTGTTATTGCAGCCATACAGTGACACTGTAAGTTTGGAAAGTGGAAGTCAGGACAGACATTGCCTGTGCAAATGGATGTTTGAGTCCAGGAGGTTTTCACATGCTCATTTGTGACATTACAAAGGCTTTCCGTCCAGAGGGTACTGATGGAAGTGTGTTTGAATTTCTATTGCCACCATGGATCTGTGAGCAGTATGCACAAGAGTGAACTGCCGGAGGGTGACAATCTTGTTGGAAATTCCCATATGTCACAGCAGACTGTTGTACTTCAGAAACATCCCCCTTCCCTTATTCTCATTATGTGTACTGACTCGCATGTGTAGGCACTGTTTGCACTCTCATATTGTACATGCATGTGACTGTTATGATGGCCCACGTTAAACCTCAGTGTGAGCCACTCTGCCCTGCACAGTTACTGCCCAAATTGACAGGGACCCATCACTGAATGGACAGAGTGAGACATATGTGTCATCTGCCACCCTATTCCTCAATGAGCTATCTTAGGCCTGTGGATTGCACAAGACAGACCTTGTGAGAAGGGTGTGAGAATGTCAGATTATGTCCCTAAATGTGACCGCCATGACACAGTGAGCCATTCACAGCCCAACGACATTGAGGGGTGTGCATTGTTGGACACAGTGATTCTGCCACGGAACATCATTTACAATGTGATGTCTGTCTTGCTCCCTCATAAACTGCATTGCAGATGTGGGCCTCCTTCACATTGCTTTCTGTGCTGGCATTCTGCATGTGCATGAGATGTCCAGGTACTGTGCCCATCCTCATACCTGCATGCATTTGGCTACGATTGTCTTATGCTAATGTACTACGTGTCATGCTGTATGGCCCCTGCTAAGCATGTCTGAATAGCTGTGCTAATTTTGTGCATGCTCCTGTACTGAGACACAATGGTACATACCCCATTGTTACTGATATTTCCTCCTCTTGTCTCCCATGCCTGCAGCTCAAAGTCCACCAGCGTAAGGCCATATGGAGGGCCATTGCACGCAAGGTGCGGGCTCTGGGTGTCTCCAACCGACGGCACACACACTGTCACAAGAGGTGGGATGACATCTGCCGGCTGAGCAAGAATGTGGCAGAGATGACGCTGGGGCTGCTCCCTGGGACTGGCAGGTTGGCGCGCAGGAGCATGACACCACTAAGGGCCAGCATCTTGGCAGTGACACAGCCAGAGCTGGATGGACGCTTGAGTGCCCATCAGCAGCAAGTTGGGGGTGAGTATTCTGCGAAGGGTGACTTTTGGGGTGTGTGACTGCATGTGTCCCAACCCTGAGCCAGTGCAGAGCTCTGTGATGTTCCTAGTGTGATGCAATGGCTTGTAAGTGGCCTCTGTGTTGAGTGCAGCTGTCATGCATTTGCGGTACATGTACTTTCTCATGTGTTTCATGTAATGGCCCTTGACATTGCATGCTGAGATGTGGCTTTATGGCATATGCTGCATTAGGGGAGTCATGGACATCACTGGGCAGTGAACGGCAGTGTGCCTCATCTTAGTGTGCTTTCGTCAATGTGTGCAGTGCCTGACCTCAAACTTGTGGGAACTACACATCTGACACCAATGTGCAACAGTAGTTGTGCTTCAAAGCACAACATGGTGGATGGCAGGAGCTCATGGCCATTGCAAGTGGACATTTTGGAGTCTGTATCTGTGTTGTGATGTACATCTTTTTCACCTACAGGCACGTGGGTATGCTTACAGGGATCTGTATGTCAGGTTATATGGAGGCATGGGCAAGCTATTTGGCTGTGTGAACATCTCATGGGTCATCAATGCCAAGTATGCATGTTCCCATGCATCTTCATATTTTTGCATTGTGGCTGCACATGCAGACTGCACAGGGGTGTGTTCAACATGGGGCTATCATCATCTTGTTTTGTGCTTTGTTTGCATATGATGTTTGTGAGTATGGCACTAAACTGAACCTACGTCTCTGTCTCTTGCAGCATCTACAGAGGGCACAGAAGGACAGGGTACGGACACCGGGGATGAGGCATCTTGCTCGACGGCAACACATGAGCTCACTGACACTGATGTGACCAGCGCCTCGGAGGGGACCGGAGTGCCCTTGAAGAATCATGCCCGGAAACACCAACCTCAACGTCATCTGACGCCAGCGGTGACTCCTCAATGTTGGCGGACACAGGGAGTGGGAAATCTGCCTCTTCTTCCACCACACATCGTCCAGTGCCCACCCTTCCGGCTAGTTCCACTAGTGCTGCCCGTGCCCGCAGCATTAAGAGGGGTAGAGTGTCCTTCCCCCCAGGCACCGCTGCCCCTGCCCCTGTCTCCCCTGCTGCCCTCAGTGTTGAGGCGGTGGAGCTTTTGCGCCAGCTGTGTGTGGGTCAGACTACTCTACTGAATGCCTTCCTTGATCATGACAAGAAGTTGGCACAGGTAGTTGCCTTCATGGAGGGCATTCATTCTGACGTGGGTGGGCTACACAGGACTGTCCAGTCTTTGTCCTCCACAGTGACGGCAGCCATTCAGCTGGCACAGGCTCAGGGTCCAGCTCCAGTCCCTTCGGCAACCACCCTGCCAGTGGCCACATCTGACGAGAGTGACCACACACCACAGCCCTCAGGCTCAAAGTACTCCACACGAAGCACAACACAGCAGCACTCCAAGCGGGCCAGAGCGCAGACACCATCCCCAAAACCAAAAGAAGTCACACAGGAACGCAAAGCCAAAAGCCCTTCGGGTGACACTCAGGGGCATCAAGCCAAGAATCAGGCCTCAGGCTCACATGCATCCAAATCAGTCCAATCCAAAGACACTTCCGTCCCAAAACCTGCTCCCAAAGACAGGCAAAAAGTGCTGTGCCTGCTGTGAAGCTGGTGCCTGCAAAGAGTCCGCAGAAACGGCTCTCTAAGGCAGGTTCACCCACAACCTCAACTCCCACCCACACCCCTGTGAAGCTGGGACAGTAGGGCACTGTGGGGGGTTCACCTGGTCAACAGGGGATGGAGGGGAAAAGGCAAGGCCAGGCCAAGCGTACCACCAGACCCAGCAGATCACCAGAGGGAGGGCCACCACCTGCACCTGAAGCACCTTTGGTGGGTAGTGAGGCTGTTGTGCCCGCCCCACTTCACACTCCTACCAAGACAATTCTTCAGTATTGAATCCCCAAGAAGTGGAAAGGCAGCCCTCCACATTCTCCCTCACACACTGTGTCTCAATGCAGCATGTCTCCGCCTCCCCGTGCCACCATGCCACCCGGTCCAAGCAGCCCTCCGGCTCACAAAGCCACTGATGACTCTACCTCAGCTGCTCCTCCCTCTCCCAGGTCTGGTCCGCCAACGGTCCCCGACAATCAGCCACCTCCTAGTTCAACTGACAGCCAACTCTGAGGCAAAGTCCCCCTCCCAAAGCCATCTCTCCCACAGCGGTGCCTGGACTGCCCATCTGTATCCTCAGAGCTGTGGTGATTCCCATGGCAGTGTACGGTGTCACCCATTCCCTGTGCAGGTTCAGATGCACACATGTCCCTCCTTTGCACTATGGACTGGCCACTGGCCTTGCTGTTTGTAACTTTGGATGCCCATTCCCTGTGCGGGTTCTCATGCACACATGTCCCTCCTTTGAACTATGGACTGGCCACTGGCCTTGCTGTTTGTAACTTTGGATGCCCATTCCCTGTGCAGGTTCTCATGCACACATGTCCCTCCTTTGAACTATGGACTGGCCACTGGCCTTGCTGTTTGTAACTTTGGATGCCCATTCCCTGTGCAGGTTCTCATGCTCACATGTCCCTCCTTTGAACTATGGACTGGCCACTGGCCTTGCTGTTTGTAACTTTGGATGCCCATTCCCTGTGCAGGTTCTCATGCACACATGCCCCTCATTTGAACTATGGACTGGCCACTGGCCTTGCTGTTTGTAACTTTGGATGCCCATTCCCTGTGCAGGTTCTCATGCTCACATGTCCCTCCTTTGCACTATGGACTGGCCACTGGCCTTGCTGTTTGTAACTTTGGATGCCCGTTCCCTGTGCAGGTTCTCATGCACACATGTCCCTCCTTTGAACTATGGACTGGCCACTGGCCTTGCTGTTTGTAACTTGGATGCCCATTCCCCGTGCAGGTCTCATGCACACATGTCCCTCCTTTGAACTATGGACTGGCCACTGGCCTTGCTGTTTGTAACTTTGGATGCCCATTCCCTGTGCAGGTTCTCATGCACACATGTCCCTCCTTTGAACTATGGACTGGCCACTGGCCTTGCTGTTTGTAACTTTGGATGCCCATTCCCTGTGCAGGTTCTCACGCACACATGTCCCTCCTTTGAACTATGGACTGGCCACTGGCCTTGCTGTTTGTAACTTTGGATGCCCATTCCCTGTGCAGGTTCTCATGCACACATGTACCTACTTTGAACTATGGACTAGCCACTGGCCTTGCTGTTGTCTTCTTTTGATGCCTATCTTGGTGATATGTAATAAAGACAGTTACTCCTGTTGTCTGCTTTGTCAGTGTCCTTGCTAAATAAAAGTGTTTTCGGTATGTGTTTGGTTGCATGTGACAAATGCTCTGTATGCCACCTTCACATTGCCAATTGCTTCTTTTACTTTTTCTGGGTTTGGCAGTGGTGAGGGGCACTTTAGTTCTTCTCTGTTCTGAGGCTTGAGGGTGCAATGATGGGTGTTTGTGATGATCTACGATTATCATACTCATCATATGGTCAGGTTTGCTAAATTGTCCACATGTCATGTTATGATGCAATTCCAGAACAGAGGTGTATTCTATCCACAGGATTACTTGCGGGCTGGCCAGGGTCCTTCATATCTGTGCGATCTTTCTTGATGTGTGAACAGCAGTGTTGATGTATGGTCATCTTGTGATGGCCTGTCTTCCTAGTCACATGGGTACATTTGGATGTGTGCACTTGTGTGGTCATGAAGTGTGAAGGGGTGATTTTGTTGTTAGTGTTGATGTGTGTGTGCCCCTGCAATGCCAACTGCACACATGTATGACACAGAAGCTGAGTGCCTGTTTGTTTCAATTGTCTGCCATGTGTTTCAGATTGTGGGCACATGTGGGAGTTGTAGGTTGGGCAGTGTGCAGTGTGTTGTTGTGTCCTTGCACTCCTGGGGGACAACTACTTGTTGTTGCTGCCAGTTGTGAGTATGCATAGTGTGTGACAGGCAAGTCTGTGTTGTGTTTTGTTGATCAGCCATGTGTCTTGTTACTGTTTGTGCACACTGTACAGAACTGCTCAGCCACACTGACAATATTTGGGAGTTTTCCCATGCATTGCTGTCACTTGACCCATTTTTGGCTCCAGTATGGTATGTGGTATGTGGAGTCATGCCATCCCCCATATGTGCTTCTGATGCCTACACATTGTGAGTGACTCCTCTATGTGTTTGTGTACTGTACACTGCTCACCTGTCCACTACTGAAGTACACACCACTTCAGTCTCATGTCTTCCACCCCATGGCTTGCCAGTGTGTGAGCCTCCCCACCACTTCATACTGTGACACTATGCTGTGTGAGGCTGATCTGTGTCCAGGACCAATGTGCTACTCAGGACAGTTTGCAAATTAGTTATGTGTTCTTTCCTTGTACTTGTTTGCTGTCATGGTTGCTCATGTGCAGTGCAGATGTTTGGGCAGCACAGTCCTCTGGTCATGTTGTTTGCACCTGGATGTCCCTGAGTTGTTCATCTGTGGGTGATGGCTAAGCTGTATGTGTGTTTGCTGAGGTAGTGCTACACTTCCTGAGTGTGATGTTATGTTTGTACTGTGATGATTTGTGTTGTGGGAGTTCATGGTGTGGCACTCAGATGTGTGTGCTACTGATTTGGTTGTTGTGCACACACTGCTTGGTGTGCATGCAGTGTTGTCAGTGTATGTTGCCTTGTACTTGCTTGTTGTGCATCCCCCTGATGTGCAGCTGAGTTTGCATTGTGATGGATTGGTCTGTGCATCTGTTGTGTTTTTGTTGTGGATGTATGCAGTGTTTGGCCTGTGTTGGCTCTTTGTACTGACTGATGCTATGTGTGTGTGATGTTCTATTTGCATGACGTTGTGTGTGAGTGGTTGTTGCTGTGTGATACATTCAGATATGTGTTGCAGGTGTGGTGTGCATTACTTGTGTGTCTGTCACATGCAGCAAGGAGGATTCTTGTTGCTGGGCTTGTTTTCAGTGCACATTGGTGGTTAGTCCTCCTATTTTTGCCCTGTCACTTTTCAGGGTTGTGCATGTGCATGCTTCTGGTACAAAATGGCACCTTGTCCACTTCATGGGTGGTGAGGTGTCTGTGTCTGTGTTAGCTGATTGTCCCATTGATCCCAGTTAGTGTTCATGGTAGATTTTTGAAGATGCACCTCTTGTTTGTGTTGAGGTATGGTGTCTGTGCATTGGTCCTGAGTGACAATGTTGTGTATTCCTGTTCTGTCTAGGGTCACATTGCCTTTCCACTGTTTTGCTGCCCATGTGTGGGCTTTTTGTACTTCTGTGTATGTTGTTTGTGAGCTTTGTGTTTGGCTATTGTTTTGGTGTCTGCATTGGTTCAGGCATCCCTGTGTGTTAGTGTGATGTTTGTGGGTGCACCACAGGGAGTGTGATTGGTTGTCATTGAACTCACAGGACACCATTTTGGCCTTTATGTGTGCTTCTCACAGGTGCTGAGTGCTGCAGGTATGAGGTGGGTAGAGAATGGGTATGTGTGAAGGTCCTAGTTGTGTTTGACAGTCAAGGAGTGTGACAATGGGCCATGTGTGTTGTACTGATGATGTACACATGTCAAGTCAGTTGAGACAGATGTGTGGCTGGTCACTGTATGACTTCAGACACTTCCTATCATTCCTGTGACTATGCATGGCTTGCCTTGATGTGTCCCTGAGTTGTTGCACAGAGGTCAGTTTGGTTTAAGTTCACTCACTGTGCCACCCATGTCTGATTTGATGGCCTAAGGGTGTTGTGATATGTTCCTTCTCTTGCATGTGATGTACAGATGCTATGTGGCTTGCTCCATGGTTTTCCAGCACTGTTCACTTCACTTTTGGCTGGCCCATTGATTGTCCTCCATTGCTGCTGACCTATGGTGTGTGTATGTGGCTGTGTGTCAGTGTGGGGTGTTTGTGAGTGACTTGACAGGCAGTGTGGACAGTTCAGTGGATGTTCTTCTGCAGTGTGAGTCTTCATTTTATAATTGGACTCAGTTTGCTTCACATGAGTGGGAGGTAGGTGTGAGGAGGAGGGCTGTCCAGCCCCTGAGCTTCTGTGCAGGGTGTTCCTCTTCACCCCCACCTTCCAAGACAGGCGCCCTGGTCCTTTGGTGTGTGAGGTGCAAGGTCTGGCTACACCTGGGAGATGAATTGTGCAGGGGAGGAAAAGGAGGAGCACACAGCATGTGCCCCAGATGGGTGTGGGAAGCGTAGTGTGGGAAGGGTGGAGGTGGAGCCCTGTGAATCTTTGTGGACTGCCCATGCCTGGCCTGCCTACTACATTTTGCGCATGTTTTCCCGCGTCTTCACCGCTGCGGTGATGCGACCGGGACATTGCAGTGATTTCGCAGATGATGGGTGACCCGGATGCGGAGGGGTGATTTCCTGACAGGTGGGACATGTGTGGGTACACTTGGGGATGTGTTCCTGTCCCCACCAGAGTGTCTGATGTGGACAGGAACCGTATATCAGCACAGGAGTTGTGTGTTGTGGTTGTGTGCGGAGTTGTGTCATTGCGTACCTGCGGCGTTGTCTGCGACAGTCCATTATTTGCTGGTAGTGTATGAGGTACAGCACCGGAATGGCTTGAAGAGCTGGATCCATTGCGGTCTGGACCGGGTGGAGGGGACCGGGAGTCTGGTTTCGCGCTCCGCAGTGGTGCTTCCGCCGTCTCTGGATTGGTGGTTTCTCCGCTGCGGTGTGCTGGGTTGTTTGTGGCATCGTGATTTGTATGGCGGTCGGGACGTCATTCCGCATGGCGGTGGGTCTCTATTGGCTCCCACCGCCGCAGTGGCGTGTGCAAAATTCTGGCGGTTCACGTCGCTCCGCGGCGGACGGTAAATGGGCTATGTTTGCCCATTGTAATATGGCGGGCGCGGAGACAGCTGCTGGAGTGGGGAAAAGGTCATTTTCCGCCACCACCAGCACCGCGGTTGTGCCTCCGCCCGCCATCGTAATGACCCCCTAAGTTATCTGTGTGAAAGTAAAAGCAATAAATCATCTTATATGATATGATAAATTTCAAACAAAACATTACCAGTTATCTGACGCCAGATAACTTGAAGAAGCTCCAGATTCAAGGTCTTCTGCCTGTGAACAATGCAGTGTATAAGATATGTTGTATATTCCAGCCCTACAATTGAGGCAGGAAATGTCATCTCACCACACTCAAAGTTTTCAGCTATTCAAGAGCAGCATGTGCTTTGCATAAACCACTAGAAAATCGGCAACCAAGTAACGATCCACTAATTTGCTTCTGCACATAGATACTGCTATCACATCACAGTTCACTATAGCTAATCTTATAGTCTGTTAAACATGGTACAAAAAAAGTAATCCAATTCTTATATATATAAATATATAAGAATTGGATATATATATATCTATATATATATATATATATATATATGTAACTCGTTCACAGCTCCTTCCGTCTTCCCCCGCCCTCCGCAGTAGATCGCTCGCTGCCGGCGGAGCATGCCGGACCTTCAATTTCGCCAAAATTCAGTAAAGCGATCACTCAGAGATGACAGTTCTCAAAGATGGTTTAATTCAGGTCTGAATTAAACCATCTTTGAGAACTGTCATCTCTGAGTGATCGCTTACTGAATTTTGGCGATATATATATATATACATATGTTTATATATACGAATATATATATATTTAGAGCGAGAGAGAGATAGAGATAGATAGAGATATAGATATGGATTATCTAGTGGCGATTGCCACTAGGTAGTTAAAGCTAGGTCACTTGTTCCATAGGAAAAGTGTTTTTTGTGTTGCTAATAACTTTGCCACTATTTCACGAATCTCAACGAAACAGTCCAAAAAGGTGCTACTTTTGACTAGTCTGTGTATGGAAAGCTTCAGGGTGATCTGTCATGTGGGGGCCAAGACAAAGGGGAGGGGGTCCCACAACCCAAAATCCCCATACATTTTCTATAAACTTCTTTAGGCAGGGCTACAACAAACACTACTGAACAGAATTACCCCAAATTTGGCATGAAGCTAGATATTCATATGCAGATTGTGCTTCTTCTGATTTGGTGTAAATCCATTCAGTAGTTTTTGAGAAATTAAGGTTAAAAAATAATTGTATATTTGGACGGTTGGGTCTGTGAGAGTCTTGCAAGACTCTTGCGGGAGCGTCAACTTAAAAATGTTCTGATTGGCCTGGGGAACTTTATTTCACTTGAGATCTTGCTCCTGTGGGAATCAGACTCCTGCAAGAGCTAGCACTCTGATTGGCTGCCAGCAACATGGGAAAAATGTTGCTGGCAGCCATTACAAGACTCGGGCACTTAGTCCCCTTTCCTGAAGTAAAAAAATAAAAAATAAAATAGTATAAGGGGACAAAAAATGCAACGATCCTGCGGAATTCCCGCAGAATCGGAAAAAATTAACCAAAATAGCAGACAGGTCACATTTTTTAAGTTTATGTTCCGGGGAGCCCACCCCTGGGGCTGTATTCATAAAGGGGAGGGGGGATGCGTGCCCCCCCCTTCCCGAGCCATAAAAGGCCCTGGGGAGCCCACCCTCGGGCCAAAATTAGTTTATATGAGGAGGGGCACCACGCAGCCCCCCACCCCGAGCCTCTAATGGTCCCAGGGAGCCCACCCTCTGGGCTGAAAATTTAAAATTAGAGTGCACCTCCATGGCTGATTACTTTAAGGGAGGGGGGATGCGCCCCCCTCCCTGAGCCAATAATGGCCTTGGGGACTCTACTGCTGCGGGCAGGGAAACAGATCAAAATATTGCTCCCACCCACAGGCAGCAGCATTAGTAGCTTCTCCCTGTGGGCAGGAACAATGCTGCTCCCACTGCATGTGTGGAGCCGACTGGGGCCAATAACGGCTCAGAGAGGGGGGCCACGCGGCCCCCTTCCCCTTGGGGATGGGGTGCCCAGAGCCTACAGAGGCTTGGGAGGGTCATGCGGCCCCCTCCCCTTTTTTACATATATGTACAGCCCTGGTGGATGGGGTCTCTAGGGCTAAAGAGGCTTGGGGAGTGGTGCCATGCGGCCCCCTCCCCTTTATTTTTAGTGATTGCACCAGGGAATGGGGTACCCAAGACCTAACAAGGCTCAGGGAGAGGAGCCATGCGGCCCACCCTCCCCTTTTTAGTAAAAATAAATAGCGCTACGGGATGGGGTCCTCAGGGCCTCATATGGCTCAGGAAGGGGGCCACGTGGCCCCCCCTCCACCATAAAAAAAATAAGGCCATGGGGTATGGGGTCCACAGGGCGTAATAAATTCAGGGAGGGGGCCCACATGGCCACCCTCCCCTTTAAAATATACATGGCCCTGTGGGAATGTTGTCCCAAGGGCCAGGCCCTGTGGCAAACCCACCGTCGCCCACGGGCAAAGGCTGTGTACAGTGTGAAGTTGGGTGCCTTTGGGGGGGGTTGGCCACAGGGTCCGCCTGCAGGCCAACCCTCCACATTGGGCACAGTGTGGAGTTGTCTGCATGCGGAGTGTTGGCCGCACAGCCTGGCCCCAGGCCATGCCGTGAACAACCCCCTGCCGTGCACGACATGAGGTCCTGCACGTTGCCGGGTGGCTGCCTTTAAGGGGGTTTTGCCTTCATTTCTGAAAAATGACTGAACAGATTTACACCAAATCACAAAAAGCACACTTTCTGAGTAAAGAACAAAGGGCCCGATTCACAGAACTAACTTACGACAAAATCCTAAACTTACTACCATTTTGGTATTCTCAGAATGAACTTACTCATTTTGGTATTCACAGAATAAACTTACTCATTTTGGTATTCACAGAAGACACTTACACATTTTGTGTAACTTACACATTTTGTGTAACTTACTCATTTTGTGTAACTTACACATTTTGTGTAACTTACACATTTGGTATTCACAGAAGGCACTTACTCATTAATGAGTAAGTGCCTTCTGTGAATACCAAAATGAGTAAGTTAATTCTGTGAATACCAAAATTGTTGTAAGTTCATTCTGTGAATACCCAAATGTGTAAGTTCATTCTGTGAATACCAAAATTGTTGTAAGTTCATTCTGTGAATACCCAAATGTGTAAGTTCATTCTGTGAATACCAAAATTGTTGTAAGTTCATTCTGTGAATACCCAAATGTGTAAGTTCATTCTGTGAATACCCAAATGTGTAAGTTCATTCTGTGAATACCAAAATTGTTGTAAGTTTAGGATTTTGAGTTAGTTCTGTGAATCAGGCACAAGCTTTCTGCCAAGTTTGGTGTAGTTCCGTTCAGCCTGATTTTTCTGTATCCCTTTCCAAAATTCATACGGGAGATTGCATGGGAAAAAGATGCTTTGGGAAACCTCATTTTCTCAGCCCCTGTTTGACAGAATGAACTGAGCTGGATGAACTGTTTTTTGTAAAGTTTTGTGAAGATTTGTCACACAACATTACAGTTTTTAGCAAAACACAAAATGCTCTTTGAATGGAAACTTTGACCTAATTACACAGTGTTGATAGCCATAAATGTATATGTATTTTTTTTTCACTGAAAGAAACAAAGAGTAAAGTTAAAGTGACTTTATAGTTAGGTGGGCTAATAAGATCTTTCCTTGTGTTAAAAAATTATAAAAATTCAGTGAACCAATCAAAAGTTAAATGTGACGTTAGAGTTAGGTGTTCAAATAAGGTAAAAGAGAATGTTTAAAACCCCCAAAAAACTCTGAAATTCACCAGTTATAGTATAGCAGTATATAGTATATACTCACCTAACCATAACTTGCACCCCGGCTTGCACTGCTTATGAGCCACATAATACATCGCTCATGACTTGTTAAATGACATAATTGATGACGTCACTGATCTCATCTCAGAGCAATTTGTGACAAGGCCCCGAGTCTGCAAATCACCACATTTGCACATACAAAGTAGTAGTGGAGAGCAAATGTCCAAGACAGAAACTACAAGTGAAACTACTGACAAAGAAGCAAAACCACAACAGTTATGTGGATTCACAAAACAGTAACAGGCAAGGCTGTTAATTCCTTCTGTTCCACCCTGGCGGGTGTCAAAAAAGAACAACTGCACAGAAAAGAAAAAAATGTAGTGATCTTTACAATTCCAAGTGGTGCAGTAATTTAGCACCCACACGCAGTAATTCCTGGCAATATTTGTGTGTGGGGAAAACCCTACAATGCTGATGTTTGCAACCATTAAACGGGGAAGACATTTGGTATTATTGTGCTGTTTACATAACAACCTGCTAAATAGGGAGGTACCACAGGGAAAGACCACACCTTGCATTATCAGTTGTTGTGTTCCACGACATGGTTAGCAAAAATATCATCTGAGAGAAAACTTGTGTCCTAAATATCATTTACAAAAAGTTTCCCCAATTGGGTGTACATTTTCTATAACTAACTCCTATGGGGGATATTTGTGTAGACAGTATCTACGGTAATGCAATAATCACGGACGCCACAAAAACACACTTAGCCCCTTTGAAAGCTACACTCCTCGCAGCGGCCAGACTACTGTCAGGGGAGTGTTGCTTTGATCACATCACACCCCCTCTCAAAAAACTCAACTCGCTACCAATCGAGGCAAGATGTATACTCAAAACTGCCTGCATAACCCACAAAGCTCTCTATACGGAAAAACCAGTCTACCTTGCACACAAACTATGAAAAGCCGGCCAAAAGAGACCTCTTCGAAGCTTAACTGTCTACTCCTGATTTCGCCCAAATTAAAAAAAAGAATCTTGCACCCCGCTCCTTTTCCAGGAACGCTCCTAGAATCTGGAATTCGCTGCCTCAGTGACATTCACTCATTCCCCCATTTCAGGAAGAAATGTAAACTTCTTCTCAATAAATACCTAATCCCTCTGTGAGCAATCTGAGGCAGTCATGGGGAGCTGTCCCAAGAATTTCAACATGGCGGCCGCCCTGCCCTGGCCCAGAAGAGAGGATAGCGTTCTACAACTCCTGACAGAGCCCGGAGTTTGTTTTCCGGCAAACCGAGTTCAGGAGGGCGGAGCCGGGGCTTACACGAAGACCCCGCCAACAGAGAGAGGAGGAAAATAAGACGGACGAGAAGACGGGGATGCAGAAACCTGGAGGAAACCGAGAGGTCGGCCGACTACGGGAAGAACCAGATGTGCCAGGGGACGGCGGAACCATTTCCCGCGAGGAGGAAGACTTCGCTGGAGGAGACCGCTCAGGGAGCACCACGCTCGAGTCCAGTACTCGCACGAGGGAAGCGGAGGCTGCGACTCCCCTCCCCACGGCACTGGAGGGTCGTGGGTTCAGGCAAGTGCCCCGCACACCTTTGTTTTCTTTAAAGGGCTGGTGGGTGGGTTTACGAGCCGCACCATCCTAGAGTCACAGATTTCTCCTTCACATAGGCAAGGCACCGGACAGGGCACTGGTGAAGGGTGCACACAAACCCCTCCCCCTTTTGTATACTTTGTTAGGGCTGTATCTTGACCCTGTCTTTTGTTTCATCCCTCTTGAGGAGACAACCCCAACGCCGTGGACATCTGGAGCAAGACAAGGGACGACAACAGCAGTCACTTCATCGGACTTTGTCCTCTGTTTCAGTTGACGTCTGGTGTTACTCTCTGGTAAAGGATAGAGACCAAAGACCAAAACCAAAGACAATTCACATCTCTTTTCATTTTGGTATAACAACAACCCCTTTTCTTCCCCCCCCCCTAAGAAGTATTGGGACTACAAGTACAAAAAGAGGATAAACGTTAATAAACAGCCCTGTCCCTGATTCCAGCGTCTTGTGTTATTAAGGGAGTAAGGGGTCTAGGGACGTTCAGCTCGGCCACACCATTACAAGTGCTGTCAGAAGTGGGATAGAGGTGTCTAGCCTGGACATGACACAACCCTTAATAATTGAATCAATGATTGCACAGTTGGCGGAAGGCCAACGTCATTTGCAGCTAATCTTTGAGCAACAAATGAAGATGGCCCAGAAGGAGTGCCAAGCCCTCCATTCAGCCCTGAAAGAGCAAGCATCCCTCATGGCGACCAACCAGCAGGTACAGGACACAGCTATCCTGCGGCTAACAGATGCCATTTCAAGTGCACAAGTTCACCCCAACGTACCGGCGAGCCTGCTACAAAAGTTTCAGGAGGGGACGACCCCGATTACTTCCTTGTAAACTTTGAACGGGTCGCCACCACAGCCGCGTGGCCACAAGAAAGATGGGGACAATACATAGCTCCCTTGTTGTCAGGTGAACTTCAAGCCGCATACCAATCAGCTAATACTGCAGGAACAACGGCCTATCTGGACATAAAAAGGGCTATTCTGGATCGATTGGGTTGTGACCAGGAATATTACCGCAGTCGTTTCCGGAAGGAAAAATGGACCACAGCAGACAACCCCGAGCCTTATATAACCGGATAAGAGACCTAGGAAACCGGTGGCTATAACCCTCATCTTCCTCCATAGATGACCTCAAGGAGAAGGTCTACCTGGAACAATATTTAGAATCTCTCCCCCTCAATATCAGGAAATGGATATAGCAGCACCCCAATCTAACGGTCACTATGGCCGTCGACCTCGCCTGTGCATACCACTGGTCCCCTGAGTTCAAGGCCCAACCCCACCGTCTCCCTGTCAGCCTACCCAAACCCGGGAGTAGGGCCCCAACTCTGCCAACAGAGAATAAAATTCTGCCCTTACTAAAACACCCTCCCAGACCTACCCAGGGGACCGGATCTGTACAGGGACCCCAGTGTTTCCACTGTGCAGAGTGGGGGCACATTGCCCGTCATTGTCCTGTGCGTACCCCTGCCCAGGAACCCATGGAAGTAGGATACATGCGTGGGCAGGTATTAGTAGCAGGAGAGCCCCCTGACGGGTATAAAAAGAAGGTACACCTGAATGGGAAACCTGTAGTAGCACTTCTGGACACCAGGTGTCACCACACGGTTGTCAGCAAGGAACTCGTACCAGATACCCTACTCTTAGGGGGGAATATATACAGGTCCCCTGGAAGAAAAAAATGTATCCCCTCACGGAAGTTTTACTCGACAGCGATGGGGAACCACAGTTACGAAAGGTCGGAGTGATACCCTCTCTCCCCGAGACCGTCCTGTTAGGCAGCGACCTCCCTAGATTTCACGAATACCTCTCGTCACTCACTCCCCCTTTCCTTATGGTGGGTTGGTTGGAAATCACCCTGTTTGCCAGGGAAGAGATAGGCGGATCTTTCCCCAAAACCCCGAAATCCCGGAGTGAGAAAAGGAAAGAACGAGCCTTGTATTGTAAGACCTCTCATATCCTACCTACCCATGTCCTTGTTTCCCCAGATGTGTCTCAAACACCGAGTCGGAGTTTCCGAACAGCCCAGAGGGACGATGGTACATTGCAGCACACCTGGGAGCAAGCACAAGAGGATCACCCAGAGAAGGTAGGCCCCTTCTTTTACAAGAAAAAAGGACTGTTGTATAGGATAATCCATGAGAATAATAACACTAAGGAACAGTTGTTGGTCCCGAAAGCGTTTCGGGGACAGGTGTTAGACCTAGCCCATAGCCAAACAGGGGGTAGTCATTATAGTAAGGAACATACCCTGAAGTACTTGTTAGACAGGTTCTACTGGCCGGGGGTATACCAGGAAGTGGCTAGGTTTTGTGCTTCCTGTGTTAGATGTCAGTTAGTTAACACACCATCTCTTCCCCGTGCTCCTTTACAACTGCTCCCCTTAATAGATGTCCCATTCAAGAGGGTAGGTTTGGACCTCCTGGGCCCGTTGCTTCCCTCTGGCCGTGGACACCAGTACATACTGGTGTTGGTGGACTATGCTACACGGTATCCGGAGGCGATACCCTTAGCCAGTACCACCACCTCAGCAGTGGCACAAGCCATGGTATCTTTCTTTTTCCATGTAGGTTTCCCCCAAGAATTACTGACTGACATGGGTACCCCGTTTGTGTCCAGACTGATGAAACAATTATGCGATCTCCTAGGGCTCAAACAGATACGTACGGCAGTGTACCACCCCCAGACTGACGGCCTAGTTGAGAGGTATAATAAGAGTATCAAGACGATGCTCAAAAAGACTATATCCAAGGTAGGAAGGGACTGGGACCGCCAACTACATATAGTGTTGTTTGCCATTCGCACACAAACAGAAGTCAACGAGGTTCTCACTGTTCGAACTACTGTTCGGGAGGAAACCCCGCCCACTCCTCGACATGGCGGCCAAACAACGGGTCGAGGAGGAAGACGAAAGTAAACCTCAGTTACAGTACAGTGCAACCCTAAAAGATACCCTAGCTACACTTTGGGAGGACATTCATGCTAATATGGAAAAGGCCTAAGCCCAACAAAAGCGACTATATGACCAGAAAACCAAACTACAGGAGTTTAAGGTGGGAGATCATGTACTGATCCTCCTACCCAGTACGGAGAAGAAACTTGTAGCCACATGGCAAGGCCCCTACCGGGTTTTAGAGAGGATCGCTCCTGTCACATACTGCATATCCGTCACCCACAAAACACAGACAGGCCAGGCCTATCATGTTAACCCTTCTGAAAGCCTGGAAAGGCCCTCTTCCCGTCTCTCTGTGTAAAGGAGTACACATACACCAGGAATCACTCGAGCAACCCCTAGAGATTTCACTATCCCCCGAATACCCCACAAAAAGTGAATCTGTTCACTTCGGGAAACAGCTAACGGAGGAACAGAAACACCAGTTACATGACCTATGTGACTCCTTCTCCACAGTAGTATCCGGAATACCAGAATGCACAACCCTGGTTGAGCATAGGATTATCACAGGAGGGGCAGGTCTAGTAAGGTTGAGACCTTACCGTATTCCGGCCGCAAGGAGGCAGGCCGTAGACCAAGAAATAAAATCCATGCTGGAAGCAGACATCATAGAACCCTCCCACAGTGCCTGGTCCTCCCCAATCATCCTTGTTCCCAAACCCGACGGAAGCATAAGATTCTGCATTGACTTCCGTCAACTGAACGCCATTTCCAAGTTCGATGCGTACCCCATGCCTGGGTCGATGAATTGATAGAGAGGTTGGGAGATGCCAGGGTGATGTCAACAATCGACCTGACCAAGGGGTACTGGCAAATTCCCCTCTCGCCTGAAGCCAAAGAAAAGACAGCCTTTTCCACCCCTTCTGACCTATACCATTTCAAAGTTCTTCCCTTTGGCCTTCACGGCGCCCCTGCCACGTTTCAGAGATTGATGGATGTTCTTTTGCGTTCCAATCAGAAATATGCTGTCACTTATCTGGACGACATAGTCGTGTACAGCCCAGACTGGAAAACGCATCTCCTCCATCTAGAGGAAATCCTACGCACGCTTCAACAGGCAGGCCTTACTATCAATCCACAAAAAAACACATTCGGCACAGACCACATCGAGTATCTAGGGTATGATATCCAGGGAGGAAATATCAGGCCACAAGTAAACAAGCTAGAAGCCATCACCAAAATCCCTCGTCCCACTACCAGAAAAGACGTTTGTTCCTTTTTAGGACTTGTGGGTTATTATCGGAGGTTCATCCCTCATTTTTCAGACATAGCAAGCCCACTCACAGACCTCTTGAAAAAATCCATGTCAAGAAAACACATTCACCGGTCCAGTACACTGGAAAATAGTTTCTGCCAACTAAAAGAATCCTTATGCAGCTCTCCCATCCTTGCATGCCCTGATTACCAGAAAACCTTTATTCTGCAGACCGATGCCTTTGACAGGGGCCTCGGCGCGGTCCTATCCCAACCTGACTGTAAAGGGATCTACGTCCCATTCTCTTCCTTAGTAGAAAACTATTCCCTAGAGAGACCCAGTATGCAACGATAGAGAAAGAATGCCTGGCCATTAAATGGGCCATGGAAGCCCTTCAGTATTATCTCTTGGGTCACCCCTTTAACCTGGCTTTCCCTACATAAGGACTCCAATCCTAAAGTACTTCGCTGGTTCCTTGCCTTACAGCCATTCACCTTTCAGACATTGCATATTCCGGGTAAGCTGCAGACAAATGTGGATTTTCTTTCTCGCTACCCTGTTTCCGAATGGCCCTCACGTCCATTCCTGGAGGGAAGGCAGTGTGAGCAATCCGAGGCAGTCACGGGGAGCTGTCCCGAGAATTTCAACATGCGGCCGCCCTGCCCTGGCCAGGAAGTGAGGGTAGCGTTCTACAACTCCCGACAGAACCCGGAGGTCGTTTTCCGGCAAACCGAGTTCCGGAGGACGGAGCCGGGGCTTACAAGAAGACCCCGCCAACAGAGAGAGGAGAGGAGGAAAAGAAGACAGACGAGAAGACGGAAACAAAGAAACCTGGAGGAAACCGAGAGGTCGGCCGACTATGGGAAGAACCGGACGTGCCAGGGGACGGCGGAACTATTTCCCGCGAGGAGGAAGTCTTCACTGGAGGAGGCCGCTCAGAAAGCACCACGCTCGAGTCCAGTACTCCCACGAGGGAAGCGGAGACTGTGACTCCCTTCCCCACGGCCTTGGAGGTTCGTGGGTTCAGGCAAGTACCCCGCACACCTTTGTTTTCTTTAAAGGGCTGGTGGGTGGGTTTACGAGCCGCCCCGTCCTAGAGTCACGGATTTCTCCTTCACATAGGCACGGCACAGGACAGGGCACTGGTGAAGGGTGCACACAAACCCCTCCCTCCTTTTGTATTCTTTGTTAGGGCCGTATCTTGACCCTGTCTTTTGTTTCATCCCTCTTGAGGAGACAACTCCAACACCGTGGACATCAGGAGCAAGACAAGGGACGACAACAGCAGTCACTTCATAGAACTTTGTCCTCTGTTTCAGTTGACGTCTGGTGTTACTCTCTGGTCTAGGATAGAGACCAAAGACCAAAACCAAAGACAATTCACATCTCTTTTCATTTTGGTATAACATCAACCCCTTTTCTCCCCCCCCCAAAGAAGTATTGGGACTACAAGTACAAAAAGAGGATAATCATTAATAAACAGCCCTGTTCCTGATTCCAGCGTCTAGTGTTATTAAGGGAGGAAGGGGTCTAGGGACGTCCAGCTTGGCCACACCATTGCACCCTCCCTCCTAAATGATCCGATTGGCCTGCTGTTCCTAGCCCACACCCTCCATTTAAATTTGAGCATCACTACCTCGGGGGAAAACTGTGCCTCTAGTCTCTCCACCTTCGCAACTCCCTACTATTGTATACTTCTTCTATATACTGTCACTCTGTTACTTATTATGTAACTCGTGGAATTGCTGCTATATCGTGCATATTCTACTGCCTATCATATACTTCTTTTTATACTGTTACTATGTACCTTTATTTACTCTTTTTTGTAACTCGTGTAATTGCTGCTGTCCTTACTCTGTAAAGCGCTCTGATACCTTCGGGTTAAGTCCGCGCTATACAAAAATCGATAAATAAATAAATAAGACACAATCAGTCAGACAACATTTTGGTTAAGATACCATGCTGACCTGGCAGATATTCCACAAGCAAATACCGTGGCCTTCATCAGGAAAACCTCTATGTGTGGTTCTATTTACTAAGGGAGGTGCACTTCTTCCACACTTGTCAGACACTTTCTCAAGTGCAGCGACAAGTCCCACTGTTTACTATTAGCACTCGGCCATAAGCCAATTCCCTGTGCAGTCCTTATAACTGTCTCCGGGGCAAAATGCTAATTTTTTGTTTGAGTCGCATAAATTTCCATGCGTAATTGCCTGATGCATAATTTATACGTTAAGAAGATGGGTATATTTGTGCTTCGCACCTCAGGAGACTTTTACAAAAAAATTGTAAATCAGCCTTGGTACATCTTAATAAAGCTGCTGCAATAGTAGTTATATAGTGTAGCAGACAGATTCTAAATATGTATTAACTTCTTTTATAGAGTTAATGCCCCATGGTTGAAGTACTTTGTGTGTTGATATATGCAAATCAGTCTCAAAGCAGCAGCAGAGACTTTAAGTAGAAAAATTTTATGATACCATTAACATCTCAATCACAAGTGCTGTGAACAGAACAGTACTTAGTTAAAAAAAAGATTTGATAGAGTTGGTGGTCAACATGTAACTGGGGAAGTTTATATTGACAATTTGAGGCACAAGGAGTGGCCTGCCCCCAATCACACATTGTTTTAGTGACAAGCCAGCACTTGGTTGTGTACCCAGCTCTGCATGTACAGGGTCAGCAGCTTAGCCAATTGGCAGCATTTCTGCTAAAAAAAAAACACGCTCCACAGCTGTATGCAAGGACTCTGCTGCACCATGCATGACACCTTGGCCCAGATCACAAAACATATTTGATTGACTCTATTTTATGACCTTTGTGGTCAGTTAAGTGTGTTTTTGGTGCAAACACCTTCTACCACTGTATTATGAAAGCAAATTTCTGGAGGTGGCAATATGTGACACCATTTCTTGTACATATTTGTTGTATGGCATTTTGTTGTAGTGGTGATATGTTCCTATAATACCTGGGATTTTGTGATCCCTGTATAAACAATAATCGGTGACTTACGATGCACTCAGTCACCGATTATAAAGATAGGATGTCAGAACTCGACTATTGTTAGTTATTACCGTTGAGGGCTGATGCTACAATGCCTGCTGCCAGAGCCAGCAGCTGAGGTAAAAGGCAGGCCAGGTCACGGGGCATAACTGAAGTAACTGTAAAAGCAACAAAAACTGAACTTTGCTTTTCTTTCTTCTGCTCCATTTTAATAGCTTACAATGACAAGCAGAGGGAACATGTTAATTTTTTACACTCCTTAGATAGAGACAATCTAGAATCTATCTGCGTGTTTATAACAAATATCTAACAGGTTTTTGATGTGTTTAATATTGCACTAGAGGTTTTATTTTTACTCTTTGTGTTTACAAACATGCTCACTCTTTCATATGCAAGAGCTATGCACCACGGCTTTAAGTGGTTTTTGAGGAAGGTGATGGCGTGACTATGTATTATATGGGATAAAGTACTCCCTGAAGTACATGATAAGGATATTGCAAGTCACCTCAGAGTTCCAATACTTATAAAGGAACTCAACCTTTGGCTCATTCATTTATATGATTATGGGACTCCTTGGTGACTTGCAATATCCTTATAATGTGCGGCAGGGGGTACTTTATCCCTTACTTATTGTTTATCTTATTATGCTTTTGCTCTGCATTTTTGCAATGCTATGTTGTGTTTTATTATGGTTGTGGTGTTGTACTCTGTTTTGCTTTGTGATGCTGTGTTCAGTTGTGGTATGCCCTGTTACGTTTGTGTTGTTAGTTTACTCTGTGTATGCAATTGTGTTATAGCTTGTTGTTTACCTTGGATATGCCACAAATACTGCTACAATTCAAGCAAAAAGCAGCAAATAGCTTTGAAATTCCAAGGACAAGCAACCATTTACCACTTTGTACGGTGGTAAAATAGTGCTGCTCCAATTATGCAACTATTTAAGACGCTAGTCAGTCCACAAATCTTGAAGAGATTGTGTCTTAATTAGCACCACTGGAATTATGCAATTTGGCGGCCACAATGTTTTCAGTATGATTCCATTTGCTGCATTTACCCATTAACCATCATCTGCCGCATAATCAGCACACTTGAAAAAAAAATTGTTTCTATCTCAAACACATCAAAAGTTACTAAAAACACAGAGATATGTGTCACCACTTTACAAGAGCACTTTCTAAATATGGCCCCAAACACTATATTGCTGAAACTTGCCCACAGTCTTACTGTCCACCAATACACACCCACATTTGTTTGGCCATTGTGACTCATGACAGCCAACAAGGCTGCCGTAAGTCCTCTCCCCACACATTAAAGTTCTCCTCCAGCTCTTTTGTCAGAGACAATGGGGCAAATTTTTCTATATTTCACCGACGCCTGTCTGTATTATACATTCAATTCCGTTTTAATAGTTGTGCCTAATTCTAGTGAGATCATGGTGTTATTTCAATCATTTTACATTATTTTGAGCATTTCTATGATTTCACTGCCATTATCTCCTGTGATGTAATCAATGCTAAACGTCATACGGCACCACCGCATTATTATTACACTCTTGTGAGAAAGTGGATTATCAGTTGTGGGGGCTGGAAACAGTCCACAAGTAATAATGTCACTATTCCTGTTAGGTGCAGTAAACGTTTCAGTAATTTAAACCTGAGCTCAACCTCTGGTATCTATGGCACAAAGCAGACAGGCTTAATTTAAGAAACTGTGTAAAGCATTTAAAAGTCCCAAAACTGTTAAAAAGTCAAAAACACAGCACCATAAAAATTCCACTCCACTTTATTAAAATAGAGACTATATGAATGAATAGAATGACACCACAACAACAAAAATCCCTCGACTGTCTCCAGGCGAAAAGTTTGCAGAATGTTTCTAAGTTTCAACATTTTAGGGTTAGGCAGAGAGAGTACACTCTGACACCAGCCAAGGGTTCCAGGAACTCAGGAACAGCACTTAGGGGTGAGGACTCACTCCTACAGAAGCCACCAGCAGGTCCAAGGCAGGTCCAGCAGAAACTGATAATCTAGTCTCTTCCTGGAAAGAGGACTTCTTGCAGCTTTTGGGTACCTGCTGTAGGAATTTCTCCTTACCGTTCTTGGTGGCGCAGGTATAGGCGGCTCCTTCTTGGATCGCTGTTGTTCGGTGAGGACGCAACCACATATTCGCCCGGAACCATGTTGTTTCTTGCGTGTTATCACACGGGAGGGATTCTGGGGCGATTTGTGCATGCAAGCTTATGACATATGCTGCATACAGGTAAAAACTGAAAATTGCTCCGTATTTTTAAAACAACAATTAGCCTTGTATTCAGCTATACAATTGTTGTAGATTTTATCCTCATTTTTATTCTAACTCCTTATTTTCTCATCCCAATCCAAGATAGCTGAACCCTTTTTCAAATTAGGTCACTTCCTGTTTTCCACTATAAAAGAGAGACCATTGAAAAGACCAGTTGCATCGCAATTGCTTCTTCATTGCTCGCTCCTGATTTCCATGGGTCTCTGCAGTCTCCAGTTTCCTCTTCTTCATCCTGCTCTGTAGTTTCCAGTTTTCGACCCCTATACCTTGATTCCAGGTTCAACTAGCCTGAGGGTTTTTTCTGGTCTTCAGTTTTTCCTTCTTGCTCGGTTATCACGGAGTAGTTGGGGACTTCTGGTTTCATTCTGGCGTCTGTACTGCCTCTGGTGATAAACGGCCTTATCTTCATGAAAAGATGTAATCTCCAGTGTTGACTAGAATACCAGCTGTTGATAGCTGTAGCTTAACAGGAGGTCAGCTAACTGACCGTTGGAGTCCACTTCTTAACCCTGGGTAGACGTGGGAGCAGGTCCAGCCCTTAGTGTTCTCCTCACTGGTCTCAACATCAGGTGCAGTCCTTCTGTCTTCCATGGGTCCAGCAGTGTTCTGAAGAGAGTGCCTAGGGGTGCCACCTGCATGCCTGGCAACTAGGTTGGGTTGACTCCTGGCCCCTCCCTAACCAATATGGAAAATGTTCTAAAGTGTAACAATACCCACTTTTGTACAGTTCCTGTGTGCCCTACTGCAAACAATCCCACAGTATCCCTTTTCTACCTACAACCAAGAAGCCAGAACCTTTTGTCACGTAGGCAGAGGTCCTGTGCCCACCCTAGAGGTGTGGCCAGGGAAATGAGCAACTCCTCTTCTGTGGTCGCTCAAAACCAGTTCCGGGAGCAGCTCTTCTCCCACTGGGATTGAAGCCGAGCTGGCTAGGAACACATAGTGAGGCAGGCCCAGTTTGTGCTACATCTGCCAGTGACAGGTTAGGCATCCTTTGAAGATATGCAAGGGGTGGGCACAACCCCCAGGCCATCCTGTAATGAAGAGGTCAACCTCTCCCCACACCCAAGGCCTTTTGTCTCTGTGCTGGAAGCCAATTCACAAGTTATCAATGAGCTATTTAGCTTCTAGGTGACAGTTAGAAGCTCAGGCAAATGGGCTTCTAGAGGCTTTAGGCAGGTTAAAGGTGACTTTTGAAAAGTCCCTTTTGTAAAATATTTCTTACGAATCTGACTTTACCAATGAATTTGGATATATAATAAATATTTTAGAAAGTCCAAGAATTAACTTTTTATCTGGATCCTAAATTGAGAAAACATTATTAACTTTAATAACGTATCTCATTGCTTTCCAATAGAATGGCTAACTCTGCTACAGTGAAAATAGCTTTCAGGTCATTGTCACAGTAAGGATATGTTTAACATTAAATTCCTGCATGGTTGACTTTTAAATATCATGCACCCTGACTTACGGGCTTTTAAGGCATACTTAGTGGTGACCTATTAATATTTAAAAGGAGTGTTTTGACTTGTCAAAATGTGTTATTTTAACAGGTTGAATTAGAAGTGTAAACCTTCACAGCCAGGCTACTGACGGAAGGCCTGCAGTCAGTTATGTTTTGCATTGTCACTGTAGTGGTGACACAAAATGTGCTGCACTTCTCTAGTAACATTCAACTTAGGCCCTGGGTACACTTTGCGCCACATACTAGGAACTTATCAATACATTTAAATATGCCAATTTGGAGTATAGTCAATTTTGATGTTTTAGCGGTGAGAGCACATGCACTCGGGCCTGGTTAGTAGAGTCCCAGTGCACAGAGTCAAAAAGCCAGCAATAAAATCTAGGAAAAAATCGGGGATGACCACGCAAAAAGGAGCATTTACCTACAGCTCTCACTCCCAAAAATTTCGAAAACAAGCGAGCACTAAACAAAATGCTCTTCTGTTTCTCATCTCGCTAAACTTTAGTGTAGATATGTTGGGAGTCTAACTACCCTCTGATGCTAAAAACTTTACTGATCAGCTGAGCACTTAATGAAAACACGAATAACAAAGAAAATTTCAGCTTGAGAATAAGATTAGGAAAGTGTTTTGCAAAGCAATGCATATGCTTTTACAATTTAAATTCTAGAGGGGGCTGGTTCCATCGCAACATGGCAGCCATTATGAAAACATAAGAAACAGACTTTCATAATGGTTGATTGCTTCTAATGGCTTTGCCAATGCATTAAAAAAAAAGCAAACAGTTCCAAAGCAAAAAGCGGGGACCACAGAGCATTGGCAAAGTGAAACCAAAGGTCTTCTTTGATGCTAGATTTGTGCATGCAGCGGGGATCTTTTCTTACACCTTAAGAAGAGATGTCACACTGGCAGTACTACATAATGCGACCAGAAAGGGCAGGGACACGTCGTGGAGGGTCATACCAGGCTCTCAGATTTGTGTGGAGGGAGCTTCTGATAGGTCCCTCCACACAAATTGGAGGTTTGTCCACCAGCATCCAACACCCCCTCCCCCACCATGAGATTTTGTATGGCCCAGAAAGAGGGTTAAGTAACTTTCATAACACATCGTGGAGCAACGCCAAACTATGTCCTGGGACATTTTTTCCCTGGGGCATCAGACGTTCTTTAATGCTGTGCAGCACTATGCTGTGACTGCATGAATGCAGCAGAGCACATGGCTTGTCACAGGGCACTCCCGTGGATGTCTGCTGACTATCAAGCCGTCACACCGTCTTCTCTCTGCAACAGAGTGTTAAAGCGTCAGCTGCTTCGCTTCACAAGACAGTTGTACACACAGCCAGCATCGAATGAAAAACACAAACCTTTTCTTTCATCTGTAATGCAAATGTCTCGGTTCTTGCAGCATAATCATTAAAATCAAAGCATCAAGTGATTGAGTGCAATGAATCTGGGCGCTACACTCGTCTGATCCGGTGATACTTTCCATAGGTACAACATGTGCATCAAAATATGACTTCTACCTAAACTATCTGCAAAATAAACTACATTATTACAGTCAAGCAGGGAAAATGTACCTCGTAGTCAGATCACAAACAGTGGGTGCAAATTGCGCGCTGATTTTTTTGCGACCTGACTGTCATTTTGTGATGTGATCCATGTAGATCGCAATGCAAAATGCCCATTTACAGAGCCTAATGAATATTAATGAGACGCTCGCTCTTTACAACCCCCTGCGATTGGCTATGAATGCACGGACGACGAGCTGCAAGGTGCATCTGAGCCCCCCCCTCCCCCACACCTGCGTTTGCATTCCGAAACCTGTTTCTCTAAAAGGACCAGGTGATGTGTTTAAAAAAAATCATGTTTGGATAACAGGGTAGCGTGTAGCAGTCTCCTGGACCACTGTCTGCTCCCCCGAGACATCCTGACATGAATCTCATGGTAGAAGCCGTCATTGGGACTCAGATACCACCCCAGCTTTGCAAGATGCTATCCGATCAATGGTTTGCGACTGTAATTGTTGTCACAAATAAGTCATTGAGACTTGCAATTAGGATGGGATGGCCCTCTCTCACCCCCTCTTAGCTATGATTTGAAGTGAGTTGCAGAAATCATTCTAAGAGCCAGAAAGAATTTCCTGACTCACAAAGTACATCCCAAAACACTATTTTTCAGTCACAAAACCATTGGAACCTGCGAACGTGTTTTCTTCACTGCACCCTAGATTATTTTGCAGTGCTAAATAACTACAAAAAGCAGATAAAAAAAACTCACAAAAGATATCAGAATAAAAAGATTTCTCCTGCCTCCAAATATTTAAAGGCTGTGATCGATATTAGTTTGCAATAATATTTGCTGTTAATATATATCAGTGGAGAGGATGCCCTCCACATTTTTCTAACCCATTATGCAAGGGTCTTCTTCACAGTCTTATACCTAGAATATCAGAACTTCACATGTGTGACAGTAAACACAGGAGGATTTGTTCACCATTTTTGGTTTTCCCGCCCCATTCCCTGCAATTTGAATACTTCCTCAATGGAGTGGAGTATTGCAATCTTCTCAACTCTAGTATATAAATGTGCAAATTGATTTGTTCTGTGACAATAACTGCTTAGCATAGGCTATATGACCAATATAACCTGATTTTAGTTTTGTTTTAGCCCTTCTTCCCATGGAGCAATGAAGGCAGAATAATTCCTATATACCCATCCCCCACTGGCAAAATGGAATTATTTCTCATCCCATGCTACTTATTACCCTGCCCCATCTGTTGGCGGATGGAGTCTATGATGTGGTTTGCAGACAAGATCAAAATATAACATCTGATAATTGAAGAACTTGCTCAGAGGCAGCAATCCGACACATCTCTGTTCATCATTGGCTTCCAACAATGATGGAGGATACAGCATTTGGCCACCGCCAGTGATGATGCGAACAATCATCGTCTATGATTAGAAGTAACGATTCTTTGGCATTGCCCTGCTTCTTGGGAGGCCTGGAAGGACATATGAGTCAAGCTGGCATTAGGTGAGGATATTGTACTAGTGCCATCAGACCGCCTTGCAGTACTACATGAAATGTCTGATAGTTAGACTTAAGACCAAAACGTAAGTTAAACTTAGACAAAAGTCTTACTACTCGTAAATGCCCTTTGTGAATACCGAAAGTCATAAAGTTAGGCTTTCGTCTCAGTTTACCTTTGTGAATCGGGCCCATTGTCCCCACTTTACCTTGTATCCAGAAAATTGGTACCAGGTGTCACTTAGCGACATCAGGCCTCGGATGGTAGTGTTATGGTCTGTGATGGTCATAGGGAAGTCATCCAAATATATGAAGGCCTTAATGGGGTCAGCGCTTGTGTTGATCTCCTTGATCTCAGCCAATAACCGGACTGCTGTGGCAAGAGGTTATAATTCTAAAGAATTAGTGGTGATAAGAGGCACCCCTTCGTTGGGCCTCCATTAATTTCCACTGAATGGGACAGGGATCAACTAAAAATAATGCATGCTGTTGTTTTCTGGTACAGCCCCTTAAGTTTTTTAATAAAATATTTCCAGGGCCAAATATCTCTAATGGTCCTAAAGAGGTACGCCCATTCTACGTGGTTAAACGTTTTTTCCGCATCTAGAAAGATGGTGAGTGCCTCTTCAAAATTGTCCTTGGTATTCCACAGAAGAGGAAAAAACATATGAAAAAGCAAATGGTTCCTTGAAGACCTCCCTGGTACAAATCTCACTTGTGATGGCTGTATAATAGATGGAACAATAATATTGTTCAGTCGCATTGCCAGTATTTTGGTCAATATCTTAATATTAACATTTATGAGGGAGATAGGCCTATTGTTCCCACAAACCAAGTGGATCCTTATCAGCCTTTGGTAATAATTAAATAACTGCACTCATATATATGGCCTAGGAAACCAGTACCTTCTGCCTCTTTGAAGGCCTCTAGAAGCAGGGGTGCCATTGATCCTTACATGTTGTAAGATTCCCCTGGAAAGCCATCCTCTCCAGTTGATTTATAAGTGAGCAATGCGGATATAGCTTCTTTGATTGCCTCCAAAAGTGACGCTTTCACCCAGGAGCTCTCTGCCTCATTGCCTAGTCTAGGTAATCAAAGGGAATTCATACATTCTCTTTCCCTTTTTTGCTCCCCTCTGTTGGAAGCATACAGTTTTTCATAAAATCGCACACAAGCTTGTACAATGTCTTTAGAGTGAGTCACCACATCACTGTGTTAACTGATCCACTCAGGGGCATAACTGGTATGCCAACATCCTGCTGGCCTTCTAAACTTATTTGTTGTGTTTATGCCTCAGGCTGGTCAGAGCTTTTTCGGATACCTTGTATATAACTCATGTACAGATAATTTATCAGCCACCAAGGCTCTCTTGATAGCTGGTGTGGGGGTGTTGTTATAGTCCAAAATCAGAGATATAATTCTTTGTCTTTGTTTCTGCTATTTCAAATTTCCTAGTCGCTTAGTTTCGCATCAGCTGATCTCTCCATGTCACCTTGCCTGAGGCTCACAAGAGTTGGGAAGCGATAGCAGAAGATTCATCCACCTCTTTCTAAACTTAAATATGGAAGATTAACAACTGATTCTCCTCTGGAAGCCTGTGTTGAGTGGCTTGAGTTCACCAGTAGGAAGAGGGTGGGGATATAAGCCCGAGTAGTTTGTCCAATTGCCCTGGGAGTTGCCTGCGATGCTGTCAGGAAATATATCAACACTTTGTAGATTTGGAAGCAGGGTTACTTTCTGTCAAAAAGTAGTCGGTCTTGGATAGGGAACCATATACTTGTGATATAAAAGTATATTCTTTTCTCAAAGGGGGGTTTGTCACCAAGCTTCAATTACATTCAAATCATGGAGCAGATCCTTCATGGTTGCCTCGTCTCTACTATCAGCTGAATGTGGGGGGGGGTGTCTTATCCACTAGTGGGTCTAAAGTCAGATTCGAGCGTCCTCCTATCACAGTTCGTGTTCTACTGAATTTTGCCGGAAGTCTGGTAAGTCTCATTAAGATGTTTTTCTTCTATACATTAGGTAGAAACACTGAACTTACTATTAGGGACTGTTCCATTGTCCTTAGAAAAGCCATAACCTCCCTCAGGGTCCCTTCACATCTTTTTTTAATTTAATAAATCTTTTTATTGGCATTTCAATAAAAAGAAGTATAAGAATCAAACAGTGCACTGATACGTTCACCAGCTCTGTCATATGTGAAGGTTCCATCACATCTTAAGCAGTTTGTGGTGAAGAGTTTTTTTAATTAGAATAGCCTCTCCACATTTCTGGTGGGGGTGCAAATATATGCTCTGGAGCAGAGGTTTCATAGTAGGCCCTATATTTACTGATTACTCTGCCCACCCAATCTTGCTTCAGTTTGTCAATCTCCATGGGGGGAAAAATGAGTTTCATGAACTAATGCTATTTCAGTGCATTTATTATTGAAATATGTTAGCGCCTTTTTCTGTTTTCCTAAGCTTGAGAAACCATTAATGTTCATGGGCCAGGTTGGGATCTCATGTCCATTTAATGAGTCTGCAGTTACCACTAATGTGTATGGCTTTTCGTGTCTCAGAAAACTGTGGGTAACAATTGAGGTTTATAATATTCAAGTAAGTAGAGGAAGGCCTATTTCCCAATTACCCTAACACTTAAAGAAAAGTGAATGTGGGATCCACCTACCAAGGGATATGGTGCCAACTCCTAGGCTTTAGCAATTCCTTCATTGGCATTCATGGGTGTGCTCTGTGTATATAGTAACTTCACTCTAACTTCAACTTCTAACTTTAACTTTTAACTATTAGCAATAGGTGCACATTACAGCACATCCAGCTGGGCTGCTTAGGGGCACAATGAAAATACCTTAAATGGTGGGGGGAAACTGTAAGATAGTATGTAGCAGTGTCTGGCCCATGCACCCTTTGGGGCATACGATCAAATAGGTTTGTTACATGTGTCAATGTGTGATGTATGTGAATTGTGGGAATATCTACTGTATGTTTGGAATAGTATCTCTTCCAGACTCCTATAAGTTCCATCATCCGAGTCCTCAAGACCTAGCAACCAATTCAATGGCCCTGGGAAATGTGTGATTCTCTATTATCCTCTCATCCGCCCCCTCTAGTTGTCTCTGTTTTGTAACCATCTAATATTTAAGCACAATGAGAATATGCTAACAACATAACTGTTGTATGTCAAAGTTAGTGCAACACAAGAAGGTGTATGTGCCTAAACTGTATATGGTATCACAAAAAATGGGAAACCCAATAGACCCTTGGCGGCTTGGGCAGTTTAGTATGAGCAGGTAAGTGCGCCTACAAGGGATTTGTTCAAAGATGTTTCAGCAATAGTTGATCAATTCGATTTAGGTAAGCTCTATTCAAGTAACTCACAATTGGATTATTCAGGAAACAATTCAATTAGTTTATCAATGAGTAAATCATTAAGGAAAGAAGAAACACGGGTGTATATATTCAAACAATTATTTAGTATTGATTCAAGATTGTTCGTTTATAAAGGGTACATAGAAAACAACACAATGTAGGCAGAAGTGGTAATTTCTTAAGATTAAGTATCCTTCACAGTTACAGTTGTGGAGTGGACACCTTTTCACAAAATGTTTTTAAGGCAATCTGAAGAGTTTACACAAAGCAAACATTGCCTACAATACATTGAAGTAAGGAATAGGTGTAGTAGTCGACGTTTTGGTCTAATTATGTCTGTGTCCTTTAGACCATCCTCAGGACCTTGAATATGTTGATTAAAAAAGACCCTTCACATTAAGTAGGGATTCTATTTGATATTTCATTTGATATTTCAGAACCACAATTTGTTGGATTACAATGCAGAGAGGTTCAAAACGTTCACGCTCGCTAAGCGAGCGTGAACATTTTGAACCTCTCTCCATTGTAATACAGATTCGTTGTCTGACTTCACTTCAAGAGCCCGCAAACAACTGGGTCCTTGCTTTAAGTATGTACAGCTATTATATGCTGAAATTAACGAACTGTTGTCATCCAACAAATTGTGGTTCTGAAATATCAAATAGAATCCCTACTTAATGTGAAGGGTCTTTTTTAATCAACATATTCAAGGTCCTGAGGATGGTCTAACGGACACAGACAAAATTAGACCGAAACGTCGACTACTACACCTATTCCTTACTTCAATATATTGTAGGCAATGTTTGCTTTGTGTAAACTCTTCAGATTGCCTTAAAAACATTTTGTGAAAAGGTGTCCACAACTGTAACTGTGAAGGATACTTAATCTTATGTAATTACCACTTCTGGCTACATTGTGTTGTTTTCTATGTACCCTTTATAAACGAACAATCTTGAATCAATACTAAATAATTTTTTTAATATATACACCCGTGTTTCTTCTTTCCTTAATGATTTACTCATTGATAAAATAATTGAATTGTTTCCTGAATAATCCAATTGTGAGTTACTTGAATAGAGCTTACCTAAATCGAATTGATCAACTATTGCTGAAACATCTTTGAACAAATCCCTTGTAGGGGCACTAAACTGTATATGGGACACATTTTTAGTGTTAGTAAGGATGTACAATTTACAGTTCCTCAGTCTCGGGTCCTGCGGCGTTACTCCAAGGAGGAGCATGATTTATCCCTCCACTGCAGTGTCTCTACCATTTTGCACAGCCTTTCTCTGTCTGGGCGTTGAGGTCTATGCGTTTCTCCAGAGGGGCTGGAAGTTCTTTGCAGGGGGTATCTCAGTCTCAACCACGATTAATCTCCTCCGATGGCCCTGGGGAGTCAGGCCATCCTAAAATGACTGCATGTCCGTCTGCCCAATTTAGACACAAGAACATGTAGTCAATGTTTACTGTTCCTTCGCGCCAGGTAAAACCTGGTGGTAAAGAACAGTAAAAACATTATAATGCTCCACCCTCCATTGGAGAAGCCTCCGATGGGGAGGGGAGCATTACTTTCTTGCTTTTAAAAAAAAATCCAGTTTTGGGATTTTCTTTTTGAAAATAAGAAAATAATCCTGTTTGCCCACCCCCAGGACACTGTGGTTCCCTGTCTGCACTCTCCCAGGCAGGGAACTTAACTTTGCTCCTGCCCAGGGGGAGCAGCATTTTTTTACTTTTTAGAGAAAGCACAGAATCCCCCAGCACCCAGTATAGTGCTGGCTGGGGAGGCGGCTGGGCCCTTTGTGGCCTTGGTGCTCCCCCTGTGGCCCCCAACAATGTCAGCAGTGTGGATGCCCTGGGTGGGTCCCCTCGGCACCCACCTACAATTTTTTTAAAAGGCCGTTTCCCACCAGGGTTGCCAGTTGGAGCAGCAAGGGGCCATCAAAGCTCCTATTCTGGTGGCTTAGTGGACTAATGCGTCCACTGTAGGGGCCTGTGTTTGACCTCATGGTCACAGGTTCAAATCCCGGCGGGTCCACCCAGTCTTTCATCCATCTCAGGTCAATAAAATGAATACCGTTGAGTAACAATGAACGTGTGCTTTACAGATACACGTTATGTTATTCTAACTACAGTCTCACAAACATTGGGGAAAGAGTGCACATTAGGGAGGGTCAGTTTTTCTATTTTAACTCCAATCTAAAAAAACTTTTGGAAAGTGCATACATTGCGGAGTATTCGGGGGTGGGGTAGAAATTGACTATTCTAATTCCAGGCTAACAAATGTTGTGGACATTGTACACAAATTAAACACAGCATAAAAGAATATAACTAAACACCATCACATGATACAATATTAAATTAAACAATATTTTTAACTTCAACATAATAATAACCCAGTTAAAACAATATACTTACCCTCAATATTTTGGTCCACAATATTTGTGTAGACATTACCTTCTAATCTAACAAACATTGGGGAAAGTGCATATAGTGGGGGGAAGTTCAACTGACTATTCTAATTCCAGACTAACAAACGTTGGGACATTGCACACAAAATAGAAACATAAAAGAATATAATTAAACACCATAATATGAAACAATATTAAAGTAAACAAAATTTCAAACGGCATTATAATAATAAACCAGTTAAAAACAATATATGTACCCTCTTATATTTTCGTTCACAATATTTTTGTAGGCATTGCATTCTGACCACAATATTATGGTCAAACAATATTTTTGAGTCCATATTTTGGTAGAATATCACAACATCACATTTTAAGATCCTAAGATCTGACCCTGCAGTGTTTTAGAGTAAAGCATGCATTCTTGTTCTATCTTGGGTCCATAAATGGGAATAGGCTCTCCCTTTCTACGTGTCACACTTCTAGTCTTTATGTTTTTTGTAGCGTCTAAAAACTTGTCTCTATCATTCCGGGACTGGGTTGACATTTTTTGCCAGTGCTGATTCTGAAACTAGTTTTCATTCTGGCCCTGATGCAGTAGTATTATTGAGTTTTTGATTGATGTTTGAGCTTGCTCAGCTGAGCAGGTCACATGGGAAATCAGAGATATTTAAATCCCACGCGTAATGGCGGAGCTACCAGGGTTCACCAGTTCCGGAGGTTTCTTCCCCGGCATATGGCTATATCGTTGTCATAAAGGTAAGAGCAATAATATTGAAGTTTGTTTCAGTTAGGCAGATTTTTATTCTTAACGAAGCTGAGGTCGGTAATGCTTGGGGGTGCATATTTTGTTATGAGGGTAGTGAGGAGGACGTTTTGCCATAGATTGGGATTCGCTTAAATCCTTCTGCCCTTGGATTGCATAGAGTAAATACCGGAGATGCTGGGGTGATTTACGTAAACGGCCGTGGGTTTATCTTGTGTGATTAGCGTAGCATGTTTCACGCTATGTGATGGGTGCTTGGTCCGTTACAGGATCTTTGCTCTTCTCCTCTTTTTCTTAAAAGAAATAGGATTATTGTGAGTGGAGAAGTGAACAAGAAATACTATGGATAGTCTCTCTGAAAGTAATAAGGCTTATACACTTGTGTTTTTTTCAGACTTAACACCTACGTGTTGAATAACGCGATCTTGTGCAACTGCACAGAGAGTTCATATAAAAATATTTTTTAATCAAAAGTTTCGGATATTCTGGATATTTCGAATACCAATGTGGGAAATAGAATCTCGCCAAATACCTACTGAAGGTAATATCTTTGTAGAGAGTGTTTGGAGCCTGTGATACGTATAGCTAGTTGTAGATACCTTATTTTGTTTGATACTTTACATCTTTTTATTATAGTGGCAGAGTGTGGCCTCCATTTTGCCTTATTTCTTGGAAAAATATTGAGGAAGAAAATGGAGGTAGGTTGTGTTTGCCCGAGTGAATCTAGTGTTGAAAAGGAGGAACCAGGGTTTATCCTTAGTAACAAGGGTCCTTATTCTCCACAGATTAACCATCATCCCCCTGAGAGATTTTTAATTGAGAGAAGGGTTGATCTTTATATACGGGCCTGGATGTTTTATACACTGTAGGCCGTTTGGGAGGTGCAACCTATATCATTTCAGGTACAGTCCGTATGATTTTTAGGAGTGTCTCATTCCCTAAATGTGTGTATATATATATATATGAACATTACTTGGCTCTAAAATTCCTCCATAAATGACAAGAATATAGAGCGTAGGGTTGCCTAAGCACCCTCTTATGTGATGGAGAAAGCAATATACTTTTTCTCTCTCTATTTTGATTGATCAACCGTATAAATTTGAGGTGTATGCATGGAGGATGTGAGGGGTACATGGTATTTTAATTTTAACTTTAGTATTGGGTGGCCAGAACGAGAAGGGTCTGTGGTATTGTATCTAAGTGGGAATGTGTTGTTGAATGTATCACCAGAATATAAACACAGTGTCCATGGAACCATATGTTAAATGCTAATTTATTGTTTCATCTATTTTTCTCTTTTGTAATATGTATAGATCCAAAAATCAATGTGGGAGTTATTATCCTTTGTCCTGAGGAAGGTGGTGTCTATAACAGTGATACCCACCGAAACGCGTCGACGCTAATGATATAAAGGCATACTGTAGATTGTGGTGACATTTTTATTTATTTTTTTTTATTTTTTTTATCTTGCCACACCTTTCTTTTTATCTAAACGAAAACTTAGATCATACAAACATTATTTACCTCTTTCTATTTTGATAATCTCCCAAGATTATGAATTAAAACTGTCAATTATTTTTAACAGCTCGAAAATGGATTAATTTGTGCTATCCTTTGATACTGAAAAGACTTTGACAATACATTTTATGTAGACAGACACATACATTTGGCACATAATGTTAATGGTCACATTAAGTCATGGAAACGATACAGTGAGCTCAAAGACACCTTTCGGTGGCCATCCCAGAGACCCAAACACTTATTGTGATTCTAACTACAAATGAGTTGAACTGCAGGTCGTATTATGGATTGTGAGGAGATATTTTATTTTACTGGGAGGGCCACTGCTTACTAACATGTTTGTCTTAAGTGACTGCTGGGACTATTATGGCGCCCTTTCCTCCATCATTATTCTCCTTACCGTCTCTGCAGCTTTAAGCAGAGATGGCCACCCCAGTGCTGGAAATCTTTACAATCACTCTATATCCGCACCCTCCTCACCCTACGTATGTGAGACACCCAAGACTCTATTCTTTTTTTTTTTTTTTTTTTTTAAACCTTTATTGAAGGCAAAACAGGGAAGCATTGCAGAATACAGCACTATGCCTACATCCCCGGAGGAGCCGGCCATGGAGTGCGCGAACGTGTATTGCAGAAGAATAAAGAAAGGATACACAGCAAGCCGCCTACAACCACTCAGGGCCGGCCGCGTCACGGAGGAAGGAACAGTCGGATAGATATCAGCATTATATTACCTCCCACAGCGTCCAGATGAAGAAAAGACAATAATATCAACCAATCATAGGATAGGAACAGAACAAAAACCCCCCCATCCTCCCTCCCCCTCCGGCACAGTGATGATATGACAGGTAAATCGGAAGCAATTTGGCTTTTACTAAACACATCCACACGGATAAGACAGGAGTCCGGGGATGAATGAGGCAAACACCTCCATTCACGAGACACGGAGGGCATATCAGCTTAAAGGTCAGGATGACTCGCCAGATATAGAGTAAGCGGGACCCAAAAATCTTTGGGGCGGGACGACTCAGGCAGCTCCTCCGCATAGATTTCTAATTGCTCCCTACAGTAGGATAGATCCCTCAGCCACTTACAAACTGTGGGCAATCCCTTTGCACCCCAGCACTGCGCCACAGCTCGCTTAGCCATAAGTGTGGCCACTGCAACCAGTCTCCTATTGCACGGCTTCAGGGACGCTACACTGCCCAACAGACACATCTCGGGCGTACATTGCACTCTCTCCAATACGGCATCCGTGAGCACAGTCGTCACCTTAGCCCAATAGGCAGCTATCCCTGGACATAACCATGAAAGATGTAAAAAGTCAGCGTCTGCTTGTCCACATCGCACACAGCAAGCATCATCTCGCAATCCGAATCTCCGCAATTGTACAGGGGTATAGTAAAGTTGGTGCAAAAATTTAAAATGTATAATACGTAAGTTGCAGTTGGCCGTCAGTCGCCCAGTCAATTTGCAGCAATAGTACCAGTGGTCCTCCGACAGTATCCCTCCCAGGGCCGCATTCCATTTAGCAAAGGATGGATGCGCCTCCGCCTCCCGCTCACGGAGAGATGAATTATAGAGTTTAGTAATCAGCCCCCGACGGGCCTCGCCCGCGAGCACCGCCTGCAGTGCCCGCAGCGTCTGGGGCTCATCGGGGAAGTCAGGGTAAACATCCCGAATGGCCTGACGAACCCGCACGTACGTAAAACCCAGCATAATATCGTGAGGCCGGTTCGCCTGCACGTCCTGTAGCGAACGGAATCGGCCCTGGTTGTAGAAGTCCCCCATCTGGGTGATCCCGATGGCCTGCAACGTGGTCCGCGCCAGGCGCTCCTGCAGTGCGGATATACCGGGATGCGCTGCTATCGGCAACTTGGGGGCATAAAGGTAGGATAGTGTCGCACGACATGCCAGCGTCCGCCAGGCCCAAGCCGTGCACTGGACCGGGTTGATTTCCGTCCGGGGGCCTCGAGCCCCCCCCGAGAGGGCCGCAGCCACCAATGGGAGTGGGAGGATCGCATCCGCCTCAATCGCGGTATGGGGTAAGAGACGCTGCGGATAGAACCAATAATGCGCAAACTGCGCCTGAGCGCATAGATAGTAAAGGCGCATATCAGGAGCCTCAAAACCGCCGCGGTCAAAGGGTTGAACCAGGGTGTCCCAGATACAGCGAGGTTTTTTGCCCCCCAGACAAACGACAGTAGGGCCGTCTGTAGAGACTTAAAAATGGAAACATTCAGGCGGATAGGGATATTCACAAATAAATATAATAGTTTAGGCAATATAACCATTTTGATGACTGCTATACGGTCCGCCAGTGAAAGCAGCAGATGAGCCCATCGCGCCGCTCGCTCAGTAAGTTGAGAGATTGTACGCCCATAATTCATGGAGATTACCTGCGCCGGATCCCTGTGGAGCCAAATCCCAAGATATTTTACTGGTTCCTGAGTCCAGGCCAGAGGGAAGTCCATTTCGAACTCGCAGGTTCCTGCCGTCAGGGGAAAGACCGACGATTTGGCCCAATTTATCCCCAAGCCAGAGAAGCCCTCGAACCGGACATATTCTCGCAGCAAGGCCGGGAGATATGTCGCAGGTTCACGAACATAAAGCAACATATCATCCGCATATAGCGAGACAACCAATGGTCGCAGTCTGAAACGCAACGCCGCAGAGGCATGGAGCTGGCGCAATTTGCAGGCCAGAGGCTCCAGTGCCAAGGCGAAAAGCATCGGTGAAAGGGGGCATCCCTGCCTCGTGCCCCTACCTATGGGAAACTCCGAGGACACCCAGCTGTTCACGCGAACCCTAGCCGCCGGGGCGGAGTACAGAACCCTGATCCACTGCAAAAAGAACGGAGGGACACCCATTCTGGTGAGGACGGAGAACATGTATTCCCAGGAGAGGGAGTCGAACGCTTTAGCAGCGTCAAGCAACACCGCCACGGCCTGGAAGTCGGTATCAAAATAGTGTAAGGTAGCGAAGACAGTGCGCAGATTAAGCACAGTAGATCTCGTGGGCACAAAGCCAGACTGGTCCGGGAGCACCAGTAGGGGGATCAGTGGCTGCAGACGGAGAGCGATCATTTTCGCTAGTATCTTGGTGTCAATATTAAGCATTGAGAGGGGCCTATAAGAATCGCAGCGGTTGGGCTCCTTGTCGGGTTTCAAGAGCATGACTAGGAGAGCCTCCCGCAATGAAGGTGGAAGACGGCCGGTGTCGTAGGCCTCCGCATAAACTTCAAGAAGTCTAGGGGCCAGATCGTCGGCAAATGCCTTATAAAATTCGCTCGGGAGACCGTCCAGTCCGGCAGCTTTGCCAGTAGGGAGGGACATAATAGCCGTTTTCACATCCTCCTCATCAAAGGGCTGGGTAAGATAATCCCGATGGCCTGGGGCCAGCCAGCCCAATGCTACATCCTCTAGGTACGAGTCAATATCGGCCGTCTGAGCCATATCCTTGTTGCTATAAAGGGTTGTGTAATAGTCAAGTATGGTCTCGCTGATGGCTGCCGTGCCGAAGCGGGCCACGCCTGCCTCGTCGAGCATTTCCGTGATGTATTGTTGGCTCCGAGGTGCAGCCAACTTCCGAGCAAGCGAGCGACTGGGCCGACCCCCCTCACCGTAGTATCTAGCCGTGCTACGTCTAGACTTATGTCTCATTTCCTGATCCACGGTGTCGTTATGTTCCGTGACTAAGGCACGAATCTTGGACAGGGTTTCGGGTAGCGGGTTCGCCTCGTAGGCCCTCTCCAAAACAGAGATATCTCCCGCAAGTTTCTGGATCCTGCGCCGCAGATCTCGCAGTACCCCAGCCTGTGCCCCCATGCAGACCCCCCTGATAGTGACCTTGAAGGCCTCCCACATAGTCCCGGCGCTATCCACAGAACCAGCATTCTCCCGGAAGAAGTTACGGATAGCCTCCCCTACCGTGGCCTTGAATACCGGGTCCGTCAGGGAGGATGGCTGTAGTCGCCACTGAAAGGGCGGCCTCCCACAGGTCGGCACACACAAATCCAGAAGCACCGGAGAGTGATCTGACAGCGTCCGGGCTAGGTGACGCACCCCTGTCGCCCAAGGGCATGCAGTTTCCGTGACCAGCCAGAGGTCCAAGTGGGACCATGTCCCGTGTACCGCCGACACAAACGTACTTTCCCGCTTGCCAGGGTGTTGCAGTCGCCAGACATCCCTCAGGCATCCAGCTTCCATTATGCCACGCAGTGCCTCCGCCGCTAGTTTAGGTCGTGCCCCCTCGCTACCCATACGATCAGCATCCATGTCCAGGCATACATTAAAATCCCCCCCCATATAATTTCCGCATCAGGGAACCCAGAGACACGACGCTAGACATCTGCAAAAAAAGCCGGGTCATCAACATTCGGCCCGTACACATTCACAAATAGAACACTCGTCCCGCCTAGCAGACCATGCACTATTGCCACTCGCCCCTGGTCGTCTGTCTCAGATCGGAGAACCTGAAAGTGTATCCCCTTTTTTATCAAAATCAGCACACCCCGGGCATAACTAGAGTAAGAAGAGGCCACCCGGTGTCCAGCCCATCGTGCCCCCACATTCTTATCAGATAAACTCGTTAGGTGAGTCTCCTGTAGGAAGGCAATGTGGATAGTCATTCTCTCTAAGTAAGCAAACACTGCCCTGATCTTTTTTGGAGAATTAAGGCCCCGGACGTTCCAGGTCAGGAGCCGCAGATTTCCACTTATCCGGTCAGTGGTCGGTAAGCCGACAGAACAATGGAGTATTTCAAAGCCATATAAATACTAGTACAAATAATAAGAAAAATGAAATGCAGTAAAACACAAAACATACCGTGCCAGAGGGTGCCCCCCTCCATTCCCCCTCTCCCCCCACCCACTTCAGCATCCCCAACTTGCTAAAGCCATCCCATCCATCCCCCCGCCCCATCCCATCAAACAAAAGTGAAAACCTCAGTTGGGGTGTACCCATGTGGGGCGCTAGAGTGCAACTGCCCTCCCATCAGGTAGGAGGTGGCTGCGCTGGGGTTGGATCCGTGCCTACAAACAACAGTACACAAGAGCCCAATCCACAAGATTGGCATAGATAATACATTAGGCCTAGGCAGCGGCTACTTGGGCACGGGAATACTCCATGGCAAAGGTAGACATGATCAACAGACAACCCCTACTCACCAAATGAGCGAGCCCAGCATCCAAATGTGTACAGAAATGCACCCCAAGAACCTAGTGTTCCTCTGTGTCCGACTCCAGATTAGCATCTCGTCGTCGTCGCGTGAGACGTTTGGCATGTTCAAGGGCTGCCTTAGGGTTGTTGAAGATATGAGAGTCCCCGTCGGGGCCAATCTTCAAGCGGGCCAGGTAGAGCATAGCGTACGGGACCTCCTCGGACCTGAGGAACTTCTTGACATTGGCAAACTCCCGTCTCGCCGCCTGGACTGCCACCGTAAAGTCTGGGAAGAAGGAGAGCCGATTCCCCTGATAGTCAATGGTGCCCTTCTCTCGTGCCAGGCGCAGTATCACATCGCGGTCCCTGTAGTTTAAGACTCTTGCAATGATGGGCCGCAGGGCGGCCCCCGGCGCCGGGCGAGCGGCCAGCGAGCGGTGCGCCCGCTCCACAATAAACATGGTGGATAGCTGCTCCCTGCCAAAAATGTCAGTAATCAGCGTCTCAATAAATATCTCCATCCTGCCCACATTGGTGGACTCCGGCAGGCCAATAAGGCGAACGTTATTACGCCGTGAGCGGGCCTCCAAGTCCTCGTTCTTGGCCTGGATAACAGATAGGACCTTCTCCATATTCAGAGCTTTCCCCGCAACGTCACTCAAGCCGTCCTCCGCTGCGGAGACTCTCTGCTCCACCTCCCCCATGCGGGCGCTCTGCTTCTCCAATTGGGATGACATGTGGTCCAGCCGGTTGTTGACTGCTGCCATTGTGCCCTCTATTGATTGGAGGCTTTGCTGCATTGCCAAGAGCTTGGTTTCAAGGCCCGAGGGAGCCCCCTCTGATACATCCGCCTCAGAGTCCGAGGCGGCCTTCTGTGACACCTTGGCGGATTTGCGCGCCTCGAACGTGAGACGGGGTTGCGTTTTGTCCGTTTTACCCATGGCGCCCCGTGATATAACTTGTCACAAGGGTGATCGAGGAGCCCAGTACAGAAAAGGTCCCCAGCAGGAGCCGAGCAGAGGCCCACACCAAGACCAACGGGTGGGTGGGAGGGTGTCGCACAGCAGGCCCACAATCGCCAGCCGGCCACGGCCACTCGGGCCACTATCCAAGTGTAGCCAAACCTGGAGGGTCACGGACAGCAGGGGTCCCACCAGCTCCGCTGCGCAGATTCGAAGGCCGCAGCTCCAGTCGCCCCCTCACCAATTAATAGCGCCGTGGTTTGTCTAGCACCATCATGCCACCATCGACATTGCCGTCGTGCTCCGATCAATCCTCATCACCCCAGCCAATGTGTCAGCCTGTGCGGCGCAATGCACTCAACACCAGATGGACGCCCGGTGCAGCCAATTCTGGTGTGTTTCCCCCTGGGGCAGACAGCAGGGATGCAGTCAGCGCCGTTTACGGCAGTATACGCGGCCTCAGCAGGTCTCTTAGGGGGTGGGTTGCAGCTATGTCGGTTCACCACAGCGGCATGCGGGAGGGCCCGTCCGCTCCCCCGCTAGCCGTAATAGCAGAAGCGTCCCCCGCGGATCCCTCCAACGTAGGGGCCTGGGTCCAGCAACTCTCTCACTCGCAGCACACAGGGAGCAGCTCCGCAGTTAAGGTTAGGGCCACCAGCAAAACCCCAGCGCCTTACAGCAGCCCACAGAGCGCGATCCGCTTGCAGGCCCGCACCCGCCTCCACAGTCACCGGCCTGCAGCAGGCCGCGCCCCACTCACCACCTCCGGCGCCGGGGAGACCGGTGCCCGCCGTGATCTCCGCCTCCGCTGGTGCTCGCAAACGCAGCCTCCCGGGGTCCGTTGCAGCAATGATGTGTGGCACAACCGCCCGCCGGGCGCAGCACCGCTTGTCTCTCGTGTCGGCAAGGGCACAGGTCACCGATCGGAACGGCGGGCCTCAAAGCCCCCCGGGCGCCGCCATCTTAGGATTTTCACTGCCGTTGCCACCGCCGCTGAAATGCCGCCGTTCCCCCTGTCTCGGGCCGCCCCAGGCGCAGCAGCGGATTCGGGTACACGTCTCCAGGCAGGCACACTCCACTACTCCGCAGGATAGGTGGTTTGTAGGGCGGATTTTGGTCGGATTGTGGCGCAGCCGGGCAGAGCCTCACTAGGGTGCGGCCATCTTGCCGTGCGCCCTCTAGCGCCTCCGTGGTGACATTTGTTAATGTGCATTATCAAAGTTTGTGTATAATAATGTTGCGTGGGCAAAGGATTAGTACGGACACTAGGCTGGGGTAAAGAGGGCTTTATTGCGGGCAATACACGTCTTCTCCTTATCGCCAGTCTTTCTGGGGTATATGGGGTAGTGAAGGCTTGTTGGGCGGTCGTCCGGTCCCTCGCCGTCTCTTTCCGGATCTGCTCCCTCCGGTTCTGGCGTCGGGTTCCCAGGGACTCCCTCTCCATCCGACGGGGAACACAGAGAAAGAAAGGTAGAGGTGAGGCGTTGTTACCTTTTTTGTTATGCCCAAAAGGGAAGGGAAGGTGAGGGGACTCCACAACACACGTGACACACTCCTATTTCGGGACAGGATGTGATTATGTGGTGGGGGGTCGGACGTTATGGTGAAGGATAGTGCTAGGAAGTGGATGGGATGCCAAAGGTTACGGGGGTGCACTCTCCCCCCTCCCAAGCCAGCCCGTGAAGCGCTTGCGTACCTGGACGAGCCACACTCCTCCTGGAGCGTGGCTGGGCGAAACACAGGGACGTTGGCCTCCTGGCTCTGCTGGTGCTCCTGGTGACACGGTCACCCGATCTCCCTCTTCTCTCGCCTCTACGACTGCTCCGTAGTACGCTGTCCTCTCTTTCCTCGCCTCGTCTCTCTCGCCGGTGTAGCGACACACCCCCTTCAGGGAATCCCCTTTCCTTAAGGCGTCGCAGTTGGTGACGTCACCGGGCGGAGTCCCGTCAATCCGGAATCCCCAATCAGAGACGTCTTCCTCCTGGGAGCCCTTGCGGGTGCAGGGGTTTCTGGGATCGGAAGTCCACTCGTCCTGTCGGGGGGGGAGAAGAGGGAAAGAGAGGGGTGTAGCGGTCCACCAATCGTTAACGTCCACGTGCTTCCCCCAGGACGAGCCCAGACTGTCACACACCTCCTCCCCTGGATTCTCCCGATCGGGGAGAGGAAACACCCTGGACAAGTAATCCGCACTCCCGTTGTCTTTTCCTTTACGGTGACGGACTTCAAAGGAAAAGGGCTGAAGCGTCAAGAACCAGCGCAGGACCCTAGGGTTCTGCGACTTGTTCCTACACATCCACTGCAAGGGCGCATGGTCCGTGTACAACGTGAATGGACTCCCTTCCAAGTAATATCGCAACTTGTCAACTGCCCATTTAACCGCTAAACATTCCCTCTCTATGGTGGGATACTTGGTTTCTCTGGGAAAGAGTTTGCGGCTGATGTACAGTATTGGGTGTTCTATCCCTTCCTCCGATACCTGGGACAAGACGGCGCCCAATCCATGGTTTGAGGCGTCGGTATGCAGTATGAAGGCTTTGCTAAAGTTCGGGGAGGCTAATACGGGGCTGGTGGTGATAATTCCCTTAAGGGTTTGGAATGCCTCCTGCATATCCTTGCTGGGATGTTGAAGCAGGTGCAGGCTGCTGTTATTACGCAGGACGTCTGTGAGGGGAGTGGCGATTTCGGAAAACTGGGGAATGAACCGCCTATAATATCCAATCAAACCCAAGAAGGCGCGGAGGTCTCTTTTGTTTTGGGGAAAGGGGGTTTCAGCTATTGCTCTCACTTTTTCGGTCTGGGGACTTATCAGACCCCGTCCCAGTACATACCCCAGGTATTTTACTTTCCGATATGCTGCTCGGGATTTTTTTGAGTTCACGTGGAGCCCCGCCTGTTCTAAGGCACTCAACACGATCCGCAAGTGGACGAGGTGTTCTTCCCATGTCTTGCTGAACACTACTATATCGTCCAGATAGGCCGAACAATAGGAGGAATGGTTGTGGAGCACTGTGTTCATGAGCCTTTGGAATGTGGCCGGCGCCCCGTGTAAGCCAAAAGGGAGGACGGTAAACTCGTAAAGGCCTTCCGCCGTAGAAAACGCTGTCTTTTTTCGGTCCTCTTCTCGGAGGGGCACCTGCCAGTAGCCCTTGGTTAAATCGAGCGTTGTTATATATCGTGCTTCCCCTAGTTTCTCGATTAACTCATCGATTCGTGGGATGGGGTAAGCATCGAATGCCGAGATAGCATTCAGGGCTCTGAAGTCCATACAGAACCTCGTTGATCCGTCTGGTTTAGGCACCATGACTATCGGCGAGGACCATTCGCTGGTAGAGGGTCGTATGACACCGAGCTGTAGCAAGGTCTGGACTTCCCTTTTGACGGCTGTTCGTTTTGCCGCCGGTATTCGGTACGGCTTCTGCTTTATGATCTTTCCAGAAGGAGTGTGTATGCGGTGTTCAGCTAGGGTAGTTTTACCCGGTAGGTCTGAAAATATCGGCGAGAAAGGGCTTAGGGTCTCCATAAGCGCCGTTCTTTGTTCGGCTGAGATGTCCTCGTTCACCACGAGTCTGTCTAAGGTGTTCTCGTCATCTTCCGGCGAGGGTATGGTCAGATGGGCGTCTGTTGGAGGGGGTCCCAACCATTTTTTTAGGAGGTTTATATGGAAGGTTTGTTGCCTGCGAGGTGTCGGTAGTCGGTAGGTCGTTTGTCCTATGACCCCCACTACTTTGTGAGGTCCCTGCCACCCAGACTGAAATTTCCGGGTTGAGGAGGGAAGAAGAACCAGGGCCCAGTCTCCTAAGGACAGTCTTCGCCATCTCTTCCCACGGTTGTAGTTCTCCTTTTGTCGCTTTTGGCTGCTCTACAGATGGGTGTATGCCAGGTCTCTCAGCTTCCAGATCTTGGACTTCAGTTGCTGGGTGTATTCTAGCGTCTCCCTTGTCTCTTCCTCGAGTTCGTGCTCCCACGCTTCCTTTGTCATCTCCAGGAATGACCGGGGTTGCCTTCCATACAGGAGCTCAAAGGACGAACAACCTAAACTGCTTTGGACCTGGGCCCGGATCACATAAAGCGCCAGGGGTAGGAGGCGGTCCCATTCCCGACCCTCGACGGCTAGCATCTTCTTCAGGGTGGTCATGATGGTTCGGTTGTACCTCTCCACGAGGCCATCGGTTTGTGGGTGGTATACCGAGGTCCGTATATGATGGAGGTCCAACACACCGCAAACTTCCTTCATCAGGCGCGAGACGAATGGGGTCCCCTGATCCGTCAGGATCTCTTTCGGGAACCCGACTCTCGAAAAAAGCTCAACTAGCCTGTCTGCTATCGCTGCTGAGGTAGGGGCTTTGAGGGGGAACGCCTCAGGGAACCTGGTGGCATAATCTACAACCACCAAGGCATATTGATTTCCTTTTCGTGTCTGGGGTAGAGGTCCGATCAAGTCCATCCCGACCCGTTCGAATGGGTTCCCAACGATCGGCAGGGGTTGTAAAGGAACCGCCGGAGGGCGCTGCATGTTTTTCCTCTGGCACTACTCACAGGTCTGACATTGTATTTTGATATCCTTGTATATTCCCGGCCAATAGAAATGCCGGAGCACGTTCTGGGTCGTCTTCTCCGCTCCGGTATGGCCCGCTGTGAGATGGGAGTGGGAGAAGAATAGTATCTGCTCCCTAAAGGACGTTGGTACCAATAGTTGTTCTGGATCCTCAGGACCGCCTTTTCTGTAAAGCATATCGTTTTTTTATGAGGAAGCGGGGATAAACCGGCGAAGGGGCATCTTGGGTCATGTGAGCTGCTTCCCATGCGTTGAGTAGGGAGGGGTCATTGGTCTGTGCAAACCTGAAGCTTTGGTCTAGAAGCCATGGCTCGGGGGTGGCCAAGGCGGGGAATGACTGGGAGTGGTGTCTGGGGCTTTTGGATCTACCGGCTCCCATACCGATGGTATGGGTAAAAAACTGTAGGAAGTTAGGATTGTCGGTTCCCAGTATAAGTTCCTCGGGGAGTCCCTCCAGTACCCCAACCCGTACTGTGCATGGCGGTCCCTGGGGAGGAGTGAGGGAAATAAAAGCTAAAGGATAAGGTTTTGTGTCACCATGAACACATTTAATGTGGACTATAGCGCCCTGGACGTACTGGGATCGTTCAACAAGTGACCTGTGTGCTACGGATTGTTTGCACCCTGAGTCTAACAAAGCTTTTACCCTCCTTCCATTCACGTGTACACTTACATGGAATGCTGGACCCATTTCAGCGGTATAGAGTATTGATCTGGGTACATAACCCACTTCCATGGGTTCCTCCGGTGTTCTCCTCTTGGGGCACATCCGTGCTATGTGACCCCAGTCACCACAGTCGAAGCACTGGGGTCCGCGAAACAAGGGTATCTCGGCTTTGGGGGCTCTAGGTCGGAGAATGTCCATCAGTGGGCGTAGCCTCCTCTCGGCTTTCGCAGGGACGGTCTTGCTTGGCCTGTCACCCTCCCAGGTCGACATACGCGGTTGGGCCCTTGAGAAGGTCGTGGCCATTTCCACAGTTTCTTCCGGGGTGAGGTGGGGATGCTGCTTCAGCCACCTCTGAGTGCCATATGGCAATGCCTCCAAGAACTGTTCAAGATACACTCTGTGCATGATCTCTTCCTTTGTACTGGTCTGCGGTTTTAACCATTTGTCCGCTGCCATCTTCAGGCGGAAATATAGGGTTTTGGGGTTCTCTCCGGGTTGTCCTCGTTCTTTCCGGAAACGCACACGGTACGCTTCCGCGTCTAGACCGAGGTGGTCTAGTATCACATCCTTGATATTCTGATAGGGGGTATCACCGGTGGCATTGGCCACCTGGTATGCCGACTGGGCCTCTCCCGTCAACAGGGGTGCTAGGAAGAAGGGCCATCTATCTTCCGGCCAAGCGCAGGCTTTCGCAGCACGTTCGAAATTTAGTAGGAATGCGTCAGGATTCTCGCCGGGGACGTATTTTTGCAAAGCTACGCCGGAGGGTCCGTGGGGCATGCTACGGACCTCCCTAGGGGCGGGTAGTGTTGTTGATCCTAACACTTGTTGCAGTCCATCCATCTGGGCGGCGAAGGAATCTTTAAAGACATCCCTGTCCGCCTGTGCCGATGTAATTTGCCGTTCTACGGCCCATTCCAGGCTTTCTTGCCCTTTTACCAGGTGCTGTATAAGGGCGTCCATCATGGGGTTACTGATGGCGTCCACAGGGGATCCCACTTCTGACACCAGTTGTTGCGTGGGCAAAGGATTAGTACGGACACTAGGCTGGGGTAAAGAGGGCTTTATTGCGGGCAATACACGTCTTCTCCTTATCGCCAGTCTTTCTGGGGTATACGGGGTAGTGAAGGCTTGTTGGGCGGTCGTCCGGTCCCTCGCCGTCTCTTTCCGGATCTGCTCCCTCCGGTTCTGGCGTCGGGTTCCCAGGGACTCCCTCTCCATCCGACGGGGAACACAGAGAAAGAAAGGTAGAGGTGAGGCGTCGTTACCTTTTTTGTTATGCCCAAAAGGGAAGGGAAGGTGAGGGGACTCCACAACACACGTGACACACTCCTATTTCGGGACAGGATGTGATTATGTGGTGGGGGGTCGGACGTTATGGTGAAGGATAGTGCTAGGAAGTGGATGGGATGCCAAAGGTTACGGGGGTGCACTCTCACCCCTCCCAAGCCAGCCTGTGAAGCGCTTGCGTACCTGGACGAGCCACGCTCCTCCTGGAGCGTGGCTGGGCGAAACACAGGGACGTTGGCCTCCTGGCTCCGATGGTGCTCCTGGTGACACGGTCACCCGATCTCCCTCTTCTCTCGCCTCTACGACTGCTCCGTAGTACGCTGTCCTCTCTTTCCTCGCCTCGTCTCTCTCGCCGGTGTAGCGACACACACCCTTCAGGGAATACCCTTTCCTTAAGGCGTCGCAGTTGGTGACGTCACCGGGCGGAGTCCCGTCAATCCGGAATCCCCAATCAGAGACGTCTTCCTCCTGGGAGCCCTTGCAGGTGCAGGGGTTTCTGGGATCGGAAGTCCACTCGTCCTGTCGGGGGGGGAGAAGAGGGAAAGAGAGGGGTGTAGCGGTCCACCAATCGTTAACGTCCACGCGCTTCCCCCAGGACGAGCCCAGACTGTCACAAATAACTAAATGCTAAACAAATGATCTGGATCTTGTGTTTGTGCCTTTTTGAGGAATAGAAACTATTTTTCTTGCAGATTCTCCCTATGATCAAATGTATATAACAACTGTATGTTTTTTTTAATATTGTATGATGTTTTATTGACTTCTTGACCACTGGTCTGGTCCAAATAATTTTTTTAATAAAATATTTTCTACTTTTGTATACACTTGGCTTGTGGTAGTGGTGTGTTATGTTCTGGTGATAAATTTGTTGTGATGAGTATTTGTGTGTTGCCGTACTGAACAATTCCAAAGGGGATCTTTTCTTGACTACGGTATTATTGAGTTCAACTGACCTGGGCTTATGCTATAACTTTATTAATATGAGAATGGGTCATGGAGCAAAAGGTACTGAAGGACAATGGAACAGAGCAAGAGAGAAGTACACAATGGGCGTTGAAACGAAATTTGATGTTAAAACAAGAGACCAGAAAGAGATGCTGGGAAAGAGTGCAATAGGATGAAGAATGTGTTTGGTGGTAAATGATAGATGAGCATGAATGAGTGGGAGACTGCATTAGAATGAGTGAATTTGAGGAGTAAGTACTAAGCTGACTAAGGATAAAAGTGAGTTTGGCTTGATTATGATGGATGAAGCCATCAAAAGACTTCAATAGCCCTTATGCGGTATTTAAGCATGGCCCGATATTTTAAACCGTTGGTCTGAGAATATAAGCATAATTTTAAGAAGTCACTTTTTACATTTTTAATACGTTTATAAAGTGCAGCGTGTCTCCTTCTGGCCATTTGCCCATACTTGACAGAGGCGTCATGGAATGCAACTTCATGGCAAGGAGTTGGAGTCGGTACAGACAGCTGATTAACTGTCCAAACCTCTTCGATCCCAGCCCTGTTCTGTGTTGAGTTCAGTTAAAGGCAAATCCGAATAGTTTGGTTTTCGAAAGTGTCCTGGACCTCATGAAGTTGGGTCTGGATCTGAAGTTCAGGCAAAGAGTGCCCCAGAGTCTAGAAGACCAGGTCCTAATGCCTCTAATTAGGTCACTGGTCCAGAAAACCCTCTCATTCATGTTTCCATTAAGAAATTCAACATTTCAGCCAACCTGGTTGTGTGGATACTCTGAAAAGTGTATATACATTTCCCTGACTCAACAGGGAGATATAAATAGGACAATCAAAGAGGTCCCCAAAGATGGCAGTGCAGAACTACTCACAAAGGATACAAATTGACACCCTGGCCCTGATTACGATTATAAGTGCTATTTATCAAACATGATAAATACCAATCCCACTGGGTACGTTATTTAGAGAGTGCAATAAACACCCCCTATTACAAGTTGTTGGGGAATAATATGCGAATTACCGGATGTGTTAAATACCTAACAACTTGCAATTGCAACCTGTGCGTAAACAGGGGGTTCGACACTAGCTGGAATTTAATGAGAAACTCAAAATCAGGCCAAAAGATTGCACCTCACTCTTTTGCATTTTCTGGTGACACACTTACACACTAATGAGGAAATAAGCTTACCTCCCACATCCTCAAAGGCAGGAGAATCTCAACCTCCTAGGATTTGATAGCTCATAGAAGTGTCTTTCACCTACTCAGGTTGATCAACAAGAGATGTGGCAGCAACTGTCGAAAAAAGAAAACTTCAGTACTCCACTTTTGAGTTAACTCTGTGATCTAAAATTTCAGAAGTAGTGGCTAAGTAAGGGGGCTTCTCAGGACATTTATAGCCATGGTCAAAAGTTTCGAGAACTAAGTAACAATGTAACAAATTTCACTACTCTAAGTAGCGAGTACAGGACGTCGACCATGTAAAACACTTTACCTGCGTGTAAAGTGTCCTTTAATTGTATTTAAACAGAGAGGTCAGAACTCCACTATTTCTACATTCACTACAATTTTTAAAATTACATATTAGGTGCCAAGTATGAGACCCGGCCTCGCTATGAAGAGAAGACTTCCCGTTAGTGCATTAATTACCCTAATGAAAGATGGTTGCTGAAAGTTAAATGGTTAAAGGTTAGCACAACTAAAATGTTATCAATCCACCCCATTTATTGCTCTGCACAACCCACAATTCGTTTATATGAATTCAAAATCGATTAAGCCAATAATCGTCTGCTCTTCACCATAACTTGATACACACATTTATGGCTTTATCCTTTGAGTAAATTTACATCAGAACTTTCTACATTTTGCCCATATTACAAATCACTGAACACGTTCTTTACCGTAGATCCCCCTTGTGTTGACCCACTGCCAATTCTTTATCAGCCTTTGTCTTGAGCCCCCCACCATATCCTCTTACCTCTTACCATAACCTTGCTTTTCTGTTTGACAATGCCCTGTCACTCTCTCCTCAAATCAGCCAGATTTCCTCTTCCTGCTCTTTCCAACTTTGTTTAATCCATAAGATTTCTCCTTTTGTGTCTGAAAATGCACGTCAGATTGTTCTTCAAGCCATGGTTCTTTCTTTGCTAGATTATTGTAATGATCTCTTTCTTGGACCTCCCTCTGCCTCTCCCGCGTGCCCAACTTGGATTCAGAACTAAACCGTTCACCTTATATTCAAGCTTCCCTGTTACCCATCACCATTCCATTGCTCTCTTCACTGGCTTTCACCATTCTATTCACTCTCTTCACTTTATAATTCCCCAATGCATCATTTTAAGGCTCTCTGCTTGGACTACCATGTCATGCCACACCAAGGCTTCATCTATCTAAAACACAACTTCCTTCCTTACTCCCCTTTTCACCCTTTATGATACTCTTCCCATGTCACTCTTCCTAAAATCTGCCATATTTCTATGGGCGGCTGATCTTTCTCTTATCTTGCCACCAGTACAGGGAGTTCTCCTCTTTACTCTGTCTGGCCACGTGATGATCACTTAACCTTCAGTGAATCGCTGAAAATCTTTGTTTTCTGGTCTTGAATCTCTTTATACCTCTAGCGATGGGGTCAGCCGCTGACTCCCTTAGTGCCACAATACCCTTCTGGGTGATAGCAAGTGCTGCAAATGTCTACAATAAAGCGGAATCATGACACAAGACCAGTCGCCCCTCAGCATGTTTACTGAGAAATGGTCTGGGTGCAGCTCTGCTGCATTCTAATTAGATAAAAATCCCTGAGGAGGAACTGGCGTGGTGAAGCTCTATGACTATCACTGGGTTGACTCCAGTACACATTGGGAGAAAGAAGTCATCAGAAAAGTTTTACAGCCTTTCAGGAAGCTAAGCGAAGGTGAATACTTTCATTGTGCAAAAGATGGCTGTTCCAGAGTTGGAGGGCAAGCAGGCGGAGAGAGCAGTCTCTTGTCTGGGATCCTTTGAATGGAAACCGACAACAAAAGTTGGGAGTCAGTGCAAACTTCTCACAGGATTGTAGCAAGTAAAACGCTTGCAGTGGTGTAAGCTTTAGCTTTCTCTTTCGTAGAAGACCCCATACATAAGATAGAGCATCTTAAATAGAATTGTTGGCTTGCCTGGGAGCCAGTCAAGATGGACTCTTGTCTAGGTTACATGGTTACATTTTCATAAGTTGCTTACTAACTGAACATCCTCTGAAGTTGCAGAAGTGACAGTTCTGGCAGGCCAAAGTACATGATGCTACATTCATCGATTCTTGACAGGGCGGCCAAAACTACCTGAAACTACCCTCCAGTGAAGTATTTAAAGAGAACTAAAACATTTGTTGCTCCAGCACCTCGTGCTCAAATTAGCCTTGTTCAAACTTTGAAAACCAGGTTTCCAGACAGATTTACTCCAGAAAGACTTGTACCATATACATACTATCACTCTGTGTGCTTTGTCTTCTGTTCGAGATATACTGACCCATTTCTCTTGGTGACCTGCCCATCTAAGTCTGTAAAAAACAAAAAAAGATTTTAGCTCCCAGCTTTTGTCTTTCTTCGACTCAAATCAGCTTCTTGACATCTCTTAATCCAGGTCTCACCGTCTACACAGCACTGAATCCGTTCCAGCCTCTATCTTGGACTCATGTCTGAAAGTTACGATATGTTATACCATGTACTCCAAAGACGTAATACCGGATGGAATCTGTGACCGCGGCAAGTCCCTCATCCGTTAATTCCCTTAAAGGGTTCTGGTATTGTCCCAATTTTGTCTCTGTTTAACCATGAAAAGTCCACCCCTTTTCCTCCCCCATTGTTATGTGTCAAAGGAGACACAGACCCTGGGCTGCAAAGCATCCCCTGGACACTGAGTAGCACTTCCTGTAGCTTAGAGGACAAGAAGTGCGAGGGGCCGCTGCACCACAGAGCAGGATGGTGAAGGATAGGTATGGCTGCCTTTGGACCCTGAACACTAAATCCTACAAGTACAAAGACAGGATGTGGAAGTGAAGAAAAGCTGCACAATCCAGCAGGGGTGCACAGGAACACAAAGGGTGCCCCTCAGCACTGGAACCCACTTCCTGAAATCTAGGGGAGAGGAAGTGGAAGGGGCGAAAGCTGCCAACAGAGCTGGGAAATAACACCAGATTAGCTCAGCTGCCTCTGGACGTCATTTCCTGCAACTAAGAGGACATGAAATGGATGCTGTCACTGCACAACAGAGCAGGGTGGAGCAGAATCAACAGGGCTGCCGCTAAACACTGGACATCCTGAAAGGAAGAGGAAAGGAAGGGGTAGAGAGAGAATAGCTTCACAACAGAGCTGAGTAGAGTAGGGCCAGAATGGTAGTAGACATGGTCCTCAGAAGAACGAGTGCTAGAGAGGATAATTGCAATTGCTATATAAAGATTATATTACTCCAACACCTGTGATCAAATGGGGACTCCTGTGACTCCTACAGTCTGCAGATCTGCAGGGCAAAGTGTTGCTAACCTCTACCCACCTTTGCCTTCCTATAGTTTCTTCGAAATGTACTCCCTCCCTCATTCCCTCCATACCACCTTCCCTCGACTGTGTATTTTCAGCTTATCCCTCAATGCTTCAGCCCTTGGTTCCTGAAGATGCAGAGTTCTTCCATGAGGAGCTTGGCTCCAAGATTATGGCCTCTTAAACAATGGAAAACAATTCAGGGATAAAATGAAGAGGAGCAGTTTTTGGAATACGTTTTCCAAACATTTGCCAGTTGTCTTTTGGGGGTAAGAGACTCTTTGGCTTGTGTTAGAGACTTGTGAGAGAAACTGTCAATAGCAACATTGTGAGTGAATATTTTAAGTTCTAGAGACAGACCAGACTCTTGGAAAACATCCTTCTTGGTTACAGCTGTCACAGAACATTGCAAGCCACACTAGCTATGGTTTTTATGTACTCGCCATAGTGTGAGTGCGATAGGCTGGAAACTCATACCTACCTATCAACCTACTGCCATGTATGCAATGTTACAAAGAAGGGTTGGTGAGGTCCATGTCTTAGTTCAGGGATAAATAGTACAAGACAAATATGTTTCTGTGTTTGTGGTACAATAATTTATAGATCAGAATCAATTTTTTCCTTTTCGGTCATATGCCTGCAGTCAGGTACTACTATCCATAAATGGCATGTACAGTCACAATGTGTTCCTAATATCATTCATGGTTAGTACAAAGGCATATGTTGACCTTAAAGAAGCCACACATTTCTCATATTTGAAAAAATGATAGATTTATAAAGATGTTCTAGAAGCCCAGTATGACATCTGGCACAGCCGATAAATTAACTGGACAGACAAACATCTGAGTATATGTAGCCTATGATCTTAGCAATGGGAATGCTCTCAAGACTCAACTTGTATGCCTCTCTAGCTTTCTGATGTATGTTACATCACATAGGCTGTCTCTTACTACTATCCCATCAGTTCATCCACACCTGCATAAGTCAAGGGAGTCAAAACATGAATCACTTTCAACATATTTGTATACCTCCTTACATCCTATACATATGTCTCCTCTCTATACCCTGCTTATAGCAAACATATCAATAGAAAATATTTACTTACATCAAACAGTAAAACCATAAACATCTTTAATATCTCAATTATGGTGAATCATCTACTACACAGTTCACAACTACCCCATCTCCATTCAAACATGTCACGCATACATGTCCACTCACGCACCTGAGACGCATTCCACACACAGAATATAAAATCAATGACATGTCCAACACTGTCTCGTCTATAACATATTGATGGTTATCAGAATTATCACATATTTAGCGTTGATGACGTTTTAACCCTAAACACAATTTTCATGGGTCATCATTAGGAACAAATGTGCATCCCAGTATTATTCAGAGAAATATATATCCAGATTTCTAAAGAGGTTTTATTGGAAAAAGGAAGGGAGGCTCAAATACAACAGCTTCAAGTCATTTATGCATGTCGCTCAATCTCTTAATCATATACTACAGGAATGGTCTACAGTGTAACTAACCACTGAAGTATTTTCTTGACCTCCTGGTGTTACATTTATATGGACAACATATATTTGTCCATCAATTTATATCAGGCAGTGCTTATCCCCTTTACGTAAACTTCGGATTGTTAGACCAGTCTCTCCTCCTAGGCATAGTGTATCCAGTTATCAATCTCAGTAAAAGAGATGCTGTTCCCCATCCTGATGCTCCGCGTCACACAGGCATCTGTTGTTCTTAAAATAGCCACAAATTGCTAATTTTTCAATAAATTGTAGATCTGTAATCTTACTTTAGAAGCCTGGTTTGACATCTGGCATAGCCAACTAATTAAACGGACATGAATAACTGGATGTAGCCTGTGATTTCACTAATAGGAAGGCTCTCAAATGTTATTTCTCCATAGCTCTCTGCCTTGTTTTTAACCCCTATCAGAGGATCAGGCATTCTGCTTTCATTCTAACTACCAGCAATAACATTTGATTAGATACTCGGGCTATCATCTTGTGTTGGAAGCCTATTGACGCCAATCATGTTAAAGCAGTACAAGTAGTCGCTGCATTATGATTTTGCATGAGTGGAGTTAAAATCTGCCTTAGTTAATTACTCATGTTGGTTACTTCGATTTTTGATTGATAAACAACACTGAAGCCAGATCCTTTGAGAGGATTGCTCTTAGCTGAGGATCATTTGAAATAAATGCAGCACGTATGCCTTGCTCAGTGCTAAATCATTCTTGACAAAAGATACCTTCTAAGAAACTCTTCTTGTGCTCAGCAGGCAGGTAATCATAATGTTGATTGACTCCAAGTTGCCCTCACCAGCAATGCAATAACTATGGTTTTCATGGTATGTGCTTTACAATAGATGGCTTATTTGGGGCTTACATATGGGGAGATCACATGGCTTCTCTATGAACCTCCTACATTGAGGTCACCCCACTACAATTTGTAATGGTCTGCTTGACTCATGGTATGTGTAGCTGGTTCCAAGCATCACTGAATGTGTGAGTCTACAGACTACAGGCAAATGGCCTTTTACTGTGGGCAACGCAGGATATATGGTAAATTAAACTAAATGAATCATATTGTAATTATAACTTTGACCATATGTTCTCACTTTGGCTAATTCTCCTAAGAGTAAAAGTGTTTTATTTTATTTGTTTTTCTCAAACATGAGGCCCACAATTCAGTCTGTTTATTTCATTTAGGTTGCTGATTACGACTTTTGGTGGTGCAAGGACAGGCGGCTCACCACCTCCGTGCCCCTGCACTGCCAATAGTTCACCACCGCCCGCCTGCCAGATTACAAGTTTTTTATAGTCTGGCGGGTGGGCAGCGTGGCGATTCCCGCTGCAGTGGCTCTTTCAAAGGCGGCGGTGCCTTTGAAAAAGGCACCACTATGGGAACCCCACACAAGGTTCCTGCACGGCATAGACTGTACCACGAGTCTGGAGGTCCTCGGACCGCCAAGCTCGTAATCGGGCCCTTATTGTTGACCTTAGATTGACAGGCATGCATTCCACAAAAATCACTCAAGATCTGCATTCAAGCAGACCTGAGATAAATATTGGAAGCTTGATTCTTTCGTGGGCTCCTCAAATAATATCAATGATAAATTAGATAAAGTAAAATATATGGGAAGATATTAAAGAAGGATTTCATCTGATGCCAGGGACCCAGCCTCTATATTGTCCTGAATGAAGAAAGTCTTGTCTCTAAGCAGACCATGATTGTCCCAACATTGGCTGCACCACTGGCTTAGATCATGAGATCCATACTTGTTAGGGAAAAAAATTATTGAGAAAGTGGAAAATAAGGCCAAAGGAAAAATACCAGACCCATGTCATATTTCTCATGCTGCATTTTAATGCATTTCCAAAGTGAAGATAATTTGTTTTGTTTTTTAAATCCATATTCATTCATAAGTAAATAGTCCTTCATCTTATTCATATCATTGATTTTCAAGTCAAACATTAATAATTTATTTTTTATCTCCCATCCCGTCATAAGACAACGTGAAATTCTTATGAACACTCTTAATTGTGCCCCACACTGATATTCTTTATATTTACTTTGATATGGATTTGTTAATTTAAGTATTTGATTAAAGATGCTTTCTAGTCAAGAACTAGGATAACGCTGCTAATTATAAAGAACTCTCTCTTATATTACCCTAAAACAATGTGATGTTACTAATAGTTATTGAATTTAAGCTTTCAGCCTGACACCTTCCTCCTGGGAAGCCCACAAACATTTCTGAGGAGTACCTCAAGGATGATTGCTCAGCCCCACCCTTCAAAACATACATGATCCCTCTGGTAAAAGTCATCCACGCACATTACATCAACATTCCCTCGTATACCGACGACACACAACTCATACTCTCTCTCTCGAACAAGACCCCCAACACAAGAAACAAGTTCACTGCCTGCATGACCGAAGTTGCTAGCTAGATGAAAGTCAACTGTCTCAAGCTCAACACCGACAAGACAGAAGTACTGATCTTTGGCAAGATCATCTCAACATCGGACTGTAACCGGTGTCCAGCCGAACTGGTACCCAGGCCCACACCCTGCACCCACACCAGAAACCTTGGAATAATCATCGACAACAAACTGGACATGAATGCACAAGTCAATGCTGTCACTGCATCCTGCTTTCACACACTGAAGATGCTGAGGAAGTTCTTCAAAAGACTCCCAAGCAACACTAAAAAAAACTGTCACTCACACCCTGATCACCAGCAAGTAGGACTACGGGAACACCCTATTCACCTGGATCGCCAAGCAGCTCACAAGAAGACCACAAATCATCCTGAACTCAGCAGCCAAACTCATCTCCAATCTCCCACACAAACCTCACACCACACCTAAGAGAGTTCCTCTGGCTCCCGATACACAAACACGCTCCTTTCAAACCCCTCACATTCATATTAAAGACACTATGCAACCTAAATAGTCGCATTTCCTCCCACCAATCACCCAGACACCTCCACTCCACCAGGGTCCTACTCACACACATCCCACACAAACACTGAACCAGTTCAGGAGGACAGGTGTTCTCTTATATCGCTCCCAAAGCGTGGAACAACCTCTCACTCCACATCACAGCCTCCTCCCCTCTTCTTGAATCCTGCAAGAAGCTGAAGACCTGGCTTTTCAATTAATCAACCTACCATAGGCAGGGATAGGTACACACACCTGCTCAGCGCCAGGATACCCTCACAGGTGATAGTGTGTGTTACAAATACACATAACATGGCATATTCATCTGTGTGACCTTTGAAAATTATATAAATATGAAAATGTATATATGAAAAATATTACTTTGGTTTCTAGATAAAATATGGCAATAGAAACAGTGGAGCAGCTATATGAACCCAACAAATAATAATTGTATCTTCACCAGGCTTGTTAAAGTAATGATACCAATGTCTCCCATATCTAAAGGAGAATTTCTTTGATGTGTTGAACATCCTACTAGTGGAAAGGAACATACTTCAAATCTGTCGTCTTGCCCTACAGATTTGCCACGGTGGGTTTGACCCAGTCTCACATGACATACACAAGCTGGTGGCTAGCTTCTGGGGAGGAAGGATAGAGAAATACTATTCAGATGCAGGGCAGGAGTAGGCCGCATGGTAGTGGTCATGATGGAGAAGGAGGAAACAGAGAAGGGAGCAGATAGTGCAAGTTGGAGAATAAGCTGTGAGGAAAACTGAAAAGGAATTGACCTGGGCGAGAGGTGGACAATGGAAACCAAAATCATCCCAGGCAAAAAGGATCAAGTGAGCCCCAGCCTGCAGGAGACAAAAATTAGACTGGGTTGGGTTGGGTTATGGCATCCCATCCTGCTCTGAAAGCAGCCTCTAGTCTGCAACCCACCAGGGAAATGCTAGAGTGGCAGAAGGGCCAGTCCAGCCCTGGGTGTGGGTGGAGGGTGGGGGTTGAAAGGGGATTAGGTGGTCACAGCAGCAGGAGAATAAGGTGGAAACTGATAAGAGAGTGAAGGAGGCACATGGGGAAGGTAAGTCTGGGGGAAGCAAAAAATGAAGACCACAATAGAGTGGGTTAAGGAAGTGGGGAGTCAAGGTGAAAGGAGTCAGACTGAAGGTGACTGGCACAGAAGGAGTTGTGGCACCACAGCAGTAGATGTAGAAGAGAATACAAAGAACTGGAGTCCGAAGAAAAATCCTGGCACCAAGGTTCTGATAGCTCAGAGGTGAAGACTGGTAGAGCTGTGATGCAATGAAGCTCAAGTCTTGGATTGTTTATATTGGTTTGATACAGGAAGCCACTCACAGGAGAGGATGAATTGATCTTGATAGCATTTTCAGAAGGACAAAATTGTAGGATAGAATGAATTCTAGAACAAAAAAATACCTTCTGGCAACTGCCATCTTAAGGAACAACGTCAAGTGGTAACTGGAAAAGAGAGGAAAGACACTGCTAAGAAGTGCAGGTGTTCTGTCTGTTGGTATGAGTGCTGTCTGCATGCACATGGCAGCGTGCATCCTGGCATGATGAGAATCAGCTGATACTTCAATAAAATACATAGAGATGGAGGTTGAAGATAAAAAGAACAACTGTTCAAGACACTTCTACCACGAGAAGTCCCTACTCAACTAGACAGTACACAGACTGACCCAAAACAGTGCTTGGCAGCAAGCAGGAAAACCATCAGGAGTGCTATATAAGAGCCCAGAAACATGCTTGATGTCCACAGGTGTCAAAAGTTGGTAAATAGTTTAATACATTGTGAGCCAGGACAATACAGACAGGAGCATGTTCAAATCTGCCCGAGACGCTTCCATCAAATGATCGAGACCACCAAAACGTGCCGGTCTGCCAGACCACATTAATGTCAGCATCAACAGAAGCAAAGAGATCTTCACCATTAAGAAAGATTTTACCTCACCTTTGGCTGCCTCCAACTCAATCACTCTCTTGCAGGACATCTGCAACTTTCTTTGTCAATTCTTTAGCAACAAAATCATCGCCATTTACAGCAACTTCAGCTCGCAACCGGACCCGTCAGACCTCGCCAAACGCCTCCCGAACTTATCCAAAGAACCATTTCTAACCACATGGCCTGTCATCACCCCAAAATAAACTGCCGCCATCATAAAGTCCATCCACTCAGGGGCCCGATCAGACCCCTGCCCTCACCACGCCTACTCCTAGGGCTGCAACCCATCAGCGCCATGCTTACACCCATTCCAAATGCCTTCTAAATGCCTCTACCTCTTCTGCGACCTTATCAAATGCTTAGAAACATGCAATTGTCCTCCCATTGCTAAAGAAACCCTCTGTGGAAGCTTCAACACTCACCAACTACAGACCAATCTCCATGTTACCATTCCTGGCCAAAGTCTGAGAGAAAATCATCAACAGACACTGCACCGAATACCTCAATGACCACAAACTCCTCAACACCACTCACTCTGCTTTCAGACCCAACCACAGCATAGAAACTGCCCTCACCGTTGCAACCAATGACATTGTCATGACTCTGGACAGAGGAGAAACGGAACCCTCATCCTCCTGGACCTATCAGCAACATGTGACACAGTCTTCTGCCCCATCCTCATCCAATGCTTACACGTCATTGGAATCCAAGGACACACACTTCGATGGATCTGCTTATTCCTGAATGGAAGGACCCGGTCACTCAGCCTGGCACTGTAGACCTGGGCTGCCCGCAATCTCATTTGTAGAGTTCTGCAAGGATCCTCCCTGAACCAGCTCCTCTTCAATGCATACATGATCCCTCTAGTCAGCATCACCCACACTCATGATCTCAACGTCCTCTCCTATCCTTCCTCACTTCTTGCATTCCATAGGAAGCTGAAGACTTGGCTTTTTGAGTAGTCCCCCAAGGACCCAGGTGTGCCTAGACTCACACCTGCTCTGCGCCAAGATATCCTTCAGGGTAATAGTGCCCTCTACAAATCTGCATAACATAACATGGAGCATCACTTCTCTATGCCCTGGATGTACTGTGGTACTTGCTCTTTTATGTTGATGACAAAAAACCTGCTCATCTGCAGAACCTCATCTGCAGAACCTGCTGACACTTGGCAACAATATTCTGCCGCGTCCTGTACTCTTTTGTTCTCTGTTTCTGGTTCTCTCACCGAGTGCTTAATTTAATTTGTAAATAAATAAGTACATGGGCCTTAAATTTATCTTATGCTGTGGAATGCCGGTCAGAGTTCGATGACAGATTCTGCTTTTATTCTTGTCTGCAATGAACATGAAAGCGCAAGATCCCCAAGATTTAGGCGGTTTCTGGGAAGGGTGATGGTGTGACCATGTATTATAAGGAATAAAATACCCTCTCACATAGTTTGATGTCGAATGCCTAGCCTGCCTTGTCTTGATTCCACCTTATGTCTCTTTCTTCCTACCTCTTTACGGGGCTTCCTTTTGTTGCTATTTTCTCATCTTTCTTTTTCCCCATCTTTCTTCATTTTCTGACTGTCTCCCTCTTGGTAAAAGTATGATGATGAAAAACAAGTCCCAGTTCCAAAGATAGGTGCAGCTGCCCACCATGCACCACAGTAGGCCCTTCACTCACCTTCACACATGCTCCACTCTCCACGACATACGTCACAGACACGCTGCTAGCAAGTTACGCATGGGAACATATGAATGAGTTTTTTGTGAGATTAATGTTGTGTTCCGTGTGAAACTTCTGATAAGAATGCCCCTGGTCAGCACTGCACGTTTAAGCTGTCACTGCTGCGTATAATGTTTCAGAATTTTTGGGTGGTAAATTGTAGCCAATTCGTTTGGATGTTTCGCAAGCCTCTTCCACTTCAAGTGGTCCTTCTCTTGTAGCCCCAAGCTATTGTGAAAACGTTTGTAGCTCTACCTCTCTGTAAACAACCTACAGTAGTTTAAGAATCGATGGGCCTAATTCACAAAGGTAAACTTATATTTCTGAGTAAGTTTACTACTTTTCAGTATTCACAATTGCACTTTTGTAGTAACTTACAATAATATCGTAAGTCCAGGACTACACGGCTGACCACTGATACTGCAACACCCTCCCACAGAAAATAATGGAGGTGGGGACTTACCACAAAAGTATAAGCTACTACAAAAGTGCAGTTTCTGAATACCGAAAAGTAGTAAACTTACTCAAAAGTGTACATTACTACCAAAGTGCAGTTTATGGATCACACTTTGTAGTAAGTTTTGTTTTAATACTGTAGTACTACAAACCTTACTTTATAGTGCAGTTTGTGAATCAGGCCATGTATGTTGAGGTGATATGTCTTTACCACTCAATTTACATCTCAGAACTGAGTTCACATGCACTAGTACTGAAACAAAAAGATTTCTGTTGATTCCTTTTTCTATAAAGTAAAGTGGGAATAAATGGTCTTGCAAAAGCTTTAATGAATGTTCACATTAAAGGTGCCTACTTAAAAAAAAAAAAAAATTTACACCCGAGATTTACATGGGTGTGTATTTACGCATTTTAGGGATATGCAAATGTTTCAAAGTTAATGTCTGGAAACTAGTAAAAGTCCCTGGTTTTCAGCTTCAATCCAGGAAAACTTTGTGAATTTGCACTCAAGATTAAGAGGAGGCATTGCCACATGTGCAAATGTACAAGTGCATAATTATGTGTGGACAAATGCCATTGCACTTGTGCACTGGCACCATTTTATTTATTTCACACCACTTCAAACCGCTTCTCCTACCCCGCGCCCACACCAAAGTTCTGAGTGTTCTGAGTCCATTTGCACGCTGGAAAAGGACTTACTGTTCTTCAGAGGAGTACATTTCTGACCATTTCCAGGCTGGTTATTGGTGAGAAAAAAGGTTGTGAAAACTACATTTGTAAGTGTTTGCCAACCTTCAGAGCACTTTGCCCTGGATCCCCACTTCCAACCCATAGACGTAGGTTTACTCACAAGTAAATCTTCACATGAGTAATTCCTTTGCTGAGCGTTAAACCCCATTTTGTGAATTACAAACGAGGCTTAACACTTGTAAAAAAAGGCTATTTATTACAACAAATAGTTTTGTGAATGCGGCCCAAAAAGTGAATTTATTCATTAGCATTCACAATGGAGATTCACATGTGATCCTATTCTTCAACAGGGAAGTAGTATTTCCGAGTAAAGACTCTGTATGTTACATTTGCCAATGTATACTTTGGGGCATATTTATGTAAGAGTTGCTGCCGGTCACTCGTTGCCTCTACACTAGCGTTTTTTCTTGCCTTTTGGCCAGCCTTTATCCCCCAAAAAAAAAAGTTTTTAGGTTTCTCCCTTATTAATTTATATCGTTTTATATATAAAAAATAATAAATAAAAAAAAGGGGGAGCATTTACCTTTTCCCTTCTAGATTAGGATAATCCTCCTTCTGAGCCTAAATGTCGGACATAGATTCTGATGATGCTCTAGCAAGCTCCCCCAACTTTACTGATGACTCCTTTAAAAAGTTTATTCAAAGTGAAATGAAGTCCTGTATGCTGGACACTCTTAAGGAGTTTATGTCCACTAAAAGACCCTTTCCTTCTGGCAGGCCTATTCTAATGAAGGCTCTTCTACCTTTCATAATGAAAACATGCCCACTAATAAGGGGAAAAGAGCCAAAAAATCCAAGAATATTGAGCCTAACCAGAGCACTGTGGGAGGTCTTAGCACCTCAACTAATTTGGGAGGTCACAGCACCTCAAACCTTATGGGAGGTCCTCGCACCTCGAATATTTCGGGTGTCCATAGCGGCACAAACTTTTCAGGTGTCCCTTGCGGCACAACTAACATGGGTGTCCTTAGCGGCACAAACTATCGGAGTGCTCATAATAATGATGACATTGATACTGAGGACGAAGATAGGTCCCCTAATCCTTGTGACGAATTTGTCCTCGACTTAGATGATGAGGACTTTGAATTTAACACCCAACCTACTGAAGAAGAATCCCCTTCCTTGTCTAAGAATGTCATACTCAACCCTTTGGGCGAAGAAATGTTTTCTCCCCTTAACATCTCTCACCCCAGAAGCTCTAATTGGTTTCCCCAGGACCATGTTGCGAAATTCATTAAGAGATGGCTCAGAAACGCCCTGGAAAGAGATACTCGTGGTATCCTCAGGGCCAAATGTCCTAGACCCGCAATACAGGATAAGGTCTGTCAGACCCCCAACCTTGATCCCGACTTAATCAAGTTCCTGTTCAAGCTTGGAAGAGACCCCAGGAAGGGTATGGAAAGGTCCCTTAAGGGCTGTCAAGATCGCCTTCTTGACATCCTAGGACCTCTGTCCAGAATTTTAGATATGGCGGAAGAATGCCACATTGACGGCTCCCCTCTTGACACCAATCTCATCAGAGGCTGGGGCCAAAGAGCCATAGTTCTCCTTGGCAATGCTAACGCAAGCCTTAACATTGAAAGAAGGAGAGTAATTCTTACTAAGATCAACCCTAAACTGGGGGATATGGCCGAAAAAGAACCCTCCCAAAATCCCAAAGGCCTCCTCTTTGGTGAGGATATGATTAAATCTATTGGCAAGTACGTCTCTACCTTTACCGCCCTCGACAAAGCACAATCTAATATGAGGCGCGTTTTTAATTCTAATCTTTTTGGACGGGCTGGAAGAAGGGACCTTTCTTTCGGGCGTGGCAACCAAAGGCCCTTCTAAAGATTCAGAGGTTCCGGAAGAGGTTTCTTCCCACAATCCAACCATCAATTCTACCCAAAGAGAGGAAGAGGTTCTCGGAACAGAGGATTCAGATCCTGTGGTATTCCCAACAACTCCACTCTTCAAAGTAAGTACCTTTCTTCCTCCTCCTTCTTCCCCCCCAAAGGTAGGGGGCAGGCTTCAATTCTTTTTCCGCATTTGGGAAACCTTAACTCAAGATCCCTGGGTACTAGAAACTGTCCAAGGTTTCAGAATAGATTTTATCAATACCCCCACTCAAACATCTCTCCCAAGAGTACTGACCCTCTCAGAGGATCAACAAAAAATTGTAGAAGAGGAGATTACCTCCATGCTTCAAAAAGGCGCAATCATAGAGGTTCCTTGGAGTTTAAAGAGGTTTGTAAGCACTCTTTTCTTGTTAAAAAAAAGAGAAAGGTTGGAGACCCGTCATAAATCTTTGAGAATTAAACAAGTATCTGGTCTACAGACATTTCAAAATGGAGGGTATTCACCTCCTGAGAGACCTTCTTCTAGAAGCAGACTGGTTGGTAAAACTAGACTTAAAAGACGCTTACTATACCATCCCAATGGCCAAAGATCACCAACCCTTCCTTCAGTTCGTCTGGAACAACCGTCTTTTTCAATTTCAGGCCCTACCTTTCGGTCTTTCCTCTGCCCCCTGGTGCTTCACCAAAATTATGAGAACTATCGCCTCGCTCCTGAGGGAAAGAGGTATTCGCCTAATTATATATTTGGACGACATTCTCATCATGTCCCAACACCACTCTCAGATCTTGAAGGACCTGAAGACTGCAATGGATCTCATAGAGAGTCTAGGCTTTATTATAAACCGGGAAAAGTCGATCCTTACTCCCTCCAGATCCCTGGAGTTTCTCGGTTTTACTGTAGATACCTCAAAGTGTCTTCTTTTACTTCCCCAAAAGAAAATTTGCAAAATTCGCAAAGAGATCAGGTTTGTTCTAAAGCAGGATTCCTTAACTCTAAGAGAGTTAGCCAGGCTCTTAGGACTCCTTTCGTCTTCTATTCAAGCCATCTTCCCCGGACCTCTCAACTACCGGGCTCTCCAAAGGATAAAAGCGAAAGCTCTGAGATCCGGTCTGTGGTACGGAGATCTTGTTTCCCTAGATCAGGAAGCCAGAGCGGAACTCTCCTGGTGGCTGGAGAATTTGGATGCCTGGAACGGCAAAGCGATCTTTGGCTCAACTCCAGAGTTCGTTTTGGAATCAGATGCGAGCCTTCATGGTTGGGGCGCTCGTTTCCTCGATCAGAACACTGGTGGTGTTTGGTCTCTAATGGAATCCTCTCACCACATAAACTACTTAGAACTAACCGCAGGCCTCTATGCTCTAATGAGCTTCAGACACTCTCTTCAAGGGAGATCAGTTATCCTGAAGATGGACAACATCTCCGCTGTTTCCTATATCAACCGTCTAGGTGGGACCAGATCTGCAGACCTCTCCAATTTAGCAAAAAGGCTCTGGATGTTTTGCCTAGAACACAAGATTGCTCTAAGGGCGGAATATCTCCCCGGGAAATCAAACATTTCCGCGGATTGGAACTCGAGGTTCCTTCTAGACTTCAGCGATTGGAAACTCGACGTGAACGTCTTCAACACTCTGAATCAAATCTGGGGTCCCCTGGACGTGGATTTATTTGCCAGCAGACTGACTTACCAATTGGAGAACTATTTCAGCTGGATGCCAGATCCGGGCGCTCTTGCAGTAAACGCCTTTCTCCAGTGCTGGTCGGACCTTCGGGGGTACGCATTCCCTCCCTTTGCTATGATCCAAAGGGTTCTGCAAAAAGTGAGGCAAGAACAATGTTCTCTAGTCCTAATAACCCCCTTTTGGCCTTCTCATGCCTGGTTCCCGACCACCCTAGTGTGAGCTTGCAGCATCCCTTTCTTAATTCCAGCAGTCAGGGGTCTGGTTTCAAACGCAGACGGGGAAGATCACCACATGGTTCACTCCGGGATTTTGAACCTTCTTGCCTGGAAAGTATCAAGAGATCCAACGAAGTGTCTGGCCTTTCGTCATCAGCTGCAACTCTCCTCGGAGAATCTTGGGCCCCTGGAACACACTATAGGTACAACAACATTTGGAGAAAATGGTTTCGTTGGTGCATGGAGAAGGACTTGGATCCCGTGGAGGCTCCTATCATACACGTATTTAATTTTCTTGTCGAACAATTCGATATGGGCCTCTCTTATAGATCTATCAATTGTTATAGATCAGCCATCTCTGGCGGTCACTCTCTTATCAACGGAAAGATGGTAGGTAAAAATGTTATTGTTTGTAGAGTCATGAAGAGTATTAGGTTGAGGAGACCTCCTAGACCTAAATACCAATCCATGTGGGATGTTAAGGCTATTTTAGACCTTTTTTCTAGCTGGCCTGATAACTCTTTACTTAATAGGAAATGTCTTTCTATTAAACTTGCTACTCTCTTGTGCTTAATTTCCTGCCGTAGAGTCTCTGATATCAAATGTCTTGATATTTCTTATAGATCCTATGATATGTTTGGTGTTAAATTTGAAATTGTTAGAAGAACCAAAACTATGTCAGATTCTATCTTTTATACTCGTTTCGACCTGTGTAAGAAGCTCTGTGTTGTAGACTGTATGAAGGAATATGATAGTAGAATGAGTGACCTTCGCCCTCATAATGCTACTCAACTGCTTGTCTCCTTTGTCAAACCATTCAAACCCATTAGCTCTGCCTCCATTGCCAGATGGGTGAAGTCCGCTATGAGCCTAGCCGGCGTTGATTTATCTAAATTTCAAGCCCACTCTCTTAGAGGTGCTATTGCCAGTAAATCCTTCTGGTCTGGTGGTAAGTTGGATGATATCCTCAAAGCAGCGGACTGGTCTAATGCTTCCACCTTTGTGTGAGAAGTTGGCCTGGCATATGCTGTCCACTAATTATAGTGGGCACCTTGCACCAGTCCAAACAACCCCTTATTGGAGATAGGTTAAAGACAACCTTATTGAAAGCTATCCTAGTGGTAGCTATGGAGAGCAGCCTTCAGGCTAAGTCTTGAAGGAATGTAAAGCAGCTTGTTTTACCAGTCTATAATCTCTTGAGTGACCAAATGAAAGAGCACCACACCAGGTATATATTCAAAATATATGTATTTATTGCTAAACACACCCCTCTAGTCTCTTTATGAGACTAGAGTTCAAGTACATAAGTTAGAATTTATTTAAACACAGTAATAGCACAAATACACGTTTGGGCCCTAGGGGCGTACCAAACCATATACCAATAAAGTGGTATAAGAACCACGACTGAACTAGACACTAGGCCTAGAGCCTCTAGAAGTGCTTGGACCACAAGGAACCACCCAAGGTAGTGACACAGGGGACCCACGGGGGCAGCGTGCAGTGTAAATACACAACCGCGATACGCCGTTGACTTCTATGGAGAAAGTCGTGATCGGGAAATTAAAGAAAAGGGACACTTAAAGGAGGACTTGGAGCAAACCCTTTGAGATATAGGACTTTGAAGAGTCTCTACCCACTGGAGCACCAGAGTACTCGTGTTACCTCACCCAGGGAAGCCGGGTGCATAGGTGCCTTTCGGGGTCGGGTTTCGTCGTCGATTTGAATGGCGATCTGCTGCAAAGTGCTGCTGGCAACCAAGTGGAAAGTGTCCGGGTGGATCCAAGAGTGGATCGGAGATCTGAAGAACCTGAAAGCAGAGGGGACAGAGTCTGGGTCACTAGCCAGTGACCAGGAAGGCGATGGACAGATGCCCACCGATGTCGAGTGCTTCAGGTGCGTTGACAGTCATCTTGACTCTTCAGCCATGAGGACGAGGAGGCGTTGTCGGCGACCAGGAGCAGGATTCGGGCTGGTACACGATGTCTGTCGAGTGCTGAGGTGTCAGCGACCGGATTGGACCCAACAAGCCTTGGCAACGGCAAGTCTCGATGCAGAGGAAGATCGTCGATGGTGCAGACCAGAAAGGTCTGGGGAACTCACCCAGCGAGGGTAAGTGAGGGCAGGCCTGGAGCAACCAGGATGCCAAGTAAGAAAAAGATTGGCCTTCGTTAAGGGCTACTAGCCAACGGGCTAGCGACCGCAAAGGAGCCTCGAGACGTTGCACGTGGATCTGGCTCACAGGACACTCGTGGAGTGGAGGCCAGAGATCTTCAGTGCAGTTGGTGCTGGAAGCTAGGGCTACTCGGAGCCCAAAGCACGACTTCGTGGGAGACCCAGAAAAGGATGCACTTGCAAATGTGCTCGGTGTTCAGGGGTCATGGTCTCAAGTCACCCACGATAGCTACGGGCCTCAGCTTTGCTGGGGACTCAGGGTAGCCTCGGGGAAGTCTGAGAATCTACCTCTGGTGATGCGATGACTTCGGCGTCCGGCGGGAGCTTCAGAAATGCGAACCGGACAGATGCTTCTTTGGTGCCTGCCAAGCAGGGAGTCACTCCTTGACCCCAAGGGAGATTCTTCTGTCCTCTAATCGTGAGTAGAGCGTCGAAGGTCCAGGATTCAGTTTCAGAGTTTCGTCCAGGGATAATCTAAAATCCTAAGGACTGGGTTCCTATACTTATACCAAGTTTAGGGGTTGGACTACTCTGTGGCCCCACCTATGGGTGGGTCAGGGCAGAGGGGTGGCTACACCCCTTTCCCTTTGTCCAGTTCACGCCAAAGCAGGGGCTGCAAGCCCCTGATCCGGTTTGAACTGGGGTATGCACAGGGACACCAAATGTGCCCCCAGTGCAGGACTTCAAAGCACCCGAAAGTGCTCCCGCCCAGCCCCAATACACATTATCCTGTCTGGGGAGGTGGTCACACCTCCCTGGGACACTAAACCTATTGTCCAGGCCTCCCCTGCCGGAGTTTCGTCCAGCAGCAGGAGGTCAGACTTGTGTCTGTGGCAGCAGCATCCATTTTGTGATGCCAGGCTTTTAGAAAGAAGTTACCGGCCAGGCCAGGGTTAACATGTCTCTCCCTCTAGAAGGGTGGAATGCTACCCCCGCCGCCAGAATTGGCGGGGGGTAGTATTCCAAGATGTTTGACACCAAACACGACATGTTTCGGTGCAGCCATTCCAAAGTTAGCATTTAACGCGAGGTTATAATGCGCTTAAGAGTATATGGTCAGGCTGCACTACAAACAGCATCAGAGAAGGGTCTCCGAACGCTGCAGAGGGGCCCTGCTCATGCAGGGGCACCCTCTCACATAGGAACCACGCACTCTGCCTTCAGGATTGATAAGGCCTGCCATAGGAGTGACTTATAGGTTTATATGTGTGTATGTATATAGTGATATAGGTAACCTATATCACAGTAAGGAGTGCATGCACCACCTTACCCAGGCTGCAGTAGCAGACCTGTGGTGTCAGTTTGGATGGCCTTCCAGGGGTGGCATAATACATGATGCAGCCCCTGGTAGGCCTCTGAGGTACCTATGCCTTTGGTACATAGTATACCATATACTAGGGACTTATAAGGGCACTCCAGATTCCAATCAGAGATGTGCCTAAGGCACATGGAAACCTTTTTACAGAGAAAGCAGATAGACTGGGGCCCTGAATGGCAGGATCCCAGTCCAACTAAGTCATAAACCAGCAAAACACCATAAAAAAAGTGGGGGCAACCATATAGTCAGATTCCACCTTCCTACATAACCCCCCCCCCCAAATGAAAGGAGATAAGGCTAACCTTGGCCAGTTGAGCCTTTATTGACTAAGTGGCCATATAAGGAAGCACCTGCACTAGCATGGTTGCCCCCTGTCTTATGGTCCACTAAGCAATCCCTCACCCTAAGGGTATGAGAGGGTCTCCACCATGGGGAATCACTACCTGTGGTGTGCTTAGGTAAAGTACAAGGCTGGTGAGGTGTCTGAGTAGGGAAGTGAGGCCCTAGGAATGTTGGCCTCAGCTTCCTCAGATCACTGGTCACCATGTATGCCTGTCTTTCCATGACTGAGTTGCACTTTGCTCTAAGGGTCAACCTTTGGCTGCCTACAGCTGGGGGTTGGGTCCCTTTGGCTGGACTACTGGAGGGACATGGCAGGTTTGGAACCTTCTGGTCCCAGGTTTGCCCTTGCCTACTAGAGTCCTTCTGGGGGAGGTCCCTACATAAAGGTATGGGGGATCCCTCAGTGTGTAGAGGAATTTTCACCTGGCTAGGGCTACTAGACTGGGTGCCCCTAATCTGTTGATGGGGGGGTTCCTCTGGACAGGGGGCCCTGGGGGTCCACTGACCTCCCTGACCTCTGCAGCCCTGTGCTGGCTGAGGCAGGGTAGAGAGGGGCAGGTTACCTGCTCCAGACTGGGTACCACCTTGGAAGGGTCCTCTGCCATCAGGGGTGTGGCCAGGCCAGGCCTGACTACCTCTGGGGCAGTTCCTTCACTAGGGGTAGGGTCAGTTCCCTGAGGAGGCTGACCCTTACCTACTGTCGGGAGGGAAGAAGACTTTTCTTCAACCCTTGTGCTCTCTTTTGGGGAGAGTGGGCCATTCTTCCAGGCTCCATCTCTCCAAAATCTTGGGCTGGGGCTGTGGCCATCACAGCCCCACTAACCTTACAGGGACGCCCAGCATCCTGAGATGGGTTTGGTGTTCAACTTCAGCCCAGGCTGAAATTTCCAGATCATTGCCCATCAGGCAATCTACAGGTAGGGTTGGGGACACTGCCACTCTTTTTGGGCCTGTGACCCCCTCCCAGCTGAGATTGACTATGGCAGATGGGGTGATCTGTTCTGACACCATCAATGTTGGTCACCTGGTATTTATACTCAGGTAAAAGCTGGTGAGGGGGGACTAGTTTCCCTGCCACCATGGTGACACTAGCCCCTGTGTCCCTAAATGCCACAGCTTTCTGACCATTAATTATTGGCTCCAATCTGTACCTGCCCAATGCTGTGGGGCCCATGGTAAATGTGGCAAATCCTATACCACCATCAGAGTCAGAGGAGTCTGCTGAGGGGTCCCTGTCTAAACTAGGGCCCACCTCTGTTCCTGTTGCAAAAGCACCTAACTTTTTGGGTGCACTACTCCCAACTGGAGGATTACTACTGGTAGTACCAGGAGGGGTGGTAGTAGTTGTGGGAGGAACATTTTCTTTATTGCCAATCCTGGGGCAACTGGGATCAGTTTTCCAGTGCCCAGGCTTTTTACAGACATGGCAATATGGTTTCTTTTCAGGAGAGGAAGGAGTTTGGGACCCACCCCCAGAAGAGGAATTTTGGTGCCCTGTAGTGGACTTATCTTTAGATTTATCCCCACCTTTCTCTTGGGACTTAGTAGAATCTTTCTTCTGGTCACCACCCTGATTTTTAGTCTTTACTCTGGTTCTGACCCATTTGTCTGCCTTCTTTCCCAATTCTTGGGGAGAGGTCAGATCAGAGTCCACCAGATACTGGTGCAAAAGCTGGTTTTGACAATTATTAAGGATCTGCTCCCTCATAATCAAATTGTACAATCCTAAAAAGTCATGCATTTTGTTGCCATGTATCCAACCTTCCAGAGCCTTTGTAGCACAATCTACAAAATCTACCCAGTCTTGAGTCTGTGCTTTTTGGGTATCCCTGAACTTCAACCTGTACTGTTCAGTGGTTAGGCCAAACCCATCAATAAGAGCACTCTTCAAGACCTTGTAATTATCAGCATCCTCTTCTCTTACAGTGAGGAGCTTATCTCTACCTTTGTCTGCAAAGGAGAGCCACAAGATTGCTGCCCACTGCTCCTGAGGGACCTTCTGTACTTTACAGGCCCTCTCTAAAGCAGTTATCCATTTGTGGATGTCATCCCCACTCTGGTAGGGAGGGACAATCTTGCTCAGGTTCCTATGGTCATAGGACCTTTCCCTATCTCTAGGGATATTGCTGCCACCATGGGACTCTAGTCCCAACTTTTTTTTCTCTCTAAAGAGATCTAGGGACTCCCTGTCTAAGGCTACTTGCTTCCTTCTGAGTTCAAGCTGAGCTTCCTCATACTGAATCAGCCTCTTTCTCCTCTCATGAGAGGATTCCCTCCTATGAGATGAGACAGAGCTCCCTATTGAGGTGCCAGAGTGGTTAGACTCCTGAGAAGGAGATCTAGACTTTCTGGGCACACTCATAATCCTTCCTGGGGGGGCAAAGTGGGTATCATTTTGATCATCCTCTTCATCTTCCACAGGAGGGATTGGGTTATCCAGGTCAGGGTCATTGTCACACTCCTGGACAGTTTCAGAGGGTGGGCTGGGGGTATTGGTACCCCTGGCCCCTTCCTCTTCTTCTGCCCCACCCTCAGCTCCTACCCCTTCAGTCCCCAAGGGCTTACTAAGGTCATAAGCCACCAACAACTCTTTAAGGTGTTGGGTGGTGGGACTTTGGCCTGTCCTTAATTTCCTCAAGTTACATAATGCTCTCAATTCCAAGAATGGGAGGGTATCATACTTGGAGGGAAGAAGCCCAGTGGCTTCTGGTAAGGATTCTCTAGATCCTACCTTTAAAGACATTACTAGTGTGGTGTGGTGTATGCACTACCTACTCTAGTGTGGCCTACTAAACTCTCTTGAGTTGTAGAAAGGGTTGTGCTATCCCTTAACACACAACTCTAAGTTCAGTAGAACTTACTGTATTCTAAGCTTAAATTATATGTACCTTATGTACCTTTAGTGGTTTTCAGTTGATCAATTCAATTGAGATTATCTGGTAAAACAATAGCAAGCTGGAATCCCACACGCTGCACACCAATGTGAGAAGTTGGCCTGGCATATGCTGTCCACTAATTATAGTGGGCACCTTGCACCAGTCCAAACAACCCCTTATTGGAGATAGGTTAAAGACAACCTTATTGAAAGCTATCCTAGTGGTAGCTATGGAGAGCAGCCTTCAGGCTAAGTCTTGAAGGAATGTAAAGCAGCTTGTTTTACCAGTCTATAATCTCTTGAGTGACCAAATGAAAGAGCACCACACCAGGTATATATTCAAAATATATGTATTTATTGCTAAACACACCCCTCTAGTCTCTTTATGAGACTAGAGTTCGAAGTACATAAGTTAGAAGTTATTTAAACACAGTAATAGCACAAATACACGTTTGGGCCCTAGGGGCGTACCAAACCATATACCAATAAAGTGGTATAAGAACCACGACTGAACTAGATACTAGGCCTAGAGCCTCTAGAAGTGCTTGGACCACAAGGAACCACCCAAGGTAGTGACACAGGGGACCCACGGGGGACGCGTGCAGTGTAAATACACAACCGCGATACGCCGTTGACTTCTATGGAGAAAGTTGTGATCGGGAAATTAAAGAAAAGGGACACTTAAAGGAGGACTTGGAGCAAACCCTTTGAGATCTAGGACTTTGAAGAGTCTCTACCCACTGGAGCACCGGAGTACTCGTGTTACCTCACCCAGGGAAGCTGGGTGCATAGGTGCCTTTCGGGGTCGGGTTTCGTCGTCGATTTGAATGGCGATCTGCTGCAAAGTGCTGCTGGCGACCAAGTGGAAAGTGTCCGAGTGGATCCAAGAGTGGATCGGAGATCTGAAGAACCTGAAAGCAGAGGGGACAGAGTCTGGGTCACTAGCCAGTGACCAGGAAGGCGATGGACAGATGCCCACCGATGTCGAGTGCTTCAGGTGCGTTGACGGTCGTCTTGACTCTTCAGCCACGAGGTCCAGGAGGCGTTGTCGGCAACCAGGAGCAGGATTCGGGCTGGTACACGATGTTTGTCGCGTGCTGAGGTGTCGGCAACCGGATTGGACCCAACAAGCCTTGGCAACGGCAAGTCTTGATGCAGAGGAAGATCGTCGATGGTGCAGACCAGCAAGGTCTGAAGAACTCACCCAGCAAGGGTAAGTGAGGGCAGGCCTGGAGCAATCAGGATGCCAAGTAAGAAAAAGATTGGCCTTCGTTAAGGGCTACTAGCCAACAGGCTAGCGACCGCGAAGGAGCCTCGAGACGTCACACGTGGATCTGGCTCACAGGACACTCGTGGAGTGGAGGCCAGTGATCTTTGGTGCAGTTGGTGCTGAAGGCTAGGGCTACTCGGAGCCCAAAGCATGACTTCGTGGGAGACCCAGAAGAGGATGCACTTGCAAATGTGCTCGGTGTCCAGGGGTCACAGTCTCAAGTCACCCACGATAGCTACGGGCCTCAGCTTTGCTGGGGACTCAGGGTAGCCTCGGGGAAGTCTAGGAATCCACCTCTGGTGATGCGATGACTTCGGCGTCCGGCGGGAGCTTCAGAAATGCGAACCGGACAGATGCTTCTTTGGTGCCTGCCAAGCAGGGGAGTCACTCCTTGACCCCAAGGGAGATTCTTCTGTCCTATAATCGTGAGTAGAGCGTCGAAGGTCCAGGATTCAGTTTCAGAGTTTCGTCCAGGGATAATCTAAAATCCTAAGGACTGGGTTCCTATACTTATACCAAGTTTAGGGGTTGGACTACTCTGTGGCCCCACCTATGGGTGGGTCAGGGCAGAGGGGTGGCTACACCCCTTTCCCTTTGTCCAGTTCGCGCCAAAGCAGGGGCTGAAAGCCCCTGATCCGGTTTGAACTGGGGTATGCACAGGGACACCAAATGTGCCCCGAGTGCAGGACTTCAAAGCACCCGAAAGTGCTCCCGCCCAGCCCCAATACACATTATCCTGTCTGGGGAGGTGGTCACACCTCCCTGGGACAGGAAACCTATTGTCCAGGCCTCCCTGCCGGAGTTTCGTCCAGCAGCAGGAGGTCAGACTTGTGTCTGTGGCAGCAGCATCCATTTTGTGATGCCAGGCTTTTAGAAAGAAGTTACCGGCCAGGCCAGGGTTAACATGTCTCTCCTCTAGAAGGGTGGAATGCTACCCCCGCCACCAGAATTGGCGGGGGGTAGTATTCCAAGATGTTTGACACCAAACACGACATGTTTCGGTGCAGCCATTCCAAAGTTAGCATTTAACGCGAGGTTATAATGCGCTTAAGAGTATATGGTCAGGCTGCACTACAAACAGCATCAGAGAAGGGTCTCCGAACGCTGCAGAGGGGCCCTGCTCATGCAGGGGCACCCTCTCACATAGGAACCACGCACTCTGCCTTCAGGATTGATAAGGCCTGCCATAGGAGTGACTTATAGGTTTATATGTGTGTATGTATATAGTGATATAGGTAACCTATATCACAGTAAGGGGTGCATGCACCACCTTACCCAGGCTGCAGTAGCAGACCTGTGGTGTCAGTTTGGATGGCCTTCCAGGGGTGGCATAATACATGCTGCAGCCCCTGGTAGACCTCTGAGGTACCTATGCCCTTGGTACATAGTATACCATATACTAGGGACTTATAAGGGCACTCAGATTCCAATCAGAGATGTGCCTAAGGCACATGGAAACCTTTTACAGAGAAAGCAGATAGACTGGGGCCCTGAATGGCAGGATCCCAGTCCAACTAAGTCATAAACCAGCAAAACACCATAAAAAAAGTGGGGGCAACCATATAGTCAGATTCCACCTTCCTACACTTTGCTCGACATTACTGTAAACCTATTGAGCACATGTCTGATGTCGTCCTTCACGGCTACCAACATGCATAATGTAGCCTCCGGTCTTGTAATGAAATTGCGATTCTCCTATTAACATGACTAGAGAATCTGGATTTCATTAAAGACACGGAGGCTAACATTATCCCACCCGTCCCTCCCCTTGGATGGAATATTTTAATTTATTATTCAATGGTCCTTCTGTTGTTATACAAATATTATTCTTATTTGATGTATTGTTTATTGATTATTGCTGTATTTTTTACTATTTGTCCTATCGTTTATTTCAACGATACTCTCATTCTCCTGCTTCTCTTTCAGACAACTCCTCTTAATGGACTATTCGTCTCATCCTTGAATCCTCCTCACTTCTCTTCGTTGTTCTCCTCCGGATTTTCAAGATGAAGATGAACTTCTTTTCTTTGGACTTTTCGTTATTTCTCCACATTTAAAAGAGGCTGTCTGTTTGGTGCTCATGCCTCTTATACTGTCTGACTATTCCATTCTAGAACTGTTTTACTTTGTGATGTAGTGCGGTTGCTTGTGACTGCATTAAAAGATAATGCATAATGTTAGCCTCTGTGTCTTTAATGAAATCCAGATTCTCTAGTCATGTTAATAGGAGAATCGCAATTGTACTGCATTTTATGCACTTTACATCTTTGCCGCCATTGTTCCGTTATCCCAGGTTTCAATGTCCTATAAAAGAATGCGCCCATCCCCGGCCATATGACTGTAATGTATGTGGAACCTTTTTATGGATTGGAAATCTGACTTACTTTTAACATACAAATATGTTTTATATGTAATGATTTTACTGGAAGTGATTTAATATTGTATGTACTGACTGTCTGCTTTTATGGTTTTAAAACCGAATAAATACCTTTATCTATCTTATAGCTGGCATTTTAGTTTTAGCTCCCTTTATAGATGATTCTTGCATGGTTTTGTTCTCTACTTGATAGCCTTCGTAGAATCATCCATGTATACTTTTTCTTCTATCTGGACTTTATAGATGCTTTAGAGTCCACTGTACACCTATCCTTTGGAGAAGCTTTCCTGCCATGTTTTCTTGTAGCTAGTCATTATAGATTCTCGCATTTCGAACATTTATATCCAGTGCAGCAGAGTAAAGTTCACCTCGTAAACTTCCTGTTTTGCGGGCTCTACAAACCAAGTCAATTTAAGATCAGATGATTTTCTGGAAATATGTGTCTTTTGTCATAGAATAAGTTAAAAGTTAAAAGTCACTGGAAAATGAGGATTGTGCCCGACACAGGCACAGTAAGTTGTGCTTGAGACATGAACGTCTCCTGGGAACTTATACCAGACATGTGCACACCATCTAATCTACGCACTGTGTCATAATGTCTTTAAATTCAGATAACACATAAGATAAGATTTGCAACCTTCAGTGTTTGCGTTAAAGGCTAGGCTGTTTCATATTGATTTACTGTATACAGTAAACTGGTACCGAGCGATCAGACAACACACTGGAGCAGAAAAACAAACAAAATGGTTAACTAGTTCTCTTTGTGAAAAATATAAGCGTGCCCTTGACACCCCTGCAAAGATATGGAATCTCCCAGTGCTGAATGGGTCCCTCGGCCCTAGCAACATCACCTGTCACCTACCTTCAAAAATGCCTCTGTGTACCTTTGACGCGGTTTCAAACATGACCCTTGCTGCGAGTGGTAGTCAATGTAGCTTCAAACGTGGTTACCAGCCCCAATCACCAGCATGAAAGCACTAGTGACCACGGTGCTGGGGAGATGTTAGGTAGACTTGTTAATTCGCTCCTTTTTTGAGCCGCCAATGCTATTCTTTGCTTGAGGTCCATCCTGTCGTGGGATGTCTCAGAATCCTTTTCAAATACTGCTGACTGTCCATTGGTACATTTAAATCAATGCTATTCGATGTTTTGGTTTAATGTAGTGTGAACCTTAAATCTGTAGTGCTTTTAACAGGGGCTCCTGCGTTATTGCGGAGGAGCGTCATCCCAATGAAATGCCCCCAGAGAAGAAAAATAAAATGGTAATGAAATTAATTTATTATCTTTTTATTTTTGTCCACTCCGTCCCGACCGGAGTGTCAAGACGGGACGAGGCCTGCTGAATGGCAGCAGATGGAGGGTGGGTTGCCTTTTGTACTTGTTTAAAGTGCGCATGTGTCTCTGGCCCGCCGTCTTGCGACAGCCATGCGCACTTTAAACTTCTCAACCCAGCAGTCTTAGGACAGCTGGGTTGAAAGTAAGTTCAGGCAACCAGTGCCCTCGGGAGTGCCGACAGAGGCCATTCCTCCAATGAGGGAGCTGCTCTCATGAGCATGAGAGCATCGCCAGGATTGGCTTCAGAGCCTGCCTCGAGGGGAGAAGACAACAGAGGACTTTGCCTTTTTGCAGGAAGGTAAGTATGTTTTCTTTTATTTAATGTTTTATTTTTTTCCGTTTTGCCACCCGCCCCCGCCCTCGGAACATGCCAGCCACCACTGCTTCTACTCCGCCAAACTCACGCTTCCCCCACTCTATTTAGCGCAGGTTTTCCAATGACAAAGCCTTAGCTGAGTCCGCCAGCAGAAACCTCTTATGCCCCATTCACCATAAAGCCATCAGGTTACAGTGGTGGTCACCATGCTCTATTGCGAGGCATGGCAGTCTATCCTGGGGAGGGAAATACCTAAGGGGGTGCCCCTCCCCCTATCCCTGTGCAAAAATGTCTGCACTTCCGGGTCATTGACTATTTGTTTTTCAAAAATAAACTCCCGCTATGAGAATTTGTTTCTGAAATAATATAACACTTTACTCATTCCTGAGAGACGGATCTTTAGTGCCACATTCCAGTGGGACTCACACGCGGACCCAAATCACCAATAATATTTCATTTGGATTTTCCCCCAAGAGATGTTTACATGCTCCCAAGAGAAGCCCTAGATTTGTTTATTCTGAAAAAATGTTGGAGCAGTTGCTTCTTTTTCTTGTGTGGGTCCTAAACTTTGTTTTTGAAAACCTAGAACTCATGATCGAGGCCTTTCAATCCATGGTGGGTGCTTTCTGAGCTATTGAATTTCTGTGTGTTCGGCTGAAAAACTATTTACTGAAGCTGCAGAAGCTATTTACTAAAATCCTAGCTTGGGAGCACATTTGTAGCTCTGCACGCAGGGCTGGATTTTTAAATCATATGTTATAATATTAATATTTGTACAAAATAAATTTTACATTTATGGGGAGACTTACTAAGATTTTATGCCATTTTTAAGTCACAAAAGTGACGCAAATTGGCACAAAATCTTTTTATCTCGATTTACTTTCCAGTGATAAACTTGTTTAGTGCTGGAAATAACGGGAAAGTAATGCAAGGCAGCGCATAGCACCAAGGGGGTGTACCATGGGCGTTCCCATACTATCACCCAAGGTTTCTCACGCTAAACCCAATTTACTAAACAAAGAAAACATGGTTTAGAGTGAGAAAACTGCGCCCTTTTAAAGTAGGTGCAAGGAAGGAGAAATGCTTTCTATACAAAGTGGGAAAAGGCTTCAAGTTAGTCTAAGTATAGAATTTTGTACTGGAAGGGTTCCCTTCCAGCACAAAACTTATGCTAGACTCACAGAGACACCCTTGCACTGTGGCGCAAAGGTTTCTGCATGGCGCACGGCAGCTGATTTCAGCGCCAGTGCAAAGGAGAGGGCAGGAGAGGGCCATATTTTAGTAAATTGGGCGCTCTCCTCGTCTCTTCTTTTCACACAGCGCAGCATTTGCGGCTGCTGCAGTGCGCTACGTGAAAAAATGGTAAATCTCCCCCTTAGTGTTTATGCTGATAGATTCTTAATTTTTTCTTGGTTTACAGTCCGAGCATTTCAGGCTTTCAGCACCTATACCCCACATTTCAATCACTCTTTGAAGATTGCTTCAGGCCATTTCCTGGACATAGAGGATGCTGCTGCCCCCGTCATCTACCTGTAATTTTCAGTCCACTGACAACGTTGTTCCTGCTCGTTCATACAGTAGTACATGTCTCAAAGACTTCAAGCCATCCAGATTTGACAAGTTTAAATGGTGCACCCCGCTTTACCCTGAATTGTCCACATGGAGGCGCCACTTCATCTGAGACACTGCATTGACATTTCTGCTACTGAGAATGGCACTAATGAGCATACCACCACAGTGAAGATCTTTCTTTTTAGTTTAATAAAAGCTTTATTAAAGTGTAATACAGATGTACTGAATTTCTTTGTGGAATGAAAATCCAAGGTTATGAAATGGAGTAATTCCCAAAAAAGTACTTACAAGAAATAGTATTAAAATAAGAGAAGAGATAAAGTATACAATAAACCTATTAAGATAATGTAATAATTCTGCACTAACAAAATCGCATTTTATGTTTCATAATGTATGAAAAAGGAAAGAGAAAAAGAAAAACAAAAGAAGAAAGAGAACATTGAAGATCTTAAAATGATAGATTAGCATCAGCGTCATCAAGGTCACCTAATTAAAGTAATATGCATTAATTTACTTTAATGTATTATTTGTGTAAGCATTAGTGTCAGGTTAAGGATACTGATTTAATTTAATCAAAGTTACTATAATTTAGTATCATTTAATTTAAATAAGCTATTCATTGAATGATGCCACAATACATCTGAAAACATCTTGCTGACATCATCAAGCAAACCAGCATTCTAGAATGCTTATTTTTGGTAATTGTTAGAGATGCAGGACTTAGTAAAGATAACTGCTCTTTTCTCTACAGAGTATGGCCCTTTTAATTGAACTGAATTGAATGTAATTTAATTTAATTTATTTTAATTTAGTTTAGGGTTAGTGAAGTTAGTTTATGAGTTATAGAACAGATGTAGTGTTAGGTTCAATGTTAGGTTCGAAGTAGATCTAGGGATAATATAGTGGTGTCAAAGTAGCTGTAAATAATATTAAATTCTTATCTCATCATAGTAGGGGTGGTCGATGCATTAGCAGATCAAGGACGCTTCAAGCATAGAACCGCTGTAACACTAGGTGCAGTGCGAATTGTTAATCACAAACTAACTAAACGAGATCTTTCAATCCAATTGGACACAACCCGTTGATTGATGTCAGCACAGCCTCACCCAGAGTCACCCATGGAGCTCCCCTGTGCGAAACAAGTGTTCAGTGGGATCTGATGTATGTTAAACCCAGCATTAGGGCAGAAGCATCAGAGGAGACAGCTGTGCTTTCTGAATATTTGTTTGAGGTCTCTATGCTCACATGCACCGCTCCACCAGCTGCAGGGTCTTTGCGGGGGATGGCATGTTAAAGGACTGCCCACCCCTCCCCTACCCACATCAAGCATAGATGACCACCATGAGTCCATCGATACCATGCATCACATTCCATATCATAGTTGAATCATACACTTGAAGTCACGAAACACGCCTGCACACATGTAGCATATGGGAGCACTGGCACACACTCTTTCAATGTGCTGTACATGTAGGGATGTAATGCAGGCCAAGAGTCAGCAGGTCAGACAAAGAAGACAAGAGGAAGGCAGGAGAGGAGGAAGAAAGGATGAAGGATGGATGCAAGCCAGAGAGTAGAGGAAGAAAAGGGGAAAGCAAAACCCAGGAGGGGACGCGGCTATTGTTATTTGGAATACAGTTAGTGGAAAAAACCCAGACCAGATCATGTGTTTTCTTATTGTCAGGATTGTAGGGCCATCACCGCTTAATGGATACATCACTGAGTGTTATGTGGTGCAGCGGCCAGGACAGCTGACTTCGGAGCACACGGCTCACGGTTCGATCCCCGGCGGCAGCTCAGCTCAGCACCATGTGACTCTGGGCAATAGCTCACTTAATTTCCACGACGGCCCCCAGCGCCTTGAGACCCGTAAGGGTGAGTAGTTCGCGCTTTACAAATACGGATTTACATTTAGTGTTTCAGGTACTGGTGGGATTTACAGTTGATGAATAGGTTCTCGGGGACACACGGTTGGGTTTGTTGTTTCCATTCCAGAGAACCCAAGGGGTATTTTAGTTAGGTTCTTTCACTATTGGGATCACACTTGCGTTTTCCAACATAGGGGCCGATTCCGAATCGGGCCGGAAAACGTACCGACCGACTCTGTACGGGAATTTAGTCCGACCGACACGTACCGGCGCTGCCCGATCCGCCTAGTAGGATGCAATGCATGTGAAGTACGACCGACTCGTACGGAACACAAGCCGAACGACCGAACCGCACGGAAACAAGCTATCCGGCCGGGAAACCACGCGAATGGAACCGACCGACACGCACCAGGAAAGAACCCGACAGAAACGTACCCGCGAACTCCGACCCGCGCAGTATGATGCAATGCGTGGAAAACCAGACCGAGTCGCACGGAGCCCAAGACGTACGACTGACACGCATACAAAACGGAGCCGAAGCAACCCAATACTCCGCGACCGACGCGTACGCCGCACATGAAATCCATCAGAAACACAGCGTAAAAGACTCGGAGAAGCTCGCACGAGCCAACTGCAGCGTCCGACTCCGTCAGAAGAACGTCTCCTACATGCCCAGAAACTACAAAGCAAA